>JBAIAA010000979.1:0-681589 GCA_037893245.1 Crossaster papposus | reverse complement strand
TGGAACATTTCGCAATTGCAAGGGGTTAGCCTTGCATTTTTATCAAAATTGGCCAACATCTGAGCATTTGAGAAAACAAATTACAATTAGGGGTTAGCCTTGCATTTTTATCAAAATTTGTAAAAATTTGGATTTTTGGAAAGTTTTACAATTGTAAGGGTTAGCCTTGCATTGTTATCAAAATTTGCTAGCACTGGGATTTTGGAAAAGTTTAACAATTGTAAGGGGTTAGCCTTGCATTTTTATCGAAATTGGCCAAAATGTGAGCCTTTGAGAAAACAAATTACAGTAAGGGGTTAGCCTTGCATTTTTATCAAATATTGCCACAATTTGGATTTTTGGAAAGTTTTACAATTGTAAGGGGTTAGCCTTGCATTGTTATCGAAATTTGCCAAAATCTGAGCTTTTGGGAAAACAAATTTCTGTAAGGGGTTAGCCTTGCATTTTTATCAAAATTGGCCAAAATTTGAATTTTTGGAAAGTTTTACAATTGTAAGGGGTTAGCCTTACATTTTAATCAAATTTGGCTAGCACTGGGATTTTGGAAAAGTTTAACAATTGTAAGGGGTTAGCCTTGCATTTTTATCAAAATTGGCCAAAATTTGGATTTTTGAAAAGTTTTTACAATTGTAAGGGGTTAGCTTTGCATTTTTATCAAATTTGGCTAGCACTGGGATTTTGGGAAGTTTAACAATTGTAAGGGGTTAGCCTTGCATTTTTATCGAAATTGGCCAAAATCTGAGCATTTGAGAAAACAAATTACAGTAAGGGGTTAGCCTTGCATTTTTATCAAAATTGGCTAAAATTTGAATTTCTGGAACATTTCGCAATTGCAAGGGGTTAGCCTTGCATTTTTATCAAAATTGGCCAACATCTGAGCATTTGAGAAAACAAATTACAATTAGGGGTTAGCCTTGCATTTTTATCAAAATTTGTAAAATTTGGATTTTTGGAAAGTTTTACAATTGTAAGGGTTAGCCTTGCATTGTTATCAAAATTTGCTAGCACTGGGATTTTGGAAAAGTTTAACAATTGTAAGGGGTTAGCCTTGCATTTTTATCGAAATTGGCCAAAATGTGAGCCTTTGAGAAAACAAATTACAGTAAGGGGTTAGCCTTGCATTTTTATCAAATATTGCCACAATTTGGATTTTTGGAAAGTTTTACAATTGTAAGGGGTTAGCCTTGCATTGTTATCGAAATTTGCCAAAATCTGAGCTTTTGGGAAAACAAATTTCTGTAAGGGTTAGCCTTGCATTTTTATCAAAATTGGCCAAAATTTGAATTTTTGGAAAGTTTTACAATTGTAAGGGGTTAGCCTTACATTTTAATCAAATTTGGCTAGCACTGGGATTTTGGAAAAGTTTAACAATTGTAAGGGGTTAGCCTTGCATTTTTATCAAAATTGGCCAAAATTTGGATTTTGAAAAGTTTTACAATTGTAAGGGGTTAGCCTCGCATTTTTATCAAATTTGGCTAGCACTTGGATGTTTGGGAAGTTTAACAATTGTAAAGGGTTAGCCTTGCATTTTTAGCGAAAATGGCCAAAATCTGAGCTTTTGAAAAAACAAATTACAGTAAGGGGTTAGCCTTGCATTTTTATCAAAATTGGCCAACATTTGGAGTTTTGGAAAGTTTTAAAATTGTAAGGGTTAGCCTCGCATTTTTATCAAAATTGGATATCACTTGGATGTTTGGGAAGTTTAACAATATTGTAAGGGGTTAGCCTTGCAGTAAAGGTTCAGCCTTAAATTTTTATCAAAATTGGCAAAAATTTGGATTTTTTTGAAAGTTTAACAATTGTAAGGGGTTAGCCTTGCATTTTTATCGAAATTTGCCAAAATCTGAGCTTTTTGAGAAAACAAATTACAGTAAGGGGTTAGCCTTGCATTTTTATCAAAATTGGCCAAAATTTGGATTTTTTGAAAGTTTTACAATTGTAAAGGGTTAGCCTTGCATCTTTATAAAAATTGGCAACAATTTAGATTTTTGGAAAGTTTTACAATTGTAAGGGTTTAGTCTTTCATTTTTATCGAAATTTGCCAAAATCTGAGCTTTTTGAGAAAACAAATTACAGTAAGGGGTTAGCCTTGCATTTTTATCAAAAATTGCCAAAATTTGGATTTTTGGAAAGTTTTACAATTGTAAGGGGTTAGCCTCGCATTTTTATCAAATTTGGCTAGCACTTGGATGTTTGGGAAGTTTAACAATTGTAAGGAGTTAGCCTTGCAGTAAAGGTTCAGCCTTAAATTTTTATCAAAATTGGCCAAAATTTGGATTTTTGGAAAGTTTAACAATTGTAAGGGTTTAGCCTTGCATTTTTATCAAATTTGGCTAGCACTGGGATTTGGGGAAGTTTAACAATTGTAAAGGGTTAGCCTTGCATTTTTATCAAAATTGGCCAAAATTTGGATTTTTGGAAAGTTTTACAATTGTAAGGGGTTAGCCTCGCATTTTTATCAAATTTGGCTATCACTTGGATGTTTGGGAAGTTTAACAATTGTAAGGGGTTAGCCTTGCAGTAAAGGTTCAGCCTTAAATTGTTATCAAAATTGGCCAAAATTTGGATTTTTGGAAAGTTTAACAATTGTAAGGGGTTAGCCTTGCATTTTTATCGAAATTGGCCAAAATCTGAGCTTTTGGGAAAACAAATTTCTGTAAGGGGTTAGCCTTGCATTTTTATCAAAATTGGCCAAAATTTGAATTTTTGGAAAGTTTTACAATTGTAAGGGGTTAGCCTTACATTTTAATCAATTTGGCTAGCACTGGGATTTTGGAAAAGTTTAACAATTGTAAGGGGTTAGCCTTGCATTTTTATCAAAATTGGCCAAAATTTGGATTTTTGAAAAGTTTTACAATTGTAAGGGGTTAGCCTCGCATTTTTATCAAATTTGGCTAGCACTTGGATGTTTGGGAAGTTTAACAATTGTAAAGGGTTAGCCTTGCATTTTTAGCGAAAATGGCCAAAATCTGAGCTTTTGAAAAAACAAATTACAGTAAGGGGTTAGCCTTGCATTTTTATCAAAATTGGCCAACATTTGGAGTTTTGGAAAGTTTAAAATTGTAAGGGGTTAGCCTCGCATTTTTATCAAAATTGGATATCACTTGGATGTTTGGGAAGTTTAACAATATTGTAAGGGGTTAGCCTTGCAGTAAAGGTTCAGCCTTAAATTTTTATCAAAATTGGCAAAAATTTGGATTTTTTGAAAGTTTAACAATTGTAAGGGGTTAGCCTTGCATTTTTATCGAAATTTGCCAAAATCTGAGCTTTTTGAGAAAACAAATTACAGTAAGGGGTTAGCCTTGCATTTTTATCAAAATTGGCCAAAATTTGGATTTTTTGAAAGTTTTACAATTGTAAAGGGTTAGCCTTGCATCTTTATAAAAATTGGCAACAATTTAGATTTTTGGAAAGTTTTACAATTGTAAGGGTTTAGTCTTTCATTTTTATCGAAATTTGCCAAAATCTGAGCTTTTTGAGAAAACAAATTACAGTAAGGGGTTAGCCTTGCATTTTTATCAAAAATTGCCAAAATTTGGATTTTTGGAAAGTTTTACAATTGTAAGGGGTTAGCCTCGCATTTTTATCAAATTTGGCTAGCACTTGGATGTTTGGGAAGTTTAACAATTGTAAGGAGTTAGCCTTGCAGTAAAGGTTCAGCCTTAAATTTTTATCAAAATTGGCCAAAATTTGGATTTTTGGAAAGTTTAACAATTGTAAGGGTTTAGCCTTGCATTTTTATCAAATTTGGCTAGCACTGGGATTTGGGGGAAGTTTAACAATTGTAAAGGGTTAGCCTTGCATTTTTATCAAAATTGGCCAAAATTTGGATTTTTGGAAAGTTTTACAATTGTAAGGGGTTAGCCTCGCATTTTTATCAAATTTGGCTATCACTTGGATGTTTGGGAAGTTTAACAATTGTAAGGGGTTAGCCTTGCAGTAAAGGTTCAGCCTTAAATTGTTATCAAAATTGGCCAAAATTTGGATTTTTGGAAAGTTTAACAATTGTAAGGGGTTAGCCTTGCATTTTTATCGAAATTGGCCAAAATCTGAGCTTTTGAGAAAACAAATTACAGTAAGGGGTTAGCCTTGCATTTTTATCGAAATTTGCCAAAATTTTGATTTTTTGAAAGTTTTACAATTGTAAAGGGTTAGCCTTGCATCTTTATAAAAATTGGCAACAATTTAGATTTTTGGACAGTTTTACAATTGTAAGGGTTTAGCCTTGCATTTTTATCGAAATTGACTAACATTTGGATTTTTGGGAAGTTTAACAATTGTAAGGGGTTAGCCTTGCTTTTTTATCGAAATTGGCCAAAATCTGAGCCTTTGAGAAAACAAATTACAGCAAGGGGTAAGCCTTGCATTTGTAACAAAATTGGCCGAAATTTGAAATTTTTGAAAGTTTTACAATTGTAAGGGGTTAGCCTTGCATTTTTATCGAATTTGGCTAGCACTTGGATGTTTGGGAAGTTTAACAATTGTAAGGGGTTAGCCTTGCATTTTTATCGAAATTGGCCAAAATCTGAGCATTTGAGAAAACAAATTACAGTAAGGGGTTAGCCTTGCATTTTTATCAAAATTGGCCAAAATTTAGATTTTTGGAAGTTTTACAATTGTAAGGGGTTAGCTTTGCATTTTTATCAAATTTGGCTAGCACTGGGATTTTGGGAAGTTTAACAATTGTAAGGGGTTAGCCTTGCATTTTTATCGAAATTGGCCAAAATCTGAGCATTTGGGAAAACAAATTACAGTAAGGGGTTAGCCTTGCATTTTTATCAAAATTGGCTAAAATTTGAATTTCTGGAACATTTCGCAATTGCAAGGGGTTAGCCTTGCATTTTTATCAAAATTGGCCAACATCTGAGCATTTGAGAAAACAAATTACAATTAGGGGTTAGCCTTGCATTTTTATCAAAATTTGTAAAAATTTGGATTTTTGGAAAGTTTTACAATTGTAAGGGGTTAGCCTTGCATTGTTATCAAAATTTGCTAGCACTGGGATTTTGGAAAAGTTTAACAATTGTAAGGGGTTAGCCTTGCATTTTTATCGAAATTGGCCAAAATGTGAGCCTTTGAGAAAACAAATTACAGTAAGGGGTTAGCCTTGCATTTTTATCAAATATTGCCACAATTTGGATTTTTGGAAAGTTTTACAATTGTAAGGGGTTAGCCTTGCATTGTTATCGAAATTTGCCAAAATCTGAGCTTTTGGGAAAACAAATTTCTGTAAGGGGTTAGCCTTGCATTTTTATCAAAATTGGCCAAAATTTAGATTTTTGGAAAGTTTTACAATTGTAAGGGGTTAGCCTTACATTTTAATCAAATTTGGCTAGCACTGGGATTTTGGAAAAGTTTAACAATTGTAAGGGGTTAGCCTTGCATTTTTATCAAAATTGGCCAAAATTTGGATTTTTGAAAAGTTTTACAATTGTAAGGGGTTAGCCTCGCATTTTTATCAAATTTGGCTAGCACTTGGATGTTTGGGAAGTTTAACAATTGTAAAGGGTTAGCCTTGCATTTTTAGCGAAAATGGCCAAAATCTGAGCTTTTGAAAAAACAAATTACAGTAAGGGGTTAGCCTTGCATTTTTATCAAAATTGGCCAACATTTGGAGTTTTGGAAAGTTTTAAAATTGTAAGGGGTTAGCCTCGCATTTTTATCAAAATTGGATATCACTTGGATGTTTGGGAAGTTTAACAATATTGTAAGGGGTTAGCCTTGCAGTAAAGGTTCAGCCTTAAATTTTTATCAAAATTGGCAAAAATTTGGATTTTTTGAAAGTTTAACAATTGTAAGGGGTTAGCCTTGCATTTTTATCGAAATTTGCCAAAATCTGAGCTTTTTGAGAAAACAAATTACAGTAAGGGGTTAGCCTTGCATTTTTATCAAAATTGGCCAAAATTTGGATTTTTTGAAAGTTTTACAATTGTAAAGGGTTAGCCTTGCATCTTTATAAAAATTGGCAACAATTTAGATTTTTGGAAAGTTTTACAATTGTAAGGGTTTAGTCTTTCATTTTTATCGAAATTTGCCAAAATCTGAGCTTTTTGAGAAAACAAATTACAGTAAGGGGTTAGCCTTGCATTTTTATCAAAAATTGCCAAAATTTGGATTTTTGGAAAGTTTTACAATTGTAAGGGGTTAGCCTCGCATTTTTATCAAATTTGGCTAGCACTTGGATGTTTGGGAAGTTTAACAATTGTAAGGAGTTAGCCTTGCAGTAAAGGTTCAGCCTTAAATTTTTATCAAAATTGGCCAAAATTTGGATTTTTGGAAAGTTTAACAATTGTAAGGGTTTAGCCTTGCATTTTTATCAAATTTGGCTAGCACTGGGATTTGGGGGAAGTTTAACAATTGTAAAGGGTTAGCCTTGCATTTTTATCAAAATTGGCCAAAATTTGGATTTTTGGAAAGTTTTACAATTGTAAGGGGTTAGCCTCGCATTTTTATCAAATTTGGCTATCACTTGGATGTTTGGGAAGTTTAACAATTGTAAGGGGTTAGCCTTGCAGTGAAGGTTCAGCCTTAAATTGTTATCAAAATTGGCCAAAATTTGGATTTTTGGAAAGTTTAACAATTGTAAGCGGTTAGCCTTGCATTTTTATCGAAATTTGCCAAAATCTGAGCTTTTTGAGAAAACAAATTACAGTAAGGGGTTAGCCTTGCATTTTTATCAAAATTGGCCAAAATTTGGATTTTTTGAAAGTTTTACAATTGTAAAGGGTTAGCCTTGCATCTTTATAAAAATTGGCAACAATTTAGATTTTTGGAAAGTTTTACAATTGTAAGGGTTTAGCCTTGCATTTTTATCGAAATTGACTAACATTTGGATTTTTGGGAAGTTTAACAATTGTAAGGGGTTAGCCTTGCATTTTTATCGAAATTGGCCAAAATCTGAGCTTTTGAGAAAACAAATTACAGCAAGGGGTAAGCCTTGCATTTGTAACAAAATTGGCCGAAATTTGAAATTTTTGAAAGTTTTACAATTGTAAGGGGTTAGCCTTGCATTTTTATCGAATTTGGCTAGCACTTGGATGTTTGGGAAGTTTAACAATTGTAAGGGGTTAGCCTTGCATTTTTATCGAAATTGGCCAAAATCTGAGCATTTGAGAAAACAAATTACAGTAAGGGGTTAGCCTTGCATTTGTATCAAAATTGGCCAAAGTCTGAGCCTTTGAGAAAACAAATTACAGCAAGGGGTTAGCCTTGCATTTTTATCAAAATTGGCCAAAATTTAGATTTTTGGAAGTTTTACAATTGTAAGGGGTTAGCTTTGCATTTTTATCGAATTTGGCTAGCACTTGGATGTTTGGGAAGTTTAACAATTGTAAGGGGTTAGCCTTGCATTTTTATCGAAATTGGCCAAAATCTGAGCATTTGAGAAAACAAATTACAGTAAGGGGTTAGCCTTGCATTTGTATCAAAATTGGCCAAAATCTGAGCCTTTGAGAAAACAAATTACAGCAAGGGGTTAGCCTTGCATTTTTATTAAAATTGGCCAAAATTTAGATTTTTGGAAGTTTTACATATGTAAGGGGTTAGCTTTGCATTTTTATCAAATTTGGCTAGCACTGGGATTTTGGGAAGTTTAACAATTGTAAGGGGTTAGCCTTGCATTTTTATCAAAATTTGTAAACATTTGGATTTTTGGAAAGTTTTACAATTGTGGGGGGTTAGCCTTGCATTGTTATCGAAATTGGTTAAAATCTGAGCCTTTGAGAAAACAAATTACAGTAAGGGGTTAGCCTTGCATTTTTATCAAAAATTGCCAAAATTTGGATTTTTGGAAAGTTTTACAATTGTAAGGGGTTAGCCTTGCATTGTTATCGAAATTTGCCAAAATCTGAGCTTTTGAGAAAACAAATTGCTGTAAGGGGTTAGCCTTGCATTTTTTTCAAAATTGGCAAAAATCTGGATTTTTGGAAAGTTTTACAATTGTAAGGGGTTAGCTTTGCATTTTTATCAAATTTGGCTAGCACTGGGATTTTTGGGAAGTTTAACAATTGTAAGGGGTTAGCCTTGCATTTTTATCGAAATTGGCCAAAATCTGAGCTTTTGAGAAAACAAATTACAGTTAGGGGTTAGCCTTGCATTTTTATGAAAATTGGTAAAAATTTGGATTTTTGGAAAGTTTCACAATTGTAAGGGGTTAGCCTTGCATTTTTATCGAAATTGGCTAAAATTTTGATTTCTGGAACGTTTCACAATTGTAAGGGGTTAGCCTTGCATTTTTATCAAAATTGGCCAAAATCTGAGCTTTTGAGAAAACAAATTACAGTAAGGGGTTAGCCTTGCATTTTTATCGAAATTTGCCAAAATCTGAGCTTTTTGAGAAAACTAATTACAGTAAGGGGTTAGCTTTGCATTTTTATCAAAATTGGCCAAAATTTTGATTTTTTGAAAGTTTTACAATTGTAAAGGGTTAGCCTTGCATCTTTATAAAAATTGGCAACAATTTAGATTTTTGGAAAGTTTTACAATTGTAAGGGGTTAGCCTTGCATTTTTATCGAAATTGACTAACATTTGGATTTTTGGGAAGTTTAACAATTGTAAGGGGTTAGCCTTGCATTTTTATCGAAATTGGCCAAAATCTGAGCCTTTGAGAAAACAAATTACAGCAAGGGGTTAGCCTTGCATTTGTAACAAAATTGGCCAAAATTTGAAATTTTTGAAAGTTTTACAATTGTAAGGGGATAGCCTTGCATTTTTATCGAATTTGGCTAGCACTTGGATGTTTGGGAAGTTTAACAATTGTAAGGGGTTAGCCTTGCATTTTTATCGAAATTGGCCAAAATCTGAGCATTTGAGAAAACAAATTACAGTAAGGGGTTAGCCTTGCATTTTTATCAAAATTGGCTAAAATTTGAATTTCTGGAACATTTCACAATTGTAAGGGGTTAGCCTTGCATTGTTATCGAAATTTGCCAAAATCTGAGCTTTTGAGAAAACAAATTTCTGTAAGGGGTTAGCCTTGCATTTTTATCAAAATTGGCAAAAATCTGGATTTTTGGAAAGTTTTACAATTGTAAGGGGTTAGCTTTGCATTTTTATCAAATTTGGCTAGCACTGGGATTTTTGGGAAGTTTAACAATTGTAAGGGGTTAGCCTTGCATTTTTATCGAAATTGGCCAAAATCTGAGCTTTTGAGAAAACAAATTACAGTTAGGGGTTAGCCTTGCATTTTTATGAAAATTGGTAAAAATTTGGATTTTTGGAAAGTTTCACAATTGTAAGGGGTTAGCCTTGCATTTTTATCGAAATTGGCAAAAATTTGGATTTCTGGAACGTTTCACAATTGTAAGGGGTTAGCCTTGCATTATTATCGAAATTGGCCAAAATCTGAGCTTTTGAGAAAACAAATTACAGTAAGGGGTTAGCCTTGCATTTTTTTCGAAATTTGCCAAAATCTGAGCTTTTTGAGAAAACTAATTACAGTAAGGGGTTAGCTTTGCATTTTTATCAAAATTGGCCAAAATTTGGATTTTTTGAAAGTTTTACAATTGTAAAGGGTTAGCCTTGCATCTTTATAAAAATTGGCAACAATTTAGATTTTTGGAAAGTTTTACAATTGTAAGGGGTTAGCCTTGCATTTTTATCGAAATTGACTAACATTTGGATTTTTGGGAAGTTTAACAATTGTAAGGGGTTAGCCTTGCATTTTTATCGAAATTGGCCAAAATCTGAGCCTTTGAGAAAACAAATTACAGCAAGGGGTTAGCCTTGCATTTGTAACAAAATTGGCCAAAATTTGAAATTTTTGAAAGGTTTACAATTGTAAGGGGTTAGCCTTGCATTTTTATCGAAATTGGCCAAAATCTGAGCATTTGAGAAAACAAATTACAGTAAGGGGTTAGCCTTGCATTTTTATCAAAATTGGCTAAAATTTGGATTTCTGGAACGTTTGACAATTGTAAGGGGTTATCCTTGCATTTTTATCGAAATTGGCCAACATCTGAGTATTTGAGAAAACAAATTACAGTTAGGGGTTAGCCTTGCATTTTTATGAAAATTGGTAAAAATTTGGATTTTTGGAAAGTTTCACAATTGTAAGGGGTTAGCCTTGCATTTTTATGAAAATTGGTAAAAATTTGGATTTTTGTAAAGTTTCACAATTGTAAGGGGTTAGCCTTGCATTTTTATCAAAATTGGCTAAAATTTGAATTTCTGCAACATTTCACAATTGCAAGGGGTTAGCCTTGCATTTTTATCGAAATTGGCCAACATCTGAGCATTTGAGAAAACAAATTACAGTTAGGGGTTAGCCTTGCATTGTTATCAAAATTTGCTAATAGTCAAGTGTTTTGGAAAATGTAAAAACTGTATTTTTATAAAAACAAAACAAAATAATACATGTACCAATAACTAGAAAATCTCAGAATTTGAATTGAAAATTGTATAATTTATTTCAATTATGAATAGAATACAAATGTAATTTCAATTGTAAAATACATGCAAGTCAATGAGCTACTTAAATCTCAATTATTTTGCAATTAAAAAACAAACAAATTATCAACAGCCAAAGTAAGCAATTTGAATTCTTGCAACTTGCTTTATTGCCTAACTTTAGTGCATTTCTCCACTCCTTGACAGCTTCCAAGTATTAAACTCTTTTTGAAGAAAGTTTTCCATCGAGCTCATAATGTTCAGAGCATACCAAACAAACAATGGAGCAATAATCCCAATCCCGACAAGTGCAATACAGCCAGCCAATTCATTACTTTGAGTTTTGAGATTCGTAGACCCATTCTGAGATACGAATGATTGCTGGAAATAGGTTTTCTTGATTACTAAAAATACATGCAGATTGCAAGTATGTGTATATGCTCACCAACAAGACTTAGCAAATGAAATATATAACAAAAGGTACAATATGTTTACATAACAAAATAATTAATTTTTACGAGAGAAACAAAGTCATTATAATTCCTACACAATTTGATATGAAAGGGCGATACATGTACTTGTTCGGATGTTGTGTTCAATATAATACACCGGCTATGTTTAGGTTAAATATTCAAACCCCACTGGAAATGCTACTACAAACATCACAATTTACAATAGAAATATACTTGACAATGCTTTGATAGATCTAGAGACTACATGTACATACAAAAATGCATTTATAATTGTTCAATGCAAAGCACCATCTTAAAGGAAATGACGGGAATATATTTTTATTAAATTTACATCAATTGCTGAACTTAGATACAATTAATGCTCAAGACGACCTAATAAATTGGAAGGCAAGACGAAAGATTAATACTAAACATCAAATTATGAAAGAGTAACATTTCATAATTTTATGCAAAATGCCCAAGAATGTTTTACACGTGTAGATAGTGCACTCGTGGTTTTTGTAAGGTGAGACTTTGAGTACATCCTTAATTCTGCATTTCGGAATTTGTAAGTGCTAGTTGGCATAAAAAAATTGAACATTCACAATGTGTGCATTGAATTTGGAGTTTACAACATTATGTACATCACTAGACAAGTTCAACAAGTCAAACATTATACATACACCCACAATGAGCCATCACTAAATGACAATCAATGTTTTAACAATTGAGGCAATCCTGAAATGTCACAAAATATTTCCCACCAGGGGAGTCAATTGCATACATGTACAAAAATATGTTAAAAAATATTCATGGCAGGCATGACATCATTGAAATCACAACAGCTAACACACTTTCATGGCAGGCATGGACATCATTGAAATCACAACAGCCAACACACTTTTTTCACCTTTTTTTAATGGGCAGATTTGTTATCCCCAAAGTATCATACTGCAACTGCAAAATTGTAATATTGTGCTGGTAAGTTCGAGTCCCTACAAATACAAAATGTAATACACTAAGTTAATTTAACACAAGTCATTGAATTGCAGAATTGAATGAGAGCGTAAACAAACCTATAGTTGACAATGTACACAGACATCACTTGTGATAGTCAGAGTTGTATTTGAGTCCCTGCAAGTTTATCACAAGTCCTTCAGTCTCAATTCAAGTCACTTGCTATTCAGATGAAATGTTAACCAATTACACATGTACTTGTACTTGCAACTGGCTTTATTATAAAGGACTTGCAGGAACACGGAACACTGTGTTAAAATGCAAGGCAGTGATTTCCTAACCGCTTGGAATAATTAATGGCGAACATGATTAATGTTTGACAGTGGGCGGGGTCAATTGCTCAGTCAATTATGAAAGAGGGGGCAGTTTATTTATGAAGGACTTCGCTACAATCAGAATGTAGTCTGATGCACTCCTGTGGCTACTGTCTTAGAATACAACACTAATCAACAAGATCATCTTAGATCCTCTTAGATGTAATCACAAGATGGCACACCGTTATTGCTTGGTGTCTCGCTTACTTCTCCTGCTACAACGTTTTGCGGCTTGATCCACTGGTTGCCTCCTGGAGACATTTGAACAAATAAACAAACAAGGATATCATTAGGGATTGCATATATCTTAACATTTGACCCTATCCACCCAGAATCCATCAAAATCCATACTAAGGCCGTGCCGGGTACCCGGGTACCCGTAAGCCGACCGTTGATTGCGGGTACCCTGCTCCAATTTATCGATTTTATTACCCGAAATTGCCTTTGTAAATTTTGACACATTATTTCAGAAAGGCAAGCGTCTTTTCTGTTCATTGCGTGCCGATAAATTGTTAGAAAACATCTGAGTAAACCGTCTTATAAGTCCATTTACCGACAATTTCCCGATGTCTAGATAGCGGCCTAACCAATGATTGTGCTTTGTTTGTTGTCATTGTGATAAAGAGATGCCTTTGAAGTCTATTTACCGACAATTCCGACAGCTGCTATAACTTGCGGTTGACATTGTGTCAGTGTCAGTTGTCAGTTGTCCTTTGAGTAAGTTTTTCCGAGGTTTACTTTTGTATTTTTTTCCCCCTGTACTTATTTGTTCAAGCTTTAATTCGCTAATCTTTAAGATAATGTTTTATGGGGTACGAAACTTTTTGCCATTTGTTACTGTGATTGTATAATAATCTTCTTAGTGTATCAATGGAAAATGTGCTGAATTAATTCACGATCCCCTGAACCCGAACCTGGAATGTGGTTTTAAAACCTGATACTGCAGGAGAGGTACATGTATTTGCTTCTATTGTATCAACTCTGCGGCCAGCTAGCCGGGAACATCCGCGGTCGGCTTTTTTGCTACATTTCGTGTCGGCTCACTCAAAGGATTTAGTTCATTGAACCTTATTTATTTTGGGAAAAGACGTGCCATTGTAGGCGTGCAATTATGGGGAGAGGCAACATTTATTACAACCTGAGAGTAAACTTCACGCAATCCGGGATCGCTGTTGACAATCTGGCTCTGAAAACCGCGCACTTAACTTATCTTGTCATTTTTTTCACTAGACCGCCGGACCACTTAAAAAAGGGTTTTGACTAGACCGCCGCTGTTTTGACTAGAATTTGTCTAGCGGAACCCCGAGTTGCAAAGTAGGCCCGTGCATTTTTTTTTTTGCCGAATGCAGGAAAAGTAAGCAAGCGGCAGTCGCGCTGCAGCTTGCTAGTGGAGTGAGCGGGACGTACTGTACATGAACGTGTCGACGCGGTGTATACTTCAGGGTTTTTGTTATGATTCTAATAATAGTCACGGGTACCCGACCGTGACGGGAATAGGGTACCCGGGTCCCGTACTACCCTTAATCGCACACCCTTAATTCATACTCCTGTTTTTAAGAATTTTGGGAGGATTTGGATGAATCTGGGGGATTTGGATGACTTGGTGATTCTTGTGTAAGACTGCCGGTTATTTATTTGTTTAGGAATTAATTTGTCTTTACCTGATGACTCTAACGACCTCATGAAAAGCCCTATCAATGTTCTGTGGTGGGTCCTTGGCACTTGTCTCAATGTAGGACGTTTTCTATTAGGAAAACAATCATTTGAGTTTTAAAGGTAGTATACACCATTGGTAATTGCTTGAATTATCATGAATGGGTAGATTTGGGGGGTTGTATTTCATAGTAAATATCGTTTAACTGACTTTTCCGAAGTTTTACAATCATGAATGCCGAGAAAAACACGAAAAACAGCGTTTGTTTTCAACCGGGGTCGAGCAGTTATTCTTATGTTATCTTTGTTTTTTCGCGCTCGCCGTCCGGCGATCGCCAATTTTTCAAAAAAAAATTCAATTTTGTTGAATAATTACAGGATATCTAGCGCAATCCTTTTGCTGAATGCCTAAAATCATTATTTACTTTCAATTGAGTAAGATATTTCTTAATAATTCAGTAGTAAATATTTTCGATATCTGCATACTGGTGTATACTACCTTTTAAGCTATATTTTAAAGACGCAAATTGTTGGAATGGGGTAGACAAACTAGGCATCCACATTGAAGAGTCAATCTGCAGGGGTATACATCATGTACAGTTTGAAGTTTATGGGTTGGACGGGTACAGAACTCTTTCTAAATAGGACTGGTTAGATACACATGTAGCTGAAAAGGCCAAGTGAAACTATGTACAATATAGATGAAAAAGCAATGGGCAAACTTCTTGGATGTTGTCAATACAGAATTGATACACCAGAAGCTCAGTAGTAACCTTAATTCTTTATTGTATACATGCAAAGTTTTTTCTCTGGAATTCAAAACGAATAACGAATAGACACGTCACAAGCAAAAAAAAACCAGAAATATCTGTCAACAACTGGCTCCCAGCAAGCGGTCAATGTCTAAATAATCCTGGCGCAAACTGGGTAATTCTTTAAACATACATTTCAGTAAAGTAATCTTATCATTGTTCAAAACTGACTAGATTACAATGTATTACAACAATAACAATGACATAGAGGTTCATGTACATGATGACATTTGGCCTTACCCCAAGCTCTGCTGCCAATGCCTTGCCATCGTCCTTCGACACTTTACGTTGGTGAACGAGGTCCACTTTGTTAGCAACCAGAATCATGGGATAGGAATCTCTGTAGAAAACAGCAAATGTTCATCAATAGTACACATTCTATAGTCCATTTTGAACAAGATCAGATTTTGTTCCCCATAGGTCCGACGCCCCATAGGTTAAAAGTCCATACTGTAGGTCACAAGTCTAAAATGTCAGCATCAGACTTATGGGGCATATAGGAGCTATGAGGCTCAGTGTTATAAGTCTGATGCCTCATAAATCCGATGCCTCATAAATCCGACGCCTCATAAATCCGACGCCTCATCAATCCGACGCCTCATCAATCCGACGCCTCATAAATCCGACGCGTCATAATTCCGAAATTTTTGACTTATGGGGCGTCAAAAATACGCCTCGTCCACACCTTACACATACCTGTCTTTAACTCGGAGTATCTGTGTGTAGAAAGACCTGGTATTCTCAAAGCTGGCTTTATCAATGACTGCGTAGACAAGTAAGAAGCCGTCTCCTTTCCTCATATATTGCTCTCTCATGACGCTAAACTCCTCTTGTCCAGTAGTATCGAGCACTAACAACAAACCGACAACCAAACTTTAAATACACATACACGTTTATGATACAAAACCCACAAAAACTTGAAAGGTAGGATACCATTGGTACAGTAATCGCTTGAATTATCATGAATGAGTGGATTTGGGGGTTGTCCGAAGTTTTACAATCATGGATGCTGAGAAAAGCAAGAAAAACGTCGTTCCTTTTTGACCGCATCAGGCAGTGGTTTTTAGGCCGTTCTTGTTTTTTCCATTGATTTTTATTTTAATAATTACATTTTTTAGAACAATTACAGGATATCTAGCACAATCATTTTGCTGGATGGCTACAATCATTATTTACTTTCAAATAAGCAAGATATATTACTAAATGGTGTATCCTATCTTTAACATATGACATTTTTTCTGACATATTGATAATTAACCAGTTCGCGCCGGATGACGTATATAAACGCAAACATTTCCCCAAATTCAAAATGGATGACGCATAAACACGCCAAGTTCAAGTTCAGAAATGTATGTCAGCAGCGAGCAAGGCCGGAAATGCGTGGGTGTGCTTCCCGGCACTATCAGCCTGAACCCGCTTCGGATCGAGTTTCGTTAAAAATAATCCCGCCCGCGGGATCGGCGATGTTAAAATAATCCCGGTGCAAACTGGTTAATAGAGAAAGTTTACCGTCTTGCAGGAACAGGGAAAACAGAAGCCTTGGACACAGCATACATACTATGAATGCCGTTGGAAACTGGAATTTATTTTCCTTGTTGTAATATATTTGCCTAGCAAAAATTGTGCAGCCATCGCATTGAATTTTAGACAGTGTTTGAGATAGCCAATTACGATACAGAAGATATTTAAGACACTCACAATTGTGATTATGCATTTGAATCAATTATATATTATAAAGAAAAGCCAATATTTGATATTCCAATACTGTATACTTATTATCCAATATTCTCCCCAACAGTACAGATCTGTGTTGGTTGATCTGTACAAGATGTACAGGTACAGTACATGTACCCGTGCATGTACATGATACTTGTAATGTGCACAACCTGCTGTAGGTACATGTACCACTCATGATTTTATAGCATATCTAGCGCAATCATTTTGCTGGATGCCTACCATTAAATGTATTTACTTTCAAATATTTCTGAAATTTCTGAATAATTTGATAGTAACAATGTTTGAAATCTGCAAATGGTGAATCCTACCTTTAATTAAGGGATGTTAAATATTTTGTCGTATACACAAAATAAGATTTGCAAAGTTGCCCAAAATACATGTACAGTACACGTAGTTCCAAAGAAAGATTCACGTCACAGCTTTCACCTCGTCAGGTTCATTAACACCGACTCTGAGAGTGATGACATAAAAGGGGGGGGGGGGGACTGGTCAGAGAAGAGAGAAATGAAATGTCATTTCCATTTAATTCCCTGACGGACTCCAGCCCTGTCCCTCCGGCGAGGGAGTGTCTTGCTAGGTCTAGTCGCTTGTGGTCCAGATCCATGCCTGGTAGACTGCACGTTTTTAGTGTTCAAACAATGCATCTTGTGTTGGTAGGATTGTTTCCATTGTTTTGCCTCTCTGTGGCAGAACATCTCCCTCCGTGCCTCATTGACAGACTCCTGTTTGCTCGATGTCTTGTCATCGAGAACAACTGTGTAGCGTTCAAGAAGTGTGAAGAGGTGGCTGTCAACGTCTAGTTGAGAATGAGGATTGACTGCAATGTAGGTGAATGCCTCTGTGAATTCGGGGTAGGACTTCCACGCTTCCCATGCAGACTTTTTCCCTTTTCCGAAGATGATGAATGGGTCGAGGATGAGATTGGATTTCCTTTTCTTTTGCACACAACGAGGAAAGAGGGGGGAAATAATAAGGCCATGCCGGGTACCCGGGTACCCGTAACCCGACCGCTGATTGGGGTACCCGGCTCCAATTTATCGATTTTATTACCCGAAACTGCCTTTGTAAATGTTGACACATTATTTCAGAAAGGCAAGCGTCTTTTATGTTCATTGCGTGCCGATAAATTGTTATAAAACATCTGAGTAAAACGTCTTTACCGATAATTTCCCGATGTCTAGATAGTCTAGATGTCGACGTGGTGTATACTTCCGGGTTTTTGTTATGATTCTAATAATAGTCACGGGTACCCGGGTACCCGACCGTGACGGGAATAGGGTACCCGGGTCCCGTACTACCCGTAAACCCAGTAACTCTAGCTACTGGGGATGGACCTAATTCTAGCTACTGGGGACGGACGTAACTCTAGCTACTGGGGACGGACGTAACTCTAGCTACTGGGGACGGACGTAACTCTAGCTACTGGGGATGGTCTCAACGTGGGTCGGCGTGTCTCAACGTGGGTCGGCGTGTCTCAACGTGGGTCGGCGTGTCTCAACGTGGGTCGGCTTGTCTCAACGTGGGTCGACGTGTCTCAACGTGAGTGAACGTGTCTCAACGGTCTGCCTGTCTCACCCTACTCACCCTTCCCTACACCTACTCACCCTTCCCTACACCTACTCACCCTTCCCTACACCTACTCACCCTTCCCTACACCTACTCACCCTTCCCTACACCTACTCACCCTTCCCTACACCTACTCACCCTTCCCTACACCTACTCACCCTTCCCTACACCTACTCACCCTTCCCTACACCTACTCACCCTTCCCTACACCTACTCACCCTTCCCTACACCTACTCACCCTTCCCTACACCTACTCACCCTTCCCTACACCTACTCACCCTTCCCTACACCTACTCACCCTTCCCTACACCTACTCACCCTTCCCTACACCTACTCACCCTTCCCTACACCTACTCACCCTTCCCTACACCTACTCACCCTTCCCTACACCTACTCACCCTTCCCTACACCTACTCACCCTTCCCTACACCTACTCACCCTTCCCTACACCTACTCACCCTTCCCTACACCTACTCACCCTTCCCTACACCTACTCACCCTTCCCTACACCTACTCACCCTACGGTCGGCGTGTCTCGACGTGGGTCGACGTGTTGAGACGTGGGTCGACGTGGGTCGACGTAACGAGACACTTTGATGTGTCGAGACCTGTCGACCGTTGAAACACGTGTCTCAACGGTCGGCGTGTCTCAACGGTCGGCGTGTCTCAACGGTCGGCTACCTCAACGGTCGGCGTGTCTCAACGGTCGGCTTGTCTCAACGGTCGGCCTGTCTCACCCTACTCACCCTTCCCTATACCTACTCACCCTTCCCTACACTTACTTAACCTTTCCTACACCCTTCACACCCTTCCCTACACCTACTCACTCTACCCACCCTACCCAACCCACTCAACGACGAGTTGTCTCAACGGTCGGCGTGTCTCAACGGTCAGCGTGTCTCAACGGTCGGCCTGTCTCAACGGTCGGCCTGTCTCAACGGTCGGCCTGTCTCAACGGTCGGCCTGTCTTAACGGTCGGCGTGTCTCAACGGTCGGCGTGTCTCAACGGTCGGCGTGTCTCAACGGTCGGCGTGTCTCAACGGTCGGCGTGTCTCAACGGTCGGCGTGTCTCAACGGTCGGCGTGTCTCAACGGTCGGCGTGTCTCAACGGTCGGCGTGTCTCACCCTACTCACCCTTCCCTACACCTACTCACCCTTCCCTACACCTACTCACCCTTCCCTACACCTACTCAACCTTCCCTACACCTACTCACCCTTCCCTACACCTACTCACCCTTCCCTACACCTACTCAGCCTTCCCTACACCTACTCACCCTACGGTCGGCGTGTCTCGACGTGGGTCGACGTGTTGAGACGTGGGTCGACGTGGGTCGACGTGGGTCGACGTAACGAGACACTTTGATGTGTCGAGACCTGTCGACCGTTGAGACACGTGTCTCAACGGTCGGCGTGTCTCAACGGTCGGCGTGTCTCAACGGTCGGCTACCTCAACGGTCGGCGTGTCTCAACAGTCGGCCTGTCTCAACGGTCGGCCTGTCTCAACGGTCGGCCTGTCTCACCCTACTCACCCTTCCCTACACCTACTCACCCTTCCCTACACCTACTCACCCTTCCCTACACCTACTCACCCTTCCCTACACCTACTCACCCTTCCCTACACCTACTCACCCTACGGTCGGCGTGTCTCGACGTGGGTCGACGTGGGTCGACGTGTTGAGACGTGGGTCGACGTAACGAGACACTTTGATGTGTCGAGACCTGTTGACCGTTGAGACACGTGTCTCAACGGTCGGCGTGTCTGAACGGTCGGCGTGTCTCAACGGTCGGCTACCTCAACGGTCGGCGTGTCTCAACGGTCGGCTTGTCTCAACGGTCGGCCTGTCTCACCCTACTCACCCTTCCCTACACGTACTCACCCTTCCCTACACCTACTAACCCTTCCCTACACCTACTCACCCTTCCCTACACCTACTCACCCTTTCCTACACCTACTCACCCTACGGTCGGCGTGTCTCGACGTGGGTCGACGTGTTGAGACGTGGGTCGACGTGGGTCGACGTAACGAGACACTTTGATGTGTCGAGACCTGTCGACCGTTGAGACACGGGTCTCAACGGTCGGCGTGTCTCAACGGTCGGCGTGTCTCAACGGTCGGCTACCTCAACGGTCGGCGTGTCTCAACGGTCGGCTTGTCTCAACGGTCGGCCTGTCTCACCCTACTCACCCTTCTCTACACCTACTCACCCTTCCCTACACCTACTCACCCTATGGTCGGCGTGTCTCGACGTGGGTCGACGTGTTGAGACGTGGGTCGACGTGGGTCGACGTAACGAGACACTTTGATGTGTCGAGACCTGTCGACCGTTGAGACACGTGTCTCAACGGTCGGCGTGTCTCAACGGTCGGCGTGTCTCAACGGTCGGCTACCTCAACGGTCGGCGTGTCTCAACGGTCGGCTTGTCTCAACGGTCGGCCTGTCTCACCCTACTCACCCTTCCCTACACCTACTCACCCTTCCCTACACTTACTTAACCTTTCCTACACCCTTCACACCCTTCCCTACACCTACTCACTCTACCCACCCTACCCAACCCACTCAACGACGAGTTGTCTCAACGGTCGGCGTGTCTCAACGGTCAGCGTGTCTCAAAGGTCGGCCTGTCTCAACGGTCGGCCTGTCTCAACGGTCGGCCTGTCTCAACGGTCGGCCTGTCTCAACGGTCGGCCTGTCTCAACGGTCGGCGTGTCTCAACGGTCGGCGTGTCTCAACGGTCGGCGTGTCTCAACGGTCGGCGTGTCTCAACGGTCGGCCTGTCTCACCCTACTCACCCTTCCCTACACCTACTCACCCTTCCCTACACCTACTCACCCTTCCCTACACCTACTCACCCTTCCCTACACCTACTCACCCTTCCCTACACCTACTCACCCTTCCCTACACCTACTCACCCTTCCCTACACCTACTCACCCTTCCCTACACCTACTCACCCTTCCCTACACCTACTCACCCTACGGTCGGCGTGTCTCGACGTGGGTCGACGTGTTGAGACGTGGGTCGACGTGGGTCGACGTAACGAGACACTTTGATGTGTCGAGACCTGTCGACCGTTGAGACACGTGTCTCAACGGTCGGCGTGTCTCAACGGTCGGCGTGTCTCAACGGTCGGCTACCTCAACGGTCGGCGTGTCTCAACGGTCGGCTTGTCTCAACGGTCGGCGTGTCTCAACGGTCGGCTTGTCTCAACGGTCGGCCTGTCTCACCCTACTCACCCTTCCCTACACCTACTCACCCTTCCCTACACCTACTCACCCTTCCCTACACCTACTCACCCTTCCCTACACCTACTCACCCTTCCCTACACCTACTCACCCTTCCCTACACCTACTCACCCTTCCCTACACCTACTCACCCTACGGTCGGCGTGTCTCGACGTGGGTCGACGTGTTGAGACGTGGGTCGATGTGGGTCGACGTAACGAGACACTTTGATGTGTCGAGACCTGTTGACCGTTGAGACACGTGTCTCAACGGTCGGCGTGTCTCAACGGTCGGCGTGTCTCAACGGTCGGCTACCTCAACGGTCGGCGTGTCTCAACGGTCGGCGTGTCTCAACGGTCGGCGTGTCTCACCCTACTCACCCTTCCCTACACCTACTCACCCTTCCCTACACCTACTCACCCTTCCCTACACCTACTCACCCTTCCCTACACCTACTCACCCTTCCCTACACCTACTCACCCTTCCCTACACCTACTCACCCTTCCCTACACCTACTCAGCCTTCCCTACACCTACTCACCCTACGGTCGGCGTGTCTCGACGTGGGTCGACGTGTTGAGACGTGGGTCGACGTGGGTCGACGTAACGAGACACTTTGATGTGTCGAGACCTGTCGACCGTTGAGACACGTGTCTCAACGGTCGGCGTGTCTCAACGGTCGGCGTGTCTCAACGGTCGGCTACCTCAACGGTCGGCTACCTCAACGGTCGGCGTGTCTCAACGGTCGGCTTGTCTCAACGGTCGGCCTGTCTCATCCTACTCACCCTTCCCTACACCTACTCACCCTTCCCTACACCTACTCACCCTTCCCTACACCTACTCACCCTTCCCTACACCTACTCACCCTACGGTCGGCGTGTCTCGACGTGGGTCGACGTGTTGAGACGTGGGTCGACGTGGGTCGACGTAACGAGACACTTTGATGTGTCGAGACCTGTTGACCGTTGAGACACGTGTCTCAACGGTCGGCGTGTCTCAACGGTCGGCGTGTCTCAACGGTCGGCTTGTCTCAACGGTCGGCCTGTCTCACCCTACTCACCCTTCCCTACACCTACTCACCCTTCCCTACACCTACTCACCCTTCCCTACACCTACTCACCCTTCCCTACACCTACTCACCCTTCCCTACACCTACTCACCCTTTCCTACACCTACTCACCCTTCCCTACACCTACTCACCCTTCACACCCTTCCCTACACCTACTCACTCTACCCACCCTACCCAACCCACTCAACGGCGAGTTGTCTCAACGGTCGGCGTGTCTCAACGGTCAGCGTGTCTCAAAGGTCGGCCTGTCTCAACGGTCGGCCTGTCTCAACGGTCGGCCTGTCTCAACGGTCGGCGTGTCTCAACGGTCGGCGTGTCTCAACGGTCGGCGTGTCTCAACGGTCGGCGTGTCTCAACGGTCGGCGTGTCTTTCCATTTATCGGACAAACGGTCGAGTGTGCTCAGTTGTGAGCAATTAATTCTGAGACCGAATTTTGAATAACAAACCCACGTGACAGCATGTTTTGTTTTGTTCAACCTTAAAAAATACATTGTTCAGTCTAACGTTTGACATCAAATTGGCTAAATGCTAGGCTTTATTAAAGGGAAATTCCAGGCTAAATAATATTTTACCTAGTCTAAAAGAATATATGGTAACATACTGACTCCGCAGAGAATTTGTTTTGATTTGTTATTGAGAACGACACACGCGCCTATTATATTCACGATTTCTTGCCATTCAGGAGTACAAGGGCGCGGCCATATTGTTCAAATTTCCCGCCTCGCCCGGGAAATTATGACGTAGTGTCTGCACCTTAATGCACATCGCTTTATTGCCTGTTGTTTGCACTGGTATCCCACCTTGACGCGGCCAACTACATTATGCAGACGTATGTTGTACGGCGCCCGACTATTGCGAGTACATGTATTGCATTTCTGTGCAGAATATCGACTTGACGCGCCACAAACTATCGTTTATTTTTGTATTTTTTGAGAAGAATAGAAAATCTGTGAGCTAGTAATTATTGCATCAGGTCTTTCTCCGTGTGATTTTGAGCCCACTTTCACATACAGTACACATTATGTATACACTATACCGTACACAAAAGATTTCACTTGCATTCATTGCGCGTGCAGGGCCGCTATCGATCGGGCTTCGAGTACTGATGGTGCAGACACTACGTCACATATCTCGGATGTACCGATAAACCAGAACAAAATGGCGGCTCACATCAAGTCACAATCAAGTCACAATGGCAATTAACACTCTTTAACATTATGCAATTACAAACTATGGGTGGAGTTTACCTTTAAATTTGAATTTTTTAAATCTAATTTAATTACTAGTGCAACAATGTGTGAAAAATTTCCACAATTATTCTCAAAATACAATATAAAAGCATAGTATACCTAAGGTTGCAAATCGCGATCCCAAAGTAGCGCAAAGCATGATGGGTAGACAAAGGGAGCTGTTTTGCAACTAAACCAAGCTTTTCGGCCCGGTATGCCTTCTCGGCAAGCTCTTTGTGCTTTTTATCATTTACTACAACACCTCTGGCCCTCAAATACGATGAGAGTTGGTCTTCTTTTTAGATTTAGGAATTTTGTTGAAGACATATTTTCGAGTGGTTCGCCGTGCGCGCGATGCTCCCTTTCTTTACTCAGTACGCCGTAGCGCAGGGCGCCACCTTTTGAAAGAGGGCGCTAAGTCAGTTGCACGGAGCCTATGCACAACCTATGGTCTCCATGAACCGAGGGCGATAGCGCCCTCTCACGGAAATCGTGTATCAAACACAAATGAGAAGGTCTTGCACCAAGACTAGTACCATACACGCAATGCATATGACATTCGATAACAAGGTTATTCGCGCGTGGTCTACGGCTTACGTTAGAGGGCGCCCCGCATCGCGAAGATCGTCTTGCATTGAGTATCAGACTACCTTTTTCATCAAATTTCTTGGGAATGGAAGGTGCTATTTTTGTTCGCGGCTTTTGGTGTGAAACTTATGTGTATCACTAAAGTCGAGGGTTAAATACTATAGTATACACGTACAAACTTATCGCGGAAATTCCCATATGCAAATTAGATGAACAGCGCCGCTCATTATGACGTCATCGTACGTTCTCGCTTTACGCGCGTCATCGCCTTCGGCCAGTTCCGGGTACGGACTCGCTTCAGTTTTATGAATGAAATCATTATGCATCGGGTACTGCACATGCGTAGTGATGGTATGAGAAAAGGCTGAGATGGCTGCTGTCTAGTGCTGAAAAAAGCTTCCGAATCGGTGAAGTTTTGGGCGAGTTATGACAGTTTAAAAACTTTTTGCGTCTTCCTTTTTTGGAACTCAAAGTTCTTACTGTCTCAGAGAGTCCATATTTGTAATTATGTTATTCTTTCTCACGAAATTTCTTTGGAACTCAAGCGGTTTAGTTCCGAATAGTTCATTTGTTTAGCTGTCGAATGATGTTACACACGTGGGTGGTCGGATTGATAGCGCGATGGTCGCGAGCAATATGCATGGCCATTTTTAGATGAAACTCCCAAAACTCCCAACGCGGCGTGGGAATGTATCAAGTTACATCGATGGCTCGGTCGACCCCCGCGTCGATGCAATGTTATGGAAATTGAGCGGTGGCGCATCGTTAAAAATAGAATGACTGGAGGGGAATGACCAGCAAATTGGCGGGACAATCTTACGTCACAAAAGTCACTGATAATTTTGGGCGTCAAATGAGTGCAAGTGCGCAGGCGTGCAAATTCCCGCATGATTTATGGGACAGGTTTGTTCGTGGTATAGTAAAAAATGTTCGTTTCAATTTTCAAAAAAACAGCTTTGATATCAGAAAATAGGAAGCGTTTAAAATCTATCAAAGCGTGGCTGTGTATACCGCCATGTTCACGGGTCTATCCTCTGCCCTGCCTGTGAAATTGTGTAACTGTAACGTTCAAATGGTACCGTTTAAATAATTTATATCTACTGTCCGGATTCTGGGCAAAAGCTATGTATAAAAATGCGGCTTACCGCTGCAACGACGCTTCCACCAATACTAGAAGCTGCGACTAGTTCATTCCTCGGTCGCTTCACGTGGACCAGAGCCTGCTCCTCGGCTTTTCGTTTCGATTCCATCATGGTTATTGCATTCAACTTCTTTTGCGACAAAATACAAAAATACACTGTCAGTGTCAGTACTAGCGCCGACCAAACCACACTTTGATGAAACTATTTAGGGCGCACGACCGGTGATAAATGATGCGCACGCACTATAGACCGCCAGCCGTGAAAGATCTATTCCTAATTATTACGTTAGTGGAAAAAAATCAGAGGATGAACGATAATTTTTTTCACATTATGTCGATATTTGTAGCCATTTTAGGGGAGACGTTTTGTAACGAAAATCCCACCTGGACCCATTCATACACGTTAGCTGCTGCAATAAACCAACGGGAAATTGTCGGTAATATTTGTACGCATTTTATTTAAAACTAAGCACCTCAACAATTGAAAATACTCTTTCAATATAAACTATTATGTTTTTAGTGCTGTTAAAGAGAAAATGTTAACAGTATACATGGATTATTTATTTATGTTTAATGGTCATTACCTTTTTTTTAAATGGAGTGTACCCAAACTGCGATTGCAAATGATTGCGCAACACCCCTTCCGCCCCCCCCCCTGGGGTATACTACATGGGTGCATCATTTGTGGCAGATTGTAGGATGTGTAGTGTCCTACAAATTACAAGTGGTCTAAGGTGTTGCCACACATCGTGCTAGGGAATATAGAATTTGTACGCGTGCAAGAAGTCTGAAAATACTGATTACTGCCATTTTCCCTTTCGCGCAGAAACGTAGATCGGTTGATTTAATTAATAAAGTTATTTTTATTTTTTATTTTATTTGGATAAACCGCGTACCGATGAAGGGAAGAGAAGTCCAAATAATAAATACCATGTGGGCTTTACATTGAAATAACATCAAAATAACCACTTAAGTGTGGAACACTGTCTTGGGGGACAAAATTACCGAGCGAGGGGACAGAATAAACTGGAGGGGGACAGAATTAACGGCTCCAGTGGGACACTTTTACCTAGGTAATTCTGTCCCCCCGGACAATTTTACCGGGGGACAGAATTACCTTCCACACCGGCCCTACGTACTATGACGGAAAGTGTGTGGAGCCAATATAGTTGTGACGTCAGACGTATAGCACTAACGCTTAATCCACGGTCGGACGTGACCGGTAGTTGCGCGCGCTGGTTGGGCGGAGCTTATTGCTGAGTATCTGGCTGTGCAGTGTGCGTGATTGGGTAACAAAGCCCCATAGGATTAAGTACATGCATGCGTTTTGCATGGGGTGGTGTTCACCCCCGCCGCGCCCCCATATATAGTACCTGGTACGCGTGCATCGTGGTGGTTAGGAGAGATACACTAGCAGGTAAGACGTATAGGTAACTCGTTTTATGCGACGCGTACGGAGCGGTACATTGTTTACGCTAGCTTGCATGGTTAATGCATAACCATGGAGTTTTGTTTTTGTTTTTTTCTCCATGTCTGTGGTTAATGCGCAGCGAGTACAATGCTGTACGATTTGTACAAAGTCTGATTAGCTGTGCTGGGGTTACGTTGACGTGTGGGGCTGAGTTCTAGTCGGCTGTACGTTGCATTCACTGGCTTGCATACGGCGCGTAGCGAGTAGTACCTTGCTATATGGAATGTACATTGCTAAGCTGCTGAATTATGTGCTCATGTGTACGTATGCTGCGTTTATTGCTACATCACCGAAGCATTGATGGTGTTTACGACGACCCAAATACACTTCGTAACTTACGACGTGTTACTTGCCGTTGTCGAGGTATTTGCGACGCATTGAACGCATCGTAACTTTAGTGAAATGGATTGTACGACGCGTTGCGAGATGCGACGCGTTACTCTTTGTTGTAACTCGAGTTGCGGCGCGTCGCAAAGTTTAGTGAAATCGGGTGCTGCACCCTTAGCCTTTAGGTCGCTCTGAGTGATCTCTCGTCTAAGGAAGAGCCTGGGGTTGGGAAGATTGTCGTCGCGTTAATAGGTGTCCGACTTATCCTAACAGCCTTAGGTTGGCCCGGGGAGTTCCCGCCACAGTACGAACCTGAGACTAAATTACCTAAAGAGATAGGAAGCAACGATCGACTCCCATTGTCACGCCTTCGACCGTATCCTACAGAGTCTGATGCGCCTGTGCATCTTTCGACGATAGCGGCGCTATTCGCGTCTTGACATCCAACATGGCGAACATAATCGAGAAATTTTAGCTCCGATATTTCGACGCATTTTTCATAACAAATAGTCAGCGAAGTTATAATTTTAATTGATGTAAGTTTCAATCCGATAATTCTTTACATAAATATGTGCTTTGGGTTATATAAATTTATGTTTAAAAGAGAAAATAAACCTATACCGCAACGATGTTTCGTCGTTCCGTGTGTCTTTGCATAGCTGTATTCGGAAGTCCATGTTTTCGGTGATTTTTGCCCTTAAAAATGACCCATTTGTGCTTCAATTCACGCAATACTGGTGATATATAATTTGTTTGTAGAAGCTGTTTCATAAAATTTGAACTTTGGACCGTGTCACGTACGTTTTTAAAACATTACCAGATTTTTAGGGAATCATCACAAAAGTCTCAAAATCAGGACAAAATAAGATTCTGTTCATTTATGATATTTCACATTTTAAGTAAAAACTGTGACTAGTTTGCATCAATTAAAGTTGCAATTAATGATCCTTATAATATCAAAAACTAACATGGTAGATACATTTTAAATATGTTCCTGTGTGCACTCGATGCATTGAAAATATAATATTATATTCCATATTCCTATAATTTAGGTCAACAAATTGTTTATTTGGGGGCAAAAATGGTTTCCAACATGTTTCCAATGTGTATAAAAAAGGGTCGTGATGTTAACAAAATACCTGGTTATCATACTATTGCCTAGGTCGTATTATGACCTTATTTAAAATAGATTGAATGCATTTTATTGATGTCAGAGTAGCCTGTGCACTGAATGCAATTTATAATGAGCCATGTTTTTGATTATTATACAAATTTGGTGCTCAAAAAAGCATTTTTGTGATTTTTTTTTTATTTATTTTTTTACAAAAATGGACTGCCGAAGTAGTGAAAAGGCATAATACAAGATTTGCCAGACATACATGTACTAATATTAAAGTTGCCAAAGGGTCATGTATGAACTAAACACATCTATCAATCTTAATTTGGGGCTAAAATGTATATTTTAAATGATTTTCACAAACACAAAATGGTCGCTGTGTAGCCGGCTGCTGACCTAGGGCATACATGCCCATTGTCCACCTTTGATCACAAGATGACTTGCAAATGAAATTTGATTGCAATAAACAGCAATTTTCGTTCACTTATTTTACTAAATTTGTTGTACTCAATTTTCTTCATGTTGTGTTCAGTTTTATTCATTAGTCACGTGAACCCGTTAAATTCTGAGGACATTCCAAACATAGCTCAAATAGCTACTCGCCCCCACATGCGCGTTGAGTCGTTTTCATTCAATGTAGTACACTCAGCGCGCATGCGAGGGCGAATTTGAGCTGACTTCTTTCCTATGACTTAGAAAGCGCATATGTAAACAAAGTCATGACCTCATCACGCCTCTTGTCTATTTCGGATGTGGGCTTGGTAACAGAAAATGTGCCTGCAGTACACTGCGGAAGCTTTTAGGGGGGGGGGGGGGGGGGGGGGCAAGAAGGATAGTTCCAGAACTAATCTGCTATTTGTGTGCTATATTTCTGTGCTAGAAATGGGAACTTGATATGAAAATTAAGAATATTGGATGGTATGTACCCAAGCCTTGTTAAACACAAGCCTTGTTAAACTTTAGGAACTGAAAATACTTACGGGCACAACTTTCAAAACTGCATGTGAAAACAAGTCGACGTTTTTTGGCTCTCGCAACGTTGGCCGGTAATACAAAATATTACTTATTTTTACAGTTGACATCGCGACAGTTACTCGGAGCCAATGGAGGATTACATGAACCGCATGATCTTCGTTCTGAAGGAACTTGTCACCACTCTGGGTTCATCTGTGCCTGCCAAACCAACAATTTTTTTTTATTTGCTCTAGAATTAAGTCCCAATTAACTTTGTCCTTTTGTGCGATTTCTTTATTATTTAAGGTGTTTTTATTTACCGGCTATTTTGAAACATTTCTCGTTGAAATAATTATTACTAGTCTGGGCAAGCCCAGTATATATTCAGCCAAACTAGTAATAATCATAATCATAAACTTAGAGAAAGACAAAACGAAGATATTAGGAAATTATTAACTATACTTATGCATTAATTGAGCGATAACAGTAAGATATATTGCACTATTACATAATTATGTCACAGTTTTGTACAAAACGTGCATTTGATCAAAAAAGTTTTCAAATGTTCAGGCAAAACTCGAACCACTTTGAATGGTTTGAGTGAGGTCTTGTCAATCTCAAAAGTATAACAATACTTTCTCTACTGTTTGTTTGACAAAAAAAAAACTTCTAATGATCCCCCAAATGAAAAAGTAATACAAGTTTTCATGAAGAGATGATGATGTTATATAATTTGTACCCAATAATTCAAAACGAAACAAAACCAACTTACTTTTGTAAGTGGGTCGTCACTACGAGCCTCCATATCTCACCACTCTCAGAAAAGGAAAGAAAAGGAATGCAATTTACCAGCTCAAGCAAACATCTAGCGCGCAGGGTCAGCTTCGACGCCCTAAGCTACTCGTAAAATATTCACGACTTGCATGCATGTCGTGAATTAAGTCGTTAAAAATGGTGTGATGTCGTACATAAAAGTTTGTGATGCCGTATAAAAAAAATTGTGATGCCGTATAAAAAAAATTGTGATGTCGTACCCAAAAAATTTGTGGTGTCGTACATAAAATTTGCGTCTTTGATGTCCCTTCAGGGCCACCATGACATAGCCATACACAACCGTCGCGAAAAGTGAAGTGGCATCCTCAGCTATCAGGATACTTAACGTTAACATACATTCTTTCCGACAATTATCATGATTATATTGTATATTTGTTTTCAATCATTTTTATAGAGATTAGTTTCAGAAATGATTTATTTTTATTCCGCTTCAAATTGAACAAATTGTATTACGTACCCCCAATTCTCAAAAAATTGATTTTAATTAAAGATTTCCTCTTTCCAATGTCATGACTGTTTCAGAAGGTCGGGTGAATTTTTCATCTAGCAGTGGCGTTAAGTGTTGGGTCCAGGACTTGCATTCAACAGGATGGGCGATAGAGAAGGACAACCCCTGCGAGGTGAGTGAAAGAAAACTTGTCTCGATTGAAGAGTAAGATTGAGACACGACTCGTGCAAATGCCCCCCCCCCCCCCCAAAAAAAAAAAAAAAAAAAATCCAAGCAAGCAAGAAATTCATAACAGACAAGCATGCGAAATATTCTATTTTAATCTGATTTCCTCAGTGGTTTTGATTGTCCTCTTCTTTTTTTTTCCATCACCTTCCGTGTGCAAAAGTAAAGGAAATATCATCTTTTTCTTGCCTAGTTTCCTCTTTTCCTTTTTACTCATGCCTGTAGACAGGACTATACTTCAGTCATTTTTTTCTTGGAAATAGTCTGCAAGTGCAACAACTTATGAAAGTGGAAAACAAAATCTGTAACAACTGTTTAAAATAAACAGCAAAATGCGAAAGAGAACTGTGGTAAATTTTGTGAAGGATATTGAAACTATAAAAGAAAAATATATAAAAAGAAAATAAAAGAAAAAAAACAAACTTTTGAAACATATTTAGTATGCAAAAAATTGTAGAAACAATTTATCCCGTATAAATAATCCTGTATGGCAAACAATATTACTGACGCGACCATAAATCCCCAAAAGTGTAAACATTTTGTGTGCATAAACATTGCAAATAAAACGCCATGGAAAGTATTAAAAACTGCTCTTGCTCAGAAAGATATTTTCCAAAAATTATAATATAGAAATCGGCAACACTCCCAAAGGGAGGAGTGGCATGAAGCTAAGTTTGGCAGATCAGCAGCAGTATAACCTACTGATGAAGCAAGACCTTAAAGCTGTAAAAGATAAGCACCCCTGGGATGCAATACAGTTAACCAACAAAGCAGCCAAGATTGACAGGAAAGGGAAATGCCTCAGGAGAATTGCAAAGATAAAGGTAAAGTCACCACCTGAGATACCTTCACATTGCAGGAACTCAAATGGCACTTCACTCAAGTGAAATAAAAACCCTCAGAAATATTGATACTTCTTTATGAAGTTGTGCTCCCTCTAGAAGCAAATTGTGCTAACCAGGCTTAACCAGTTCCCACCGGATGACGTATATAAACGCACAGTTTTTCCCAAATTCAAAACGGATGACACATAAACGCGCCAAGTTCAAGTTCGGAAATGTCTGTCGGCAGCGAGCAAGGCCGGAAATGCGTGGGTGTGCTTCTCGGCACTATCGGCCTGAACATGCTTCGGATCGAGTTTCGTTAAAAATAATCCCGCCCCTCGGCTTGGTGATGTTAAAATAATCCCGGCGTGAACTGGTTAAAGGGATTGTATACGTTTGGTAATTGGAACCCACTGTTTGTTTCAATCATATAGTTGTAGATATATACCATAAGACCAAATAAAAAAACAAACATGTTTAGCGTCATGCCTTTTTTTTTTTTAAGAAAGGAGGAGGCTGGGGTGGATTTTGGGGGCTGTATTTTATAGTAAATATTGTTTAACTGACCTCTCTAAAGTTTTACTATCAAGGATGCCGAGGAAAGCAAGAAAAACGGCGTTCGTTTTCAACCAGTGTCGGGCAGTAATTCTTACGTTGTTGTTTTCTTCACAATCGCCGTCCGGCGATCGCAAATTTCTTTTTATAAAATTCAATGTTTTTGAACAATTATAGGATATCTAGGGCAGTCAATTTGCTGGATGCCTACAATCATTATTTACTTTCAAATGAGTAAGATAATTCTTAATAATTTGGTAGTAAATTTTTTAGAGATCTGCAAATGGTATATCTTACCTTTAATGCGAGTCATGCAGTGAACATGTCGCACCCTATATTCCAATTTAAAATTAAAACTGGTTCACCCACTATTACAAATCAAAATTCATATGGGTCGATCATTTATGCACCGTACACGTCGCACGCTAGCCTTTCTATAATAAATATATATATATATGTACACAGTGATGCTAAAGTCCTGCGGTTATGGAAAAAGATACCACTTTTTATCCCCAAAAATTTGAATCTGACAAGCGTTACTGCAGTGACGTTTCTCAGAGTGTGTATTCCAATGCAGATTATTCTTCCTGCGTGGACATAACCGCTCCAGATTTTCGGTAATATCTCAAAATCACTACCACCTTTTGAAATGAAATTTGTACAGGTTAGTTTTATGGTAAATATCTATAACTATAAAAGATTGAAACAAACAGTAGGTTCCAATTACCAAACGTATACGATCCCTTTAACTTATGGCGCAGCTACGCATTAAAGTTATGGCGTAAGTCTTGCACCACATCCAGTTAAGGCGCAAGTTATGCACAGTTTTGTGAAATCGACTGCAGGGCTTTGTTGCGGTTAATTGGACTGACTTTGAAATGATGTAAATATTTTGTTCAGAAATCTTTTCAGATCGACCATGAATCCGAATCGAATAAAGACACCGGAGTGCATCATGTTGGTAAAGGGTTCTACCTCCACACTGAGCTTTACAACAAGCTGTACTCCTACCAGAGGGAAGCACTCAAGTGGTTCTGGAGGTTACATTGGAAGATCAAAGGCGGAATATTGGGAGATGATATGGGGTAGGGTCTTCAGTGAAAAATAACACATTAACCCTTTCCTTACTATCATTGTCGAGGTTACTGGACCATTTTAGGAAGGGTTTTAATCTTTGAGATAAAAGATATAAATGTTTTTCTGTTTGATTTGTCAGTCTTGGTAAGACCATCCAAGTCATCGCCTTCTTGAGTGGCCTGTTCTACCTGGGTAAAGTCAAGACCATCATGGTGGTTCTACCAGTAGTACTCATCAATCAATGGGAGAAAGAATTTAAAAAGTGGTGAGAACAAGTACCTCAACTCATTAGTAACTGTACGGCGTACATTGTGTTGGGGTTTGTGTCTCTAGCAGATCAGGAGCATGGGTACCATCATTAGCTGGCTTGCCATCCAGATTAATCAGTTATTCCTACCAGTAGCACTCATCAACTGGAAGAAAGAATTTGAAAAGTGGTGAGAACAAGTACCTCAACTCATTAGTAACTGTACGGCATACATTGTGTTAGGGTTTGTGTCTTTGATCAGGAGCATGGGTACCATCATTAGCTGGCTTGCCATCCAGATTAATCAGTTATTCCTACCAGTAGCACTCATCAACTGGAAGAAAGAATTTGAAAAGTGGTGAGAACAAGTACCTCAACTCATTAGTAACTGTACGGCATACATTGTGTTAGGGTTGGTGTCTTTGATCAGGAGCATGGGTACCATCATTAGCTGGCTTGCCATCCAGATTAATCAGTTATTCCTACCAGTAGCACTCATCAACTGGAAGAAAGAATTTGAAAAGTGGTGAGAACAAGTACCTCAACTCATTAGTAACTGTACGGCATACATTGTGTTAGGGTTTGTGTCTCTGATCAGGAGCATGGGTACCATCATTAGCTGGCTTGCCATCCAGATTAATCAGTTATTTCTTCCTCCCCCCCCCCCCCCCCCAGGTCTCCAAGGCTTTTAATAGAATCCTATCACAGGAGCAACAAAAAAGGTGAACGTGAACGAGTGTTAGCCAAGGTACAGCATCAGGGTGGAGTGTTACTAAATAGCTATGGATTGGTACTGACCAATGCCGACCTTCTGTCACATCGTCGTGGTAGGCCGTTCTCTTGGGTAAGAACACGACATTGCCATTTACGACTCAATTTCATAAAAATTTGGGGTTTTTTCATCTGATAACTAATTTTTTTCCAAAATTGATCATTTTGTCAAGGACTATGTGATTCTTGATGAAGGCCATAAGATCAAGAACACAAATAAAACCACCACGGCAATTCACAGAGTTCCAGCCACACACAGACTCATACTGACGGGTACGCCAATTCAGAATAACATGCAGGTACGATTTGTAGGTGAAATCGCAAAATTCATTGTAGAATTACAGAAATAATAGATTATATATGTGTCGCATAATATTCGCTGATTTCATTTTGTTCATGCAAACTAAAGTCCATCCTAGCAGCATTGTTGCCTGTGTTTTCTGACCCACGAGGAAGTTAACGAAAGTGCACTTAAATTTGCTACTAATTTTTAATTTGCAATTTGATGTACAGGAGTTGTGGGCCCTATTTGATTTTGTGACCCAAGGCACGTTACTAGGAACCGTGCAGACATTCAACTCTGAATATGCCAACCCCATCACAAGGGTAAGTCACTAGTCATTATTTATCCAGTCACATCTCTCATTTAAACTCCATTATGTAAATCAGAAATAAATTAAGTCTCAGCTAATTAACTTATCTTCTAGTTCTGTTTCAGTTAAATGTTTAACCGTAGAATTGTTTGTTTGGTTGTCAAGTCGAGAGAGAAGGATGCAACAGGTGATGAGCGTTGCCTAGGCAACCAGATGTCAGAGAAGCTGCGCAAGTTGATAGCGCCGTACTTCCTGAGACGGACAAAGGCTGACGTCGTCAAGCGGAGAGAAGAAAGCTCCAACAACCCTAAAGAGAAAGATGATGAGGAGAGGTGAGCTATTGGGTCTGGTCCTCAACGGTAGAGGGTGCTATGTAGTTGATATGATACCAGAGCTGTTTGCTCTCTTCTCTGGCTCCATCACGATTGCCAAACCGCATGAACGAAGCTGGAGTTTGAACACACTCTTGTTTTCTTAATTCCTAGTTTCCCAATTAATGATGGGCAATCGAGGGCACCTTTCCCTTGTCAATTGTCCACCAATTTCAATGATCACACACCCTAGGGGGTTGCGGCTAATAGATGAGTTCAAATTATACATCTTGGTCAATTTCCCATTTTGAATCCACAGGGTGCCAGAGTTCCCGACGCTCATGAGGAAGAATGACTTTGTGATTTGGCTGCTCTTGACAGATGCCCAGATCAAAATCTATCAGGATTTTATCTCGCTGGACGAAGTGAAGGTGGTAGGCTGAACAGTTTTATAATTCCCAAACACATTGAAAGGAAGACATTAAACATATTCAAATAGTTAAGGTATTTCATTGTCAGTTTACAAAAGTATTGCTTGCTGATAACACTGACATTTGTTTACAAAGTTTTCTGTTTTTCTGTTTTCTATTTTCCTAATTATTTTGTCTGCTAACTTATTTTATGGCCCCCGCGGAATTTGTTTCAGAAAGTTTCTATTCTTTGTATTCCTAGCTTCTTACGAAAAGCCCCTCACCATTAGCAGAGTTGTCGATACTGAAGAAGTTGTGTGATCATCCACGGCTTTTGCCAACAAGAGCTTGCATCCAGCTGGGCTTAGAGAGACCTGATGCGACATGGTAAGATCATAGTGTTGTAATCTCAATCAGCTTTTGCCTGCCAAAGATTTAATCAAGTGTGTGGTAAGATCATAGTTTTGAGACCTCATTCAGCTTTTGCTTGCCAATTCCTACACAAAGATAGCTTAGAAAGACTTGATAATAGGTGGTGAGATCGTACAACACTGGTCATTTTATGGTAAAGCTGATAATTTGATACTTAACCCTGTAGTGTTTACCAACAAACTATTTGTCGCCATTTCTTCTTCCAGGGCGGACGAAGAAGACAACGATCTGGAGATGCCAAGATCCAAGAAGCAGACTGGTAACACAGCCATCCAAGCCATCTCAGACGACGTCTTAATGATGGAGTCTTGCAAGCTGAAATTCCTAATCAGTCTACTCGCCAACCTGAGACGGGAAGGACACAGGACGCTGGTCTTCAGCCAGTCATGCAAGATGCTGGACATCATTGAAAATGTCTTGAATAATCAGGTTGGTGGCTTAGCTTGCAAAATCGGGCTAAATGGACCGTTTTACAGATACTATCTTTATGGTCATATGGTATTTTCGGTGGTTACCAACTAGCAAAATTATGTTTATTGAAGACGCTTAGAAACTCCTTATCTAAAAACTAGCACTTTGGATCTTTTAGAATTCTCTTTGTTGGGTACCAATTTGACTGAACTATCCCCAATTTCAGAACTTCCAAGTGATGCGACTTGATGGCACCATCGCCAAGCGGGAACGAGAGAAACGAATCACGTCATTCCAGCGAAACAAGGACTTTTCTGTCTTTCTACTCAGCACCCAATTGGGCGGAGTTGGCTTGACACTGACAGGGGCAAATCGAGTTGTTATATGTAAGTTCCTTGGTGATTGACTTTTTCCTAGTGATTTGAGCAAATGATCTAAGATTAATAATTTCTCACTTCCAAGCTGCAAGTCAGCCAGTCAATTTTGCATTGCGGTTATAACAAATCCCTGTGGTTTTGTTTTCTGTTTGTTCAATTCTTATTGACTTTCAAAGTATAGCACCTGTCTTGCATGATCTTAAACAGAACAAATGTAAAAATGTTGTGATAATGTAACTTTATCAAAAACCATATTCCCACACCGGACATCATTGGGACTTTTGATGTCTCATCCTTGTACACCGACATACCACACGAAGAAGGTATTCGTGCCTGTTTCATACTAGCTAGGGTAGGACACACGACCCCTCCCATAAGTGACATTCGCGCCCTCATGTAACTTGTACCAACGAAGAATAATTTTTTCTTCCTAAATGAGCACTATCTACAGGTACATGGCACTGCAATGGGTACTCGCATGGCACCCTCATTTGCATGCCTCTTCATGGGTGACCTCGAGGAACGCATACTTGCCTCAGCACCGTGCCGTCCCTGGATCTGGTGGAGATACGTACATTGATGATGTATTTTTCATCTGGACCAGTGATGAGGACAGTCTGCTGAATTTCACTAATCACATGAATTCTTTCGACAGGACCATCTAGTTCACATCAGCGTACTCGCATCATGCAGGCCCACTTCCTGGATGTCACCATCCACAAGGAGGATATCTTAATAACCACTGATCTGTATTCTAAACCCACACACACACCAGTATCTCCACTCCTCCAGCTGTCACCCAAGGCATTGTAAGAGTGGTACAGCATTTAGTCGGGCCCTCAGACTCGAAAGAATTTGTTCTAACGACTATGATTTCTCCCACCATTCACAGATACTGAAGAATAACTTGGTTCCCAGGGGTCACAGCTCCCGCCAAGTTCAACGTGCCATTTGCCAGAGCCAAAGCTGTACCCCGAAATTTGGCTCTAAAAGTAAAGGCCTCCCAGGCTGATGCCAAACCCAAGATCCCCCTGGTGACTACCTTTCACAATAGTCTCCCTTCCCTTCGCAAAATTACTAACGACAGCTATCACATTCTCCACACTTCAGATCACCATGTCCGTGCCATAGAAATAGAAATGGTACCACTCATAGAAATATTGGTAACATTACTTGCAGTACATCTAATGTCATATATCTCATCTCTTGCAGGTTTTGTGGAGTTCAGTATGTCGAAGAGACCAAAAATGCTCTAAAAAAGTGTTTCTACGGTCATCGGTCGACTGTCAACAACAAGAAACTAGATACCCCAGTTGGTCATCACTTCAACCAGCCTAACCATTGCATTTCTGATATGATTCTACAGGGCATAGAATCATTTGGCCATCTGCAAGACTCAGTCTGCCTCAGCCGGGAGAAAGTTTGGATAAATCGTCTTCGGACTATTCAACTACATGGGCTCAACTAGCTAGGAAATGATTAACTTCTAATTTTGTTCTCCTATTTGTCATCTATTTCAGATTTATTCCTTGCCAGGAGTTTGTTTTTGTTTGTTTTCACTACTCTGTTTTCCTGACCCACAGGCCCACGCCCCCCACGCCACCCCCCACCCCCACCCCCACCCCACCCCCACCCCACGTCACATTACTCCTATTCAGCATACTTACTTCTTTGTTAGTTCTTCCCTTTGATTTTCACCCTGGACCTTCTTCCTTGTGGTTATACCCCTTCTTGGTTTGTCTTTGATCCCTACCCACACTGACCTCACCCTTTAATCCCTCAGCCTAATCCTCCTTTTGTTGATTGTTCCACTGGACTCTGTGCTTTTTCTTTTTTGTTTCTTCAGCCAACCATGATGTGCATCATGCTGTATGTTGCTCTATATATGTTTGTTTCTTGTACACTGCCATTTTGTCTCTGAAGAAGATCTTGTTAAGATAGAAATATTAGGCCCTCTTAACTTATTTAACTTTATTTTGTAGTTGATCCGAGCTGGAACCCAGCTAATGACAACCAAGCTGTAGATCGAGTCTATCGAATCGGTCAGACACGGACTGTGGTCGTCTATCGACTCATCACGTGCAGCACAGTAGAGGAGAAGATATATAGAAGACAGATCTTCAAAGATTCACTGATGAAACAGACAACTGGAACATCAGAAGACCTATTTCGGTAAATCTAAACTCTATAAAATATAACAATCTGATTTTGTTTGTAATAAAATTATCAAAAAAGGAACTGATTTTATGTTTTTTTGGGGGTTTTTTTTCTTTTAAAATCTTTATTTTGTTATTTTTTTTAATTTTCTTTTTATGTTTTTAAAATTTCCCTTCAGCTACTTCACTCATCAAGATCTGAAAGATCTCTTCATTCTGGACAATCCTCGGACATCGACCACCCAGCAAGCTCTAGAAAAGATGCACGCAGCACAACGCAAGACGGACACAGTGCTAGATAAACACATCGCATTCCTGTACTCACTAGGTAAAGACTTGCTTGGTCTCAGTGATCACGACTTGATGTTTTCTCAAGACTAAATCTATGCTTCATGAGTGAAGAGTACCCAAACTGAAACAAAGTCATGCCAGAATAAACAGTTGTGCGTACTTGTTATAAATGTGTTCTATTCAAAGTACACTGAGCTCATAGCTAACAAACTGTTGATATAAATACATCGTACTCTTGTTTTTTCTACTTCTTAGACGTCTTTGGTCTCAGTGATCATGACCTGATGTTTTCTCAAGAGGCAGACACTGAAAATCAGGAGGAAGCAGCAGGATACGTACAACACAGTACGCGAAGCCCGATCGATAGTGGCCCTGCACGCGCAAGAAATGCAAGTGAACCCTTTTGTGTACGGCAGTGTATACATAATGTGTACCTTACATGTGAAAGTGGGCTCAAAATCATACGGAGAAGGACCTGATTCCATAATTACTAGCTCACAGATTTTCTATTCTTTTCATAAAATAGACTATGCTTTTTCAGGAAGCAGACGCAGACGCAGACGCAGACACAGACACTGGGGGGGAGGAGGAGGAGGAGGGGGAGGAGGAGGGGGAGGAGGAGGAGGGGGAGGAGGAGGAGGAGCAGCAACAGCAAGCAGCAGGATACGGATACGAATACGTAGAAGACCAACACGTAGAAGACCAACACCAACACAGGGTGAGTCTAGAACTTCTTCTAGTAAGTCACGTTTGAATACTTGGCTGCGGCTTAAAAACCAATATGCCAAATTGGATCAATGCTAGCCATAGCCAAGTAATTCGGGCAGAGCCCTAAGCCGTGTCTAAATTAATTGTCTATTGTTTGAAATAACATGCAAGTATATGTAAAGTGGCTGCAGTAGACTTGTGTGGTTTCAAGTTGTAGCCAGGTTTACATTCAGACACGGCCTTCATTCTGCATCAATCACTGTACAACAAGAAGTCTGAACTTTATCTCGCTTAGATATAGAGTCAGAGAACAGCCAATGCTTTTCTGTCTTGATGACCTTTGATATGGGGTCAATATAATTTAGATATACACAAGTCCCATTTAGAAACCACGGTGATGATTCTCCTCATCGGTGTCTATTTAGCCAGCAAGCTTTGTTTGAGTAACATAGCGAGGCTTAACCCTAACGCTCTAATGGTTCCCCAGGACTTGCCTGTTAAATTCAACAGGATCCAACTGTGAATTATATGACCTTACTGCTCATCCAACACAGTCCAACTGCATAATTTGAGCTAGCGGTGAAAGGTCATAGCTAGCTCGCAAGTGTTTACAAACACCGCCATCGTTGACATATTTTATCTGAGAAAGTTGAGTGATTTTTACGAAGGCTTGTAGGAATTACACATGAAGATTTGAACTGTCTTGCTTGATTGGTGAGGGTCGCAGTTATTTTTGCTCGTTTTGCTGGGTATTTTCTTGAATGTTGACAATGTTATGGTCAAAACTAGTTGTGTTTAGCTGCTTAGTTTTGAGTTTTAAACCGCGGTGACTGGAGAAGGCTGAGACTCTATTGAAACGTGTCGAACTCGGTTCCATACATTATATCGCACGCATCTAATCCAGCTGATCTGAAAACCGTGGCTCGCTAAAACGCGGAACTCTGATAATTAAATGCCTTGCCGGCTGAATTTTGCCAAGAAAATAATCTAAGAAGTTATTGAGGATATATACACTTAATTGTCCCCGTTTAAATTACGATATTGCGATCACTTTGAAGGTTGGTTCTGCAGCCGTAAACATGCCCGGCGCCCCTTCCCACAGAGTTGGACCATGCTTGGACCATACAATGTAGCCATAACGCACAGACCAGCATGCCTGTGTCAATGCCGATTATGCAGCGATAAGAAAACTGACCGAACACGCTGAAAACTGACGCTGAGTACCTGGCCGTACGTGCGAGCTCCGAGCAAAATGGGGCTCAGGCTGCCTGAAAAATGAAGGATTTCCCATAACCTGTCGGCAAATTCACAAAAACACAGCGATCACGAAGAAAGGATTCTAATGGCCTTTCGCTGCTCGGGTCTAAAATCTTCGAGGATAATATTTTCACTACAAAATTCAAACAACACGACAGAAGTTCGGACGACAGACGATGCTGAATATCTGCCATTTTGTCTTGAATGTCATGCTGCATCAAATTTGATGACGTCGGGATTCAACCGCGTTGTGATTGGACACTTCACATCTTAGCCCCGCCTATACTTATCTGTGTTCGCATACGAGGTCATGCGCTGGAAATGTGGCGCAAAATATAGGAAAAACATAAGATTTCAAAAACACAATATCCAAGGCAAAACACATTGTTCACTATAGGTTTTCCCTGACGATATCGGAAAATGCAATCTGGCTCGCATTAAAGGGAAACTCCACCCATAGTTTATAATTGCATAATGTTAAAGAGTGTCAATTGCCATTGTGACTCGATTTGTATTTCATTTTTATTGGTTTCGGTAATCATTTGAAACAGATTTCCTCGCACTGCGCTTACCGTTATGCGAGCCACCATTTTGTTCTGGTTTATTGGTACATCCGAGATATTGTGTTGTATTGTGTCTGCACTATCAGTATGCGAAGCCCGATCGATAGCGGCCCTGCGTATGCAAGTGAACCCTTTTGTGTACGGCACAGTACACAGCGATGACATTCTGCAATCCGAGTTGTGTGTCTCGCCATCAATTGATATGAACACCCTTATTGATCAATACGAGCTTGTCCTTTCTGCTCTCCTCCATAAGCATGCTCCGTTGATCTCGCGTACAGTTAGATGTCATCCTAACTCTCCTTGGTTCAATGACGAGCTCCGTACAGCGAAGCGAGAACTCCGGGTACTGGAAAGGAGGGCATTTTCTTCAAGAGGCCTAGAAATCGACCGTCAGATTTTTAGAAGTGCCTGTCATCAATACAACAATAAACTATCATCTGCCAAAATGGGGCACCACAGAGATCAGTTGAAAGACTGCAGTAACCGTGAACTGTTCAGAAAGGTGGATCAACTCACCCGCTCACGTTCTGCCAAGGTTTTTCCAAGTAATCATGACAGTGAAGTTCCTCTTCCTGAGCGGTTCCTTCAATTCTTTGCTGAGAAAGTCAACAAGATAACTGCAGAACTGCAGTCATCATGACCTACTGATACTGATCGACTTCCTGAACAGCAGACAATTTGTTTCATTTGACAAATTTAAGCATGTCACTGAAAAAGAAGTGTTGCAAGTTATCACTGACTCTACTTCAACGACGTGTAATCTTGACCCAGTCCCAACTCACTTGCTGAAGAATTGTCTTCATGAGCTTACACCTATCATAACTGTTGTTATCAATGAGTCATTTAAAAATGGATGTTTTCCTGAAAAATTCCAATTAGCAAATATTGTACCAATTCTCAAGGGTTTGAAATGTGATTCTGACGAACTTAAGAATTATCGTCCTATTGCAAACTTGAAGTTCTTTTCTAAGACATTAGAAAGAATGGCAGCATTACAGTTGCAACGGTACCTAAATGATCATAAACTCCACGCAAAATTTCAATCTGGGTATAGATCATTCTATAGTGTAGAAACTGCCTTACTGTGAATATCAAATGATGTATTGTTGACACTTGTTAAGGGTGAAGAAGTCATACTTGTCCTCTTAGATTTTTCGTCTGCGTTTGATACCATAAAGCATGATATCTTGTTGCAACGATTGTCACAAAAGTTTGGTATTTGCAGTAGGGCACTCGACTGGATTGAGTCTTATTTGTCAAATCGAACCATCATCAAGATATTATACTTCTCAAGGGGTACCACAAGGATCAGTGCTAGGTCCCCTGTTGTTCACACTATACACTTCACCACTAGAGCTACTAATTGACAATCACAATGTTCATAAAATGTTTTACACTGACGACACTCAATTGTATATAGCATTTAAACAGTCGGATGTAGGAGATGTTATTTCACAAATGGTTGATTGTGTTCAAGCAATTAAAGAATGGTCACAAGTAAACGGTCTTAAGCTCAATAGCAACAAGACTGAATTTCTTCACATATCTTCACGTTTTCGTTCGACAGATCGTATATCATTTATTGACTTAGATGGCACGCAGGTTAATTCTGAAAGGAAGTGTAGAAATTTGGGTGCAATATTTGATGACCATTTCACTATGGACAATTTTGTTTCACAGAAATGCAGATCTGCATCTTTTGCACTTTACAAAATTGGAAAAATTCGCAATCTGATAGATAAACATACTACTGAACGCTTAATTCACGCATTTGTGATGTGTCACCTCGATTTCTGTAATAGCCTCCTTTCTGGGATTCCGGCTCGTCAAGTGCAAAAGATGCAGGTTGTGCAGAACTCTGCAGCTCGTCTTATTTTTCGCATTAGGAAACATGAATCTGTGTCTCTTCTCCTAAGAGAATTACATTGGCTACCCATTCACTTTCGCATTTCATTCAAAATGTTGTTGTTGGCATACGAATGTTTTTATAATTTTGCGCCACCTTATTTGATAGAGCTGTTAACATTGTACACACCATCAAGAAATTTCCGTTCTAATAAGAAAAAATTGTTTGTTATTCCACCAGTTTCGACCAGGTCATATGGTGAACGCAGCTTCGCTCACACTGCTTCAACTATATGGAACAATCGCCCGGAACATTTAAAAAATATTGATTCCATTGATAAGTTCAAGATTGCTTTAAAGACGCACCTATTTAACATTTAGGTCATGCATTTTTGTTTGAAACCTAGTACATCTTGTATTTGTATTTTGTTGTCTTTTTTCTTTCTCTACAGCGCATAGGGACATGTTTAATCACTATGTGTTATGCGCTATATAAAAATGGTTAATTATTATTATTATACATAATGTGTACCGTACATGTGAAAGTGGGCTCAAAATCATACGGAGAAGGACCTGATTCCATAATTACTAGCTCACAGATTTTCTATGCTTTTTCAGGAGGCAGACGCAAACACTGGGGAGGAGGAGCAGCAGCAAGCAGCCGGATACGGATACGTAGAAGACCAACACGTAGAAGACCAACACCAACACAGGGTGAGTCTAGAACTTCTTCTAGTAAGTCACGTTTGAATACTTGGCTGCGGCTTAAAAACCAATATGCCAAATTGGATCAATGCTAGCCATAGCCAAGTAATTCGGGCAGAGCCTTAAGCCCTGTCTAAATTAATTGTCTATTGTTTGAAATAACATGCAAGTATATGTAAAGTGGCTGCAGTAGACTTGTGTGGTTTCAAGTTGTAGCCAGGTTTACATTCAGACACGGCCTTCATTCTGCATCAATCACTGTACAACAAGAAGTCTGAACTTTATCTCGCTTAGATCGAGTCAGAGAACAGCCAATGCTTTTCTGTCTTGATGACCTTTGATATGGGGTCAATATAATTTAGATATACACAAGTCCCATTTAGAAACCATGGTGATGATTCTCCTCATCTGTGTCCATTTAGCCAGCAAGCTTTGTTTGAGTAACATAGCGAGGCTTAACCCTAACACTCTAATGGTTCCCCAGGACTTGCCTGTTAAATCCAACAGGATCCAACTGTGAATTATATGACCTTACTGCTCATCCAACACAGTCCAACTGCATAATTTGAGCTAGCGGTGAAAAGTCATAGCTAGCTCGCAAGTGTTTACAAACACCGCCATCGTTGACATATTTTATCTGAGAAAGTTGAGTGATTTTTACGAAGGCTTGTAGGAATTACACATGAAGATTTGAACTGTCTTGCTTGATTGGTGAGGGTCGCAGTTATTTTTGCTCGTTTTGCTGGGTATTTTCTTGAATGTTGACAATGTTATGGTCAACTAGTTGTGTTTAGCTGCTTAGTTTCGAGTTTTAAACCGCGCTGACTGGAGAAGGCTGAGACTCTATTGAAACGTGTCGAACTCGGTTCTATACATTATATCGCACGCATCTAATCCAGCTGATCTGAAAACCGTGGCTCGCTAAAACGCGGAACTCTGATAATTAAATGCCTTGCCGGCTGAATTTTGCCAAGAAAATAATCTAAGGAGTTATTGGGGATATAAGACACTTAATTGTCCCCGTTTAAATTACGATATTGCGATCACTTTGAAGGTTGGTTCTGCAGCCGTAAACATGCCCGGCGCCCCTTCCCACAGAGTTGGACCATGCTTGGCCATAACGCACAGACCAGCATGCCTGGGTTAATGCCGATTATGCAGCGATAAGAAAACTGACCGAACACGCTGAAAACTGACGCTGAGTACCTGGCCGTACGTGCGAGCTCCGAGCAAAATGGGGCTCAGGCTGCCTGAAAAATGAAGGATTTCCCATAACCTGTCGGCAAATTCACAAAAACACCGCGATCACGAAGAAAGGATTCTAAATTTCTAATGGCCTTTCGCTGCTCGGGTCTAAAATCTTCGAGGATAATATTTTCACTACAAAATTCAAACAACACGACAGAAGTTCGGACGACAGACGATGCTGAATATCTGCCATTTTGTCTTGAATGTCATGCTGCATCAAATTTGATGACGTCGGGATTCAACCGCGTTGTGATTGGACACTTCACATCTTAGCCCCGCCTATACTTATCTGTATTTGCATACGAGGTCATGCGCTGGAAATGTGGCGCAAAATATAGGAAAAACATAAGATTTCAAAAACCCAATGATCCAAGGCAAAAAAGTAGCCTCAGTTGATTTGCATAAATAGTCGCCGTATGAGGTCGCTGTTCGTGCTGTATCTTTGCACGGGGCGCAAGCTAGCAGCATATGCGGGGCGCGCGCACAGTGTATTTCTGGATGGCTAACGACGGACGGATAACGATGAACTCGCCTTGACCAAGGCTATGATTACCGCTGCGCTGTACGTACGTACGTACGTACGTACGTACGTACGTACGTACGTACGTACGTACGTACGTACGTACGTACGTACGTACGTACGTACGTACGTACGGGTAACGATGAACGCCTTGACCAAGGCTACTGTAGCCCCAACATCTAGTGGCCTTTGGCCTTATGATGGGAGATTTGCATTTAAAAAAATTAATTCATCCATCCAAATAATTTTTTATTTTCCACTGCCTGATGAAGGGCCAGACGACACTGCGTAGATGGTGGAGTTTGTGTTGCATCAGGGGGCGGCGTATGGAGGGCCAGACGACACTGCGGAGCTTGTGTTGCATCAGGGAGCGGCGTATGGAGGGCCAGACGACACTGCGGAGCTTGTGTTGCATCAGGGAGCGGCGTATGGACGAGACCGCATTGTCAGAATGATGAAGGACATGATCAAGAAAACAAAGCTTGCACTTTAAAAAAAAAAAAAAAAAAAATGACTTTCTGAAGAAGTAGAATTGTGTTTTAATTTAAAATGACTTAAGTTCACCTCCTATCTGTTCAATACTAATATGAGAACTTCATTTCTTAAATCAATTGTAGATTTTTGGAGAGTTGCTTTTCAAATTTCTTTTTACCAATTGAATTTTTGGTTTTGTTTATGACTGACATCTCGGGTAATAAGATGCGAAAAAGGGTATTAAATCAAATCGGGTATTAACTCATTTAAAATTACCCATTTTTGTGGAGCTGGTCTCATAAAATTATGGGGAAAATGGAGGTTTGTGCATCTTTACAATAATAATCAACATGATTTGACACATACTAAATAAATCAATATTTTTTGCTGTAATTACATGGCCTTTTTAAACAACTTGTAGCTACTTTTAAGTAGGAAAATTTTCTCAATTGCTCCACCTGTTAACATTTTATAGATATTTAAACGAAACCACCCTAAAATCAAGTTCGTTCAAAAATGCAATTCATTGTGTGTTCTGACTGTTTGGAACAAAGAAAATGACATAATAAACGTTTCAACATCTGTACAACATCTCCACTCGTGTGGAGTGTCGTGGCCGAGCGGTTAAGAGCTTGGTTTTCTGTTCCGCAGAGCGTGAGTTCGAGTCTCGGTGTGGACACGTGTGTCTTTAAGCAAGGCAATTAAACCACTATTGCTTCGTCCTTCGGATGGGACGTAAAGTTGTAGGTCCCGTGTGTTGTATAATTGATAATGTGTGTATATCTTTCCCATTATAAAATTGTATAATGCACGTAAAAGAACCCAGAACCCAGAACACTTATCGCTATTGAGAAGGGGTTTGCCCCGGTGTTCCTGGCTGACACAGCCTCTGTCTACGGGTTTCTTCAGGCTTACGAGCTACAGTGCCTTGAGCGCTTTTGAAGGATCCTTGGTTTCGTTACCAGAAAATAATAATAATAATAATAATAATAACAATATCTTTTGTTTAAATAGTGATACAATTTTAACGGGTAAAGCAATTGAAATTGACCAATTTTAATTCTCTCAATCTCAAAATGTGCTGTGATGTTCAAGAAAAGTGGAATTTTGTAAAAATAAAACAAATAATAATAATAATAACTAGACATGTGTTTGTGGACAAACACAGAGCTGTTTCGAGTGTCTTTCAATATGTGTGTGATGGTCTTTTGTGTGTCGATCAGATTTACTAAAGTCTCAAGTCGATCAGATTTACTAAAGTGTCAAAGTCAATAGTCTAAAGAAAAACGTGTACAAAACCTATGGGGGAAAATTTAACCTTTAACGTGACACCCCGTGACCTTGAATGACGTAATCGTGCCAAATTTCTCCTACGACCGTCTGTGGATGGTGGTCTGTGTGTGCCAAGTCTCAAGTCGATCGGATTTACTAAGTGTCAAAGTCAAGAGTCTAAAGAAAAACGTGTACAAAACCTATGGGGGACAAATTAAATCTTTAACTTGACGTCACGTGACCTTGAATGACGCAACCGTGCTGAATTTCTTTCACAAACATCTGGTGGTGGTGTTCTGAGTATATGGCAAGTTTCAAGTCGGTCGGATTGACTAAAGTGTCAAATTTAATAGTCTGAAGAAAAACGTGTACAAACCCTATGGGAAAAATTTCACCTTTAACGCGAAGTCACGTGACCTTGAATGACGTAATCGCGACGTAATTCTAGGACCGTCCTTGGGTGGTTGTCTAAGTGTATGCCAAGTCTCAAGTCCATCGGATTTACCAAAGTGTCAAAGTGTATTGTCTGAACAAACGTGTACAAATCCTATGGAGAACAAAAGGCAAAAAAAAACAAACAAAAAAACTAGAGATATGTCTGTTCAAGGAACAGAGCATATGGCTTTTTCGCATTTTTTTTGTATTGTTCATTACATTTATGATTTTATTTGTTAAATTTCCTTATCATTTAATTATTCAAAAATGCAAATTTTAAATTAATTGGATCATATCTCTCGCGGTTAATTTTCAGCAATGTTTAAATGTTTAAAGGTCTTTTAATTGTAATTTCCAGTCTAGTGACGTCATATTATTTTGTTTCTCTCTTTCAACTTGTTCCTAACAAGATGCTGATTATAAATACCGGTTATAAAGCGATTTGAGCCAACTTCGCCACACAAATCAACTAATTATTAATTTTAAACATTTTCAACCTGCCACTAGATGGCGCTATAACAATTTATGACGTCACCGATAACTTTTTTGTAGAGTGCAGTCTAGAGACATGATAGAGACTATCACCTTTGAAAGTAAATTCATATCATTTTCAACTTTCAAATTATAAGGCACTTCTTGTTTGGACCGAAAGGAAGGGTCAAGTCATTTTGCATGTAATACGAAATATGAAGACCCTGAATTTGAACAGCTGACACAAATACATTTTATAAAAGTGGGGGCGAAAGAGCAAACGCAGACAACTTTTCTACTTGAAATAGTTGATTTTGCTGGAGTTTTTTATTTATTAATTTAAATTGGGATGGACAAAATGTCCATAATGTTAAATTGAGTAGATTTAGTTTATTTTGGGGGCTTGTCATATGATTTTTTTTAATTGACACATTTGCATACAAGCAAATACAACAATTTAGATTTGTGAAGTGTTAACGAAATAAGCACATAGGGGTCTTTAACGTTTGTGTGAATTTTTAGATGAAAATCATTATAATAGCAAAAAAGTATTTTTGTTTATTAATTAAAGTGTAATTCTAAGTTATTTATTGTTTGAAATCAGCAAAAACTGTTTATATCAACGGTGTGTACTTGTATCGGTATATTAAACTACCGGTACTACATGTTCATTTGACAACCAAATGATTATGTCAAATTAACATTCTTTAGTTTGTTATTGATTTTTGAATTCTGATTGGTTGTTCTACTCGTCAAGTGTGATATGACACTTTATAGAATGTCTGAACAAATCCGTGCAATCTGATTGGTAAAATAATAGTTAATCGCGTGTGGCTAATTATTTGTTCCAATGTATGGCGCGGTCGCACTGCAAATAATTACGGAAGTTTTTTTAATGGTTGTATTCAAGGTTACATTCGTGTAAATAAGTCAAAGATCATCAAGAATAAATTAAGATTATATACTTTAAATATTATATTAGAGAGTTAGAGACATGTAATTAGGTAATTGAAGAAATATCGCACTGTACGTAGGTCTGGTCCGGACTTGGGCCTAGCAATTTTCAGGATGTTGGCTGCAGTAGAAAAAAGAGGGAGTTGTTATGGGGAATTTTTAAAAAGAGCTACTTATCCAGTTTGGGAAATATCATTTGTTTTGGGGTGTTTTTAATTGTTTGGGCGGCAATATATCAAAAAATGAATGGTCGACTTAACCTACCAAAAAATGAAAAAGAAATCAAATATGAGATGTTGATGATCATTTTTCTGCAGAGGTTGAACGCATTAAATACGAGGTGCTCTATATGTTTGGTTTTAAGTTAAAGATATCAAAGAGGGAGTGGGTATCTCTTTGTACGGCGACCTGTAAAAGATGATGACGCCATCAAATTGGGCTATGGGTAAGTACTGCTATTATGCTGCAGGTAGGGGAAAACGCGTCTTAGGCGACGCAGAATCTGCATGTTAATATAGGACATCGGGTTTAAAATGCGGGTGGAATTTTATTGATGAAGAAAAAAAAGGTGCAATACACCAAAAAATAAATGTTGAAAAAAATAATAAATTAATAAACGTGTAAATTAATAAAAGGGAATAATAAACAATAGGTATGTCAGTGAAAATAGTGACATTTTGAGATTTAGCCATGCTTATCAATTTAATTATCAGAGAATATATAATAAACATGTAAGTTTAACTACAAATAGTTTATCTCCACAGATATTTCTACAATCAGTTTCACTTATAGGCCACGTACAGACCTCTTATTCAAAACTGTCCGAAAGGATCACCAACAATTTATGAGTTCGCGCTTGAATTGTGAACTTTTTTTCTATCTTTGGGAACAGTGAAAAGTAAACAGCGCCCTCTAACTGTGGTTATTTTGTTTTTCCAAATTGTACTTTGTATTTTGGACAACACTACCGCCGTACCGGGACATACTGTTTGTCTAAGGCCATCAACATCAGCCAAAAAAGAACAAACTGTGTGAGATTGTCGTAAGTACAATAAACGTGTTCCCATCATTACAAAAAGGAAAAATTAACTGTTAACTGTGGTTAAAATTAATTCATGGACAACACAACCAATGTGGACAAAACTAATTCTACATGTACACGTAGGTCTCAGCCTGGCAAGGATGGTCTCAGTACTTGCATGCACGGTTTTCACAAAACACGTGGCTTATCATTATTGTTTGTACATGTAATTCAGTAATGTAGACTAGTAGCAGTAACGGACCCCGCACTCCGCAGTATAGCCAGTAACTACATGTAAGGCTTACTTGTACATGTATTGGAAAAATGTTGCCTACCTATTTTATTTTTTCATATGATTTTTACAACTTGCATAAAAAATCAAACCTCTTTTTTAGGTTTTTACTAGTCCGAGTATTAGGAACCTACATGTAGCTACATGTACATCATCATGTACATCATGTACATCACTTTAACATTTGGACATGATCTGGTGATAGGGTCCTACTCCTCGGGAGTTTCATTGGGTTTCTTGCATTCATATCAAAATGCCACTTAAATGTTTGCCCAAAGAAACATCAGATTTCACCCTCAAAACGGCAACAAAAGTACTTGATAATACAAGTACACATCGACGATTAAGATTGTGGTACAGTACTAAAGTTTACTTACGATTCTGATGAAAAGTGAAATTTCAAGGTTATTCCGCAAGCTGCATCAGACCAGTGTTGCCACTGCTTGAAAGATTTTACAAGATCTTGAAAAATTGAGACCCACCTTGAAAACTTGAAAAAAAGATCTGAAAAAGTCACAAATCTATTTATAACAGATTTTCCAAAAGTGCACAAATATTTAATTTCATGCATAATTTTTTAACATTTTCTAATAAGTTGGATTTTTTTACGGTTTTGTGATTTATATTTTTAATTTATTATTTACATTTAGCGATGGGGCGCCATACTTACGGTCAGACCTTGTCCCCGTGGGACACTGTGCAAGCTTATAGGCTAGCACTGCATGCATGACTATAGCGTCTTGTTTCTAGCCATGTGCCTAGTGGTTGCTAGCTAGGCTATGTGTAAAGTACCGTAGTCAACTTATCAGCTTTGACGTACAACATGTGCAGCTCTGGAACATACATGTAGGCTCATCTCTGCCAATGATGTAGGTACCATTATGGTCATGCGCTGCAGAAAATATTGGGCATGACCTTTTATGGAAAATGTACGATGATTGTATATCTTTGAATACCGGTATGCATGAAGCCCATTGAACAGCCTGTATAAAATGGATGGGGGGGGGGGGGGGGGGGGGGGGACTGTAAAATGTTTCTCTACTCTGAATGTACCTGAAATGTCCTGGACACACAATAATTATTTTCTTTTTGTTGCAACTCTGGAACATATAGGCCATCCCTGCCAATAACACATGCATAGATACATACATGTATAGTATGTGTATGTAGATACATGTACATACTTTTGTATCAGCTTTCTGCGCTGCAGGTTTGCATGTTTTCCATTAAAAACATGCAGTACCGGTATATCATCTTGTTGTTAGGGAAGCTGTTGAAGTGGTGTATCGCACTCAACCAACACCAAGACACACAATATCTTTGTTTGTTTCGTGCTCTCGAACATACATGCGGGGTCCTCCCTGCCAATAATGTATACATAATTGTGTCATCAGTATCCTGCGCCGTTTGTTAGTGTTACTTGGATGTTGAATATGATGGGGGGTATTCTCAAATGTCTCTCTACTCTGAATGTACCTGAAATGTCCTGGACATGCACGTACACAATAATATTTTTTTTTTGCAACTCTGTAACATATAGGCCATCCCTGCCAATAACACATACAAGTATACATGTACAGTATGTGTATGTAGATGTATGTGTATGTCTATGTATGTGTATGTAGATGTATGTGTATGTAGATGTATGTGTATGTAGATGTATGTGTATGTAGATGTATGTGTATGTAGATGTATGTGTATGTAGATGTATGTGTATGTAGATGTATGTGTATGTAGATGTATGTGTATGTAGATGTATGTGTATGTAGATGTATGTGTATGTAGATGTATGTGTATGTAGATGTATGTGTATGTAGATGTATGTGTATGCTCTTGTCAAAGCCTGCAAATCGAGCACTTTCGTGTGATTACACACTCACAGACCGAGGACCTTCAACATACCGAGGACGTCCTCGATTTGTTATTAGGTCAAAAATGGCATCTCCTTGGCGATTTATAATTATTGTCAAAATTTCAACGGATTTGGAATATGTTCTCGGTTCGTCCTAATGGCAACGTGCAGTGTGTTGTATCATGGAGCATTTTGTGTTCATCCGAACAAGTCAACTTGTAATAGCGCCACCTAGCGGCCAGATTATCGTCTCCTAGGCGCTAGGGACGCGTTAATCGCGTCTTCATGTAATTTGGGGAAAGCGTCATGTTCATCGGCTCAAGTTCAGACCTACAGAAAGTGCCCTAATGTTATGGTACGTACATTATAATTAACAAATATGTTTAAAACTGTTCTCGTGTACAATTTACATAGGATATTGAAGGAAATAGTAATCGGGTATTGTTGAAATAATTAATTTCACATGTGGAATTCTTTTCACATCAATCGATCGTCAGCTTTCTCACAACCATTACAGTATGTTCCACCATACCTCCATGGTTCCACATGCCCAACCAAACCCAAAAACATTAACATAATAAATCCACCCAATTAAGAAATATTCGGTTATACTAAAAAATCATAGATAGACACATATTTATGTGCATTTATTTTTCTCAACTGAAATTGGGCATGACATAAAAAAGTGAAAGGTTATAATTTGGGTCATCAACTCGTATCCCGAATCAAATCGATTACAAGTACATGTAAAGTTGTCCCCTCACAAATGAAGTCGTCCACTACGTCAAGTCGTCCACTATCAAATTTTCCGAATTTCCCATGACCAGGTGGGCCCCTCGTCAAGTTGTCACCCAAGCAAAAGACAACAAATTAAAAACAAATTTTGCCTTTTTCATTAATTAATATTTTAAAACAATGATATTAATAATCACTTTTCATATTGTTTATTTTATGCATTTAGTTTAACTTTTCTACATAAATGTACATAATGTACATTTTGAATGAGTTTTTAGTATCGTCAGACCCCCTAAATCTGCGCGGTCCTATTTCTGCGCACTCGTCTTTAATTTCAATTTGGCAACGCGCGCATCTTAAAAATGATGTACTGTCACTAGGATCGTATTCTTTGATGCATGAACTTTCACAACCACCGAAAAATTATAGTGAATGCTTTAACGGTAAGTCGGGCAAAAATTGAAAAAAATCTGATTTTTACAGCTAATTTACTAGGTACAATTGTTGGTAGAGGCTTTCGGGCCTGCAGAAGTCGAAAAGATGACCGCACGGTAAACTCTGTTATTCGCCCTCTGTCGTCAGTATTATAGCTACCGTGTCCTATATAATTCATTAATTTTGTTAAGGGGGTTTAAGACTTGCGGTGCAACAAAGAAGACATGTTTCTTATATTATTTTGGAATTTTCTTCTGTCATACCTATTAAAATCTGACATCTTGACAATGTTCTCTGTTGATTGGGATGATCAATATATGACATACATTCATCAAGATAATTCAGGTTACCAAATCTAAGAAGGGGTCAATTTATTAAGGCATTTAAATATTATTAGGTTTATTTGTATTTTTATTTAATTCAGGCCTAATCAACAACCGAGTTTATTGATGCACCCTTCTAAAAACTCAGCGAACCAATTGCTACTTGAAATGAACAATACAACGCACAACTTGGTCCTGGGTGTACCTTGTATAAACCATTATCATTAAGATTATTAATATTAGAACGAGAGGCTTGGAACGTCTGAGGTGACGATTTGTAATATTGTAAAACTAATTTGTATTGCCTAAAGAACATAAAAAGCCAATTTAGTATGAATTCAGAGCACGGCAGTCTTTAGTTTAGTTTGACTGAGAGTATGATTCGTGAACACTCGTGTAGAGCTAATCCTACTATATTTAAAGTAACAAAAATTGAATTAATTATTTTAATATGAATGTACATTTCCAACTTTATTAATACATTTCTTCAATGATAACAATACAAACTGGGGTCTACATTAAATAGGTAAAAATGTATAAATTGGATGTGAATTTTAAATATATGCCTTTTTGTAAAAAAAAATTAACAATTATCTATTGAGAATTAAACCATTATGGCGAATTAATCTTGAAATTACGAAAAGTGTACTGGCATTGAAAAAAAGAAGTAAATAATTAGGTTAAAAATGTTCAAGCTAATATATTTTCCAAAATCAAGGAGTAAAAAATGTTGTTCTTAAGTTGCATGACCCGGACACCGTAGATTTTCCATGAAGCGCCCCACTGCGCAGATTTAGGCAGGATTTGTTTCTGAACGCCAAAACTGCACGCTTTGGAATTCCCCGCTTGTCGCTACAAATAAAGAAAATTTGTCTTTGTTAATCCGCATAGTGGAAGATCGTAAGCCAACAATACAAGTTTTGTTGATGAAAAGAGTGGTTGCTCTTTTAGTTTTAAAGGTAGTATACACCATTGGTAATTGCTTGAATTATCATGAATGGGTAGATTTGGGGGGTTGTATTTCATAGTAAATATCGTTTAACTGACTTTTCCGAAGTTTTACAATCATGGATGCCGAGAAAAGCACGAAAAACAGCGTTTGTTTTCAACCGGGGTCGAGCAGTTATTCTTATGTTATCTTTGTTTTTTCGCTCTCGCCGTCCGGCGAGAGCGAATTTTTCTTTATAAAATTCATTTTTTTGGAATAATTACAGGATATCCAGCGCAATCCTTTTGCGGAATGCCGAAAATCATTATTTACTTTCAATTGAGTAAGGTATTTCTTAATAATTAAGTAGTAAATATTTTCGATTTCTGCAAATGGTGTATACTACCTTTAAGCTACTCGGTTGCAAACCCTTATGTGCGCAGAAATAGGAAGATCGAGGATTTATGCAAATGTAGTTATTTATTAATTCTAAATAAATTGAACAGTTAATGCCCAATTTAATTTTTTTGTAAATGCAAGTTTATTTAATGCCCCCTCCCCCCCCCCCCCCCCCCCCCCCCTTCACGGGGTCACTCGAATACTACATGTCCGTCCGCCGGGAGGATGTGGAATCGCTAATCGCGTTGCAAAATAGACCACCTAAGGCTAATTGAACCAGGGCAGTATCCATTTAATTTTATTGACTTTTACATCTATTGCTGGGAACAGACAAAAACAAAAGTTTGTTTAATATTTGAAAGCTGTAAACGCTTTTAATAAACGTGATATATCATGTAATAATGTCCCCCATTGTCTATTAATTATTACAAATTGGCTTATTCGCGCATTTCATAGTAGCAAGGCATGTGTTATATAGCTCATAAAAATTTTTGGGGGGTAACCAAAGAACCACAAATATTGTTTTTAAATGCGTCTCCGCAACACTTTAAGCCAACCCCTGACCAAAAACCAAATTTGTTATTTTGGGGGGGAACTTAGGCTTAAATACTAAATAAAGCAGCTTCCTAAGCAATAAGGATGAATAGCAATCAGTCTTGAAATGTTTAACGAGTCCAACATGTACTTACTGAACCTGATTACAATAAGTATGGTTGCATTTCTCTTTGCAGGTGGCCCCTTAGTATATCATCATTTGTGACTGTGTTGAAGTTCTTCAGAGAGGGTTTACATATGAGAGTTTGTTCACCAATAGCAGTTCCCATGGCCTTTACAGTTTGAATCCTATTATGGCAGACCTTGGACACAGTGCTTGCAGCAGCACTTCCCTCTGTCCGTCCAGTTGTAACGATGCTCCAGTTCATACGGATGCCAGTGATTCTGATTGCGTTTCTCACGTCCGTTTGGATGACACATTGAATACTGCAAATGAACCGTTGAGTGTACGATCTCGCATCCCGTCGCCCATCAGAGACTTGACAGATGAGTGTAACATCACAGTTATGCAGACTAGTAATGAAAGCGGTCAAAGAAAATGGGACAAAAAAAACTTTTGCTTCTACTGTGATGAGCCACAGGCCAAATTACCCCGTCATCTCGCGTCTTTGCATAAGGAAGAAACCGAAATAGTGCAGATATCGTCCGAAAACAACAATTTGATCCGCAATAAATTTCTGTTAAAAATCCGCAATGCTGGTAATCACAGACACAATTGCCAAGTAATTCGCCAAGGTCACGGTGTGCTTATAGTAGCATATAGACCGAATCATCCCGTAAATGCAGATGCATATGGACCGTGCATGTATTGCTTTGGCTATTATGTGCGAACTGATCTTTGGAGACATCGTTGCTTACTAAATCCAGCGCTCTCTGCCCATGATAAAGGTGTTCGTGTACGTGGCCGAGTTGCTCACAAGAGTGATTTATTGAAACCGCCTCCTCCGGGTGTGTCCTTTGAGCTGAACAAGATTCTCTGCCCGATGAAGAAAGATCAGGTTGCCTTGATAGCCAAGACCGACTCGTTGGTTATTGAGTTCGCCAAACGTGAATTCCTAAAAATGGGCCATGATGTAGATCAACACGGATATATCCGAAACAAATTGCGTGAATTAGGTCGCCTCATCTTACAACTCCGGAAGAATACTGTGCAACCAAATGCATCGCTCGAGCTGTTTGTGCATCCCCGGCATGTCATTACCATAATTAACGCTGTCCATGACATTGCTGGCTTTGACAAACGCAAACAATTGTATAGTGTTCCATCATTGGCACTAAAGATAGGACATTCCATAAAAAAGTGTGCCCTGGTGGTGAAAGGCAATGCTCTAGAGCATGGCCTCAAGCAGAAAGCTGATGACGCAGAACAGTTTTTGGAGTTATGCAATTTGAAGTGGCGAGACCATGTATCTGTCCATGCACACCGAACATTGTACCAAGAAAAGCGGAACAAGAATACAGTTCTCCCAACCAATGCAGATGTTGTTAAGATGTCGTCCTTCCTTAAAGAAGCTGCCAACCAGCAAGTGCAAATTCTGGAAGATGCGTCTGGTGATGCAATCAAACTTGCATGGAAGTGTTTGAATGAAGTGACGCTGTGCCATCTCATAATGTTCAATCGCAGGCGACAAGGGGAGGTGTCAAAGATGCAATTACACGATTTTCACAAGCGGACCACAGCACAAATTGATGGGGGCTGTGTCTTGAGTGATTTGGAACGGCATTTATGCAAAATGTTCACAGTTGTTGAAATAGTGGGTAAGAAGGGCCGGACTGTACCAGTGCTGCTGTGTACTGATGCAGTGACATGGTTGGGTGCACTTGTAGCCAAGAGAATTGAAGCTGGAGTAGCAGCAGGAAACCCTTACTTGTTTGCGCGCTGTTATGGAGGCTTGGGCCACATACGAGGAAGTGACCAGCTCCGATCCTATGCTGACATTGTGGGCCTAGATAATCCTACAAGCATCCGGTCTACTAAGCTTCGTAAGCATGTAGCAACTGCATCACAAATATTATCATTGAAGGAGCATCAGCTGGAGACATTAGCAAACTTCATGGGTCACGACTTGCGAATACACCGTGAATACTACCAGCTACCAGACACTGTGCAGAGGGTAACACAATTGTCAAGACTGTTCCTCAGCTTAGAGAGGGGCAACTTGCCTTCCCAGGAGGGCAGGTCCTTGAACGAATTGGATGTATTGGGAGGTAAGTACAATTTAAATGGATCTGTGCATGAGGTACACATGCCGATGACTGTTTGTAAGTTGACCTGGATACATATGCATTTAGACAATAGTGTTTTCTATGTGGTTTTTTCCCAATCACTTCAGAAGGCTTCACGAGTGAGAGCAGCGATGGCAGTGACGATGGCAGTGATGGTAACATCGGTGATGTCAACGACACCCGCAGTGATGGTAACATCGGTAATGTCAACGACACCCGCGGTGATGGTAACATCGGTCATGTCAGCGACACCTGTGGCAGCAGTAAGTTGAAATGTTTTATCAGTGTGTCACACTGTCAGGCGGTCATTGTATGTGTTAAAACTACTGATGAATTCGTGTGTCTAAAGCTGTAATGTATGTGTTGTATTACAGTACAGGTTCAAGCAAACAAGGCATCAGTCACGGTGAGGCATCGGCGGATAACGGCGACACGTCGTAGTTGGACGGAAGAGGAGAGAAGAGACGTCATGGAAAGTCTGCACAGATTCTTTGTTCTGAAGAAAATTCCTGGTAAGCGTGATATTGAAAGATCATGTACCATAGCACTGCAGAGTCGATCATGGAAGAACATCAAAGACTTTTGCCGCAACACACTTATTCGAGAACAACGATAAGTGGCTATCTTTAACCACTCCACGCCGGTGGACGTGTACACACGCAGCAATTGTCCGCACCCGAGGAAATAATTCACTCGTGTTAGAAAGCATTTGTGAATGTATTTGGGCTGAAATGGCAAACGCACCTTGATAATAAGCAAAATAGAGAATTATGTGTATGGCGTCCTCACATTGATATGATCATGTACCTCCAGAAAAATGTCCCCTATTGGATAGACTGCTCAATAGGTCCTCCATGTGATGGTCTGCACATGTATGCATGTAGATGTATGTGTATGTAGATGTATGTGTATGTAGATGTATGTGTATGTAGATGTATGTGTATGTAGATGTATGTGTATGTAGATGTATGTGTATGTAGATGTATGTGTATGTAGATGTATGTGTATGTAGATGTATGTGTATGTAGATGTATGTGTATGTAGATGTATGTGTATGTAGATGTATGTGTATGTAGATGTATGTGTATGTAGATGTATGTGTATGTAGATGTATGTGTATGTAGATGTATGTGTATGTAGATGTATGTGTATGTAGATGTATGTGTATGTAGATGTATGTGTATGTAGATGTATGTGTATGTAGATGTATGTGTATGTAGATGTATGTGTATGTAGATGTATGTGTATGTAGATGTATGTGTATGTAGATGTATGTGTATGTAGATGTATGTGTATGTAGATGTATGTGTATGTAGATGTATGTGTATGTAGATGTATGTGTATGTAGATGTATGTGTATGTAGATGTATGTGTATGTAGATGTATGTGTATGTAGATGTATGTGTATGTAGATGTATGTGTATGTAGATGTATGTGTATGTAGATGTATGTGTATGTAGATGTATGTGTATGTAGATGTATGTGTATGTAGATGTATGTGTATGTCCCTTACGAAAATGTCCTGTGGTATTACCACAGAAAAATACCACAGGACAGTACCACAGGAAATGTCCTGTCATTTTTTGGGACATTACCACAGGACAAATTCCTGTGGTATTCCTGTGGTACTTTTCCTGCGGTACTATTCCTGCGGTACTATTCCTGCGGTACTTTTCCTGCGGTACTATTCCTGCGGTACTATTCCTGCGGTACTATTCCTGCGGTACTATTCCTGCGGTACTATTCCTGCGGTACTATTCCTGCGGTACTATTCCTGCGGTACTATTCCTGCGGTACTATTCCTGCGGTACTATTCCTGCGGTACTATTCCTGCGGTACTATTCCTGCGGTACTATTCCTGCGGTACTATTCCTGCGGTACTATTCCTGCGGTACTATTCCTGCGGTACTATTCCTGCGGTACTATTCCTGCGGTACTATTCCTGCGGTACTATTCCTGCGGTACTATTCCTGCGGTACTATTCCTGCGGTACTATTCCTGCGGTACTATTCCTGCGGTACTATTCCTGCGGTACTATTCCTGCGGTACTATTCCTGCGGTACTATTCCTGTGGTACTATATCCCTGTGATACCATTCCTGTGGTAACATGTTCCCAGTACTTGTTCCTGTGGTATCATGTGGTATTTACCTTTCAATGAGTACCACTTTCTTCTGTTGAATATTCCTGTAAAAACATGGCACTTAGAAATTAAAGTGATGCACTAAAACCCTTTAAATATGCTCTTTCAGATTGTTGTTTATTGAAAGTCCTTCCACCACCACCACCACCACCACCAATCCTACATGTACTTGTGTCGATTTGTTAAGATATACAGCAAACAAAGTAGATTCAGGTTACATTCAAATTTTGGATTCAAGGAGCAACTGTTTGCATTCATACATTTCTTTGCAATGAAGTTTCATGTCCTTAAACTATAATGACGGTAATAACAGCAAGTCAGCAAGTTATTTTATATATATTTCTGAGTCAACTTGTGCGTAGTTTGATTAAGTAAAGTGGAGGGTTTATTGGGTTCTGTCACATTTGATTTACATGTGATGATACAAAAGTGATAGAACAATCTCTTCGCTTGATATTTGCAAATTGTACTGATTCAAGAAGAGGAAAGAAAATACTGATTGGTTAGTTTCAAACCTAATGTATTTGACTTACAAATACAATTATGTTCAAGTATAATTAGCTGTTAAAATCTTTGTGATGCGAATGCGAAAAGTATAATTGAATAATGAACATGTATACCAAAAAAGTCCTTCAACATTTCTTAGTGTCCAGAGTTTACCCTTATAATGCACAAGTTTGTTCGATCACATCAACAATTAAGACTTCATTTATAAAGTCTCTGTACAAGCTCCTCTCGGTGTTCGCTGAATTCCCCCGTCTACATCTGTTTCAACCAGCCACAAATTTGATCTCTTCACTAGTAGAACGGTTAAACTGATCTTCAATCTTGACCAACTCCCTGGCATTGAGAACAAACAAAAATAAAAATTACAAAAAGGAAAATTCATTAACAAAGTTCAAAACCAAGGGAAAAAACAAATATATAATCTGAAAGAATCAAACGTAGTTTAAGACGTACACCTTAAAGAATGGCACCAATCACAAACCTAGCCTTTTTAGCCTTCAATATTTTCAGTCATTACATTGACATTGTTTGTAGTTGTTTGAGCACCCATGATGATGTTTTAATATTCCATTACATTGGTTTTTAAGAAAGTCTTTATATTATCCCAAGTACATGTAATGTGATCAAAAATGTGTTGATCGTATGTTGCATATTGGAATAAACAATCAGTTGACTAACATTACAGGATCACAACAAGTATATAAAAGATTGACAAGATATAAATGTTGAACATTGAAGTCAATACAAAAAAACTTACCACACAACTGAGTCAACCGACAGCCATGACAGCAGGACTATATGCAGAATGCAATGAAGTTCTGTCCAAATGAAAGCCTTATGTTTTCAACCAAAACATACATAAACTCAAGTCATTTTGTCATGATATCTTGACAGGCATGTGAGATACATTTTGGCAGTTCTGGGGCACCATTATACTATGAATAGTTGCAGTTTTCAAGAAAACATTGATGTGCATATACCACTGATAAACTGCTCTTTCCCCAACCCAATTCAAAATATGCAGCATGTGCAGTGGTGTAGCCAAGCCTAGAGTTAATGCAAGGTCATTGGACCTTGAGACTTGCATGCACTGTATAGGGGTCAAAGGGCATTCACATGTCCTTGCAAGACAACCACAAGCCATTGTGAGCCTATACTGCACCAGAGCTGTGTACAGTATATGTACACAATGACTGAGAGATAAGCATTTAGTTTGAGATTGTGTGATGTGTGTATTAACTGGAATAAGAACAGCATTTCTTGTCTGGTATTTTCTCCCAGCATCCACAAAAAAAAACGCAGACAGTTCTGTGAAACAATTTACTATTTCTACCTGCCCTCAAAATTAAAATCCCTATGAAAATTACAGCAAAAGTAAATCTAACTCGAGTACCACAGGGATACCACAAGACAGAGATGTAGGAACCAATTAATCTATGTGGTACATGACTGTCGATGTGTACTGTGTGGTATCTCAGTATATGTACCACAGGGATACCACAGGACAACAAGATGGGAACTAATTATGTAGTACTTCAATGTCTTTAATGTGTGTGTTATCTCAGCATTTACCACAGGGATACCACAGGAAAGAGATGTGGGAAACGGCAATCTTGTGGTACTAACTGTCCTTGTGTGGTCTCTTAATAGTTACAAAAGTACCACAGTACAGGGCAGAGATGTCCTGTGGTACTTATTACCACACAAAACCATTTTGTATGACATGTTTGTGTCCTGTGGTAATTTGTGTGGTATCTAAGTAAATACCACAGGAATACCACAGGACACCTCTATCCTGTAGTATCCTATGTATTATTACCACACAAAACCATTTTGTATGACATGCCCTGTGGTAATTTGTGTGATATCAAAGTAAATACCACAGGAATACCACAGGGCAGCAATGTCCTGTGGTATATTACCACACAAAACCATTTTGTACGACTGTCCTGTGGTAATTTGTGTGGTATCTAAGTAATTACCACAGGAATACCACAGGGCAGCAATGTCCTGTGGTACATACCACACAAATTTGTGTGGTATTTGACTGTCCTGCGGTAATTGTGTGGTATACCACAGGAATACCACAGGACATTTTCGTAAGGGGTAGATGTATGTGTATGTAGATGTATGTGTATGTAGATGTATGCATGTAGATGTATGCATGTACATGTATGCATGTACATGTATGCATGTACATGTATGCATGTACATGTATGCATGTACATGTATGCATGTACATGTATGCATGTACATGTACATGTACATGTACATGTACTAGCTTTCTGTGCTGCAGGTTTGCATGTTTTTTATTAAACACAGTCGACATGTACATGTACATGTACATGTACATGTACATGTACATGTACATGTACATGTACATGTACATGTACATGTACATGTACATGTACATGTACATGTACATGTACATGTACATGTACATGTACATGTACATGTACATGTACATGTACATGTACATGTACATGTACATGTACATGTACATGTACATGTACATGTACATGTACATGTACATGTACATGTACATGTACATGTACATGTACATGTACATGTACATGTACATGTACATGTACATGTACTAGCTTTCTGTGCTGCAGGTTTGCATGTTTTTTATTAAACATGCAGTATATCATGTTGTTATAATCTAATGAGTGTTGGTGTTGAGGTGGTTTACCACACCTCACCAACATCGACACATTCTTCTTTTTTGTTACGTGCTCTGGAACATGCGTACAGGTATGTAGGGTCATCCCTGCTACCATCAGCATCCTGCGCTACAGATTACTGAGTTGCCCATTAAACATGCAGTGTATCATATTGTTTCGGAATCTGATTAGTGTTTACGTGGCGGTAGTGTATACGTGCACTCTCCCAACATGGAATCACACAATATCTTCTTTTGTTACAGCTCTGGAACATACATGTAGGCTCATCTCTGCCAATGATGTAGGTACCATTATTGTTATGCGCTGCAGATGACTACTGTACATGTTGTCCATTAAACATGCACTATATACTTGTACAGTATAGCATGTTGTTTTGGGAAACTATGCCAAAGTGTGCAACTTTTGTCAGACAAAATGGTGACAATTTGTTGGACCTTAAATCAATTCTATTACTTGACAGTGTAAATGTGAGGATTTACGGTTTGCTGAAAACACAGACCTTCGATTCTCTATCTAGGCATGGAGAGGCACTGACAAGCTTGAAACTTGAGTTTCATCATGTGATGACATATATCTTTATGCGTTTTATTTATTGGGTTCTTTTAAATGAGTCTTGTTACTGAGCTTCTTTATATAGTCTTAATAGGCTAAATATTGGGCATGACCTTTTATGGAAAATGTACGATGATTGTATCTTTGAATATGCATGAAGCCCATTGAACAGCCTGTATAAAATGGATGGGGGGTACTCTAAAATGTTTCTCTACTCTGAATGTACCTGAAATGTCCTGGACACAATAATTATTTTCTTTTTGTTGCAACTCTCTGGAACATAGGCCATCCCTGCCAATAACACATGCATAGATACATGTACATGTACCAGCTTTCTGCGCTGCAGGTTTGCATGTTTTCCCATTAAACATGCAGTATATCATCTTGTTGTTAGGGAAGCTGTTGGGGTGGTGTATCGCACTCCACCAACATCAAGACACACAATATCTTTGTTTGTTTCGTGCTCTCGAACATACATGCGGGGTCCTCCCTGCCAATAATGTATACATAATTGTGTCATCAGTATCCTGCGCCGTTTGTTACTTGGATGTTGAATATGATGGGGGGTACTCTCAAATGTCTCTCTACTCTGAATGTACCTGAAATGTCCTGGACACACAATAATTTTTTTTTTTTGCAACTCTGGAACATATAGGCCATCCCTGCCAATAACACATACAAGCATGTAGATGTACATGTACATACATGTACCAGCTTTCTGTGCTGCAGGTTTGCATGTTTGTTATTAAACATGCAGTATATCATGTTGTTATAATCTAATGAGTGTTGGTGTTGAGGTGGTTTACTGCACTCCACCAACATCGACACACGCTTCTTCCTTTTTGTTATGTGCTCTGGAATATACGTACATGTAGGGTCATCCCTGCTACCATCAGCATCCTGCTCTGCAGATTACTGAGTTGCCCATTAAACATGCAGTGTATCATATTGTTTCGGAATCTGATGAGTGTTTACGTGGAGGTAGTGTACTACACTCCCCCAACATGGCAGCCCACAATATCTTCTTTTGTTACAGCTCTGGAACATACATGTAAGCTCATCTCTGCCAATGAAGTAGGTACCCTTATTGTCATGCGCTGCAAATGACTACATGTTACCCAAAACATGCACTATATACTTGTATACATATAGCATGTTGTTTTAGGAAACTATGCCGAAGTGTGCAACTTTTGTCAGACAAAGTGGTGACAATTTGTTGGACCTTAAATATATGTCTATTACGTGACAGTGTAAATGTCAGCATTTACGGATTGCTATCGCAGGTTTGCTGAAAACACACCTTACCTTTACTTGGTCTGAACTTTATTTAACGTATTATTTAATTTAATTTCACTTCTCTTTTTATAATTATAATTACAGTCTTGTTATATAATTGTTTCTTGTATCCCATTCAGCTTGAAAAACCCCTTGACAGGAACAATGTTTCTTTTGGGTAATCCTTCGGGAACTGAATGGCATTTATTTTTTGGTTATTATGTTTTGTACATTGCATCTAAAGCTTTTATATTATGTTTTCTTTGTAATTTTGGTTTGAGCATTTGTCGATGTTTCCCGAGAAATAAAACAGAGAATAGAGAAGCACTGACAAGCTTGAAACTTGAGTTTCATCATGTGATGACATACACTAGGGCCATCCCTGCCAATATTGTACGTATGTACACGTACCAGCTTTCTGCGCTGCAGGTTTCCATGTTTTTTATTAGACATGCAATATATATCATTTTGTTGGGGAATCTGACGAGCGTTGTTGTTGAGGTAGTGTACTGCACTCCCCGAACACCGAGGCACACAATATTTTCCTTTGTTACAACTCTGGAACTTTAGTTTATAGAGAGTCAATACAAATTAGAAGATTTGTACTACTCCTGACGATTTTTGCACTGATGATTGACATTTATTGAGATAATGTATATAAGAAAAGAAGCAATGTAAGGTTGCAACATTTGTCCTTTTTTTATTATTTATCAGTCATTAACCACTTCAAAAAAGGGTGCCATACAATTTATGATTGTATGATTGAAGGCGTATCTTGAGTATATTTAGTGTCTTTTTATATTGTATATTTCTAAATAATGTGGTACCCTGTACAATTGTTTGGAGATAATTAGAGTTGATAGACAAATCCTTAAAATACATATTTGTATTTTTTTATTTTATACAGATATGATGACTGATGACAAGATGTTTTGCTTACAGCAGCCTTCACCTGTTTTGGGAGTACAATTGATGCTTCCTTCGGGAGAATGTATGGCTCCTTCGGGAGAATGTATGCCTCCTTCGGGAGAATGTATGCCTCCTTCGGGAGAATGTATGCCTCCTTCGGGAGAATGTATGCCTCCTTCGGGAGAATGTATGCCTCTTTCGGGAGAATGTATGCCTCCTTCGGGAGTATGTAATTTGGAATTGAAATTTGATCATAATCCTAAAATGAAACTTGAATGTAATCCTGAATTGAAACCTGAATTGAAACCTGAATTGAAACCTGAATTGAAATCTGAATTGAAATCTGAATTTCAATTAACTGACAATGTTGAACATACCTTGAAAGCTAAAATTATTCAGCTTCCTGCAACAGACCAAGTTACAAGAAGTTACAGAGCAGAGAATTGCGATGAAATTCGGGTGATGCATCTGTATTATTTACAGATTGTGAAACCTATGAAGATTCAGGCAAAGAAGGCACAAGAACAACATAAGAGAAAGATGGAACAGGAAAGACAGAAAAGAGTGAGTATTCTGAGACAGGACAGAAAGAAGCGATTATCACGAGTTAGTAACTTACATGGTATACAATGGCTTAAACAGAATAGTTGGACAAAGCACTGTGGTAAAGGTCATCTCTTGGATTATGTAGAAGAGTTTTGGGAAGGAAATGGTAGAAAGAGACCATCACGACAGCACAAAAGAAAAGTGAGAAAACAAGTGTTCAGGGAGACTCATAACATCAGAAAAAGAGGAAAGGTAGTAGAGAGTCGCATGAGCAAAGTAGATAGAAGGTTGCATGAGCAGTGGCAGAAAAATAGCTGTTGTCATACAAAGAGAAGTTTGAATATGGTTTTGAAGAACATGATGAACTTGCACGACAGGACAAACAAAAAAGCAAAGAATATGATGATGGCTGCACATAAGGTTTGTTGTAAAAATCAGGTGTTGAAAACTCATCAGACGAAGAAACAAGAACATGAATGCAAAACAAAATTAAGCAAAAATGTTGAAAGAGGGAGAGCACATATTGTAGAAATCCGAAGTGATGTCACGGTTGATAAGGCATGTTGGATGTGTGATGAAGTGATTAAGACATTTGATCACAAAGTACAGTGTAACTGTGGATTATGGTATCATATTGATTGCATGGGATTTACATCTAGTATTGCAAAGGACATTTTGGCTAACAAACCAGTAGTATGGGTATGCATCACATGTCAAGGAAATAACTATTGTAAATCTTTACATGACTATCTTGACATTCCTGTAGATATGACCATCTATGAGGAAACATTGATGGATGGTGTTGAAAAAGACATGGTGGAACAGTCTGTTGAACAGAATCCTGACAAGCAACAAAGAATTGAAGGTAATACAATCAGAGCAATTATAAATGATAACAAAGTTGGAATAGAAATGACGGAATTTAGACGAAGAAAGAGGAACTGCTTGAGACGAAAAAGTAGAAAGCAAAAGCAGAATGAGGAATTTCACAAGACAAGTGAATCTGTGAGTCAAACAGAGGACATTGATTTTGAAGTAACAGATGTATTTAAAGATAAACTTGCAGAAAGTACAAATACAAGACAAGAAAACAAGAATTTGGCAGAATCGGTGAAGTCACAGTCGACTGTAAAGCAAACTGGAGGTTATTCTTTGCGTAAGAAACAATCTAAAGACGAAGCAACTGCCAGCACACACACGCACAAAAATGTTGGAAAAGTTGGAGAGGGGTCAAGTGTCGAAAGAGAAAAGAGTAGTGAACAAGGGAATAGACATGATTCAAAATTTGCTGATAAAGGGACTTGTAAAACAGAAACGTCTGTGAATTATAATCTTCACAGTAGGAGGAAAGTATCAAAGGAAAGTGAAAAGAACAGAGTAGAAGTAAAAGTAAAAAGAAAGGCAGAAAACTTAGACAACTGTTGTGAAAATTCTTTATCTGCAAGTAACAAAAAGACACGCCTTGTTTCACAAGAACAAAAGTCGCAGAAGGAAAATAGGACAAATATTTGTGATGAAGCTACATGTACTATTGAAATAAAAAAGGTGAATGAATGTATAACAATTGTACAAGGTAGTTTTCACCAAGGAGATTTTAGGTTTCACAGAAATTCTGGTAAACAATGTGTGCCAAACTCACTCTGTGCAATATTGTACCAGGAAGTGAAGAATTTGAACAGCTGGACTTCTAATGACATGGATTTTGTATTGAAGACAGGAAATGAATTGTATACTTTTTTGTCTCACAGTTCAACAATAGCGCATGATTATTTGTTGGTTAATGAATTGCCTGATCAAATAGATGTTTTTAGTAAACATTTTAATATTAAGATTCATGAATCTGTTTCTGGTATTTTTGGAGAAGAAAATCTGACAGAATTTAATATGATGTCAATGAGTAGTGCACTTAAAGAGACAGTTGAACAGTATTCTGCATGTTTTATCTGTTTTCATGGAAACACATTTTCAGTAATGGCTCAAGATGGAATGTATTATGTTTTTGATTCACACTCGAGAGATGCAAATGGGCATCAACATTGTCAAGGGAGAAGCTTGCTTAAATGTCTGTCATCATGGCAAGGTGTTTACAGTTATTGTACTGAACTTGGTAACTCTATGAATATTAGGGATGATGAACAATTTGAAATTACGGGTGTTACTGTCTGGATAGATGATGATCTGAGTATCTGTAATCATGCAGAGAGTAGCGATGGGAGGAAAGTGTGTACCAGCATAAATGGACAGGCAAAGCAATCAAATGAAAGTGAGATAGAAATTGTAGAAAGCCATGAAGCAGTTATTCATCAATTTATTCCTTTAACATATGCAGATAAGATTGATTTGTGTGAGAAATTGGGTGTTTCAAAAGTATGTCTTAATATTCATGACATAAATTCACGTGACACGATGGGAGCACCTGATTGTATTCGAAGAATTCAAGGTGATGGAAATTGTTTCTTTAGAGCTATTTCTTGTGCTATATCTGAAACTGAGAATAATCACATGCAGCTCAGGGTAGCAACAATTAATCACTTGTTGAAAAATAGAACCACATTTCAGTGTTTATTACGTGAAGGGTACACAACAGTTGAAGATTATATATCAAGAACAGGAATGTGTAATAGTGGTTCGTGGGCTACAGAATTCGAAATAATGGCAGTGGCAAGCATGTTGAATGTGAATATTTACACATATGATGCTGTAAATAAGTGGTATAAATTTTGTAGTACATATACATGCAACACCAGTGAAAACGTTTTGCAGTCTGCAATTTACTTGTACCATAGAAGACGTGTACATTATGATTTGGTCACAAAAGTTTTAGACATCGCTGGGGAAGAAAACCAAAGCTCTAACAAGAAAAAGTTCATTGCACAAGAAAAACCACAAGTGCTAAAAAAATCAAATTGTAAAAGAAAGAAACGTGTTAATGTGAAATTGCAACAGAAATTAAAAAGAGAGAAGGGTAAAAAAAGATATAACAAAACAAAAGATTTGAAAATTGTACAAAATGAAACGTCTGATGTTTATAAAACAAACAAAAAATTACGAAAAAAAACAAGGTATGCTAATGATAAACAGTATCAAAGTGATGAGAAGGCAGCAGCAAAAACTAAATACAGACAAAATAGTGTATACAGGGAAAAGAAAAAATGTGCCAAGAAAGAAAAGTACCATGGCTGTCAGAAAAGTAAAAAAGCTGCACTTGAGTATGAGAGACAGAAATATAGGGAAAATGCTTCAAAGAAGGATGTTTTGAGAGAGAAATATAAAAATAATCTTGCATATAAAGACAATAAAATAAGATGTGTTAAACATAAATATCATGAGGATACACATTATAGACAAGAAAAGATTAGACGGGCAAAAGATATCTATCACACAAATGAAGCATACAGGCAAGAAAAGATTAGCTGTGCAAACAAAAAATATCACAGGAATGAAGCGCACAGGAAAAAAAAAAACACAGATGTGAAAATTAGGTATCATGGAAATATAACATACAGGCAAAAAATAATTAATAGTGCAAAGATTAAATACAATACTAATTCAGCATATAAAAACAATCTTATCAAAAATATTTTAAAAAAGTATTATTGTAATTCACATTATCGAAGATCTTTAATTGAAAAATCGAAAAAGAAATATAAAAGTGATGAAAAATATCGTCATAAGTTGAAGCACATGGCTTTACAGAGATCAATCAGAAATAAAAGAAAGCAAACAGTTATGAGTAATGTCAGAAGAATGTGGAGGAAAGAAGTGTCATCAGGACCCGAGTATATCTGTGCAGTCTGTCATAAACTTCTGTTTCGCAAACAAGTTATTAAATGTAAGCAAAACAAATACAGTAACATTGGTTGCATATCGGATAAGTATTTGCATAAATGTACAAGCACGAGTTGTAAGAAGTGTGAAGTTTCAGATTCAAGTCGATTATGTTTGTGGATTTGCTACACCTGTCACAGGAAATTGCTGCAAAATAAGATGCCAGCAGAAGCATGTGTAAACAATTTGGATTTAAAAGATATTCCCGAGGAATTGAATTGCTTGAATACACTGGAGAAACATTTGATTGCAATTAACATTGCATTTGTTAAGATGATAGCTTTACCCAGAGGTGGTCAAACTTCTGTTCGTGGGCCAATTGTTTGTGTACCGTCTAATGTTTCAGAGACAGTAACAGCATTACCTAGATGTGGAAACAGTAATCAGTTAATCAAAGTTAAGTTGAAGAGGAAATTATCATTTAAAGGATATTACCAGTATCAATGTGTAAGTAGAGAACATGTTGAAAGTGCTCTTTTGTTTTTGAAGCAGAACAATTTGTGGTATAGTAATATTGATATAAACTATGAGTGGGAAAATCCATTGCAAGATAAAAATGAACAAGGAGATGAATCTGACAATGAACAAGGAGATGAATTCGACAATGCAAGTAAAAGTGATGAAGATACTGATGATGAGGAAACAGACGAGGAACGTTTGACAGGAATGTCTTATGATACATGTATGCAGCCAGTGAATGTTGCTTCTGAAGTCTTAGACCAGCATTTTGATGAAGTATTATGTGTAGCTCCTTGTGAAGCAAATAGCCCAGTGAGAGTTCTTATGGAAGAAGCGAATGAGGCCAAGTGTTTTCCAACATTATTTCCAACAGGCATGCCTACATTTACTGACCACCGTGAAGGGAAGCTAAGTCTTTATAGATATTTTCATAACAGGTTAATGAATGCGGACAATAGATTTGCTAAAAATATTCAGTATGTTTTCTATGCTCAATATCTATCAGAAATACAACAAGTTATGTCAAGTGTGTCAATTGCAATGCGTCAGAGTTCAGGCAAAAATTGTGCTGAGAATGTGAATGCTAGTGTGATTAAAGATAGAGATCAATTGAAAGATATTTTACAGTCTGATAGTGGTTATAAGTTCTTGAAGCCAATCAGAGGTACACCCCCATACTGGCAAGCTGCTCAGAAAGATGTCATGGCTATGATTAGACAACTTGGAATACCAACATGGTTTTGCTCATTTTCAGCAGCTGATATGAGATGGCCTGAGGTCATAAACACATTATTGAGACAACAAGGTGATGATAGAGACATTGAAGATTTGGACTGGAATGACAAATGTGGACTGTTGCGAAGTAATCCTGTGACTGTAGCTAGAATTTTTGATAAACGGTTTCATACATTTTTAAAAGATGTCATCATGTCAAGAGTTCAGCCTATTGGGAAAGTTAAGGACTATTTTTATAGAGTTGAATTTCAGCAAAGAGGATCTCCACATACACATTGTTTATTTTGGATTGAAAATGCACCAAAGCTGGGAGTTGACAGTGATGAAGACGTTATTAAATTTGTTGATTCGTACATCAGTTGCAAATTGCCATCTGAGAAACAAGACAGTGAACTTAATGACATCATCTCTCATGTGCAACTGCATAGCCGAAAACATTCAAAGTCGTGTAGAAAGAAAGGAACTGATTGCCGGTTTAACTTTCCAAGACCACCTTCGAATAGAACATTTATTACTAAGCCAGATGCAATAGCTAATGACAACAATAATGACGATGATGATGAGGACTACTGTGATAGTTTTGTTGGTGATAGCAGTGACGAAGTTAATGAGAATTCTAAAGGTAATGTTGACAGCAGTGGAAAAATGAAAGAGAGTAATGCAAAGGAATTATTGAAGTCAGTGTGGGATGCACTGCAGCTTGAGGAAAACCAGTATTTGTCAACTATGGACTTGTTTAATACACTTAATATTACACAGGAGGATTTTGAAAACGCTAACAATGTCTTGAGCAGCAAAGCTAATATTGTCTTAAAGAGAGAACCACAAGATGTATGGGTCAATCTGTACAATCCTGATTTGATAAGATGTTGGAATGCTAACATGGATATCCAATATATTAGTGATGCATATGCTTGTGCAGCTTATGTTGTATCATATATGTCCAAGTCTGAACGTGAAATGGGTCAATTACTGTCTAATACCCATAAAGAAGCACAGAAGGGTAATTTAGATGCTAGGCAAAGCATGAAGCAACTTGGTTGTGTGTATTTACATAATCGTGAAATATCAGCCCAGGAAGCAGTGTTTCGTGTTTGCAGTCTTAGATTGAAAGAGGGTTCAAGAAAAGTAGAATTTATACCTGTCGGTGAGAATCCAATCAGAATGAGCTTGCCATTGAGTGTAATCCAGAGTAGATGCGAGGATGACAGTAATATATTCATGATTAATAAAGTTGACCGTTATAAAGCAAGACCAGAACAAGATATATTTAATTGGATGTGCCTGGCAACATTTTGTTCAGAATACAGAATTATATATAACGTAGACACTAAGAAGAAAAAGAATCCAGCAGTATATGAATTAAAAGATGGTTTGGGTCACATACAGAAACGTACTAGAACTGAGCCTGCTGTGATAAGATATCCTCGGTTTTCAGAAGATAAACAACCTGAGAAATATTACCACAGTATACTGCAGCTGTTTCTTCCATACCATGTAGATTCCCAACTCAAACCGCATCAATTTGAAACCTATCAAGAATTCTATACAAATGGTGCTGTGCGTATTACTGATGAATTGGAATTAGTACGATGCATTGTTGAAAGTAATCGATCCATTTATGAAGCAAATGCTGAATCTCTTGAAGCGGCAGAACAGTATGTGAGAAAATTTGGTCCTCAAAAAGATGCTTGGGCTTTAATCTGTCCCAAATCTGAGCAAGACAGACTTGAAAGTCAATCAGAACAAGAAGCAGTACCGGAAGATGAGAATGAATTTGATATTCCTGATTTGCAGGGTGACAAAAAAGAACAGATCTGTAATATTGAACCATATTCAGTAACAATTTCAAAGCATGATGCTATGAATTTGTTGAGATCCTTGAATGTTCAGCAGAGACAGGTGTTTAATAAGATTCGTCAATGGTGCTTGCAAAAAGTTAACGGTAAAAGTCCTGAACCATTTAATGTGTTTGTCACTGGTGGAGCAGGAACTGGAAAAAGCCATTTGATTAAATCAATACATTATGAAGCTACAAGATTGTTTACAGGAACAGTTCAGAATCCAGATAATGTTTCAGTCTTATTAACTGCACCTACAGGAGTTGCTGCATTTAATATTAATGGTAAAACAATCCACAGCGCCTTATCTATCCCAGTTAATGCTAGATTACCTTATCAACCACTTGGCGACGAGAAAATAAATACTTTGAGGAATGAATTGCAAGATCTCCACATTTTAATTATTGATGAGATTTCAATGGTAGATCACAAGATGTTGTGCTATATTCATGGACGGTTGCGTCAGATAAAACAAACACATAATCATAATCCTTTTGGAAATATAAGTATTTTAGCTGTTGGTGATTTTTATCAGTTGCCTCCTGTCAAAGGAAAAGCGTTGCATCAGAAAGCAGTTGCAGTTGATTTGTGGAATGAACATTTTCAGAAAGTTGAGCTTTGTGAAATTATGCGACAAAAAGATGATGTTCAGTTTGCAGAGATATTGAATAGATTACGTATGAAACCGAAAAAAGAAAAGTTATCGGATGAAGATGTGGCAATTTTAAAATCTCGAGAAACAGGAGAGGATTGGTATGATGCTTTACATATCTTTCCGTGTAACAAGGAGGTTGGTGAATATAATAGGGAGAGATTGTTTGCAATGTGTAGTGAGTGCATATGTATTGCTGCAAAGGATTTTCAGAAAAAATCAAGTAAAGGTAATCAAACGGCAAAGTTCAAAGTTCCTAAGAAATCAACATACACAAACTTGCCCGAATCATTGTGGTTAGGTGTTGGTGCTAGAGTGATGTTAACTAAGAACATTGACGTCTCAAATGGGCTTGTCAATGGAGTGTTTGGGATTGTACGTGAAATAATAATGCTGCCGGATAAATCTTGGCCAAAATGTATTGATGTTCAGTTTGATAATAAAGATGTTGGACGTAAGTTTAAAAAGAAATGCAAATTACTAAATAGTGCTGACACAGTTTCAATAGAAAAAATAGAGGAGAGTGTGACTAAACAGTGTGTTAGACAACAGTTTCCATTAAAATTAGCCTGGGCATGTACAGTACACAAGGTGCAAGGAATGACAACAGATAGAGCAGTTGTTTCACTTGAACATACATTTTCCGCTGGTCAAGCGTATGTTGCACTGAGCAGAGTGACATCCTTAAATGGACTTGTGATCAAAGAATTTGATGAAAAATATATATATTGTAATAGGAGTGTGTCAGAATCATTACAAAGTATGCCAGCATTTATTGATGAAGCAAATACTTGTACAGTGCAAGAAGAATCAGACAGGACTGTCATTATGATGCATAACATTCAAGGATTGCGGGAACATTATGTGGACTTGATAGGTAATAATGAAATGATGAAACATGATTTCATTTGTCTTACTGAGACATGGATTGATGATGAATTGTATTTAGATACAAAATTAACTGAATTTAAATGCTATCATCAAATTAGACGTTTATCATATGATAATTCAAATGAGGTGACAAGACGTTTAAAACAGCAAAGTCATGGAGGTGTCGGTGTATTTGGAAGAAGAAACTTATCTTTCAGTAAGCTAAAGTTACCAGTCCACAATATTGAGTTTGTTGCATTTCAGATCATTTGTGACAAATCCTGTTTAGTAGTAGTTTTATATCGTCCACCATCGTATACTATTGAGACATTCATTTTGAATCTTAAAATATTACTTGATGAACTTCACAAGATATCTAACAGATGCATTATCATGGGTGATTTCAATGAAGACATTTTGAAAAAGGTTTCCAGGATTGAAAATTTAATGCAAGATCATGGCTATAAACAGATTGTTACTGATTCAACAACAGAAGGTGATACATTGCTTGACCATGTATACGTAAGAAATATGAATTCAGTGTGTGCTTCAGTAATCCCTACATATTATAGTTATCATGAAGCAGTTTGTGTAACAATCTAAGTATTTCTTTACATTTTAAGCATCAAATACAGAACAAACAGATGCATTTCAAAACACACTCTACAATGCTGTCTAAAGCAAAATGTGAAACAGTATAACAATCTAAGTATTTATTTGTCTTTGCATTATTACAATACATGTAGTGATGCGTAAAGCAAACCGTAAAACAGTCAGAAACAAATATTAAAGAATGTCTAAAGCAACGGCAGACCACAGCAAAGTAATCAAAAAACCTGTATAAGACCTTAGTCCCAAATCCTACATTGTAATTTAGTAATGGGTTAACTGCAAAATAAAAATAAAATTGCAACCAAAACGTACAGCTAAATGAAAAGGAACTAACACATGAATTAAAATCTGAATTCAGACCTTGGAATATATACTAAAGTAAATGACGACTCCATTTTACAAATCTACAATGTAAAGCTACAGTCACATAGGGCTCCCGGCGAGTCACGGCGAGCCACGGCGTGAGAACCGTGACGAACCGTGGTCGATCGGGGCCACGCCGTCTTGACGCCGTCTTGACACCTTGGCACTCCGTGATAAGCCGTGATGAAACGTGGCGCGCCGTGGGCCAAAAAATAATTTTTAAACATGCTTTAAACTACCGTGACTCGCCGTGAAGCGCCGTGAGGCGCCGTGACACCGTGATGCTCTGGGACGACACCGTCTCGGCGCCGTATTGACGCCGGGAGCACCGTGTTGGGGCCGTGTTGGGGCCATGACGTACCGGGAGTGTATTTTCGAGCACGGTGCATCCCGGCCTCGACACGGTGGACCACGGTGGACCACGGCAGAGCTACGGGAGCTCGCCGTGCAGCACCGGGAGCACGCCGTGTCGCACCGTGACGCACCGGCCCGACGCCGGGAGCTCGCCGTGGCAGACCGGGAGCTCGCCGTATTCCACCGTGGGGCACCGTGCCCTACCGGGGCGACGCCGGGGGCTCACTGGGAGCACGCCGGGAAGAAACCGTATTGTCGCCGTGGGTCGCCGGGTCCACGCCGGCTCCACCCCGTGGTTCACCTTGCTGGACGGTCTCGAGTCGAGCACTCGACGATTTTTTTGCAATTTTCGTCACGGTGAGCCACGGCGCGGCCATTTTCAGCACCGTGGCTCTCCGTGGGTCACCGGGAACACGCCGGCTTCTATGTGACTTAAGCTTAAGCAGGTGCGGACTTTAGAACCTGACATTGCAATGACGCCTGACATCTTGCATTGAAAAACTTTGGTACAGTACAGTACTTTAGAATAATCTTGTGAAGGGTACGTGATAAAAATGAATACAATGTAACATCATTATTACAAATTGGTAGGGTGAGTGAAAGTTTGTAGCATTTATATCAAGGCCATTTTGTTAGGGGTGTGTTTGAAATATACTGTAAATACACGATTGCATAATTGTGCAATACATTGTTGGCACCACTGTTGAAGGCAAATACAATCTGCAGTTGTATATACTGATACAATAAGGATCCCGAGTTTTACACTTGCTGCAAATTTTAAGCACTGTGTTTATTAGAAAAATCACCCACACTAAGTCATAAGGCTATAATTATGCCAGCATCTTTAATGTCATTTTCATCACCACTATAACTCTATGGTTGTGTTGGTGTCTATAGCTTTAATAATAAACCCAAAATTTTTGATGACACCCAGTACAAAGTTGTCGATAACATGTCATTCTGATTTTTTGGAACTTCCGCAGAGTGTTTGTTTATAACGTTAACAAAATTCATCTGCAATTATTATATCTAGCTAAAAATTTTAAATGAGAAGGGAATTTTTTTTGGTCACTTAGGTATGAAGTTAAAGATAAAGTCAACAGCCACTGCAATATTGTTGCACTTCACACCCTGCTTGCAGGGCTACACTGTACGTTAACAGTGTCGTCAACCAATGTGCAGCTGACTGTGTACGTTCATGAAGCTCGGCTGTTCAGGTAAGTTAATTAAGGATGATATTTGAGATATCATACTAAGAGTTTTGCTTGTATGTGTGTAAGCTCACGTTAACTACTTGGTACATTCAATTACACTTCAATTCAATTCTGCACCTACGGCATTAATTACACGCAGTAACCCATGAAATGAGACTAACCAAATATTGTTATGTCCTTGGCATTCTTAGCAAATAGAGGGCAACAATTGTAGTGGAACAAGATTTCCAAATGTAAACATTGATGACACTGTATTCACTTTTTCAACATCAGGAACAGGTGGACTCTGAAGTGGATGAAACCAATTGATGGCACTGTATCAACTTCTCCACCATCATTAACTGGTGGACTCTATCTGAAGTGGGTGAAACCAAGTGATGGCACTGTATCCGCTTCTGCACTATCATGAACTGGTCGACAGATCTGATCGGGTGAAACCAAGTGATGGCACTGTATCCACTTCTCCACAATCATGAACTGGTGAACTCTATCTGAACAAGGTGAAACCAGGTAATGGCAGTGTACATCCGCTTTTCCACCATCATGAACTGGCGTACAGATCTGATCGGGTGAAACCAAGTGATGGCACTGTATTCGCTTCTCCACCATCATGAACTGGTGGACTCTGAAGTGGGTGAAACCAAGTGATGGCACTGTATCTGCTTCTTCTCCGTCATGAACTGGTAGACTCTCAAGTGGGTGAAACCAAGTGATGGCACTGTATCCGCTTCTCAACCATCATGAACTGGTAGACTCTCAAGTGGGTGAAACCAAGTGATGGCACTGTATCTGCTTCTCCACCATCATGAACTGGTAGACTCTCAAGTGGGTGAAACCAAGTGATGGCACTGTATCCGCTTCTTCACCGCCATGAACTGGTTGATTCTGAAGTGGGTGAAACCAAGTGATGGCACTGTATCTGCTTCTCCACCATCATGAACTGGTAGACTCTCAAGTGGGTGAAACCAAGTGATGGCACTGTATCCGCTTCTTCACCGCCATGAACTGGTTGATTCTGAAGTGGGTGAAACCAAGTGATGGCACTATATCCGCTTCTCCACCATCATGAACTGGTAGACTCTGAAGTGGGTGAAACCAAGTGATGGCACTGTATCCGCTTTTCTACCATCATGAACTGGTAGACTGAAGTGGGTGAAACCAAGTTATGGCACTGCATCGGCTTCTCCACTGTTAGTTGTTTGTTTATGTCCTTCCCTCAAGATGTTACTATTCAAGACCTTACTGTTCACAAGTGTTGTGACCTCGTGGTCTGGAGCATTGAATTCGCAGTCTGTATGTAAATTTGCCAGAAGTGGGTTTGGAGTTTTGCCTGGGACTATGGTGTGGGTTCGAGTTTAGCCTCGAACTACGGTGCGTGTGCATAAACTGAGGTTCCTAAAATAAGTGCAAAAACTTTGTAAAAAATATTTGCAATGATGTAAGCCGAAGGCAGTCTATTTCCTGTACATGTCCATACATGTACATATACACAGCTGCCGTCTGATTTCCTTTTGTTCATGATACAACAAGCATACACCATGTCATGGACTCTCACCTTCAGTCAGTATGTAAAGCTGCAGATTGTTGGTTGGACTTTGGCCTGGGACTATGGTGCATGTGCCCTTTGGTTTCTAATTGCTTCTGTGTGGAGTGCTGTTGTCTCGTGGTCTTGAACATTGAATTTGTAATCTGTAGGTAAAGCTGCAGGTTGTGGGTTCAAGTCCAGTCAGGGACTACGGTGCGTGTGTCCTTAGGCAAGTCACTTTTTCACTAATTGCTTCTCTGTGGAGCGCTGTTGCCGCGTGGTCTGGAGCATTGAATTTGTAACCTGTAGGTAAAGCTGCACGTTGTGGGTTCGAGTCCAGCCTGGGCCTAAGGTGTGTGTGTCATTCAGCAAGGTGCTTTGTCACTCAATGCTTCTGTGTGGAGTGCTGTTGTCTCGTGGTCTTGAGCATTGAATTTGTAATCTGTAGGTAAAGCTGCAGGTTGTGGGTTCAAGTCCAGCCTGGGACTACGTTGCGTGTGTCATTCAGCAAAGCACTTTCTCACTCATTGCTGTTGCCTCGTGGTCTTGAGCATTGAATTTGTAATATGTAGTTAAAGCTGTAGACATGCATGTTTGCAAATAGTGTATACTATTACACAACGGAAAGTTTGTTGTAATTTTTAATAGAAAATTATTGAAGTGAAAAATAGGTTTCAAATTCAATTCTGAATTATTAAGTGCAATACAAAACCACATGGTTTATCGCAATGTTCATTGTCAGAACTTGGGCGAAGTCTAGTTGCCAAACAATTGTGCCTAAAGTCAGACCCAAGTAAAGTATTGACTTGAGTAGAATCATTACAACTGTTTTTTTTTAACTGAGTACCATTTATACCTGTAGATTTCAGTATTGTATGACAATGTTAGTACATATATGTTTATGACACCTTTCAACTGACATACAGCAAATGAAACGTTATCATATACAGATGTCGGTATACATGTACATGTAGTACTATTCACTTTTACCACTTCAATTTCTAAGATATTACAGGATCCCAGTTTCACACTATACTATCTCAACATTCGGAATGAGTTTTTAACAACTATATACTGTTATCGTATGCAATCGTAACATTGTTGATTTTGTAACTCTTTGGACAGGAATTGTGTATCTTTTAGGAGTTTTACTAATTTGCATTGTCTTATAGATTTTATGTCGAACAGTTTTGATACTGATAGAAAGCGCTGATTTTAGGAGGAACAATGTCGATGTTGGTTGAAATGAAATTATTTAGAACATTTTAACCACTAATGAGTTGGACAATTTACATGTAAATGATTTAAAACATGCTCACACAGGAATCTTTAGTGCATTTAAAATCCAATAGTCCAGCTGGTTTGCAACCTTTTTCTCTTAAATGTATGTACAATGTACATGTATCTTACTAGACATCATATTTGAGCCCCTGGGAGGCAAAGTGGGCGATCGCAAAAGTAAACAATTGTATACGAACGTTGCACTCTTCCTTTAGGGGCAATGCATTATTATACCTTGTCAAAAATCATACCATTTCTAGTTCTTAAACAAGTATTTTTCTTCTTTACGAACTCTGCCGATTTTGTTGTATTGTTCCAACGATAAACCTCAACTACCAAACAAGTTTTTGTATAGCCCACTTTGCCTCCCATGATGCTAATTTGTTGTTATTGGAAAGTGTACCTCGTTAAACATTAAACTTGTTCATGCTTTTCAGAACCACTGATTAAAGGTGCTGTTCTTTCAGAAAGATGGTTTAATTTATTAGCAGTTTTATGTTCCAATTGTGAACCGTTAAGTTTGTTCAGGCCAAAATGTAACAAAAAAGATGTTCAGAAAAAATTCTGAGTTGCTTTAAAATACCAAAACTAAGTTCTTAAAACATTGGTAATAAAATGGCTTTAACATTCCTTTCGTTTGTTAAAAAACAACCCACCCAGATATTAACCGTTGAAAGTAAGTACACACCCTGTTCGACTTTTCCCATAATATTTCATGACGTCTTTAACAGAAGGCTCGACAGCTGTTTAATATTTACTATTTGAAGCAAATACAATGTATCTGGATAACAAACTAAAGGGAATTCAGCAAACTCCAGCACCCACACACATAAACAGATTATTAAACTTAAACAGTTTCCCACCTGTCGTTAGATGGCACAATAACAATTTATGACGTCACCGTTAACTTTTGTGCAGAGTGCAGGCTAGCCAGAGACTAACATCGTTGAAAGTAAGTTCACATTATTTTCCACTTTTAAATTATAAGGCACTTCCGGTTTCGACCGGGAAAAAGGGTCACATAATATTATATCAATTCCCACAAACTTCAAGTTCCGATCTTTGGCGGTTGATTTTTTATTAATTTTCAAACAATAAATCTATTGCACGTTTCAGACGACGTCACGTGACCCATGATGACGTCATCACGACGCCTGTCCGCAAGGCACGAGTGTATACAGAGTATTGATGGAGGTTAAGTTTGATGAGAATACCAATTTGTTTTCTGTTAAAAATACTTGTGCAAAAGTTCGCGTACATCTATTATATGGTATAATTTACGCGTAGTTCTGTGTTGCCGAAGGCACGTTTACCTACCTGCCGTAAGCGGCGCCCTTCCTCGTGGCCTATATTGATGACTCTCGTGTTTCACACGTCACCGTACAAATGGATACCAGTGTCCCGCCTTCCCTTCTCTATTGTACAATGTATGGAGCGTACTGACATCGTACGTGCAAGTACGCTCAATACAATGTACACGTATAGGCCTACTGGCGCCGTGCAATCAAGGACATAAAACATGAAATTTCAAGGGTGTCTCAGGTATGTCCAAGTTCGCCTTTTGCTACAAAACACAGGGAAGTTTGAGAAGTACTTTTACATTAACCTTTAGAGCAAAAAACAAGATTATATCTGTCTGGGTTAATTTTTTAGGAATTTTTGAAGGAAAAGAGGTAATTTCATTATAACTTCCGGTCTGGTGAAGTCATATTTTTTTCTTTCCGTCAACCTGTTCCTATCATGAAGCTGATTATATACATCAGTTATAAAGTGATTTGAACAAACTTCGCCACACACATCAACAGATTGTTCATTTTAAACATTTTTCAACCTGCCGCTAGAGGGCGCTAAAACAATTTATGATGTCACCGATCACTTTTTTGTAGAGCGCAGCCTAGCTAGAGACTAACATCGTTGAAAGTAAGTTCAAATCATTTTCCACTTTTAAATTATAAGCCACTTCCGGTTTGGACCGGAAGGAAGGGTCACGTGATTTTACGCACACGAGATAAAATGAAGACCCTTAATTATTATATCGATTCCCACAAACATCTAGTTTCGGTCTTTCGCGGTTGATTTTGTATTGATTTTCAAAGATTAAATTATTAAAACTTTAAGATGACGTCACATGTCACGTGATGACGTCATGATGACATCCGAGTTTTAGGCACTAGCTCAGTATGAGTTCTGAGTATGTGCAAAGTTTCAATGACATTGAAGTCTGTTTAATGACAAAAGTGACCGCCAGAATGAAACGTGTACAAAGTCTATGTGATTTATGGCACAAGAACAAGAAGAAGAAGAAGAACTAGACATGTGTTTGTGGACAAACACAGAGCTGTTTCGATTGTCTAACGTTACTTTCATGTGTGTGTGGTGGTCTATGTGTGTGCCAAGTCTGAAGTCGATTGGATTTACACAAGTGCCAAATATATATTAGTTGAAAAAACGTGTACAAATCCTATGGGGAAAACTGAACCTTTAATGTGACGTCACATGATACCCGATGATGTCATCATAATGTCATCTTAATTTTCGTCTGTAACACATCCTGGAATACTTGCATACCAAGTTTGACCCCAATCGGACATGTACTTCTAGAGTTATAGGGTCTTAAAAACTAAACCTTTAATGTGACGTCACATGACCCCCGATGACGTCATCATGAAGGATTTTCTCCTTGGCCCTCCTGGAGATGGTGGTCGAGGTGTGTGCTAAGTATCAAGTCGATCAAATTTACGAAAGTGTCAAAATAAATAGTTTGAAGAAAAACGTGTACAAACCCTATGGGGAAAACAATTAGACGTTTAACGTCACGTCACGTGACCTTGAATGACGCAATCGTGCCGAATTTCTTCAATGGCCATCTGTGGGTGGTGTTCTAAGTGTATGTCAAGTTTCAAGTCGGACGGATTCACCAAAGTGTCAAAGTCAAAAGTCTGAAGAAAAACGTGTACAAAACCTATGGGGAAAATTTTACCTTTAACATGACGTCACGTGACCTTGAATGACGTAATCGCGACGAATTTCTTTTAGGACCGTCCTTGGGTGGTTGTCTAAATGTATGCCAAGTTTCAAGTCGATCGGATTTCCCAAAGTGTCAAAGTGCCCTGTCTGAACAAACGTGTGCAAATCCTATGAAGAAAAATCTGAAAAACAAAAAAAAACTAGAAATGTGTTTGTGGACAAACACAGAGCTGTTTCGCATGTCTAAAATGACTTTCAATATTGAGGTGGTCTAAGTGTGTTCCAAGTCTAAAGTCGATCGAATAAACCAAAGTGCCAAAGATATATTGGTTGAAAAAAAAACGTGTACAAATCGTATGGGAAGAATTTGACCTTTAATGTGACGTCACATGACACCCGATGACGTCATCATGTCATTTTAATTTTCGTCTATAAGTCATCCTGGAATACATGAATACCAAGTTTGACCCCAATCGGACCTGTACTTCCAGAGATAGAGGGTCTTAAAAACTGACCTTTAATGTGACGTCACATGACCCCCGATGATGTCATCATGACGATTTTCCTCTTGACCCTCCTTTCAATATTGGGGTGGTCTATTGTGTTCCAAGTCTAAAGTCGATCGAATAAACCAAAGTGCCAAAGATATATTGGTTGAAAAAAAAACGTGTACAAATCGTATGGAAAGAATTTGACCTTTAATTTGACGTCACCTGACACCCAATGACGTCATCATGATGTCATTTTAATTTTCGTCTATAAGTCATCCTGGAATACATGAATACCAAGTTTGACCCCAATCGGACTTGTACTTCCAGAGATAGAGGGTCTTAACAACTGCACCTTTAATGTGACGTCACATGACCCCCCGATGACGTCATCATGACGATTTTTCTCTTGGCCCTCCTGGGTATGGTGGTCGAGGTGTGTGCTAAGTCTGAAGTCGATCGGATTTACCAAATTGTCAAAGTGTATTGTCCGAACAAAAAACGTGTACAAACCCTATGGGAAAAAGTCTGAAAAAAATAAAATAAAAACTGCACCTTTAATGTTAAGTCACATGACCCACGATGACGTCATCATGACGAATTTCCCTTGGCCCTCCTGGGGATTGTGGTCGAGATGTGTGCCAAGTCGCAAGTCGATCAAATTTACGAAAGTGTCAAAGTCAATAGTCTAAAGAAAAACGTGTACAAAACCTATGGGGGAAAAATTGAACCTTTAACGTGACGTCACGTGACCTTAAATGACGCAATCGCGCCGAATTTCTTTCAGGAACATCTGGGTGTGGTGTTCTAAGTGTATGCCAAGTTTCAAGTCGGTCGGATTTACTAAAGTGTCAAAGTCAATAGTCTGAAGAAAAACGTGTACTAAACCTATGGGGAAAAATTGAACCTTTAACGTGACGTCACGTGACCATGAATGACGTAATCGCGACGAATTTCTTCTAGGACCGTCCTTGGGTGGTTGTCTAAATGTATGCCAAGTCTAAAGTCGATCGGATTTACCAAAGTGTCAAAGTGTATTGGCTGAAGAAAACTGTGTACAAACTATATGGAGAAAAGTCTGAAACTGAGGAAAAAAAAACAAAAAAAAAACTAGACATGTGTTTGTGGACAAACACAGAGCTGTTTCGCTTGTCTAAAATGACTTTGAATATGTGAGAGGTGGTCTAAGTATGTACCAAATCTGAAGTCGATCGGATTTACCAAAGTGCCAAATATATATATGTTCCAAAAAAACGTGTACAAATCCTACGGGGAAAACTACACCTTTAATGTGACGTGACATGGCACCCGATGACGTCATCATGACGTCAACTTACTTGACGTCAACTTACTTGACGTCAACTTACTTGACGTCAACTTACTTGACGTCAACTTACTTGACGTCAACTTACTTGACGTCAACTTACTTTTCGTCTATAACACATCCCGGAATACCTGAATACCGAGTTTGACCCTAATTGGAATTGTACTTTCAGAGATAGATAGGGTCTTAAAAACTACACCTTTAATGTGACGTCACATGACCCACGATGATGTTATCATGACGTTATCCTGATTTTCGTCTATAACACATCCTGGAATACTTGCATACCAAGTTTGACCCCAATCGGGCCTGTACTTCCAGAGATAGAGGGGCCTAATAACTGCACCTTTAATGTGACGTCACATGACCCACGATGACGTCATCATGACGATTTTTCCCTTGGCCCTCCTGGGGATGGTGGTTGAGGTGTGTGCTAAGTCTGAAGTCGATCAAATTTACGAAAGTGTCAAAGTTAAGTCTAAAGAAAAACGTGTACAAAACCTATGGGGGAATAATTTGCACATTTAACGTGACGTCACTTGACCTTGAAAGACGCAATCGTGCCGAATTTCTTCCAATATCATTTGTGGGTGGTGTTCTAAGTGTATGCTAAGTCTCAAGTCGGTCGGATGTACCAAAGTGTTAAAGTCAATAGTGTGAAGAAAAACGTGTACAAAACCTATGGGGGAATAATTTGCACATTTAACGTGACGTCACGTGACCTTGAATGACGTAATCGTGCCGAATGTCTTCTATGACCGTCTGTGGATGGTGGTCTAAGTGTGTGCCAAGTCTCAAGTCCATCAAATTTCCGAAAGTGTCGAAGTCATAGTCTAAAGAAAAACGTGTACAAAACCTATGGGGGAAAAATTGAAACTTTAACGTGACGTTACGTGACCTTGAATGACGCGATCGTGCCGAATTTCTTCCAGGACCATCTGTGGGTGATGTTCTAAGTGTATGCCAAGTTTCAAGTCGGTCGGATGTACCAAAGTGTTAAAGTCAATAGTGTGAAGAAAAACGTGTACAAAACCTATGGGAAAAATTTCACCTTTAACGCGAAGTCACGTGACCTTGAGTGACGTAATCACGACGAATTTCTTCTAGGACCGTCCTTGGGTGGTTGTCTCAATGTATGCCAAGTCTCAAGTCGATTGGATTTACCAAAGTGCCAAAGTGTATTGGCAGAACAAACGTGTGTAAATCCTATGGGTAAAAACACTGAAAGTGGAAAAAAAAAAAAAAAAAAAAAAGAAAAAAAAAAACTTTAACGAAAACAAAAGCTGTTTCGGTGAAAAACCGAAACAGCTAAAAAACTAGACATGTGTTTGTGGACAAACACAGAGCTGTTTCCAGTGTCTTTCAATATGTGTGTGATGGTCTTTTGTGTGTGCCAAGTCTCAGGTCGATCAGATTTACTAAAGTGTCAAAGTCAATAGTCCAAAGAAAAACGTGTACAAAACTTAAGGGGGAAAAAAATTGAACCTTTAACGTGACGTCACATGACCTTGAATTACGCAATCGTGCCGAATTTCATTCAGGAACATCTGGGGGTGGTGTTCTAAGGATATGCCAAGTTTCAAGTCGGTCGGATTTACTAAAGTATCAAAGTCAATAGTCTGAAGAAAAACGTGTACAAAACCTATGGGAAAAATCTCACCTTTAATGCGAAGTCACGTGACCTTGATTGACGTAATCGCGACGAATTTCTTCTAGGACCGTCCTTGGGTGGTTGTCTAAGTGTACGCCAAGTTTCAAGTCGATCGGATTTTCCAAAGTGTCAAAGTGTATTGTCTGAACAAACGTGTACAAATCCTATGGAAAACAAAAGGCAAAGAAAAAAAAAAAAAAAATAGACATGTGTTTGTGGACAAACACAGAGCTGTTTCGAGTGTCTTACATTACTTTCAATATGTGTGTGTGGTGGTCTATGTGTGTGCCAAGTCTCAAGTCGATCAAATTTACGAAAGTGTCAAAGTCAACAGTCTAAAGAAAAACGTGTACAAAACCTATGGGGGGAAAATTGAACTTTTAACGTGACGCCCCGTGACCTTGAATGACGTAATCGTGCCGATTTTTTTCTAGGACCGTCTGTGGATGGTGGTCTAAGTGTGTGCCAAGTCTTAGGTCGATCGCATTTACTAAAGTGTCAAAGTCAATAGTCTAAAGAAAAACGTGTACAAAACCAATGGGAGAAAAATGTGCACCTTTAACGTGACATCACGTGACGTTCAATGATGCAATCGTGCCGAATTTCTTTCAGGAACATCTGGGGGTGGTGTTCTAAGGGCATGCCAAGTTTCAAGTCGGTCGGATTTACCGAAGTGTCGAATTCAATAGTCTGAAGAAAAACGTGTACAAAACCTATGGGGAAAATTTCACCTTTAACGCGAAGTCACGTGACCTTGAATGACGTAATCGCGACAAATTTCTTCTAGGACCGTCCTTGGGTGGTTGTCTAAGTGTATGCCAAGTCTCAAGTCCATCGGATTTACCAAAGTGTCAAAGTGTATTGTCTGAACAAACGTGTGCAAATCCTATGGAGAAAATGCTGAAAAAGAAAAAAAAAAAAAAACTAGACATGTGTTTGTGGACAAACACAGAGCTGTTTCGAGTGTCTTACATTACTTTCAATATGTGTGTGTGGTGGTCTATGTGTGTGCCAAGTCTCAAGTCGATCAAATTTACGAAAGTGTCAAAGTCAACAGTCTAAAGAAAAACGTGTACAAAACCTATGGGGGGAAATTGAACCTTTAACGTGACGCTCCGTGACCTTGAATGACGTAATCGTGCCGATTTTTTTCTAGGACCGTCTGTGGATGGTGGTCTAAGTGTGTGCCAAGTCTTAAGTCGATCGGATTTACTAAAGTGTCAAAGTCAATAGTCTAAAAAAAACGTGTACAAAACCAATGGGAGAAAAATATGCACCTTTAACGTGACGTCACGTGACGTTCAATGACGCAATCGTACCAAATTTCTTTCAGGAATATCTGGGGGTGCTGTTCTAAGGGCATGCCAAGTTTCAAGTCGGTCGGATTTACTGAAGTGTCAAATTCAATAGTCTGAAGAAAAACGTGTACAAAACCTATGGGGAAAATTTCACCTTTAACGCAAAGTCACGTGACCTTGAATGACGTAATCGCGACGAATTTCTTCTAGGACCGTCCTTGGGTGGTTGTCTAAGTGTATGCCAAGTCTCAAATCCATCGGATTTACCAAAGTGTCAAAGTGTATTGTCTGAATAAACGTGTGCAAATCCTATGGAGAAAAGTCTGAAAAAGAAAAAAAAAAAAAAGAAACTAGACATGTGTTTGTGGACAAACACAGAGCTGTTTCGGGTTTTCAAAATTGACTTTCGATATTTGTGTGGTGGTCTAAGTGTGTGCTAAGTCGATCGGATTTACCGAAGTGCCAAAAATATTATTGGTTTAAAAAAACATGTACAAATCCTATAGGAAAAATTGAACCTTTAATGTGACGTCCCATGACCCCCGATGACGTCATCATGACGATTTTCCCCTTGGCCCTCCTGGAGATGGTGGTCGAGGTGTGTGCTAAGTCTCAAATCGATCAAATTTACGAAAGTGTCAAAGTCAATAGTCTGAAGAAAAACGTGTACAAACCCTACGGGGAAAAAGTTGCACTTTTAACGTCACGTCACGTGACCTTGAATGACGCAATCGTGCTGAATTTCTTCAAGGGCCATCTGTGGATGGTGGTCTAAGTGTGTGCCAAGTCTCAAGTCGGTCGGATTAACCAAAGTGTCAAAGTCAATGGTCTGAAGAAAATCGTGTACAAAACCTATGGGGAAAAATTGCACCTTTAATGTGACGTCACGTGACCTTGAATGACGTAATCGCGACGAATTTCTTCTAGGATCATCTATGGGTGGTGGTCTAAGAGTAGACCAAGTCTCAAGTTGATCGGATTTACCAAAGTGCCAAAGTGTATTGTCCGAACAAAAAACGTGTACAAACCCTATGGAGAAGAGTCTGAATAAAAAATAAAAAAAAAGCTAGACATGTGTTTGTCCACAAACACATGTCTAGTTTTTTTTCCGGATGTCTAAGATGACTTTCATTATGTGTGTGCCAAGTCTGAAATCGATTGGATTTGCCAATTTTCCCAAGATATATAAGTTGAAAAATACGTGTACAAATCCTATGGGAAAAACTTAACCTTTAATGTGACGTCACATGACACCCGATGATGTCATCATGATGTCATCTTAATTTTCGTCTATAACACATCCTGGAATACTTGCATACCAAGTTTGACCCCAATCAGACCTTTACTTACAGAGATAGAAGGTCTTAAAAACTACACCTTTAAAGTGACGTCACATGACCCACGATGACGTCATCATGACGATTATCCTTGTGGCCCTCCTAGAGATGGTGGTCGAGGTGTGTACTAAGTCTCGAGTCGATTGGATTTACCAAAGTGTCAAATTCAATAGTCTGACGAAAAACGTGTACAAAACCTATAGGGAAAACTGCACCTTTAATGTGACGTCACATGACACCCGATGACGTCATCGTAATGTCATCTTAATTATCGTCTATAACACATCCCAGGATACTTGCATATCAAGTTTGTCCCCAATCGGGCCTGTACTTCCAGAGATAGAGGGTCTTATAAACTGCACCTTTAATGTGACGTCAAATGACCCACGATGACGTCATCATGACGATTTTTCTTTTGGCCCCTCTGGGGATGGTGGTCGAGGTGTGTCTCAAGTCTCAAGTCGATCGGATTTACCGAAGTGTCAAATTCAATTTTCTGAAGAAAAACGTGTACAAATCCTATGGGGAAAAATTGCACCTTTAACGTGACGTCACGTGACCACGAATGACGTAATCATGACGAATTTCTTCTAGGACCATCTGTGGGTGGTTGTCTAAATGTATGCCAAGTCTCAAGTCGATCGGATTTACCCAAGTGCCAAAGTGTATTGGCTGAAGAAAAAACGTGTACAAAACCTATGGAGAGGAGTCTGAAACAGAGGAAAAAAAAAAAAAAAAAAAAAAAAACTAGACATGTGTTTGTGGACAAACACAGAGCTGTTTCGGATGTCTCAGATGACTTTCATTATGTGTGTGCCAAGTCTGAAATCGATTGGATTTGCCAATTTTCCAAAGATATACAAGTTGAAAAATACGTGTACAAATCCTATGGGAAAAACTGCACCTTTAAATTGACGTCACATGACACCCGATGATGTCATCATGGTGTCATCTTAATTTACGTCTATAACACATTCTGGAATACTTGCATACCAAGTTTGGCCCCAATCAGACATGTACTTCCAGAGATAGAGGGTCCTAAAATATGCCCCTTTAATGTGACGTCACATGACCCACGATGGCGTCATCCTGACGATTTTCCCCTTGGCCCTCCTGGGTTTGATGGTCGAGGTGTGTGCTAAGTCTGAAGTCGATCGGATTCACCAAATTGTCAAATTCAATAGTCTGAAGAAAAACGTGTACAAAACCTATGGAGAAAATTGAACATTTAATGTGACGTCACATGACACCCGATGAAGTCATAATTACGTCATCTTAATGTTCGTCTATAACACATCCTCGAATACTTGCAAACCAAGTTTGACCCCAACCGGACTTGTACTTTCAGAGTTAGAGGGTCTTAAAAACTACACCTTAAATGTGACGTCACATGGCCCACAATGACGTCATTGTGATGATTTTTTTCTTGGCCCTCCTGGGGATGGTGGTCGAGGTGTGTGCTAAGTCTCAAGTCGATCGGATTTACAGAAGTGTCAAATTCAATATTCTGAAGAAAAACGTGTACAAACCTTATGGGGAAAAAAATTGCACCTTTAACGTCACGTCACGTGACCTTGAAAGACGCAATCGTGCCGAATTTCTTTCAGGGACATCTGGGAGTGGGGTTCTAAGTGTATGCCAAGTTTCAAGTCGATCGGATATACAGAAGTGTCAAATTCAATATTCTGAAGAAAAACGTGTACAAACCCTATGGGACAAAATTGCACCTTTAACGTGACGTCACGTGACCATGAATGACGGAATCACGACGAATTTCTTCTAGGACCGTCCTTGGGTGGTTGTCTAAATGTATGCCAAGTCTCAGGTCGATCGGATTTACCAAAGTGTCAAAGTGTATTGGCAGAAAAAAACGTGTACAAATCCTATGGGGAAAATGACAACAAAAAAAAAAACAAAAAAAAAAAAAGAAAAAAAAAAAAAAAAAAAAAAAAAACTTTAACGAAAACAAAAGCTGTTTCGGCTGAAAGGCCGAAACAGCTAAAAAAACTAGACATGTGTTTGTGGACAAACACAGAGCTGTTTCGAGTGTCTAAAATTACTTTCAATATGTATGTGGTAATCTTTTGTGTGTGCCAAGTCTCAAGTCGATCAGATTTACTAAAGTGTCAAAGTCAATAGTCTAAAGAAAAACGTGTACAAAACCTATGGGGGAAAATTGAACCTTTAACGTGACACCCCGTAACCTTGAGTGACGTAATCGTGCCAAATTTCTCCTACGACCGTCTGTGGATGGTGGTCTATGTGTGTGCCAAGTCTCAAGTCGATCGGATTAACTAAGTGTCAAAGTCAAGAGTCTAAAGAAAAACGTGTACAAAACCTATGGGGGACAAATTAAACCTTTAACTTGACGTCACGTGACCTTGAATGACGCAATCGTGCTGAATTTCTTTCAGAAACATCTGGTGGTGGTGTTCTGAGTGTATGGCAAGTTTCAAGTCGGTCGGATTGACCAAAGTGTCAAAGGCAATAGTCTAAAGAAAAACGTGTACAAAACCTATGGGAAAAAAATAGAAACTTTAACGTGACGCCCCGTGACCTTAAATGACGTAATCGTGCCGAATTTCTTCTAGGGCCGTCTGTGGATGGTGGTCTAAGTGTGTGCCAAGTCTCAAGTCGATCGGATTTACTAAAGTGTCAAAGTCAATAGTCTAAAGAAAAACGTGTACAAAACAATGGGAGAAAAATGTGAACCTTTAATGTGACGTCATGTGACCTTGAATGACGCAATCGTGCCGACTTTCTTTCAGAAACATCTGGGGATGGTGTTCTAAGTGTATGCCAAGTTTCAAGTAGGTCGGATTTACCGAAGTGCCAAAGTCAATAGTCTGAAGAAAAACGTGTACAAAACCTATAGGAAAAATTTCACCTTTAACGTGACGTCACGTGACCTTGAATGACGCAATCGAGCCAAATTTCTTCTAGGACCATCTGTGGGTGGAGGTCTAAGTGTACACCAAGTCTCAAGTCGATTGGAATCACCAAAGTGCCAAAGTGTATTGGCAGAACAAACGTGTGTAAATCCTATGGGTAAAAACACTGAAAGTGGAAAAAAAAGAAAAAAGGAAAAAAAAAAAAAAAAAAAAGAAAAAAAAAAACTTTAACGAAAACAAAAGCTGTTTCGGTGAAAAACCGAAACAGCTAAAAAAAAACTTTAACAAAAACAATAGCTGTTTCGGCTGAATTGCCGAAACAGCTAAAAAAAAAAAAAAAAAAAAAAAAAAAAAAAAACTTTAACGATTACAAAAGCTGTTTCGGTGAAAAACCGAAACAGCTAAAAACTAGACATGTGTTTGTGGACAAACACGGAGCTGTTTCGAGTGTCTAAAATTACTTTCAATATGTGTGTGGTGGTCTTTTGTGTGTGCCAAGTCTCAAGTCGATCAGACTTACTAAAGTGTCAAAGTCAATATCCTAAAGAAAAACGTGTACAAAACCTATGGGGGAAAAATTGAACCTTTAACGTGACGTCACGTGACCTTGAATGACGCAATCGTGCCGAATTTCTTTCAGGAACCTTTGGGGGTGGTGTTCTAAGTGTATGCCAAGTTTCAAGTCGGTCGGATTCACCAAAGTGTCAAAGACAAAAGTCTTAAGAAAAACGTGTACAAAACCTATGGGACAAATTTCACCTTTAACGCGAAGTCACGTGACCTTGAGTGACGTAATCGCAGCGAATTTCTTCTAGGACCGTCCTTGTGTGGTTGTCTAAATGTATGCCAAGTCTCAAGTCGATCGGATTTACCAAAGTACCTAAGTGACCTGTCTGAACAAACGTGTACAAATCCTATGGAGAAAATTCTGAAAAAGAAAAAAAAAAAGAAGAAACTAGACATGTGTTTGTGGACAAACACAGAGCTGTTTCGGATGTCTAAAATGGCTTCCAATATGTGGGTGGTGGTCTAGTGTGTATCAAGTCTGAAATCGATCGGATTTACCAAAGTGCCAAATATATTGCTTGAAAAAAACGTGTACAAATGCTATTAAAAAACTAAACCTTTAAAGTGACATCACATGACCCACGATGACGTCATCATCACGAGTTTTCTCTTGGCCCTCCTGGGGATGGTGGTCAAAGTGTGTGCTAGGTCTCAAGTCGATCAAATTTACGAAAGTGTCAAAGTCAATAGTCTAAAGAAAAACGTGTACAAAACCTATGGGGGGGAAAATTGAACCTTTAACGTCATGTCACGTGACCTTGAATTACGCAATCGTGCCAAATTTCCTCCAGAACCATCTGTGGGTGGTGTTCTAAGTGTATGCTAAGTCTGGAGTCGAGTGAATTTACCAGTGTCAAAGTCAATAGTCTGAAGGAAAACGTGTACAAAACCTATGGGGAAAACTACACCTTTAATGTGACGTCACATGACACCTGATGACGTCATCATGACGTCAACTTAATTTTTGTTTATAACACATCCCGGAATACCTGAATACCAAGTTTGACCCTAATTGGACTTGTACTTCCAGAGATGTAGAGTCTTAAAAACTACACCTTTAATGTGACGTCACATGACCCACGATAATGTAATCATGACGTCACCCTAATTTTCGTCTATAACACATCCCGGAATACCCGTATACCAAGTTTGACCCCAATCGGACATGTACTTTCAGAGATAGAGGGTCCTAAAAACTGAACCTTTAATGTGACGTCACATGACACCCGATGACGTCATCATAATGTCATCTTAATTTTCTTCTATAACTCATCCTGGAATACATGAATACCAAGTTTGACCCCAATCCGACTTGTACTTCCAGAGATAGAGGGTCCTAAAAACTGCACCTTTAATGTTAAGTCACATGACCCACGATGACGTCATCATGACGAATTTCCCTTGGCCCTCCTGGGGATTGTGGTCGAGATGTGTGCCAAGTCTCAAGTCGATCACATTTACGAAAGTGTCAAAGTCAATAGTCTAAAGAAAAACGTGTACAAAACCTATGGGGAAAAAAATGAACCTTTAACGTGACGTCACGTGACCTTGAATTACGCAATCGTGCCGAATTTCTTTCAGGAACATCTGGGGGTGGTGTTCTAAGTGTATGCCAAGTTTCAAGTCGGTCGGATTTACTAAAGTGTCAAAGTCAATAGTCTGAAGAAAAACGTGTACAAAACCTATGGGGAAAAATTGAACCTTTAACGTGACGTCACGTGACCATGAATGACGTAATCGTTACGAATTTCTTCTAGGACCATCTGTGGGTAGTGGTCGAAGTGTATGCCAAGTCTCGAGACGATCGGATTTACAAAAGTGTCAAAGTGTATTGGCTGAAGAAAACTGTGTACAAACTCTATGGAGAAAAGTCTGAAACTGAGGAAAAAAAGGAAAAGGAAAAAGAAAAAAAAAAAAAAAACTAGACATGTGTTTGTGGACAAACACAGAGCTGTTTCGACTGTCTAACGTTACTTTCAATATGTGTGCTATAGGTCTATGTGTGTGCCAAGTCTGAAGTCGATTGGATTTACACAAGTGCAAAAGATAAATTAGTTGAAAAAAACATGTACAAATCCTATGGAGAAAAATTGAACCTTTAATGTGACGTCACATGATACCCGATGATGTCATCATGATGTCATCTTAATTTTCGTCTGTAACACATCCTGGAATACTTGCATACCAAGTTTGACCCCAATCGGACATGTACTTCTAGAGATAGAGGGTCCTTAAAACTAAACCTTTAATGTGACGTCACATGACCCACGATGACGTCATTATTACGATTTTTCCCTTGGCCCTCCTGGTGATGGTGGTCGAGTTATGTGCTAAGTCTGAAGTCGATAAAATTCACGAAAGTGTCAAAGTCAATAGTCTAAAGAAAAACGTGTACAAACCCTATGGGGAAAAAAATTGCACCTTTAACTTCACGTCACGTGACCTTGAATGACGCAATCGTGCCATATTTATTTCAGAAACATCTGCGGGTGGTATTCTAAGTGTATGCCAAGTTTCAAGTCGGTCGGATTTACCGAAGTGCCAAAGTCAATAGTCTGAAGAAAAACGTGTACAAAACCTATGGGGAAAATTAAACCTTTAACGTGACGTCACGTGACCTTGAATGACGCAATCGAGCCAAATTTCTTCTAGGACCATCTGTGGGTGGAGGTCTAAGTGTATACCAAGTCTCAAGTCGATTGGATTTAGCAAAGTGCCAAAGTGTATTGGCAGAACAAACGTGTGTAAATCCTATGGGTAAAAACACTGAAAGTGGAAAAAAAAAAAAAAAAAAAAAAAAAAAAAAAAACTTTAACGAAAACAAAAGCTGTTTCGGTGGAAAACCGAAACAGCTAAAAAAACTTTAACGAAAACAATAGCTGTTTCGGCTGAATTGCCGAAACAGCTAAAAAAAGAAAAAAAAAACTTTAACGATTACAAGAGCTGTTTCGGTGAAAAACCGAAACAGCTAAAAAAAAAAAAAAAAAAAAAAAAAAAAAAAAAAAAAAAAAAAAAAGAACGAAAACAATAGCTGTTTCGGTGAAAAACCGAAACAGCTAAAAAGAAAAAAAAAAACTTTAACGATTACAATAGCTGTTTCGGCTGAATTGCCGAAACAGCTAACTAGACATGTGTTTGTGGACAAACACAGAGCTGTTTCGAGTGTCTTTTAATATGTGTGTGATGGTCTTTTGTGTGTGCCAAGTCTCAAGTTGATCAGATTTACTAGTGTCAAAGTCAATAGTCTAAAGAAAAACGTGTACAAAACCTAAGGGGGGAAAATGAACCTTTAACGTGACGCCCCGTGACCTTGAATGACGTAATCGTGCCAAATTTCTTTTAGGGCCGTCTGTGGATGGTGGTCTTAGTGTGTGCCAAGTCTCAAGTCGATCGGATTTACTAAAGTGTCAGTCAACAGTCTAAACAAAAACGTGTACAAAACCAATGGGAGACAAAATGTGCACCTTTAATGTGACGTCACGTGACCTTGAATGACGCAATCGTGCCGAATTTCTCTCAGAAACATTTAGGAGTGGTGTTCTAAATGTATGCCAAGTTTCAAGTCGGTCGAATTTACCAAAGTGCCAAAGTCAATAGTCTGAAGAAAAACGTGTACAAAACCTATGGGGAAATTTTCACCTTTAACGTGAGGTCACGTGACCTTGAATGACGTAATCGCGACGAATTTCTTCTAGGACCGTCCTTGGGTGGTTGTCTAAATGTATGCCAAGTCTCAAGTCCATCGGATTTACCAAAGTGTCAAAGTGTATTGTCTGAATAAACGTGTGCAAATCCTATGGAGAAAAGTCTAAAAAAAAGGAGAAAAAAAAAAAAAAAATAGAGATATGTCTGTTCAAGGAACAGAGCATATGGCTTTTTCGCATTTTTTTTTTGTATTGTTCATTACATTTATGATTTCATTTAATAAATTTCTGTATTTAATTTTTTCAAAACTGCAAATTTTTAATTATTAATTGGATTATATCTCTCGCGGTTAATTTTTAGAAATGTTTAAAGGTCTTTTAATTGTAATTTCCGGTCTAGTGACGTCATATTATTTTGTTTTTATCCGCCAACTTGTTCCTAACAAGATGCTGATTATAAATACCAATTATAAAGCGATTTGAGCAAACTTCTTCACGAAAATGAACTGATTATTCATTTTAAACATTTTTCAACCTGCCACTAGAGGGCGTTATAACAATTTATGACGTCACCGGTAACTTTGTTTGTAGAGTGCAGGCTACCTAGAGACTATCATCGTTGAAAGTAAATTCATATCATTTTCAACTTTCAAATTATAAGGCACTTCCGGTTTGGACCGGAAGGAAGGGTCAAGTCATTTTGCATGTAATACGAATATGAAGACCCTGGATTATTCTATCAATTCCCGTTAAAATCTAAATCAGATCTGTTACATTTGATTTGATATTGATTTTCAAAGATTAAATCTACAAATCATTAGTTGCTTGCAATCTGATACTTGATGACGTCATCGTGACGTCATTAACATACAGCTCGAGAGCTGTCTGAACTTGTCTATTTAAAGCAAAAAAAAGAATTATATCTATCGCGGTTGATTTTTCAGCAATTATTTAAGGTTTAAAGGTCTTTTCATTGTAACTTTCGGTCTAGTGACGTCATATTTTTTTGTCTTCGCCAACTTGTTCCTAACAAGATGTTGATTATATAAACCAGTTATACAGTGATTTGAGCAAACTTCGCAAAACAAATCAACTGGTTATTCATTGTTAACAGTTTTCAAACTGCCGCTAGAGGGCGCTGTAACATGTTATGGCGTTACCGGTATTTTTGTGTGAAAAGCACTACTAGCCAGAGACTAACATCGTTGAAACTAAGTTCACATTATGGTCCACTTTTAAATTATAAGCCACTTCCGGTTTCGACCGGAAAGAAGGGTCACGGGATTTCACGCACACGAGATAAAATGAAGATCATGGATTTAATATTATATCAATTCCCACAAACTTCAAGTTCCGATCATACGCGGTTGATTTTTTTATTAATTTTCAAACATTAAATCTATTGCACGTTTAAGACGACGTCACGTGACCCATGGTGACGTCATCACGACGCCTGTCCGCAAGGCACGAGTGCACTATAGAGTATTTACGGAGGTTAAGTTTGATGGGAATACCAATTTGTTTTCTGTTAAAAGTACTTGTGCAAAAGTTCGCGTACATCTATTATATGGTACAGTCAGTCCGCAGCGCACTGAAAAGCCGTTTCCTTTATGTGCGATTTATGCATGGCACTTTGTGCGTGACCTCGTTTTTGAATACTTAATGAGCTGGCGACAACGCCTGGAATTTGGTCCGAAACATCCGTTTTATTCACTGGCTGTCAATATTATGTATATTTTCTTTTGGATAAGGAAACATTTTGTTATATTATCAAATCAGATTGGAATTTATATGACATTTAGAGGGTAAAATTTATAACGTAAAAAAAGCTCCCGAACCAACAAATTGGCAGCGGCCACAACCCAATTTCACACTGATGTTAAAGATAATTTCATATTATATCACAAAACTGTAGTTTTGGGGTTGATTTTAACTTAGTCCAGTCAGGGCGCAGAAAATTAAAACGTTCTCAATAAATTAACAAACGGAACATCCCGCCATGACAGTCCATAGTCTTCCTGCGCCCTCATTGGTCGAAAATGACGTCATTGAAAAAGGCTTCGTGGTAACGTGTAGTTCATGCACATTTCAATACGCAGTTGTTTTTTGTGTATTTTTTTAATTGTAAGCTCGAGCGAAAAGGATTTATCTGCTATTCAGGTTTTTTTTCTTTTTAACAGTGGACTGATTAAAAAATAATAATATTGCATGCATAATACAATGTATACAGCCAAATAAACAAAAAACAAGCGACAAATGAAGTCGTTGTTTAAAATGTATTGATAACAATAACATTGATAAATACAAATGTTTACAATAATTTATATCTGTATTGTGAGGTTGGTTTATAAAAGAAACTGCACTTTTTATCTGAAACTTGAATTTTATCGCTTACATTAACATACCCTGTTGATGTTATATGGCTTGAATAAAATTGTTAAATTAAACCCTGAAATTGTTAAAACTTATTCATCTTTGGCATAATGTTCAATGTGCAAACCATTGAGATTTATTATAAAAGTAAATAAAGCTTGTTTTATCTTTGCTTGATGTTTTTGGCACAGTTTCTTTGGCATTAAATTATTGTAAATATTAAATTACAATGTATGCCCGCTTCTAACATTGCAAAAACAAAATATTTTAAATAAGACATAAATTTTGCTAATATAAATGTTAATGCACATAAATTATATCACTGATAATAGAAATAATACAATCTGCATTAATAAAGTTATATGCTGTTTGTGTCAAATTTACATTGTAGCTCAAAACTTTGTTGGCATAGTTTGGGGCATTATTCCTAGATGTTTTGACAAACTGACCCGACTCGGCCAGACTCGGTTTTGATCTGTTTTAGCTGCATTGCGTTTGCACAACACTGACACAAAGTCATGTATATTATTTAAAACACTAAAATACAAAACCTTTAAATCTACATGTACAAAGCACGTGCTGCATATCCACCAGTACATTTAAATCTTCAACTATTTTCAACACTTCTTTGGAAACCCAACTCTAGATCATTTGTCCCAACATGAATCATTACAAATACAATGTCAGGCCATGGAGGAATAAGAGCAGATGTCATGCTGATGAAGCAGATACTTTCTAAGGTCAAAAATTGTAGTACCGCGATGAGTCACTACCTGCAAATCAACCAACTTTAGTAGTGATGTTCTCTTTGAGATACTTTGTGAGAGAATATCGAAGGACAAGAGTTGCCTTTGGCCTTCTGTAGAGGCTCCCGACATGCTGGCAATGGCTGCGATGGCTGCGGTGGGCATGGTGGTGGGCATGGCCATGGTGGTGGACGAGTGCTACCGTACCTAGTATAAGAAACATATTGGAAGACAGAAATAGGAACTATGAAGTTTAGCACAATAATAGTAGTAACTAAATTTAATATTATTAAACAATTTGTTATAATTTTGAACAAAAACATAGGCCTAAGTCGTTTTTATACATGAAAGAAACCTAACTTTATCATATAAATAAGGCTACTGTGCAATCACCATCGCATCTAGTGCATATCCAGCACATGTACATGTGCTTGTGTGCATAATGAAATACACGTTCTGCGTAAGTAAAGCCGAAAGACATGGCCGAAAAAGTTGAAATCGCGCGCACGAAAATCGTCGCAAAATACATGAACAAAATGTCGCCACAGGCTAAATTGTATATCAAACGAAAGATCATTGCTTCTTTTATCAATGTGTAGTGATCATTTTTGGTAATATTTGTTAGTCCAGTCAGGGCGCAGAAACTAAACACACGACAAAAACATTTCTTGAAATTATACTCTAACTTCGAGTGAACAAAATTCTGCCAAAAACACACTGAATCTCGTCATATTTTATATCATTCGATTCAGAAAATCGTTTGCTTTCCACTTACCACGCCATCTTGGAAAATCACTGCTTCGTTTGCAACGTGTAGCTCGTGAAAACAAAGCGGTCGAACTCCTGCAATTACTCGCGTAAATCTCGTGGTCGATTTGCGACGCCGGCCCTTCAAATAAAATTCGGGATATGACCTTATTAACGCGTGCGCTGCGGACTGACTGTGGTACGTGTATAATTCACGCGTAGTTCTGCGTTGCCGAAGGCACGTTTACCTACCTGCCATAAGCGGCGCCCTTCCTCGTGGCCTATATTGATGACTCTCGTGTTTCACATGTCACCGTACAAATGGATACCAGTGTCCCGCCTTCCCTTCTCTATTGTACAATGTATGGAGCGTACTGACATCGTACGTGCAAGTACGCTCAATACAATGTACACGTATAGGCCTACTGGCGCCGTGCAATCAAGGACATAAAACATGAAATTTCAAGGGTGTCTCAGGGTATGTCCAAGTTCGCCTTTTGCTACAAAACACAGGGAAGTTTGAGAAGTACTTTTACATTAACCTTTAGAGCAAAAAACAAGATTATATCTGTCAGGGTTAATTTTTTATGAATTTTTAAAGAAAAAGAGGTATTTTCATTATAACTTCCGGTCTGGTGACGTCATATTTTTTTCTTTCCGTCAACCTGTTCCTATCATGAAGCTGATTATATACATCAGTTATAAAGTGATTTGAACAAACTTCGCCACACACATCAACAGATTGTTCATTTCAAACATTTTTCAACCTGCCGCTAGAGGGCGCTAAAACAATTTATGATGTCACCGATCACTTTTTTGTAGAGCGCAGCCTAGCTAGAGACTAACATCGTTGAAAGTAAGTTCAAATCATTTTCCACTTTTAAATTATAAGCCACTTCCGGTTTGGACCGGAAGGAAGGGTCACGTGATTTTACGCACACGAGATAAAATGAAGACCCTTAATTATTCTATCGATTCCCACAAACATCTAGTTTCGGTCTTTCGCGGTTGATTTTGTATTGATTTTCAAAGATTAAATTATTAAAACTTTAAGATGACGTCACATGTCACGTGGTGACATCATGATGACATCCGAGTTTTAGGCACTAGCTCAGTATGAGTTCCGAGTATGTGCAAAGTTTCAATGACATTGAAGTCTGTTTAATGACAAAAGTGACCGCCAGAATGAAACGTGTACAAAGTCTATGCGATTTATGGCACAAGAACAAGAAGAAGAAGAAGAAGAAGAAGAAACTAGAACTACGTCTGTTCGAGGAACAGAACATAGGGCTTTTTCGCATTCCCAATTTTTTAGATTAAATTGTTTTTTAAATTGAACTTTTATAACATCAAAACAATTTAAAATCATTGAAAACGAATTTAAGTTAATTTAAACAGATTACAATTATTTCAAACTAATTAAAACGATGACGTCACACGTTTGTGAACTTTGTGTGCAACTATCTATCACCTAACAATACAACAAGATGTGTTGTGTTATCACGTTCCGTTGCTAAGATGTGGCTTAAAGGTCTAAAAACGTAATAATTCAAATGTAATTGTAATATGACGTAACATTTGTCAACATGCCGCTAGAGGGCGCTATAACTTTTTATAAAGTCATCGTTAACTTGTTTGTTACTTACAACCTAGCCAGCGCCTAACATCGTTGAAAGTAAGTTTACATCGTTTTCCACTTTTAAATCATAAGGCACTTCCGGTTTGGACCGGAAGGAAGGGTCACGTGATTTTATGCACACGAGATAAATTGAAGATCCTGGATTATTCTATCAATTGCCACAAAATCCAAGTTTCGGTCTTTTGCGGTTGATTTGTTATTGATTTTCAAAGATTAAATCAATTACACCTTTAAGATGACGTCACGTGACCCCTGACGACGTAACCATGACGTATGTCTGCGAGACACGAGTTTACTATAGGGTCTTCATCTGGGTTAAGTTTTATGGAAATACGACTTTGTTTTTCGTTAAAAGTGCTTGGAATTGTGCAAACAACGTTTACAAAGTCTATGGGATTGGATTCTGCGTAGCCGAGAGCCTGTTTACCTACCTGTCGCACACGGCGCCCTTCCCCATAGGCAATTTGATGACGTCATCCTGTTTCGCTTGTTGGAGGCTAGTGTCCTCTTGGGTGAGCGTACATTTGCATGCACGTACGATGTCAGTAGTGGTACATTCGCTCAATGCATAGTACACTATCAGTGTATACGTACGTACATATACAAGCATGTACACCCCTATTATACGTGTGCCATGCACATATAAGGGGTCAATGCTTTATGCGCCTAGGCCAAAACGATTAAATTTCAAGGGTGCCGCAGGGTATGTCCAAGTTCGTTTTTTGCCAAAAAACACAGGAAAGTTCGAGAACTACTTTTACACTAACCTTTAGAGCAAAAATCAAGATTATATCTGTCAGGTTTAATTTTTTAGGAATTTTCAAAGGAAAAGAAGTCTTTTCATTGTAACTTCCGGTCTGGTGACGTCATAATTTTTTCTTCTCGTCTACTTGTTCCTAGCATGAAGCGGATTAAATACACCGGTTATAAAGTGATTTCCGCAAACTTCGCCACACACATCAACAGATTATTCATTTTAACCATTTTTCAAACTGCCGCTAGAGGGCGCTATAACATGTTATGACGTCACCAATATTTTTTTTGAAAAATACATTGTAGCCAGACACTAACATCGTTGAAAGTAAGTTCATATCATATTTCACTTTCAAATTATGAGGCACTTCCGGTTTAGACCGGAAGGAAGGGTCACGTGATTTCACACACGTGAGATAAAATCAAGATCCTGGATTATTCTATCTATTGCCACAAAAATCAAGTTTCGGTCTTTTGCGGTTGATTTGTTATTGAATTTCAAAGATTAAATCAATTACACCTTTAATATGACGTCACGTGACCCCTGATGACCTCACCGTGACGTATTTCTGCGAGACACGAGTTCACTATAGGGTCTTCACCTGGGTTAAGTTTTATGTAAATACGACTTTGTTTTCTATTAAAAGTGACGGGCAGAAAAAACGTGTACAAAGTCTATGGGGTTTAGGTTACTAAAAGAAAAGAAAAAAAAAGAAGAAGAAGAAGAAACTAGAACTACGTCTGTTCGAGGAACAGAACATAGGGCTTTTTCGCATTCACAATTTTTTTTAATTAAATATTTCAAAAATTGAACTTTTAAACCATCAAAACAATTTAAAATCATTGAAAACTAATTTAAGTTAATTTAAACAGAGTAAAATGAATTAAAACTGATTAAAACGATGACGTCACACGTTTGTGAACTTTTTGTGCAACTATCTATGACACCTAACAACACAAAATGAGGTGTTATGTTAACACGATCCGTTGCTGAGATATGCCTTCAACGTCTAAAAACGTAATAATTCAAATATAATCGTAATATGACGTAACATTTGTCAACATGACGCTAGAGGGCGCTATAACATTTTATGAAGTCACTGTTAACTTTTTTGTAACTTACAACCTAACCAGCGCCTAACATCGTTGAAAGTAAGTTAGCATCGTTTTCCACTTTTAAATTATAAGGCACTTCCGGTTTGGACCAGAAGGAAGTGTCAAGTCTTTTTGCATGTAATACAAATTATGAAGACCATGGATTAATCTATCAATTTCCTTAAAAATCTAAATCAGATCTTTTACAGTTGATTTTATATTGATTTTCAAAGATTAAATTTAGAAATATTTGGTTGCTTGTAATCTGACACTTGATGACGTCATTGTGACGTAATTAACAGAAACTCGAGATCAGTCTTAACTTTGCTATTTGAAGCAAACATCTGGATTATATCTATAGCGGTTGATTTTTAAGCGACTTTTTAAAGTTTAAAGGATTTTTTTATTGTAACTTCCGGTTTGGTGACGTCATAAATATTTCTCCTTCCCAATATGCTCTAAGCATGAAGCTGATTATATACACCAGTTATAAAGTTATTTCAGCAAACTTTGCAACACACATCAACAGATTAATCATTTTAACCATTTTCAACCTGCCGCTAGAGGGCGCTATAACATGTTATGACGTCGCCGGAAATGTTTTGAATAGTTTATTCTAGCCAGACAATAACATCGTTAAAAGTAAGTTCATATCATTTTTCACATTCAAATTATGAGGCACTTCCGGTTTTGACCGGAAGGAAAGGTCACGTGATTTCACGCACAGGAGATAAAATGAAGATCCTGGATTATTCGATTAATTGCCACAAAATTCAAGTTTCGGTCTTTTGCGGTTGATGTTTTATTGATTTTCCAAGATTAAATCAATTGCACCTTTAAGATAAGGTCACGTGGGCCTGATGACGTCTTCCTCGTGGTGTCTGTCGGCGAGACTGGAGTTCACTATTGGGTCTTCACCTGGGTCGAGTTTATGGAAATACGACTTTGTTTTTCCGTTAAAAGTGCTTTGAATTGTGCAAGCAACGTTTACAAAGTCTACGGGGTTGGATTCTGCGTAGCCGAAAGCGTGTTTACCTACCTGTCGTACGCGGCGCCCTTCCTCATGGGCAACTTGATGACGTTATCCTGTTTCACAGGTTGGCGGCTAGTGTCATCTTGGGTGAGCGTAAATGTGCTTGCACGAACGATGTCAGTGGTGATACATTCGCTCAATACATAATGCACTATCGGTGTATACGTACATGTACTAGCATGTATATTATACGTGTGGCACGCACACGTAAGGGGTCAATGCTTTTTGCACCTAGGCCAAAACGATTACATTTCAAGGGTGCCGCAGGGTATGTTCAAGTTCGTTTTTTGCCCCAAAACACAGGGAAGTTTGAGAACTACTTTTACATTAACCTTTAGAGCAAAAATCAAGATTGTATCTGTCAAGTTTAATTTTTTAGGAATTTTCAAAGGAAAAAGAGTCTTTTCATTCTAACTTCCGGTCTGGTGACGTCATAATTTGTTCTTCCCGTCAACTTGTTCCTAGCATGAAGCTGATTAAATACACCGGTTATAAAGTGATTTCAGCAAACTTTGCCACACACATCAACAGATTATTCATTTTAACCATTATTCAAACTGCCGCTAGAGGGCGCTATAACATGTTATGACGTCACCAAATTTTTTTTGAAAAATACATTGTAGCCAGACACTAACATCGTTGAAAGTAAGTTCATATCATTTTTCACTTTCAAATTATGAGGCACTTCCGGTTTAGACCGGAAGGAAGGGTCACGTGATTTCACGCACGCGAGATAAAATCAAGATCCTGGATTATTCTATCTATTGCCACAAAAATTAAGTTTCGGTCTTTTGCGGTTGATTTGTTATTGATTTTCAAAGATTAAATCAATTACACCTTTAAGATGACGTCACGTGACCCCTGATTACGTCACCATGACGTATTTCTGCCAGACACGAGTTCCCTACAGGGTCTTCACCTGGGTTAAGTTTTATGTAAATACGAATTTGTTTTCTATTAAAAGTGACGGGCAGAAAAAACGTGTACAAAGTCTATGGGGTTTAGGTTACTAAAAGAAAAAAAGAAAAAAAAAAATCAGAACAAAAACAAAGGCTTTTTCGCAAAATTTGCGAAAAAGCCAAAAACTAGAACTACGTCTGTTCAAGGAACAGAACATAGGGCTTTTTCGCTTTCGCATTTTTTTAGAGTATTTGTTTTCCAAAAAACCGAATTTAAGTTAATTTAAACAGATTAAAATAAATTCAAACTGATTAAAACGATGACGTCACACGTTTCTGAACTTGTTGTGCAACTATCTATCACCTAACAACACAAAATGAGGTGTTATGTTAACACGATCCTTTGCTGAGATATGCCTTCAACGTCTAAAAACGTAATAATTCAAATATAATCGTAATATGACGTAACATTTGTCAACATGACGCTAGAGGGCGCTTTAACATTTTATGAAGTCACTGTTAACATTTGTGTTACTTACAATCTAGCCAGCTCCTAACATCGTTGAAAGTAAGTTCACATCGTTTTTTACTTTTAAATTATAAGAAACTTCCGGTTTGGACCGGAAGGAAGTGTCAGGTCTTTTTGCATGTAATACAAATTATGAAGACCATGGATTAATCTATCAATCCCCCTAAAAATCTAAATCAGATCTCTTACAGTTGATTTTATATTGATTTTCAAAGATTAAATTTATAAATATTTGGTTGCTTGTAATTCTGACACTTGATGACGTCATCGTGACGTAATTAACATAAAGCTCGAGAGCTGTCTTAACTTTGCTATTTAAAGCAAAAATCTGGATTATATCTATTGCGTTTGATTTTTAAGCGACGTTTTAAGGTTTTAAGGTCTTTTCATTGTAACTTCCGGTTTGGTGACGTCATCAATAAATCTCTTTCTCAATATGTTGTTAGCACGAAGCTGATTATATACACCGGTTATAAAGTGATTTCAGCAAACTTCGCCACACACATCAACAGATTATTCATTTTAACCATTTTTCAACCTGCCGCTAGAGGGCGCTGTAACGTGTTATGACGTCGCCGGTAATATTTTGAAAAGTTTATTCTAGCCAGACACTAACATCGTTGAAACTAAGTTCATATCATTTTTCAGTTTTAAATTATAAGGCACTTCCGGTTTGGACCGGAAGGAAGGGTCACGTGATTTCACGCACATGAGTTGAAATGAAGATCTTTAATTATTCTATCTATCGAAAGCTGTCTTAACTTTGCTATTTCAAGCAAAAATCTGGATTATATCTATCGCGGTTGATTTTTAAGCGACGTTTTAAGGTTTTAAGGTCTTTTCATTGTAACTTCCGGTTTTGTGACGTCATCAATAAATCTCTTTCTCAATATGTTGTTAGCACGAAGCTGATTATATACACCGGTTATAAAGTGATTTCAGCAAACTTCGCTACACACATCAACAGATTATTCATTTTAACAATTTTTCAACCTGCCGCTAGAGGGCGCTATAACGTGTTATGACGTCGCCGGTAATTATTTTGAAAATTGTATTCTAGCCAGACACTAACATCGTTGAAAGTAAGTTCATATCATTTTTCAGTTTTAAATTATAAGGCATTTCCGGTTTGGACCGGAAGGAAGGGTCACGTGATTTCACGCACGCGAGATAAAATTAAGATCCTGGATTATCCTATCTATTGCCACAAAAATTAAGTTTCGGTCTTTTGCGGTTGATTTGTTATTGATTTTTAAAGATTAAATCAATTGAACCTTTAAGATGACGTCACGTGATCCCTGATGACGTCACCATGACGTATTTCTGCGAGACACGAGTTCACTATAGGGTCTTCACCTGGGTTAAGTTTTATGTAAATACGACTTTGTTTTCTATTAAAAGTGACGGGCAGAAAAAACGTGTACAAAGTCTATGAAGTTTAGGTTACTAAAAGAAAAAAAGAAAAAAAACTAGAACTACGTCTGTTCGAGGAACAGAACATAGGGCTTTTTCGCTTTCGCAATTTTTTTGATTAAATTTTTCAAAAATTGAACTTTTATACCATCAAAATAATTTAAAATCATCGAAAACGAATTTAAGTTAATTTAAACAGATTAAAATGAATCCAAACTGATTAAAACGATGACGTCACACGTTCCGTTGCTGAGATATGACTTAAAGGTCGAAACACGTAATAATTCAAATGTAATCGTAATATGATGTAACATTTGTCAACAAGCCGCTAGAGGGCGCTATAACATTTTAGGAAGTCACCGTTAACTTGTTTGTTACTTACAACCTAGCCAGCGCCTAACATCGTTGAAAGTAAGTTCACATGGATTTCCACTTTGAAATTATAATGCACTTCCGGTTTAGACCGGAAGGAAGGGTCAGTTTTTTTTGCATGTAATACAAATTATGAAGACCATGGATTAATCTATCAATTCCCTTAAAAATCTAAATCAGATCTCTCACAGTTGAATTTATATTGATTTTCAAAGATTAAATCTATAAATATTTGGTTGCTTGTAATCTGACATTTGATGACGTCATCGTGACGTAATTAACAGAAAGCTCGAGAGCTGTCTTTACTTTGCTATCTGATGCAAAAATCTGGATTTTATCTATAGCGGTTGATTTTTAAGCGATTGTTTAAGGTTTAAAGGATTTTTCATTGTAACTTCCGGTTTGGTGACGTCATAAATATTTCTCCTTCCCAATATGGTCTAAGCATGAAGCTGATTATATACACCGGTTATAAAGTTATTTCAGCAAACTTCGCAACACACATCAACAGATTAATCATTTTAACCATTTTCAACCTGCCGCTAGAGGGCGCTATAACATGTTATGACGTCGCCTGAATTTTTTTGAAAAGTTTATTCTAGCCAGACAATAACATCGTTAAAAGTAAGTTCATATCATTTTTCACTTTTAAATTATAAGGCACTTCCGGTTTTGACCGGAAGGAAGGGTCACGTGATTTCACGCACATGAGATAAAATGAAGATCCTGGATTATTCTATTAATTGCCACAAAATTCAAGTTTCGGTCTTGTGCGGTTGATGTTTTATTGATTTTCAAAGATTAAATCAATTGCACCTTTAAGATAAGGTCACGTGGCCCTGGTGACGTCTTCCTCGTGGTGTCTGTCGGCGAGACTGGAGTTCACTATTGGGTCTTCACCTGGGTCAAGTTTATGGGAATACAACTTTGTTTTTCCGTTAAAAGTGCTTTGAATTGTGCAAGCAACGTTTACAACGTCTACGGGGTTGGATTCTGCGTAGCCGAAAGCGTGTTTACCTACCTGTCGTACGCGGCGCCCTTCCCCATGGGCAATTTGATGACGTCATCCTATTTCACAGGTTGGCGGCTAGTGTCCTCTTTGGTGAGCGTACATGTGCTTGCACGAACGATGTCAGTGGTGATACATTCGCTCAATACATAATACACTATCAGTGTATACGTACATGTACTAGCATGTATATTATACGTGTGCCATACACACGTACGTAAGGGGTCAATGCTTTTTGCACCTAGGCCAAAACGATTACATTTCAAGGGTGCCGCAGGGTATGTTCAAGTTCTTTTTTTTGCCCCCAAAACACAGGGAAGTTCGAGAACTACTTTTACATTAACCTTTAGAGCAAAAATCAAGATTGTATCTGTCAGGTTTAATTTTTTAGGAATTTTCAAAGGAAAAGGAGTCTTTTCATTCTAACTTCCGGTCTGGTGACGTCATAATTGTTTCTTCCCGTCAACTTGTTCCTAGCATGAAGCTGATTAAATACACCGGTTATAAAGTGATTTCAGCAAATTTCGCCACACACATCAACAGATTATTCATTTTAACAATTTTTCAAACTGCCGCTAGAGGGCGCTATAACATGTTATGACGTCACCAATATTTTCTTTGAACAATACATTGTAGCCAGACACTAACATCGTTAAAAGTAAGTTCATATCATTTTTCACATTCAAATTATGAGGCACTTCCGGTTTTGACCGGAAGGAAAGGTCACGTGATTTCACGCACAGGAGATAAAATGAAGATCCTGGATTATTCGATTAATTGCCACAAAATTCAAGTTTCGGTCTTTTGCGGTTGATGTTTTATTGATTTTCCAAGATTAAATCAATTGCACCTTTAAGATAAGGTCACGTGGGCCTGATGACGTCTTCCTCGTGGTGTCTGTCGGCGAGACTGGAGTTCACTATTGGGTCTTCACCTGGGTCGAGTTTATGGAAATACGACTTTGTTTTTCCGTTAAAAGTGCTTTGAATTGTGCAAGCAACGTTTACAAAGTCTACGGGGTTGGATTCTGCGTAGCCGAAAGCGTGTTTACCTACCTGTCGTACGCGGCGCCCTTCCTCATGGGCAACTTGATGACGTTATCCTGTTTCACAGGTTGGCGGCTAGTGTCATCTTGGGTGAGCGTAAATGTGCTTGCACGAACGATGTCAGTGGTGATACATTCGCTCAATACATAATGCACTATCGGTGTATACGTACATGTACTAGCATGTATATTATACGTGTGGCACGCACACGTAAGGGGTCAATGCTTTTTGCACCTAGGCCAAAACGATTACATTTCAAGGGTGCCGCAGGGTATGTTCAAGTTCGTTTTTTGCCCCAAAACACAGGGAAGTTTGAGAACTACTTTTACATTAACCTTTAGAGCAAAAATCAAGATTGTATCTGTCAAGTTTAATTTTTTAGGAATTTTCAAAGGAAAAAGAGTCTTTTCATTCTAACTTCCGGTCTGGTGACGTCATAATTTGTTCTTCCCGTCAACTTGTTCCTAGCATGAAGCTGATTAAATACACCGGTTATAAAGTGATTTCAGCAAACTTTGCCACACACATCAACAGATTATTCATTTTAACCATTATTCAAACTGCCGCTAGAGGGCGCTATAACATGTTATGACGTCACCAATTTTTTTTTGAAAAATACATTGTAGCCAGACACTAACATCGTTGAAAGTAAGTTCATATCATTTTTCACTTTCAAATTATGAGGCACTTCCGGTTTAGACCGGAAGGAAGGGTCACGTGATTTCACGCACGCGAGATAAAATCAAGATCCTGGATTATTCTATCTATTGCCACAAAAATTAAGTTTCGGTCTTTTGCGGTTGATTTGTTATTGATTTTCAAAGATTAAATCAATTACACCTTTAAGATGACGTCACGTGACCCCTGATTACGTCACCATGACGTATTTCTGCCAGACACGAGTTCCCTACAGGGTCTTCACCTGGGTTAAGTTTTATGTAAATACGAATTTGTTTTCTATTAAAAGTGACGGGCAGAAAAAACGTGTACAAAGTCTATGGGGTTTAGGTTACTAAAAGAAAAAAAGAAAAAAAAAAATCAGAACAAAAACAAAGGCTTTTTCGCAAAATTTGCGAAAAAGCCAAAAACTAGAACTACGTCTGTTCAAGGAACAGAACATAGGGCTTTTTCGCTTTCGCATTTTTTTAGAGTATTTGTTTTCCAAAAAACCGAATTTAAGTTAATTTAAACAGATTAAAATAAATTCAAACTGATTAAAACGATGACGTCACACGTTTCTGAACTTGTTGTGCAACTATCTATCACCTAACAACACAAAATGAGGTGTTATGTTAACACGATCCTTTGCTGAGATATGCCTTCAACGTCTAAAAACGTAATAATTCAAATATAATCGTAATATGACGTAACATTTGTCAACATGACGCTAGAGGGCGCTTTAACATTTTATGAAGTCACTGTTAACATTTGTGTTACTTACAATCTAGCCAGCTCCTAACATCGTTGAAAGTAAGTTCACATCGTTTTTTACTTTTAAATTATAAGAAACTTCCGGTTTGGACCGGAAGGAAGTGTCAGGTCTTTTTGCATGTAATACAAATTATGAAGACCATGGATTAATCTATCAATCCCCCTAAAAATCTAAATCAGATCTCTTACAGTTGATTTTATATTGATTTTCAAAGATTAAATTTATAAATATTTGGTTGCTTGTAATTCTGACACTTGATGACGTCATCGTGACGTAATTAACATAAAGCTCGAGAGCTGTCTTAACTTTGCTATTTAAAGCAAAAATCTGGATTATATCTATTGCGTTTGATTTTTAAGCGACGTTTTAAGGTTTTAAGGTCTTTTCATTGTAACTTCCGGTTTGGTGACGTCATCAATAAATCTCTTTCTCAATATGTTGTTAGCACGAAGCTGATTATATACACCGGTTATAAAGTGATTTCAGCAAACTTCGCCACACACATCAACAGATTATTCATTTTAACCATTTTTCAACCTGCCGCTAGAGGGCGCTGTAACGTGTTATGACGTCGCCGGTAATATTTTGAAAAGTTTATTCTAGCCAGACACTAACATCGTTGAAACTAAGTTCATATCATTTTTCAGTTTTAAATTATAAGGCACTTCCGGTTTGGACCGGAAGGAAGGGTCACGTGATTTCACGCACATGAGTTGAAATGAAGATCTTTAATTATTCTATCTATCGAAAGCTGTCTTAACTTTGCTATTTCAAGCAAAAATCTGGATTATATCTATCGCGGTTGATTTTTAAGCGACGTTTTAAGGTTTTAAGGTCTTTTCATTGTAACTTCCGGTTTTGTGACGTCATCAATAAATCTCTTTCTCAATATGTTGTTAGCACGAAGCTGATTATATACACCGGTTATAAAGTGATTTCAGCAAACTTCGCTACACACATCAACAGATTATTCATTTTAACAATTTTTCAACCTGCCGCTAGAGGGCGCTATAACGTGTTATGACGTCGCCGGTAATTATTTTGAAAATTGTATTCTAGCCAGACACTAACATCGTTGAAAGTAAGTTCATATCATTTTTCAGTTTTAAATTATAAGGCATTTCCGGTTTGGACCGGAAGGAAGGGTCACGTGATTTCACGCACGCGAGATAAAATTAAGATCCTGGATTATCCTATCTATTGCCACAAAAATTAAGTTTCGGTCTTTTGCGGTTGATTTGTTATTGATTTTTAAAGATTAAATCAATTGAACCTTTAAGATGACGTCACGTGATCCCTGATGACGTCACCATGACGTATTTCTGCGAGACACGAGTTCACTATAGGGTCTTCACCTGGGTTAAGTTTTATGTAAATACGACTTTGTTTTCTATTAAAAGTGACGGGCAGAAAAAACGTGTACAAAGTCTATGAAGTTTAGGTTACTAAAAGAAAAAAAGAAAAAAAACTAGAACTACGTCTGTTCGAGGAACAGAACATAGGGCTTTTTCGCTTTCGCAATTTTTTTGATTAAATTTTTCAAAAATTGAACTTTTATACCATCAAAATAATTTAAAATCATCGAAAACGAATTTAAGTTAATTTAAACAGATTAAAATGAATCCAAACTGATTAAAACGATGACGTCACACGTTCCGTTGCTGAGATATGACTTAAAGGTCGAAACACGTAATAATTCAAATGTAATCGTAATATGATGTAACATTTGTCAACAAGCCGCTAGAGGGCGCTATAACATTTTAGGAAGTCACCGTTAACTTGTTTGTTACTTACAACCTAGCCAGCGCCTAACATCGTTGAAAGTAAGTTCACATGGATTTCCACTTTGAAATTATAATGCACTTCCGGTTTAGACCGGAAGGAAGGGTCAGTTTTTTTTGCATGTAATACAAATTATGAAGACCATGGATTAATCTATCAATTCCCTTAAAAATCTAAATCAGATCTCTCACAGTTGAATTTATATTGATTTTCAAAGATTAAATCTATAAATATTTGGTTGCTTGTAATCTGACATTTGATGACGTCATCGTGACGTAATTAACAGAAAGCTCGAGAGCTGTCTTTACTTTGCTATCTGATGCAAAAATCTGGATTTTATCTATAGCGGTTGATTTTTAAGCGATTGTTTAAGGTTTAAAGGATTTTTCATTGTAACTTCCGGTTTGGTGACGTCATAAATATTTCTCCTTCCCAATATGGTCTAAGCATGAAGCTGATTATATACACCGGTTATAAAGTTATTTCAGCAAACTTCGCAACACACATCAACAGATTAATCATTTTAACCATTTTCAACCTGCCGCTAGAGGGCGCTATAACATGTTATGACGTCGCCTGAATTTTTTTGAAAAGTTTATTCTAGCCAGACAATAACATCGTTAAAAGTAAGTTCATATCATTTTTCACTTTTAAATTATAAGGCACTTCCGGTTTTGACCGGAAGGAAGGGTCACGTGATTTCACGCACATGAGATAAAATGAAGATCCTGGATTATTCTATTAATTGCCACAAAATTCAAGTTTCGGTCTTGTGCGGTTGATGTTTTATTGATTTTCAAAGATTAAATCAATTGCACCTTTAAGATAAGGTCACGTGGCCCTGGTGACGTCTTCCTCGTGGTGTCTGTCGGCGAGACTGGAGTTCACTATTGGGTCTTCACCTGGGTCAAGTTTATGGGAATACAACTTTGTTTTTCCGTTAAAAGTGCTTTGAATTGTGCAAGCAACGTTTACAACGTCTACGGGGTTGGATTCTGCGTAGCCGAAAGCGTGTTTACCTACCTGTCGTACGCGGCGCCCTTCCCCATGGGCAATTTGATGACGTCATCCTATTTCACAGGTTGGCGGCTAGTGTCCTCTTTGGTGAGCGTACATGTGCTTGCACGAACGATGTCAGTGGTGATACATTCGCTCAATACATAATACACTATCAGTGTATACGTACATGTACTAGCATGTATATTATACGTGTGCCATACACACGTACGTAAGGGGTCAATGCTTTTTGCACCTAGGCCAAAACGATTACATTTCAAGGGTGCCGCAGGGTATGTTCAAGTTCTTTTTTTTGCCCCCAAAACACAGGGAAGTTCGAGAACTACTTTTACATTAACCTTTAGAGCAAAAATCAAGATTGTATCTGTCAGGTTTAATTTTTTAGGAATTTTCAAAGGAAAAGGAGTCTTTTCATTCTAACTTCCGGTCTGGTGACGTCATAATTGTTTCTTCCCGTCAACTTGTTCCTAGCATGAAGCTGATTAAATACACCGGTTATAAAGTGATTTCAGCAAATTTCGCCACACACATCAACAGATTATTCATTTTAACAATTTTTCAAACTGCCGCTAGAGGGCGCTATAACATGTTATGACGTCACCAATATTTTCTTTGAACAATACATTGTAGCCAGACACTAACATCGTTGAAAGTAAGTTCATATCATTTTTCACTTTCAAATTATGAGGCACTTCCGGTTTAGACCGGAAGGAAGGGTCACGTGATTTCACGCACACGAGATAAAATTAAGATCCTGGATTATTCTATCTATTGCCACAAAAATTTAGTTTCGGTCTTTTGCGGTTGATTTGTTATTGAATTTCAAAGATTAAATCAATTACACCTTTAAGATGACGTCACGTGACCCCTGATCACCTCCCCATGACGTATTTCTGCGAGACACGAGTTCACTATAGGGTCTTCACCTGGGTTAAGTTTTATGTAAATACGACTTTGTTTTCTATTAAAAGTGACGGGCAGAAAAAACGTGTACAAAGTCTATGGGGTTTAGGTTACTAAAAGTAAGAAAAAAAAGAAGAAACTAGAACTACGTCTGTTCGAGGAACACAACATAGGGCTTTTTCGCATTCGCAATCTTTTAGATAAAATTTTTCAAAAATTGAACTTTTATACCATCAAAACAATTTAAAATCATTAAAAACGAATTTAAATTAATGATTAAAACGATGACGTCACACGTTTCTGAACTTTTTGTGCAACTATCTATCACCTAACAACACACAATGAGGTGTTATGTTAACACGATCCTTTGCTGAGATATGCCTTCAACGTCTAAAAACGTAATAATTCAAATATAATCGTAATATGACGTAACATTTTCAACATGACACTAGAGGGCGCTTTAACATTTTATGAAGTCACTGTTAACATTTTTGTTACTTACAACCTAGCCAGCTCCTAACATCGTTGAAAGTAAGTTCACATCGTTTTTTACTTTTAAATTATAAGGAACTTCCGGTTTGGACCGGAAGGAAGTGTCAGGTCTTTTTGCATGTAATACAAATTATGAAGACCATGGATTAATCGATCAATCCCCTTAAAAATCTAAATCAGATCTCTTACAGTTGATTTTATATTGATTTTTAAAGATTAAATCTAGAAATATTTGGTTGCTTGTAATATGACACTTGATGACGTCATCGTGACGTAATTAACAGAAAGCTCGAGAGCTGTCTTAACTTTGCTATTTAAAGCAAAAATCTGGATTATATCTATCGCGGTTGATTTTTAAGCGACGTTTTAAGGTTCTAAGGTCTTTTCATTGTAACTTCCGGTTTGGTGACGTCATAAATATTTCTCTTTCCCAATATGGTCTAAGCATGAAGCTGATTATATACACGGGTTATAAAGTTATTTCAGCAAACTTCGCAACACACATCAACAGATTATTCATTTTAACAATTTTTCAAACTGCCGCTAGAGGGCGCTATAACATGTTATGACGTCACAAATATTTTTTTTGAAAAATACATTGTAGCCAGACACTAACATTGTTGAAAGTAAGTTCATATCATTTTTCACTTTCAAATTATGAGGCACTTCCGGTTTAGACCGGAAGGAAGGGTCACGTGATTTCACGCACCTGAGATAAAATGAAGATCCTGGATTATTCGATTAATTGCCACAAAATTCAAGTTTCGGTCTTTTGCGGTTGATGTTTTATTGATTTTCAAAGATTAAATCAATTCCACCTTTAAGATAAGGTCACGTGGGCCTGATGACGTCTTCCTCGTGGTGTCTGTCGGCGAGACTGGAGTTCACTATTGGGTCTTCACCTGGGTCAAGTTTATGGAAATGCGACTTTGTTTTTCCGTTAAAAGTGCTTTGAATTGTGCAAGCAACGTTTACAAAGTCTACGGGGTTGGATTCTGCGTAGCCGAAAGCGTGTTTACCTACCTGTCGTACGCGGCGCCCTTCCCTATGGGCAACTTGATGACGTCATCCTGTTTCACAGGTTGGCGGCTAGTGTCCTCTTGGGTGAGCGTACATGTGCTTGCACGAACGATGTCAGTGGTGATACATTCGCTCAATACATAATGCACTATCGGTGTATACGTACATGTACTAGCATGTATATTATACGTGTGGCATGCACGCGTAAGGGGTCAATGCTTTTTGCACCTAGGCCAAAACGATTACATTTCAAGGGTGCCGCAGGGTATGTTCAAGTTCGTTTTTTGCCCCAAAACACAGGGAAGTTCGAGAACTACTTTTACATTAACCTTTAGAGCAAAAATCAAGATTGTATCTGTCAGGTTTAATTTTTTTGGAATTTTCAAAGGAAAAGGAGTCTTTTCATTCTAACTTCCGGTCTGGTGACGTCATAATTTTTTCTTCCCGTCAACTTGTTCCTAGCATGAAGCTGATTAAATACACCGGTTATAAAGTGATTTCAGCAAACTGCGCCACACACATAAACAGATTATTCATTTTAACAATTTTTCAACCTGCCGCTAGAGGGCGCTATAACATGTTATGACGTCACCAATATTTGTTTTGAAAAATACATTGTAGCCAGACACTAACATCGTTGAAAGTAAGTTCATATCATTTTTCACTTTCAAATTATGAGGCACTTCCGGTTTAGACCGGAAGGAAGGGTCACGTGATTTCACGCACGCGAGATAAAATCAAGATCCTGGATTATTCTATCTATTGCCACAAAAATTAAGTTTCGGTCTTTTGCGGTTAATTTGTTATTGAATTTCAAAGATTAAATCAATTACACCTTTAATATGACGTCACGTGACCCCTGATGACCTCACCGTGACGTATGTCGGCTAGGCACGAGCTTACTATGGGGTCTTCACTTGGGTTAAGTTTTATGGAAATACGACTTTGTTCTCTGGTAAAAGTACTTGTGCAAAAAAACGTGTACAAAGTCTATGGAGTTTAGGTTACTAAAAGAAAAAAAAAGAAAGACTAGAACTACGTCTGTTCAAGGAACAGAACATAGGGCTTTTTCGCTTTCGCATTTTTCGAGTATTTTGTTTTTCAAAAAAACCGAATTTAAGTTAATTTAAACAGATTAAAATAAATTCAAACTGATTAAAACGATGACGTCACACGTTTCTGAACTTTTTGTGCAACTATCTATCACCTAACAACACAAAATGAGGTGTTATGTTAACACGATCCTTTGCTGAGATATGCCTTCAACGTCTAAAAACGTAATAATTCAAATATAATCGTAATATGACGTAACATTTGTCAACATGACGCTAGAGGGCGCTTTAACATTTTATGAAGTCACTGTTAACATTTTTGTTACTTACAATCTAGCCAGCTCCTAACATCGTTGAAAGTAAGTTCACATCGTTTTTTACTTTTAAATTATAAGAAACTTCCGGTTTGGACCGGAAGGAAGTGTCAGGTCTTTTTGCATGTAATACAAATTATGAAGACCATGGATTAATCTATCAATCCCCAAAAAAATCTAAATCAGATCTCTTACAGTTGATGTCATATTGATTTTCAAAGATTAAATTTATAAATATTTGGTTGCTTGTAATCTGACACTTGATGACGTCATCGTGACGTAAATAACAGAAAGCTCGAGAGCTGTCTTAACTTTGCTATTTAAAGCAAAAATCTGGATTATATCTATCGCGGTTGATTTTTAAGCTACGTTTTAAGGTTTTAAGGTTTTTTCATTGTAACTTCCGGTTTGGTGACGTCATAAATATTTCTCCTTCCCAATATGGTCTAAGCATGAAGCTGATTATATACACCGGTTATAAAGTTATTTCAGCAATCTTGCAACACACATCAACAGATTAATCATTTTAACCATTTTCAACCTGCCGCTAGAGGGCGCTATAACGTGTTATGACGTCGCCGGTAATTATTTTGAAAAGTTTATTCTAGCCAGACACTAACATCGTTGAAAGTAAGTTCATATCATTTTTCAGTTTTAAATTATAAGGCACTTCCGGTTTGGACCGGAAGGAAGGGTCACGTGATTTCACGCACATGAGTTGAAATGAAGATCTTTAATTATTCTATCTATCGAGAGCTGTCTTAACTTTGCTATTTAAAGCAAAAATCTGGATTATATCTATCGCGGTTGATTTGTAAGCGACGTTTTAAGGTTTTAAGGTCTTTTCATTGTAACTTCCGGTTTGGTGACGTCATCAATAAATCTCTTTCTCAATATGTTCTTAGCACGAAGCTGATTATATACACCGGTTATAAAGTTATTTCAGCAAACTTCGCTACACACATCAACAGATTATTCATTTTAACAATTTTTCAACCTGCCGCTAGAGGGCGCTATAACGTGTTATGACGTCGCCGGTAATTATTTTGAAAAGTTTATTCTAGCCAGACACTAACATCGTTGAAAGTAAGTTCATATCATTTTTCAGTTTTAAATTATAAGGCACTTCCGGTTTGGACCGGAAGGAAGGGTCACGTGATTTCACGCACATGAGTTGAAATGAAGATCTTTAATTATTCTATCTATCGAGAGCTGTCTTAACTTTGCTATTTCAAGCAAAAATCTGGATTATATCTATCGCGGTTGATTTTTAAGCGACGTTTTAAGGTTTTAAGGTATTTTCATTGTAACTTCCGGTTTGGTGACGTCATCAATAAATCTCTTTCTCAATATGTTCTTAGCACGAAGCTGATTATATACACCGGTTATAAAGTTATTTCAGCAAACTTCGCTACACACATCAACAGATTATTCATTTTAAAATTTTTTCAACCTGCCGCTAGAGGGCGCTATAACGTGTTATGACGTCGCCGGTAATTATTTTGAAAAGTTTATTCTAGCCAGACACTAACATCGTTGAAAGTAAGTTCATATCATTTTTCAGTTTTAGATTATAAGGCACTTCCGGTTTGGACCGGAAGGAAGGGTCACGTGATTTCACGCACTCGAGATAAAATTAAGATCCTGGATTATCCTATCTATTGCCACAAAAATTAAGTTTCGGTCTTTTGCGGTTGATTTGTTATTGATTTTCAAAGATTAAATCAATTGCACCTTTAAGATGACGTCACGTGACCCATGATGACGTCACCATGACGTATTTCTGCGAGACATGAGTTCACTATAGGGTCTTCACCTGGGTTAAGTTTTATGAAAATACGACTTTGTTTTCTGGTAAAAGTACTTGTGCAAAAAAACGTGTACAAAGTCTATGGGGTTTAGGTTACTAAAAGAAAAAAAGAAAAAAAGAAGAAGAAGAAAAAAAATCAGAACAAAAACAAAGGCTTTTTCGCAAATTGCGAAAAAGCCAAAAAAAAAATCAGAACAAAAACAAAGGCTTTTTCGCAAAATTTGCGAAAAAGCCAAAAAAAAAATTAAAAAAAATCAGAACAAAAACAAAGGCTTTTTCGCAAAATTGCGAAAAAGCCAAAAATCAGAACAAAAACAAAGGCTTTTTCGCAAAATTTGCGAAAAAGCCAAAAAAATCTGAACAAAAACAAAGGCTTTTTCGCAAAATTGCGAAAAAGCCAACTAGAGATATGTCTGTTCAAGGAACAGAGCATATGGCTTTTTCGCATTTTGTTGTTGTATTGTTCATTACATTTATGATTTCATTTAATAAATTTCTTTACTTTAATTTTTTCAAAACTGCAAATTTTAAATTATTAATTGGATTATATCTCTCGCGGTTAATTTTCAGAAATGTTTAAAGGTTTTTTATTTGTAATTTCCGGTCTAGTGACGTCATAACATCGTGACGTAATTAACAGAAAGCTCGAGAGCTGTCTTAACTTTGCTATTTAAAGCAAAAATCTGGATTATATCTATCGCGGTTGATTTTTAAGCGACGTTTTAAGGTTTTAAGGTCTTTTCATTGTAACTTCCGGTTTGGTGACGTCATCAATAAATCTCTTTCTCAATATGTTGTTAGCACGAAGCTGATTATATACACCGGTTATAAAGTGATTTCAGCAAACTTCGCCACACACATCAACAGATTATTCATTTTAACCATTTTTCAACCTGCCGCTAGAGGGCGCTATAACGTGTTATGACGTCGCCGGTAATTATTTTGAAAAGTTTATTCTAGCCAGACACTAACATCGTTGACAGTAAGTTCATATCATTTTTCAGTTTTAAATTATAAGGCACTTCCGGTTTGGACCGGAAGGAAGGGTCACGTGATTTCACGCACATGAGTTGAAATGAAGATCTTTAATTATTCTATCTATCGAGAGCTGTCTTAACTTTGCTATTTCAAGCAAAAATCTAGATTATATCTATCGCGGTTGATTTTTAAGCGACGTTTTAAGGTTTTAAGGTCTTTTCATTGTAACTTCCGGTTTGGTGACGTCATCAATAAATATCTTTCTCAATATGTTCTTAGCACGAAGCTGATTATATACACCGGTTATAAAGTGATTTCAGCAAACTTCGCTGCACACATCAACAGATTATTCATTTTAACAATTTTTCAACCTGCCGCTAGAGGGCGCTATAACGTGTTATGACGTCGCCGGTAATTATTTTGAAAAGTTTATTCTAGCCAGACACTAACATCGTTGAAAGTAAGTTCATATCATTTTTCAGTTTTAAATTATAAGGCACTTCCGGTTTGGACCGGAAGGAAGGGATTTGTTATTGATTTTCAAAGATTAAATCAATTACACCTTTAAGATGACGTCACGTGACCCCTGATGACGTCACCATGACGTATTTCTGCGAGACACGAGTTCACTATGGGGTCTTCACCTGGGTTAAGTTTTATGTAAATACGACTTTGTTTTCTATTAAAAGTGACGGGCAGAAAAAACGTGTACAAAGTCTATGGGGTTTAGGTTACTAAAAGAAAAGAAAAAAAAAGAAGAAGAAGAAGAAAAAAAAAAATCAGAACAGAAACAAAGGCTTTTTCGCAAAATTTGCGAAAAAGCCAAAAATAAAACAAACAGAACGAAAAGAAAGGGTTTTTCGCTTTTAAGCGAAAAACCCAATAAAACAAACAGAACGAAAAGAAAGGGTTTTTCGCTTTTAAGCGAAAAACCCAAAAAAAAAAAGAAAAAAAACAACTTTAACGATTACAAAAGCTGTTTCGGTGAAAAACCGAAACAGCTAAAAAAACTAGAAATGTGTTTGTGGACAAACACAGAGCTGTTTCGCATGTCTAAAATGCCTTTCAATATTTGTGTGGTGGTCTAAGTGTGTGCCAAGTCTAAAGTCGATCGAATTTAGTGCCAAAGATAAATTGGTTGAAAAAAACGTGTACAAATCCTATGGGGAAAATTGAACCTTTAATGTGACGTCACATGATACCCGATGATGTCATCATGATGTCATCTTAATTTTCGTCTGTAACACATCCTGGAATACTTGCATACCAAGTTTGACCCCAATCGGACATGTACTTCTAGAGATAGAGGGTCCTTAAAACTAAACCTTTAATGTGACGTCACATGACCCACGATGACGTCATTATTACGATTTTTCCCTTGGCCCTCCTGGGGATGGTGGTCGAGGTATGCGCTAAGTTTGAAGTCGATCAAATTTACGAAAGTGTCAAAGTCAATAGTCTAAAGAAAAACGTGTACAAACCCTATGGGAAAAAAATGTACACCTTTAACGTCACGGCACGTGACCTTGAATAACGCAAATCGTGCCGAATTTCGTCCAGGACCATCTGTGGGTGGTGTTCTGGGTGTATGCTAAGTCTTAAGTCGAACGGATTCATTAAAGTGTCAAAGTCAATAGTTTGAAGAAAAACGTGTACAAAACCTATGGGGAAAATTGTACCTTTAACATGACGTCACGTGACCTTGAATTACGGAATCGCGACGAATTTCTTCTAGGACCGTCCTTGGGTGGTTGTCTAAGTGTATGCCAAGTTTCAAGTCGATCGGATTTACCAAAGTGTCAAAGTGTATTGGCAGAAAAAACGTGTACAAATCCTATGGGAAAAAATGACAAATAAAAAAAAAAAAAAGAAACTAGAGATATGTCTGTTCAAGGAACAGAGCATATGGCTTTTTCGCATTTTTTTGTTGTATTGTTCATTACATTTATGATTTCATTTAATAAATTTCTGTATTAAATTTTTTCAAAACTGCAAATTTTAAATTATTAATTGGATTATATCTCTCGCGGTTAATTTTTAGAAAGGTTTAAAGGTCTTTTAATTGTAATTTCCGGTCTAGTGACGTCATATTATTTTGTTTTTATCCGCCAACTTGTTCCTAACAAGATGCTGATTATAAATACCAATTATAAAGCGATTTGAGCAAACTGATCGCCACGAAAATGAACTGATTATTCATTTTAAACATTTTTCAACCTGCCACTAGAGGGCGTTATAACAATTTATGACGTCACCGGTAACTTTGTTTGTAGAGTGCAGGCTACCTAGAGACTATCATCGTTGAAAGTAAATTCATATCATTTTCAACTTTCAAATTATAAGGCACTTCCGGTTTGGACCGGAAGGAAGGGTCAAGTCATTTTGCATGTAATACGAATATGAAGACCCTGGATTATTCTATCAATTCCCGTTAAAATCTAAATCAGATCTGTTACATTTGATTTGATATTGATTTTCAAAGATTAAATCTACAAATCATTAGTTGCTTGCAATCTGATACTTGATGACGTCATCGTGACGTCATTAACATACAGCTCGAGAGCTGTCTGAACTTGTATATTTAAAGCAAAAAAAAGAATTATATCTATCGCGGTTGATTTTTCAGCAATTATTTAAGGTTTAAAGGTCTTTTCATTGTAACTTTCGGTCTAGTGACGTCATATTTGTTTGTCTTCGCCAACTTGTTCCTAACAAGATGTTGATTATATAAACCAGTTATACAGTGATTTGAGCAAACTTCGCAAAACAAATCAACTGGGCCCAATTTCATAGCGCTGCTTATCAGTTAGCGGAAAAGTTGTGCTAACTTTAGCAGACAAATTTGCTAACCTTAAGCGCTATTTCACGGCGTTTTTGTGCTAACGTTTGCGCGCGCATGGAGATTCTATTGTTACGTCACTGATTTAAGCAAATTGTTCCGCTAGGTTAAGCGTGCCTTTTGCTGTGCTTACTGCTTACGGTCCCCATGAAATAGACGGAGGCTCGGTTAGCAGAAAAGCGTGTGCTTAGCAGCGCTATGAAATTGGGCCCAGGTTATTCATTGTTAACAGTTTTCAAACTGCCGCTAGAGGGCGCTGTAACATGTTATGGTGTTACCGGTATTTTTTTGTGAAAAGCACTACTAGCCAGAGACTAACATCGTTGAAACTAAGTTCACATTATGGTCCACTTTTAAATTATAAGCCACTTCCGGTTTCGACCGGAAAGAAGGGTCACGGGATTTCACGCACACGAGATAAAATGAAGATCATGGATTTAATATTATATCAATTCCCACAAACTTCAAGTTCCGATCATACGCGGTTGATTTTTTTATTAATTTTTAAACATTAAATCTATTGCACGTTTAAGACGACGTCACGTGACCCATGGTAACGTCATCACGACGTCTGTCCGCAAGGCACGAGTGCACTATAGAGTATTTACGGAGGTTAAGTTTGATGGGAATACCAATTTGTTTTCTGTTAAAAGTACTTGTGCAAAAGTTCGCGTACATCTATTATATGGTACAGTCAGTCCGCAGCGCACTGAAAAGCCGTTTCTTTTATGTGCGATTTATGCATGGCACTTTGTGCGTGACCTCGTTTTTGAATACTTAATGAGCTGGCGACAACGCCTGGAATTTGGTCCGAAACATCCGTTTTATTCACTGGCCGTCAATATTATGTATATTTTCTTTTGGATAAGGAAACATTTTGTTATATTATCAAATCAGATTGGAAATTATATGACATTTAGAGGGTGAAATTTATAACGTAAAAAAAGATCCCGAACCAACAAATTGACCTTTAAAAAAAGACGAATTTTGTCCATCTTCTGGCAGCGGCCACAACCCAATTTCACACTGATGTTAAAGATAATTTCATATTCTATCACAAAACTGTAGTTTTGGGGTTGATTTAACTTAGTCCAGTCGCAGAAAATTATAACCTTCTCAATAAATTAACAAACGGAACATCCCGCCATGACAGTCCATAGTCTTCCTGCGCCCTCATTGGTCGAAAATGACGTCATTGAAAAAGGCTTCGTGGTAACGTGTAGTTCATGCACATTTCAATACGCAGTTGTTTTTTGTGTATTTTTAGCTGTTTCGGTTTTTCACCGAAACAGCTTTTGTTTTCGTTCTGGTTTTTTTTTTTTTTTTTTTTTTTTAGCTGTTTCGGTTTTTCACCGAAACAGCTTTTGTAATCGTTAAAGTTTTTTTTTTTCTTTTTTTTTTTTTTCTTTTTTTTTTTTTTCTTTTTCAGACTTTTCTCCATAGGATTTGCACACGTTTATTCAGACAATACACTTTGACACTTTGGTAATTCCGATCGATTTGAGACTTGGCATATACTTAGACAACCACCCAAGGACGGTCCTAGAAGAAATTCGTCGCGATTACGTCATTCAAGGTCACGTGACTTTGCGTTAAAGGTGAAATTTTCCCCATAGGTTTTGTACACGTTTTTCTTCAGACTATTGAATTTGACACTTCGGTAAATCCGACCGACTTGAAACTTGGCATACACTTAGAACACCACCCCCAGATGTTCCTGAAAGAAATTCGGCACGATTGCGTCATTCAAGGTCACGTGACGTCACCTTAAAGATTCAATTTTCCCCCCATAGGTTTTGTACACGTTTTTCTTCAGACTATTGACTTTGACACTTTCGTAAATTTGATCGACTTGAGACTTGGCACACACATAGACCACCACACACACATATTGAAAATAATGTAAGACACTCGAAACAGCTCTGTGTTTGTCCACAAACACATGTCTAGTTTTTTTTTTTTTTTTTTTTTTTGCCTTTTGTTCTCCATAGGATTTGTACACGTTTGTTCAGACAATACACTTTGACACTTTGGTAAATCCGATGGACTTGAGACTTGGCATACACTTAGACAACCACCCAAGGACGGTCCTAAAAGAAATTCGTCGCGATTACGTCATTCAAGGTCACGTGACTTCGCGTTAAAGGTGAAATTTTCACCATAGGTTTTGTACACGTTTTTCTTCAGACTATTGAATTTGACACTTTGGTCAATCCGACCGACTTGAAACTTGGCATACACTTAGAACACCACCACCAGATGTTTATGAAAGAAATTCAGCACGATTGCGTCATTCAAGGTCACGTGACGTCAAGTTAAAGGTTTAATTTGTCCCCCATAGGTTTTGTACACGTTTTTCTTTAGACTCTTGACTTTGACACTTAGTAAATCCGATCGACTTGAGACTTGGCACACACATAGACCACCATCCACAGACTGTCGTAGGAGAAATTCGGCACAATTGCGGCATTCAAGGTCACGTGACGGCACGTTAAAGGTTCAATTTTCCCCCCATAGGTTTTGTACACGTTTTCCTTCAGACTATTGACTTTGGCACTTTGGTAAATCCGATCGACTTGAGACTTAGTATACCTTTAGAACATCACTCATAGATGGTTCTGGAAGAAATTCGGCACGATTGCGTCATTCAAGGTCATGTGACGTCACGTTAAAGGTTCAATTTGTCTCCCATAGGTTTTGTACACGTTTTTCTTTAGACTATTGACTTTGACACTTTAGTAAATCTGATCGACTTGAGACTGGGCACACACAAAAGACCACCACACACATATTGAAAGTAATTTTAGACACTCGAAACAGCTCTGTGTTTGTTCACAAACACATGTCTAGTTTTTTTTTTTTTTTTTTTTTTCTCCTTCAGACTCTTCTCCATAGGGTTTGTACACGTTTTTTCTTCAGCCAATACACTTTGGCACTTTGGTAAATCCGATCGACTTGAGACTTGGCATACATTTAGACAACCACCCACAGATGGTCCTAGAAGAAATTCGTCGTGATTACGTCATTCGTGGTCACGTGACGTCACGTTAAAGGTGCAATTTTTCCCCATAGGATTTGTACACGTTTTTCTTCAGAATATTTAATTTGACACTTCGGTAAATCCGATCGACTTGAGACTTAAGACACACCTCGACCACCATCCCCAGAGGGGTCAAAAGAAAAATCGTCATGATGACGTCATCGTGGGTCATTTGACGTCACATTAAATGTGCAGTTTATAAGACCCTCTATCTCTGGAAGTACAGGCCCGATTGTACAAACTTGATATGCAAGTATCCTGGGATGTGTTATAGACGATAATTAAGATGACATTACGATGACGTCATCGGGTGTCATGTGACGTCACATTAAAGGGGCAGTTTTCCCTATAGGTTTTGTACACGTTTTTCGTCAGACTATTGAATTTGACACTTTGGTAAATCCAATCGACTCGAGACTTAGTACACACCTCGACCACCATCTCTAGGAGGGCTACAAGGATAATCGTCATGATGACGTCATCGTGGGTCATGTGACGTCACTTTAAAGGTGTAGTTTTTAAGACCCTCTATCTCTAGAAGTAAAGGTCTGATTGGGGTCAAACTTGGTATGCAAGTATTCCAGGAAGTGTTATAGACGAAAATTAAGATGACGTCATGACGACGTCATCACGGACCATGTGACGTCACATTAAAGGTGCAGTTTTCCCTTTAGGTTTTGTACACGTTTTTCGTCAGACTATTGAATTTGACACTTTGGTCAATCCAATCGACTCGAGACTTAGTACACACCTCGACCACCATCTCTAGGAGGGCCACAAGGATAATCGTCACGATGACGTCATCGTGGGTCATGTGACGTCACTTTAAAGGTGTAGTTTTTAAGACCCTCTATCTCTGGAAGTAAAGGTCTGATTGGGGTCAAACTTGGTATGCAAGTATTCCAGGATGTGTTATAGAGGAAAATTAAGATAACGTCATGACGACGTCATCGTGGGCCATGTGACGTCACATTAAAGGTGAGTTTTCCCCTTAGGATTTGAACACGTTTTTTCAACTAATATATCTTTGACACTTTGGTAAATCCGATCGACTTCAGACTTGGCTAGCTACTCTTAGCATACTACCCACGGATGATTCTAGAAGAAATTCGTCACGATTACGTCATTCATGGTCACGTGACGTCACGTTAAAGGTTCAATTTTCCCCATAGGTTTTGTACACGTTTTCATCAAGACTATTGACTTCGACACTTTAGTAAATCCGATTGACCTAAAAGTTAGCGCACACCTCAACCACCAACCTCAGAAGGGCCAATATGAAAATCGCCATGATGACGTCATCGGGGGTCATGTGACGTCACATTAAAGGTTCAGTTCTTAGGACCCTCTATCTCTGGAAGTACAAGTCCGATTAGTGTCAAACTTGGTATACAGGTATTCCGGGATATACGAAAATTAAGGTGACGTCATAATGACGTCATGTGACGTCACATTAAAGGTGTAGTTTTCCCCATATGATTTGTACACGTTTTTTCACCCGATATATACATCCGATCGACTCCAGACTTAGCACACACCTCGACCACCATACCCATGAGGGCCAAGGGAAACATCGTCATGATGACGTCCTCGTGGGTCATGTGACGTCACATTAAAGGGGCAGATTTTAGGACCCTCTATCTCTGGAAGTACAAGTCTGATTGGGGTCAAACTTGGTATGCAAGTATTCCAGAATGTGTTATATACGAAAATTAAGATGACATCATGATGACATCATCGGGTGTCATGTGACGTCATATTAAAGGTGTAGTTTTCCCCAAAGGATTTGTACACGTTTTTTGTCAACCAATATATCTTTGGCACTTGGGTAAATCAGATTGACTTCAGCTTTGCGACACACTTAGACCACCACCCACTTATTACAAAACAAATTAGACATCCGAAACAGCTCTGTGTTTGTCCACAAACACATTTCTAGTTTTAATTGTAAGCTTGAGCGAAAAGGATTTATCTGCTATTCAGGTTTTTTTTCTTTTTAACAGTGGACTGATTAAAAAATAATAATATTGCCTGCATAATACAATGTATAATAAACAAAAAACAAGCGACATATGAAGTCGTTGTTTAAAATGTATTGATAACAATAACATTGATAAATACAAATGTTTACAACAATTTATATCTGTATTGTGAGGTTGGTTTATAAAAGAAACTGCACTTTTTATCTGAAACTTGAATTTTATCGCTTACATTAACATACCCTGTTGATGTTATATGGCTTGAATAAAATTGTTAAATTAAACCCTGAAATTGTTAAAACTTATTCATCTTCGGCATAATGTTCAATGTGCAAACCATTGAGATTTATTATAAAAGTAAATAAAGCTTGTTTTATCTTTGCTTGATGTTTTTGGCATAGTTTCTTTGGCATTAAATTATTGTAAATATTAAATTACAATGTATGCCCGCTTCTAACATTGCAAAAACAAAATATTTTAAATAAGACATATATTTTGCTAATATAAATGTTAATGCACATAAATTATATCACTGATAATAGAAATAATACAATCTGCATTAATAAAGTTATATGCCGTTTGTGTCAAATTTACATTGTAGCTCAAAACTTTGTTGGCATAGTTTGGGGCATTATTCCTAGATGTTTTGACAAACTGACCCGACTCGGCCAGACTCGGTTTTGATCTGTTTTAGCTGCATTGCGTTTGCACAACACTGACACAAAGTCATGTATATTATTTAAAACTAAAATACAAAACCTTTAAATCTACATGTACAAAGCACGTGCTGCATATCCACCAGTACATTTAAATCTTCAACTATTTTCAACACTTCTTTGGAAACCCAACTCTAGATCATTTGTCCCAACATGAATCATTACAAATACAATGTCAGGCCATGGAGGAATAAGAGCAGATGTCATGCTGATGAAGCAGATACTTTCTAAGGTCAGAAATTGTAGTACCGCGATGAGTCACTACCTGCAAATCAACCAACTTTAGTAGTGATGTTCTCTTTGAGATACTTTGTGAAAGAATATCCAAGGACAAGAGTTGCCTTTGGCCTTCTGTGAGAGGCTCCTAACATGCTGGCAATGGCTGCGATGGCTGCGGTGGGCATGGTGGTGGGCATGGCCATGGTGGTGGACGAGTGCTACCTAGTATAAGAAACATATTGGAAGACAGAGTTTAGCACAATAATAGTAGTAACTAAATGTATTATTATTAAACAATTTGTTATAATTTTGAACAAAAACAAAGGCCTAAGTCGTTTTTATACATGAAAGAAACCTAACTTTATCATATAAATAAGGCTACTGTGCAATCACCATCGCATCTAGTGCATATCCAGCACATGTACACATGTGCTTGTGTGTATAATGAAATACATGTTCTGCGTACATGTATGTAAAGCCGAAAGACATGGCCAAAAAAGTTGAAATCGCGCGCACGAAAATCGTCGCAAAATACATGAACAAAATGCCGCCACAGGCTAAATTGTATATCAAACGAAAGATCATTGCTTCTTTTATCAATGTGTAGTGATCATTTTTGGTAATATTTGTTAGTCCAGTCAGGGCGCAGAAACTAAACACACGACAAAAACATTTCTTGAAATTATACTCTAACTTCGAGTGAACAAAATTCTGCCAAAAACACACTGAATCTCGTCATATTTTATATCATTCGATTCAGAAAATCGTTCGCTTTCCACTTACCACGCCATCTTGGAAAATTACTGCTTCGTTTGCAACGTGTAGCTCGTGAAAACAAAGCGGTCGAACTCCTGCAATTACTCGCGTAAATCTCGTGGCCGATTTGCGACGCCGGCCCTGCAAATAAAGTTCGGGATATGACCTTATTAACGCGTGCGCTGCGGACTGACTGTGGTACGTGTATAATTCACGCGTAGTTCTGCGTTGCCGAAGGCACGTTTACCTACCTGCCATAAGCGGCGCCCTTCCTCGTGGCCTATGTTGATGACTCTCGTGTTTCACATGTCACCGTACAAATGGATACCAGTGTCCCGCCTTCCCTTCTCTATTGTACAATGTATGGAGCGTACTGACATCGTACGTGCAAGTACGCTCAATACAATGTACACGTATACTGGCGCCGTGCAATCAAGGACATAAAACATGAAATTTCAAGGGTGTCTCAGGGTATGTCCAAGTTCGCCTTTTGCTACAAAACACAGGGAAGTTTGACAAGTACTTTTACATTAACCTTTAGAGCAAAAAACAAGATTATATCTGTCTGGGTTAATTTTTTTGGAATTTTTAAAGGAAAAGAGGTAATTTCATTATAACTTCCGGTCTGGTGACGTCATATTTTTTTCTTTCCGTCAACCTGTTCCTATCATGAAGCTGATTATATACATCAGTTATAAAGTGATTTGAACAAACTTCGCCACACACATCAACAGATTGTTCATTTCAAACATTTTTCAACCTGCCGCTAGAGGGCGCTAAAACAATTTATGATGTCACCGATCACTTTTTTGTAGAGCGCAGCCTAGCTAGAGACTAACATCGTTGAAAGTAAGTTCAAATCATTTTCCACTTTTAAATTATAAGCCACTTCCGGTTTGGACCGGAAGGAAGGGTCACGTGATTTTACGCACACGAGATAAAATGAAGATCCTTAATTATTCTATCGATTCCCACAAACATCTAGTTACGGTCATTCGCGGTTGATTTTGTATTGATTTTCAAAGATTAAATTATTAAAACTTTAAGATGACGTCACGTGTCACGTGATGACGTCATGATGACATCCGAGTTTTAGGCACTAGCTCAGTATGAGTTCTGACTCTGTGCAAAGTTTTATTGACATTGAAGTCTGTTTAATGACAAAAGTGACCTCCAGAATGAAACGTGTACAAAGTCTATGCGATGTATGGCCGAATAACAAGAAGAAGAAGAAGAAGAATAAAAACAAACAGAAGAAACACAAAGGCTTTTTCGCTAAAAGCGAAAAAGCCAAAAAAAAAAAAAAAAAAAAAAAAAAACTTTAACGAAAACAAAAGCTGTTTCGGCTGAAAGGCCGAAACAGCTAAAAAGAAAAACTAGACATGTGTTTGTGGACAAACACAGAGCTGTTTCGAGTGTCTTTCAATATGTGTGTGATGGTCTTTTGTGTGTCGATCAGATTTACTAAAGTCTCAAGTCGATCAGATTTACTAAAGTGTCAAAGTCAATAGTCTAAAGAAAAACGTGTACAAAACCTATGGGGGAAAATTTAACCTTTAACGTGACACCCCGTGACCTTGAATGACGTAATCGTGCCAAATTTCTCCTACGACCGTCTGTGGATGGTGGTCTATGTGTGTGCCAAGTCTCAAGTCGATCGGATTTACTTAGTGTCAAAGTCAATAGTCTAAAGAAAAACGTGTACAAAACCTATGGGGGACAAATTAAACCTTTAACTTGACGTCACGTGACCTTGAATGACGTAATCGCGACGAATTTCTTCTAGGACCGTCCTTGGGTGGTTGTCTAAGTGTATGCCAAATCTCAAGTCCATCGGATTTACCAAAGTGTCAAAGTGTATTGTCTGAACAAACGTGTACAAATCCTATGGAGAACAAAAGGCAAACTAGACATGTGTTTGTGGACAAACACAGAGCTGTTTCGAGTGTCTTTCAATATGTGTGTGATGGTCTTTTGTGTGTGCCAAGTCTCAAGTTGATCAGATTTACTAAAGTGTCCAAGTCAATAGTCTAAAGAAAAACGTGTACAAAACCTATGGGGGGAAATTGAACCTTTAACGTGACGCCCCATGACCTTGAATGACGTAATCGTGCTGGATTTCTTCTAAGACCATCTGCGTCAATGGTCTAAGTGTGTGCCAAGACTCAAGTCGATCGGATTTACTAAAGTGTCAAAGTCAATAGTCTAAAGAAAAACGTGTACAAAACCTATGGGGGACAAATTAAACCTTTAACTTGACGTCACGTGACCTTGAATGACGCAATCGTGCTGAATTTCTTTCAGAAAAATCTGGTGGTGGTGTTCTGAGTGTATGGCAAGTTTCAAGTCGGTCGGATTGACCAAAGTGTCAAATTCAATAGTCTGAAGAAAAACGTGTACAAAACATATGGGGAAAATTTCACCTTTAACGCTAAGTCACGTGACCTTGAATGACGTAATCGCGACGAATTTCTTCTAGGACCGTCCTTGGGTGGTTGTCTAAGTGTATGCCAAGTCTCAAGTCCATCGGATTTACCAAAGTGTCAAAGTGTATTGTCTGAACAAACGTGTACAAATCCTATGAAGAACAAAAGGCAAAAAAAAAAAAAAAAAAAAAAAAAAAAAAAAACTAGACATGTGTTTGTGGACAAACACAGAGCTGTTTCGAGTGTCCAAAATTACTTTTAATATGTGTGTGGTGGTCTTTTGTGTGTGCCAAGTCTCAAGTCGATCAGATTTACTAAAGTGTCAACGGCAATAGTCTAAAGAAAAACGTGTACAAAATCTATGGGGAAAAATGAAACTTTAACGTGACGCCCCGTGACCTAGAATGACGTAATCGTGCCAAATTTCTTTTAGGGCCGTCTGTGGATGGTGGTCTAAGTGTGTGCCAAGTCTCAAGTCGATCGAATTTACTAAAGTGTCAAAGTCAACAGTCTAAACAAAAAGTGTACAAAACCAATGGGAGAAAAATGTGCACCTTTAATGTGACGTCACGTGAACTTGAAAGACGCAATCGTGCCGAATTTCTTTCAGAAACATCTAGGGGTGGTGTTCTAAGTGTATGCCAAGTTTCAAGTCGGTCGGATTTACCAAAGTGTCAAAGTCAAGGGTCTGAAGGAAAACGTGTACAAAACCTATGGGGGACAAATTAAACCTTTAACTTGACGTCACGTGACCTTGAATGATGCAATCGTGCTGAATTTCTTTCAGAAACATCTGGTGGTGGTGTTCTGAGTATATATGGCAAGTTTCAAGTCGGTCGGAATTACCAAAGTGTCAAATTCAATAGTCTGAGGAAAAACGTGTACAAAACCTATGGGGAAAATTTCACCTTTAACGCGAAGTCACGTGACCTTGAATGACGTAATCGCGACGAATTTCTTCTAGGACCGTCCTTGGGTGGTTGTCTAAGTGTATGCCAAGTCTCAAGTCGATCGGATTTACCAAAGTGTCAAAGTGTATTGGCTGAAAAAACGTGTACAAATCCTATGGGAAAAAGTCTGAAAGTGGAAAAAAAAAAAAAAAAAAAAAAACTAGACATGTGTTTATGGACAAACACAGAGCTGTTTCGAGTGTCTAAAATTCCTTTTAATATGTGTGTGGTGGTCTTTTGTGTGTGCCAAGTATCAAGTCGATCAGATTTACTAAAGTGTCAACGGCAATAGTCTAAAGAAAACGTGTACAAAACCAATGGGAGAAAAATGTGCACCTTTAATGTGACGTCACGTGAACTTGAAAGACGTAATCGTGCCGAATTTCTTTTAGGGCCGTCTGTGGATGGTGGTCTAAGTGTGTGCCAAGTCTCAAGTCGATCGAATTTACTAAAGTGTCAAAGTCAACAGTCTAAACAAAAAGTGTACAAAACCAATGGGAGAAAAATGTGCACCTTTAATGTGACGTCACGTGAACTTGAAAGACGTAATCGTGCCGAATTTCTTTCAGAAACATCTAGGGGTGGTGTTCTAAGTGTATGCCAAGTTTCAAGTCGGTCGGATTTACCAAAGTGTCAAAGTCAAGGGTCTAAAGGAAAACGTGTACAAAACCTATGGGGAAAATTTAACCTTTAACGCGAAGTCACGTGACCTTGAATGACGTAATCGCGACGAATTTCTTCTAGGACCGTCCTTGGGTGGTTGTCTAAGTGTATGCCAAGTTTCAAGTCGATCGGATTTTCAAAAGTGTCAAAGTGTATTGGCTGAAAAAACGTGTACAAATCCTATGGGGAAAAGTCTGAAAGTGGAAAAAAAAAACAAAAAAAACTAGACATGTGTTTGTGGACAAACACAGAGCTGTTTCGAGTGTCTTTCAATATGTGTGTGATGGGCTTGTGTGTGTGCCAAGTCTTAAGTCGATCAGATTTACTAAAGTGTCAAAGGCAATAGTCTAAAGAAAAACGTGTACAAAACCTATGGGGAAAAAATAGAAACTTTAACGTGACGCCCCGTGACCTTGAATGACGTAATCGTGCCGAATTTATTCTAGGGCCGTCTGTGGATGGTGGTCTAAGTGTGTGCCAAGTCTCAAGTCGATCGGATTTACTAAAGTGTCAAAGTCAATAGTCTAAAGAAAAACGTGTACAAAACCAATGGGAGAAAAATGTGAACCTTTAATGTGACGTCACGTGACCTTGAATGACGCAATCGTGCCGAATTTCTTTCAGAAACATCTGGGGGTGGTGTTCTAAGTATATGCCAAGTTTCAAGTCGGTCGGATTTACCGAAGTGCCAAAGTCAATAGTCTGAAGAAAAACGTGTACAAAACCTATGGGGAAATTTTCACCTTTAACGTGAGGTAACGTGACCTTGAACTACGTAATCGTGATAAATTTCTTTTAGGACCGTCCTTGGGTGGTTGTCTAAATGTATGCCAAGTTTCAAGTCGATCGGATTTTCCAAAGTGTCAAAGTGCCCTGTCTGAACAAACGTGTGCAAATCCTATGAAGAAAAATCTGAAAAACAAAAAAAAAAAAAAAAAGAAAAAAAAAAACTTTAACGAAAAGAAAAGCTGTTTCGGTGAAAAACCGAAACAGCTAAAAAAAAAAAAAAATTTAACGAAAACAAAAGCTGTTTCGGTGAAAAACCGAAACAGCTAAAAAAAAAACTTTAACGAAAACAAAAGCTGTTTCGGTGAAAAACCGAAACAGCTAAAAAAAAAAAAAACCAGAACGAAAACAATAGCTGTTTCGGTGAAAAACCGAAACAGCTAAAAAAAACTAGACATGTGTTTGTGGACAAACACAGAGCTGTTTCGAGTGTCCAAAGTTACTTTCAATGTGTATGTGGTGGTCTTTTGTGTGTGCCAAGTCTCAAGTCTATCAGATTTACTAGTGTCAAAGTCAATAGTCTAAAGAAAAACGTGTACAAAACCTATGGGGGAAAATTGAACCTTTAACGTGACGCCCCGTGACCTTGAATGACGTAATCGTGCCAAATTTCTCCTACCACCGTCTGTGGATAGTGGTCTATGTGTGTGCCAAGTCTCAAGTCGATCGGATTTACTAAGTGTCAAAGTCAATAGTCTAAAAAAAAAAGGTGTACAAAACCTATGGGGGACAAATTAAACCTTTAACTTGACGTCACGTGACCTTGAATGACGCAATCGTGCTGAATTTCTTTCAGAAACATCTGGTGGTGGTGTTCTGAGTATATGGCAAGTTTCAAGTCGGTCGGATTTACCAAAGTGTCAAATTCAATAGTCTGAGGAAAAACGTGTACAAAACCTATGGGAAAAATTTTACCTTTAACGCGAAGTCACGTGACCTTGAATGACGTAATCGCGACGAATTTCTTCTAGGACCGTCCTTGGGTGGTTGTCTAAGTGTATGCCAAGTCTCAAGTCGATCGGATTTACCAAAGTGTCAAAGTGTATTGGCTGAAAAAACGTGTACAAATCCTATGGGAAAAAGTCTGAAAGTGGAAAAAAAAAAAAAAAAAAAAAGAACTAGACATGTGTTTGTGGACAAACACAGAGCTGTTTCGAGTGTCTAAAATTACTTTCAATATGTATGTGGTAATCTTTTGTGTGTGCCAAGTCTCAAGTCGATCAGATTTACTAAAGTGTCAAAGTCAATAGTCTAAAGAAAAACGTGTACAAAACCTATGGGGGAAAATTGAACCTTTAACGTGACACCCCGTAACCTTGAATGACGTAATCGTGCCAAATTTCTCCTACGACCGTCTGTGGATGGTGGTCTATGTGTGTGCCAAGTCTCAAGTCGATCGGATTAACTAAGTGTCAAAGTCAAGAGTCTAAAGAAAAACGTGTACAAAACCTATGGGGGACAAATTAAACCTTTAACTTGACGTCACGTGACCTTGAATGACGCAATCGTGCTGAATTTCTTTCAGAAACATCTGGTGGTGGTGTTCTGAGTGTATGGCAAGTTTCAATTCGGTCGGATTGACCAAAGTGTCAAATTCAATAGTCTGAAGAAAAACGTGTACAAAACCTATGGGGAAAATTTCACCTTTAACGCTAAGTCACGTGACCTTGAATGACGTAATCGCGACGAATTTCTTCTAGGACCGTCCTTGGGTGGTTGTCTAAGTGTATGCCAAGTCTCAAGTCCATCGGATTTACCAAAGTGTCAAAGTGTATTGTCTGAACAAACGTGTACAAATCCTATGGAGAACAAAAGGCAAAAAAAAAAAAAAAAAAACTAGACATGTGTTTGTGGACAAACACAGAGCTGTTTCGAGTGTCTAAAATTACTTTTAATATGTGTGTGGTGGTCTTTTGTGTGTGCCAAGTCTCAAGTCGATCAGATTTACTAAAGTGTCAACGGCAATAGTCTAAAGAAAAACGTGTACAAAATCTATGGGGAAAAATGAAACTTTAACGTGACGCCCCGTGACCTTGAATGACGTAATCGTGCCAAATTTCTTTTAGGGCCGTCTGTGGATGGTGGTCTAAGTGTGTGCCAAGTCTCAAGTCGATCGGATTTACTACAGTGTCAAAGTCAACAGTCTAAACATAAACGTGTACAAAACCTATGGGTGAAAAATGTGCACCTTTAATGTGACGTCACGTGACCTTGAATGACGCAATCGTGCCGAATTTTTTTCAGAAACATCTAGGGGTGGTGTTCTAAGTGTATGCCAAGTTTCAAGTCGGTCGGATTTACCAAAGTGTCAAAGTCAAAGGTCTGAAGAAAAACGTGTACAAACCCTATGGGGAAATAAATTACACCTTTAACGTCACGTCACGTGACCTTGAATGACGCAATCGTGCCGAATTTCGTCCAGGACTATCTGTGGTTGGTGTTCTAAGTGTATGCCAAGTCTCAAGTCGATCGAATTCATTAAAGTGTCAAAGTCAACAGTTTGAAGAAAAACGTGTACAAAACCTATGGGGAAAATGTTACCTTTAACATGACGTCACGTGACCTTGAATGACGTAATCGCGACGAATTTCTTCTAGGACCGTCCTTGGGTGGTTGTCTAAGTGTATGCCAAGTTTCAAGTCGATCGGATTTCCCAAAGTGTCAAAGTGTATTGTCTGAACAAACGTGTACAAATCCTATGGGAAAAAAAAGGCAAATAAAAAAAAAAAAAAAAAAAAAAAAAAAAAAAAAAAAAAAAAAAAAAAAAACCAGAACGAAAACAATAGCTGTTTCGGTGAAAAACCGAAACAGCTAAAAAAAAAAAAAAAAACTAGACATGTGTTTGTGGACAAACACAGAGCTGTTTCGAGTGTCCAAAGTTACTTTCAATGTGTATGTGGTGGTCTTTTGTGTGTGCCAAGTCTCAAGTCGATCAGATTTACTAGTGTCAAAGTCAATAGTCTAAAGAAAAACGTGTACGAAACCTATGGGGGAAAATTGAACCTTTAACGTGACGCCCCGTGACCTTGAATGACGTAATCGTGCCAAATTTCTCCTACGACCGTCTGTGGATAGTGGTCTATGTGTGTGCCAAGTCTCAAGTCGATCGGATTTACTAAGTGTCAAAGTCAATAGTCTAAAGAAAAACGTGTACAAAACCTATGGGGGACAAATTAAACCTTTAACTTGACGTCACGTGACCTTGAATGACGCAATCGTGCTGAATTTCTTTCAGAAACATCTGGTGGTGGTGTTCTGAGTATATGGCAAGTTTCAAGTCGGTTGGATTTACCAAAGTGTCAAATTTAATAGTCTGAGGAAAAACGTGTACAAAACCTATGGGGAAAATTTCACCTTTAACGCGAAGTCACGTGACCTTGAATGACGTAATCGCGACGAATTTCTTCTAGGACCGTCCTTGGGTGGTTGTCTAAGTGTATGCCAAGTCTCAAGTCGATCGGATTTACCAAAGTGTCAAAGTGTATTGGCTGAAAAAACGTGTACAAATCCTATGGGAAAAAGTCTGAAAGTGGAAAAAAAAAAAAAAAAAAACTAGACATGTGTTTGTGGACAAACACAGAGCTGTTTCGAGTGTCTTTCAATATGTGTGTGATGGGCTTGTGTGTGTGCCAAGTCTCAAGTCGATCAGATTTACTAAAGTGTCAAAGGCAATAGTCTAAAGAAAAACGTGTACAAAACCTATGGGGAAAAAATAGAAACTTTAACGTGACGCCCCGTGACCTTGAATGACGTAATCGTGCCGAATTTATTCTAGGGCCGTCTGTGGATGGTGGTCTAAGTGTGTGCCAAGTCTCAAGTCGATCGGATTTACTAAAGTGTCAAAGTCAATAGTCTAAAGAAAAACGTGTACAAAACCAATGGGAGAAAAATGTGAACCTTTAATGTGACGTCACGTGACCTTGAATGACGCAATCGTGCCGAATTTTTTTCAGAAACATCTGGGGGTGGTGTTCTAAGTGTATGCCAAGTTTCAAGTCGGTCGGATTTACCGAAGTGCCAAAGTCAATAGTCTGAAGAAAAACGTGTACAAAACCTATGGGGAAATTTTCACCTTTAACGTGAGGTAACGTGACCTTGAACTACGTAATCGTGACAAATTTCTTTTAGGACCGTCCTTGGGTGGTTGTCTAAATGTATGCCAAGTTTCAAGTCGATCGGATTTCCCAAAGTGTCAAAGTGCCCTGTCTGAACAAACGTGTGCAAATCCTATGAAGAAAAATCTGAAAAACAAAAAAAAAAAAAAGAAAAAAAAGAAAAAAAAAAACTTTAACGAAAACAAAAGCTGTTTCGGTGAAAAACCGAAACAGCTAAAAAAAAAAAAAAAAAAAAAAACTTTAACGAAAACAAAAGCTGTTTCGGTGAAAAACCGAAACAGCTAAAAAAAAAAAAAAAAACCCAATCGGACATGTACTTCTAGAGATAGAGGGTCCTAAAAACTGGACTTTTAATGTGACGTCACATGACCCACGATGACGTCATCATGATGTCATTTTATTGTTCGTCTATAACACACCCTGGAAAACTTGCATACCAAGTTTGACCCCAATCGGACCTGTACTTCCAGAGATAGCGGGTCCTAAAAACTGAACCTTTAATCCCTTTAATGTGACGTCACATGACCCACGATGACGTCATCATGATGTCATTTTATTTTTCGTCTATAACACACCCTGGAATACTTGCATACCAAGTTTGACCCCAATCAGACCTGTACTTCCAGAGATAGCGGGTCCTAAAAACTGAACCTTTAATGTGACGTGCCGTGACCCCCCGATGACGTCATCATGAAGATTTTACCCTTGGCCCTCCTGGAGATGGTGGTCGAGGTGTGTGCTAAGTCTCAAGTCGATCAAGTCTACGAAAGTGTCAAAGTCAATAGTCTGAAGAAAAACGTGTACAAACCCTATGGGGAAAAAAATTGCACCTTTAACGTCACGTCACGTGACCTTGAATGATGCAATCGTACCGAATTTCTTCAAGAGCCATCTGTGGGTGGTGTTCTAAGTATATACCAAGTTTCAAGTCGGTCGGATATACCAAAGTGTCAAAGTCAAGAGTCTGAAGAAAAACGTGTACAAAACCTATGGGGAAAATTTTACCTTTAACATGACGTCACGTGACCTTGAATGACGTAATCGCGACGAATTTCTTCTAGGACCGTCCTTGGGTGGTTGTCTAAGTGTATGCCAAGTCTCAAGTCTATCGGATTTACCAAAGTGTCAAAGTGTATTGTCTGAACAAACGTGTGCAAATCCTATGGAGAAAATGCTGAAAAAGAAAAAAAAAAAAAAACTAGACATGTGTTTGTGGACAAACACAGAGCTGTTTCGAGTGTCTAAAATTACTTTCAATATGTATGTGGTAATCTTTTGTGTGTGCCAAGTCTCAAGTCGATCAGATTTACTAAAGTGTCAAAGTCAATAGTCTAAAGAAAAACGTGTACAAAACCTATGGGGGAAAATTGAACCTTTAACGTGACACCCCGTAACCTTGAATGACGTAATCGTGCCAAATTTCTCCTACGACCGTCTGTGGATGGTGGTCTATGTGTGTGCCAAGTCTCAAGTCGATCGGATTAACTAAGTGTCAAAGTCAAGAGTCTAAAGAAAAACGTGTACAAAACCTATGGGGGACAAATTAAACCTTTAACTTGACGTCACGTGACCTTGAATGACGCAATCGTGCTGAATTTCTTTCAGAAACATCTGGTGGTGGTGTTCTGAGTGTATGGCAAGTTTCAAGTCGGTCGGATTGACCAAAGAGTCAAATTCAATAGTCTGAAGAAAAACGTGTACAAAACCTATGGGAAAAATTTCACCTTTAACGCTAAGTCACGTGACCTTGAATGACGTAATCGCGACGAATTTCTTCTAGGACCGTCCTTGGGTGGTTGTCTAAGTGTATGCCAAGTCTCAAGTCCATCGGATTTACCAAAGTGTCAAAGTGTATTGTCTGAACAAACGTGTACAAATCCTATGGGGGAAAATTGAACCTTTAACGTGACACCCCGTAACCTTGAATGACGTAATCGTGCCAAATTTCTCCTACGACCGTCTGTGGATGGTGGTCTATGTGTGTGCCAAGTCTCAAGTCGATCGGATTAACTAAGTGTCAAAGTCGAGAGTCTAAAGAAAAACGTGTACAAAACCTATGGGGGACAAATTAAACCTTTAACTTGACGTCACGTGACCTTGAATGACGCAATCGTGCTGAATTTCTTTCAGAAACATCTGGTGGTGGTGTTCTGAGTGTATGGCAAGTTTCAAGTCGGTCGGATTGACCAAAGTGTCAAATTCAATAGTCTGAAGAAAAACGTGTACAAAACCTATGGGAAAAATTTCACCTTTAACGCTAAGTCACGTGACCTTGAATGACGTAATCGCGACGAATTTCTTCTAGGACCGTCCTTGGGTGGTTGTCTAAGTGTATGCCAAGTCTCAAGTCCATCGGATTTACCAAAGTGTCAAAGTGTATTGTCTGAACAAACGTGTACAAATCCTATGGAGAACAAAAGGCAAAAAAAAAAAAAAAAAAAAAAAAAAAAAAACTAGACATGTGTTTGTGGACAAACACAGAGCTGTTTCGATTGTCTAACGTTACTTTCATGTGTGTGTGGTGGTCTATGTGTGTGCCAAGTCTGAAGTCGATTGGATTTACACAAGTGCCAAATATATATTAGTTGAAAAAACGTGTACAAATCCTATGGGGAAAATTGAACCTTTAATGTGACGTCACATGATACCCGATGATGTCATCATGATGTCATCTTAATTTTCGTCTGTAACACATCCTGGAATACTTGCATACCAAGTTTGACCCCAATCGGACATGTACTTCTAGAGTTATAGGGTCTTAAAAACTAAACCTTTAATGTGACGTCACATGACCCCCGATGACGTCATCATGAAGGATTTTCTCCTTGGCCCTCCTGGAGATGGTGGTCGAGGTGTGTGCTAAGTATCAAGTCGATCAAATTTACGAAAGTGTCAAAATAAATAGTTTGAAGAAAAACGTGTACAAACCCTATGGGGAAAACAATTAGACGTTTAACGTCACGTCACGTGACCTTGAATGACGCAATCGTGCCGAATTTCTTCAATGGCCATCTGTGGGTGGTGTTCTAAGTGTATGTTAAGTTTCAAGTCGGACGGATTCACCAAAGTGTCAAAGTCAAAAGTCTGAAGAAAAACGTGTACAAAACCTATGGGGAAAATTTTACCTTTAACATGACGTCACGTGACCTTGAATGACGTAATCGCGACGAATTTCTTTTAGGACCGTCCTTGGGTGGTTGTCTAAATGTATGCCAAGTCTCAAGTCGATCGGATTTACCAAAGTGTCAAAGTGTATTGGCAGAAAAAACGTGACAAAAAAGAAAAAAAAAAAGAAAAAAAAAAACTTTAACGAAAACAAAAGCTGTTTCGGTGAAAAACCGAAACAGCTAAAAAAAAAAAAAAAAAAAAAAAACCAGAACGAAAACAATAGCTGTTTCGGTGAAAAACCGAAACAGCTAAAAAAAGAAAAAAAAAAACTTTAACGATTACAAGAGCTGTTTCGGTGAAAAACCGAAACAGCTAAAAAAAAAACCAGAACGAAAACAATAGCTGTTTCGGTGAAAAACCGAAACAGCTAAAAAAAAAAAAAACTTTAACGAAAACAAAAGCTGTTTCGGTGAAAAACCGAAACAGCTAAAAAAAAAAAAAACTAGACATGTGTTTGTGGACAAACACAGAGCTGTTTCGGATGTCTAAGATAACTTTCATTATGTGTGTGCCAAGTCTGAAATCGATTGGATTTGTCAATTTTCCCAAGATATATAAGTTGAAAAATACGTGTACAAATCCTATGGGAAAAACTGCACCTTTAAAGTGACGTCACATGACACCCGATGATGTCATCATGATGTCATCTTAATTTTCGTCTATTACACATTCTGGAATACTTGCATACCAAGTTTGGCCCCAATCAGACATGTACTTCCAGAGATAGAGGGTCCTAAAATCTGCCCCTTTAATGTGACGTCATATGACCCACGATGACGTCATCCTGACGATTCCCCCCTTGGCCCTCCTGGGTATGGTGGTCGAGGTGTGTGCCAAGTCCGAAGTCGATCGGATTTACCAAATTGTCAAATTCAATAGTCTGAAGAAAAACGTGTACAAAACCTATGGAGAAAATTGAACCTTTAATGTGACGTCACATGACACCCGATGATGTCATAATTACGTCATCCTATTTTTTGTCTATAACACATCCTCGAATACTTGCAAACCAAGTTTGACCCCAACCGGACTTGTACTTTCAGAGTTAGACGGTCTTAAAAACTACACCTTTAATGTGACGTCACATTACCCCCGATGACGTCATCTTGATTATTTTGTTCTTGAACCTCCTAAGGATGGTGGTCGAGGTCTGTGCTAAGTCTCAAGTCGATCGAATTGACAGAAGTGTCAAATTCAATATTTTGAAGAAAAACGTGTACAAAACCTATGGAGAAAATTGAACCTTTAATGTGACGTCACATGACACCCGATGATGTCATAATTACGTCATCTTAATTTTCGTCTATAACACATCCTCGAATACTTGCAAACCAAATTTGACCCCAATCGGACTTGTACTTCCAGAGATAGAGGGTCTTAAAAACTGCACCTTTTGTGTAACGTCACATGACCCACGATGACGTCATCATGACGATTTTTCTCCTGGACCTCCTGGGGATGGTGGTCGAGGTGTGTGCTAAGTTTCAAGTCAATCGGATTCACCAAACTGTCAAATTAAATAGTCTGAAGAAAAACGTGTACAAAACCTATGGGGGAATAATTTGCACATTTAACGTGACGTCACGTGACCTTGAAAGACGCAATCGTGCCGAATTTCTTCCAATATCATTTGTGGGTGGTGTTCTAAGTGTATGCCAAGTTTCAAGTCGGTCGGATTTACCGAAGTGCCAAAGTCAATAGTCTGAAGAAAAACGTGTACAAAACCTATGGGGAAAATTAAACCTTTAAAGTGACGTCACGTGACCTTGAATCACGCAATCGAGCCAAATTTCTTCTAGGACCATCTGTGGGTGGAGGTCTAAGTGTACACCAAGTCTCAAGTCGATTGTAATCACCAAAGTGCCAAAGTGTATTGGCAGAACAAACGTGTGTAAATCCTATGGGTAAAAACACTGAAAGTGGAAAAAAAAAAAAAAAGGAAAACTAGACATGTGTTTGTGGACAAACACTGAGCTGTTTCGAGTGTCTAAAATTACTTTCAATATGTGTGTGGTGGTCTTTTGTGTGTGCCAAGTCTCAAGTCGATCAGATTTACTAAAGTGTCAAAGGCAATAGTCTAAAGAAAAACGTGTACAAAACCTATGGGAAAAAAATAGAAACTTTAACGTGACGCCCCGTGACCTTGAATGACGTAATCGTGCTGAATTTCTTCTAGGGCCGTCTGTGGATGGTGGTCTAAGTGTGTGCCAAGTCTCAAGTCGATCGGATTCACTAAAGTGTCAAAGTCAATAGTCTAAACAAAAACGTGTACAAAACCAATGGGAGAAAAATGTGAACCTTTATTGTGACGTCACGTGACCTTGAATGACGGAATCGTGCCGAAGTTATTTCAGAAACATCTGGGGGTGGTATTCTAAGTGTATGCCAATTTTCAAGTCGGTCGGATTTACCGAAGTGCCAAAGTCAATAGTCTGAAGAAAAACGTGTACAAAACCTATGGGGAAAATTAAACCTTTAACGTGACGTCACGTGACCTTGAATTACGCAATCGAGCCAAATTTCGTCTAGGACCATCTATGGGTGGAGGTCTAAGTGTATACCAAGTCTCAAGTCGATTGGATTTACCAAAGTGCCAAAGTGTATTGGCAGAACAAACGTGTGTAAATCCTATGGGTAAAAACACTGAAAGTGGAAAAAAAAAAAAACAAAAAAAACTAGACATGTGTTTGTGGACAAACACAGAGCTGTTTCGAGTGTCTTTCAATATGTGTGTGATGATCTTTTGTGTGTGCCAAGTCTTAAGTCGATCAGATTTACTAAAGTGTCAAAGTCAATAGTCTAAAGAAAAACGTGTACAAAACCTATGGGGGGAAAATTGAACCTTTAACGTGCCGTCACGTGACCTTGAATGACGCAATCGTGCCGAATTTCTTCCAGAACCATATATGAGTGATGTTCTAAGGGTATGCCAAGTTTCAAGTCGGTCGGATTTACTAAAGTGTCAAAGTCAATAGTCTGAAGAAAAACGTGTACAAAACCTATGGGGAAAAAATAGAAACTTTAACGTGACGCCCCGTGACCTTGAATGACGTAATCGTGCCGAATTTCTTCTAGGGCCGTCCGTGGATGGTGGTCTAAGTGTGTGCCAAGTCTTAAGTCGATCGGATTTACTAAAGTGTCAAAGTCAATAGTCTAAAGAAAAACGTGTACAAAACCAATGGGAGAAAAATGTGAACCTTTAATGTGACGTCACGTGACCTTGAATGATGCAATCGTGCCGTCTTTCTTTCAGAAACATCTGGGGATGGTGTTCTAAGTGTATGCTAAGTTTCAAGTCGGTCGGATTTACCGAAGTGCCAAAGTCAATAGTCTGAAGAAAAACGTGTACAAAACCTATGGGGAAAATTAAACCTTTAACGTGACGTCACGTGACCTTGAATGACGCAATCGAGCCAAATTTCTTCTAGGACCATCTGTGGGTGGAGGTCTAAGTGTATACCAAGTCTCAAGTCAATTGGATTTACCAAAGTGCCAAAGTGTATTGGCAGAACAAACGTGTGTAAATCCTATGGGTAAAAACACTGAAAGTGGAAAAAAAAAAAAGGAAAAAAAAGAAAACTAGACATGTGTTTGTGGACAAACACAGAGCTGTTTCGAGTGTCTAAAATTACTTTCAATATGTGTGTGGTCGTTTTTTGTGTGTGCCAAGTCTCAAGTCGATCAGATTTACTAAAGTGTCAAAGGTAATAGTCTAAAGAAAAACGTGTACAAAACCTAACGGAAAAAAATAGAAACTTTAACGTGACGCCCCGTGACCTTGAATGACGTAATCGTGCCGAATTTCTTCTAGGGCCGTCTGTGGATGGTGGTCTCAGTGTGTGCCAAGTTTCAAGTCGATCGGATTTACTAAAGTGTCAAAGTCAATAGTCTAAAGAAAAACGTGTACAAAACCAATAGGAGAAAAATGTGAACCTTTAATGTGACGTCACATGACACCCGATGATATCATCACAATGTCATCTTAATTTTCGTCTATAACACATCCCGGAATACCTGAATACTAAGTTTGACCCTAATTGGACTTGTACTTCCAGAGATAGAGGGTCTTAAAAACTACACCTTTAATGTGACGTCACATGACCCACGATGATGTCATCATGACGTCACCCTGATTTTCGTCTATAACACATCCTGGAATACTTGCATACCAAGTTTGACCCCAATCGGGCCTGTACTTCCAGAGATAGAGGGGCCTAACAACTGCACCTTTAATGTGACGTCACATGACCCACGATGACGTCATCGTGACGATTTTTCCCTTGGCCCTCCTGGGGATGGTGGTTGAGGTGTGTGCTAAGTCTGAAGTCGATACAATTTACGAAAATTTCAAAGTTAATATTCTGAAGAAAAACGTGTACAAAACCTATGGGGGAATAATTTTCACATTTAACGTGACGTCACGTGACCTTGAAAGACGCAATCGTGCCGAATTTCTTCCAATATCATTTGTGGGTGGTGTTCTAAGTTTATGCCAAGTCTCAAGTCGGTCGGATTTACCGAAGTGCCAAAGTCAATAGTCTGAATAAAAACGTGTACAAAACCAATGGGAGAAAAATGTGAACCTTTAATGTGACGTCACGTGACCTTGAATGACGCAATCGTGCCGAATTTCTTCTAGGACCGTCTGTGAATGGTGGTCTAAGTGTGTGCCAAGTCTCAAGTCGATCGGATTTACTAAAGTGTCAAAGTCAATAGTCTAAACAAAAACGTGTACAAAACCAATGGGAGAAAAATGTGAACCTTTAATGTGACGTCACGTGACCTTGAATGACGCAATCGTGCCGAATTTATTTCAGAAACATCTGGGGGTGGTATTCTAAGTGTATGCCAAGTTTCAAGTCGGTCGGATTTACCGAAGTGCCAAAGTCAATAGTCTAAAGAAAAACGTGTACAAAACCTATGGGGACAAATTGAACCTTTAACGTGACGTCACGTGACCTTGAATGACGCAATCGTGCCAAATTTCTTCTAGGACCATCTGTGGGTGGTGTTCTAAGTGTATGCCAAGTCTTAAGTCGATCGGGTTTACCAAAGTGCCAAAGTGTATTGGCAGAACAAACGTGTGTAAATCCTATGGGTAAAAACACTGAAAGTGGAAAAAAAAAAAAAAAAGAAAAAAAAAAACTTTAACGAAAACAAAAGCTGTTTCGGTGAAAAACCGAAACAGCTAACTAGACATGTGTTTGTGGACAAACACAGAGCTGTTTCGAGTGTCTTTCAATATGTGTGTGATGGTCTTTTGTGTGTGCCAAGTCTCAAGTCGATCAGATTTGCTAAAGTGTCCAAGTCAATAGTCTAAAGAAAAACGAGTACAAAACCTATGGGGGAAAATTGAACCTTTAATGTGACGCCCCGTGACCTTGAATGACGTAATCGTGCCGAATTTCTTCTAGGGCCGTCTGTGGAGGGTGGTCTAAGTGTGTGCCAAGTCTCAAGTCGATCGGATTTATTAAAGTGTCAAAGTCAATAGTCTAAACAAAAACGTGTACAAAACCAATGGGAGAAAAATGTGAACCTTTAATGTGACGTCACGCAACCTTGAATGACGCAATCGTGCCGAATTTATTTCAGAAACATGTGGGGGTGGTATTCTAAGTGTATGCCAAGTTTCAAGTCGGTCGGATTTACCGAAGTGCCAAAGTCAATAGTCTGAAGAAAAACGTGTACAAAACCTATGGGGAAAATTAAACCTTTAACGTGACGTCACGTGACCTTGAATGACGCAATCGAGCCAAATTTCTTCTAGGACCATCTGTGGGTGGAGGTCTAAGTGTATACCAAGTCTCAAGTCGATTGGATTTACCAAAGTGCCAAAGTGGACTGGCAGAACAAACGTGTGTAAATCCTATGGGTAAAAACACTGAAAGTGGAAAAAAAAAAAAAAAAACTTTAACGAAAACAAAAGCTGTTTCGGTGAAAAACCGAAACAGCTAAAAAAAACTTTAACGAAAACAAAAGCTGTTTCGGTAAAAAAACCGAAACAGCTAAAAAAAAAGAAAAAGAAAAACTTTAACGAAAACAAAAGCTGTTTCGGTGGAAAACCGAAACAGCTAACTAGACATGTGTTTGTGGACAAACACAGAGCTGTTTCGAGTGTCCAAAGTTACTTTCAATGTGTATGTGGTGGTCTTTTGTGTGTGCCAAGTCTCAAGTCGATCAGATTTACTAGTGTCAAAGTCAATAGTCTAAAGAAAAACGTGTACAAAACCTATGGGGGGAAATTGAACCTTTAACGTGACGCCCCGTGACCTTGAATGACGTAATCGTGCCAAATTTCTCCTACGACCGTCTGTGGATAGTGGTCCATGTGTATGGCAAGTTTCAAGTCGGTCGGATTGACCAAAGTGTCAAATTCAATAGTCTGAAGAAAAACGTGTACAAAACCTATGGGAAAAATTTCACCTTTAACGCTAAGTCACGTGACCTTGAATGACGTAATCGCGACGAATTTCTTCTAGGACCGTCCTTGGGTGGTTGTCTAAGTGTATGCCAAGTCTCAAGTCCATCGGATTTACCAAAGTGTCAAAGTGTATTGTCTGAACAAAAAAAAAAAAACAAAAAAAAAAAAAAAAACCAGAACGAAAACAATAGCTGTTTCGGTGAAAAACCGAAACAGCTAAAAAAAACTTTAACGAAAACAAAAGCTGTTTCGGTGAAAAACAGAAACAGCTAAAAAAGCTTTAACGATTACAAAAGCTGTTTCGGTGAAAAACCGAAACAGCTAAAAAAATCATAGGCGCATATAGTCATTTGTTTAAATATATATATTTATGTTGCTTACATTTTCGCAAATAAATCCATAATGTGCAGGATTTGGGCTTGACGAATTTTGTGACGTGGCAAGTAGAATTCCCTACGATTTTTAAGCCCAAATATAAGTAGTTGTGCGGGGTAGACTACTAGAAAACAAAATTTGGAGCATCATCCCACGCGGTCTATATGAGATGTGCGGCTCGTGGGGAGCGTGGAAGAATGAACGAGATACATTTCAACGTTGGTGGCGCACTTTGTTGGGCCCCCCCCCCTCTGCCCCCCCCCCCCCCCCCCCCCTGCCCAGCACCAACCCGGCCCGAACCACTCCCCCCAAAAAACTTATGTAGCGTGTCTCCAACGGCGGTCGGCGTGTCTCCAACGGCGGTCGGCGTGTCTGAAACATTAATCGTTGCCTGAAACGGTCGGCGTGTCTCAATGGTCACCCCATATAAAACTGTGGGAATTGGGAATTTCGGGGAGTCCAGCAGTTGAGTTCGGCGATAGCCATATATTAGTGTGGAGGGCGTGGCTCTCGGCAGCTAGGCTATAGGTATTGGAGAGGTTTCATGTACATTGTACATGTATACCGGGTCATGTATGTAAGTTTTTACTTTGTCAAATTAATATAAGTTCTTGCCCCTTTTACTCTTATTTACTATATCAGTCACTAGTTTTGGACCCTATTTTCATATTCAAGTGCAACCCTTGGTCTTTTGTTGGGAACCGCCCTAGCCTTTAACTATTTATTTATTTTATTTATTTATTTATTTACAAAATTAATGAGGGTAACCCATCTAGCAGAAGCTGATCATTAAGGGCCCTCAGTAGAGAGAAGACAATGGAGGATCCCATGAAGGATCCCATGGAGGATCCCATGGAGGATCCCATGGAGGATCCCATGGAGGATCCCATGGAGGATCCCATGGAGGATCCCATGGAGGATCCCATGGAGGATCCCATGGAGGATCCCATGGAGGATCCCATGGAGGATCCCATGGAGGATCCCATGGAGGATCCCATGGAGGATCCCATGGAGGATCCCATGGAGGATCCCATGGAGGATCCCATGGAGGATCCCATGGAGGATCCCATGGGGGATCCCATGGGGGATCCCATGGGGGATCCCATGCGGGGTCCCATGGGGGATCCCATGGGGGATCCCATGGGGGATCCCATGGAGGATCCCATGGAGGATCCCATGGAGGATCCCATGGAGGATCCCATGGAGGATCCCATGGAGGATCCCATGGAGGATCCCATGGAGGATCCCATGGAGGATCCCATGGAGGATCCCATGGAGGATCCCATGGAGGATCCCATGGAGGATCCCATGGAGGATCCCATGGAGGATCCCATGGGGGATCCCATGGGGGATCCCATGGGGGATCCCATGGGGGATCCCATGGGGGATCCCATGCGGGTCCCATGGGGGATCCCATGGGGGATCCCATTGGGGATCCCATGGGGATCCCATGGGGGATCCCATGGGGGATCTCCATGGGGGATCTCCATGGGGGATCTCCATGGGGGATCTCCATGGGGGATCTCCATGGGGGATCTCCATGGGGGATCTCCATGGGGGATCTCCATGGGGGATCTCCATGGGGGATCTCCATGGGGGATCTCCATGGGGGATCTCCATGGGGGATCTCCATGGGGGATCTCCATGGGGGATCTCCATGGGGGATCTCCATGGGGGATCTCCATGGGGGATCTCCATGGGGGATCTCCATCGGGGATCCCCATGGGGGATCTCCATGGGGGATCCCCATGGGGGATCTCCATGGGGGATCTCCATGGGGGATCTCCATGGGGGATCTCCATGGGGGATCTCCATGGGGGATCTCCATGGGGATCTCCATGGGGGATCTCCATGGGGGATCTCCATGGGTTCCCATGAAGGATCCCATAGGTTCCCATGAATGTTTTAAGGATCTCGCACCCTCCTCTGAGCAATTTTCCCCTGATGCGTTGACGTTTTACCACGTGTTATGATACTATGTGCATCCATGTGGGAGTTGTCCCACGAGGTATCAGATGGGGTTTAATTGCCCTATGAATTGGGAATACTAATTGTAGGATATCTAGCGCGATCATTTTGCTGGATGCTAAGATATTTTTTAACAATTCGGTAGTAAATATTTTCGAGATCTGCAAATGGTGTATCCTACCTTTAATTGTATTTTTATAAATATTTGTAATTATATGGATTTATTATTTTTATATTTAAAGGGTTTAACCTGATAAGAATGCAGTCACACCAAAATAAGGACCCGGACACGGGCACCATCCTAGTTGTGTAACATTTCCCCGGTGTCACACGACTACAAACGGTTTGTACAGCGCGTTGTCGATGCGTCCCATATGAAATAAAGAAGGTGCTGAACGAATAACACAAACCATTGATGGGCCAGCGCTGAACAATGGAGTTAAGAAATGCGCAACTGATTGATGAGTCGATAAGACCCATTTTGCGATCCAAAGAGGAGTGTTGATATACACTGCAGTGGGTTTAAACAGTGAGTTTTGGGCAGGTGCTGTAAATCATCGTGATGGGGGGAAAAAGGCAAATAGTGCTAAGCATGAAAAAGGGCGACACTGCACGCAGATGAAAAACATAGAGAAATCACTGCGTTGTACGGACATACCAAGAAATTCCTGACAAAGAGTGGTGAGCGGGTAAACTCTTGTCTTGATGAACTCGAGTCAAAGTCAACTATAGTAGTAGTACCCTCTTGCTATTACGTATACACCCATTCACACACAAATTAACACTCGCCAGTATCATCAGTCTTATAAGTATCTGAAAAACTCCTTTCAATATTTTTTGGGGAAATAAATGTGTTTGTGGACAAACACTATCTGAGTATGAAGTTGATCCAATAATTGTAATGGAAAGGTATAGTTTTAGCGGTTGACATTCATAGTTATAGTTTAAAGCTGTTGTCACAGGATTTCGGAACATTGTTTACACATTCAAAGACTAAATTTAATGCATAAATGAACAATACAGACTTTAATGCACATTTATGTCCTGATCTTAAAGTACACATATCCGGGGGAGGTGTAGGATTATGCCTTGATCATAACTTGTTATAGCGCCCTCTCTTGACCACTGAGCTGGGCACATGGAAATAACATGGCCACTCACATAGTAAAGATCGTCTCCACTACTACCCAATAAACACGACGTCTGAAGAAGCGCTCCCAGCGTTCGACATTAGTTAAGTAAAACAAAGTTTGTCCTTTTGTGAAAATTAAACGTCCTTTAATTGCGTATGTATGGACGTCCTTTCGTGAAAACGTCCTTTTGACATGTTTGACTGTATTTTTGCCGTTTTTTCCTTTGTTTGATTTTGACTTTGTCTTTCTGTAACTTTGTTCTTTTGTCGATTTGTCCTTTGTTTGATTTTTACTAAGTATTTTTGTAAATTTGTCCTCTTGCAGCTTTGTCCTTTAATTGTTTGATTTGAATGTTGTCCTTCTGTAAATTTGTCCTCTTGCCATTTAGTTTTGTTGCTATTGTTTTGTCCTTTTAGTCCAGTCAAAATACATAATTTTGTTTTGTTGACCTCAAACAAATTGCAACAAATTGTTTTTCACCACAGTGCACTTCTATCTAGGTCCCTAGAATTACATACTAAAAATCTACAAAAATCCAAGTGGTGGAAATATGTCTAATTTGCATAAATCGTTAATCCCTGCCATGTAATATGTTTATTCCCATATTTGGGTATATATTTTATTTTTATTTTTTGAAAAGTTTATTTTGGTGATTCTACTTACATATCCTTACTTCAATAACATTTGCTAAAGCAGTGACTGAATAATTATGAGAACACAGTAATTATCCAAAATGACAACTTGTGACCCTATAAATGTGCGCACATTACACTGTCTCCAGATATCATCATGTAGTCAGTATTGGTGAGCTTCAAATTCACCAAGTTGCTTACTGGCACAGTTATCATATTAAAACCTTATGGAAAATCATATGGACAATGATAACATTGTGATATTTAGCCCAGCAAACAAAAACTTGGAAAAATGATGTGTCCCTAAATTGGGCTAACAAGGTGAAGGGTTGCCTAAGATGAGAGACTTGAACAAGTTCAAGGAAACCCCCAAATTTAAGATTTTTGTTGCTTACAATAATCATATCTACGTTAAAATGTATTTTGGGGATTTCCTTGAACTTGTTCAAGTCTTCCATGTTAGGCAACCCTTTAACTACTTTTTAGCCCAATTTATAGACACACCATTTTCCCCCAGTTTTTGTTTACTGGGCTAAATATCACAATGTTATTATTGTTCATATGATTTTTCATACGGTTTTAATATGATAACTGTGCCAGTAAGCAACTTGGTGAATTTGAAGCTCACCAATACTACATGATGATATCTGGAGACAGTGTAATGTGCGCACATTTATAGGGTCACAAAGTTGTCATTTTGGATAATTACTGTGTTCTCATAATTATTCAGTCACTTATATGCTTTAGCAAATGTTATTGAAGTAAGGATATGTAAGTAGAATCACCAAAATAAACTTTTCAAAAAATAAAAATAAAATATATACCCAAATATGGGAATAAACATATTACATGGCAGGGATTAACGATTTATGCAAATTAGACATATTTCCACCACTTGGATTTTTGTAGATTTTTAGTATGTAATTCTAGGAACCTTATAGAAATGCACTGTGGTGAAAAACAATTTGTTGCAATTTGTTTGAGGTCAAACTGTGGTGAAAAACAATTTGTTGCAATTTGTTTGAGGTCAAAACTTATTTTTTTTCTGGACTATTTGTGAACATTTAGATTTTGGCCCTTTTGGCCGCCGGTGTGAAAGGTAATTTTGTCCCCCCTGGTAAATGTGTCCCCCCGGACAAACTTACCAGGCCGTGACCACCAAAGATCGTAGAGCGCCGTAGGCGCTAGAGCGCCGCTGCGCGGCGCTCTAGGGTCTTTGGTGACCACTGACCTCTATACCTGGACGGATCATTGGCTCACGGAAGTGACGCCGCGCGTGGGTCCGCCATGTTGCACTTCTGAAAATCGACGTGCGAGAAGGTTGTAATACAGATTTGTGTACAATTCGACTGCAGCCTTCCTTGTGTGCAGGTTCTGTTTCTGAACTTGATAATCGTTGAAAATGCCCACATGTGCTGCAATCAACTGCTCAAACCGGTAATAAAGGATGTGTACAGACATTTCATTCGTAAGTTCAACTATGTTTTCTATGTATTTTAAAAGCAGATTGGAAGTAGTTAGCGTACCGTCTAGCGCTCTGTGTAGTACCAATGTTTATATTGCATGCATGCATTGCATCATGCATACTACGTATGCGGTATGGCCTATGCAATTCAATGTAATTCTGATCATTTCATTGCTGATACTAGGCGATATAATCTATAGCAATCCAATGCCATGCTATGCTATAGATTTCGACTAGACTAAGTAGATTCAATTTCTAACGATTAGTCTATTCATAATTATCATCTTGTTATGTTAATTGTAACTTGAACTTGACAGTCACGATAAACGTCTTTAAGTTTGACGAGTGTCTTACTTGAAAAGGGTATTGTGTATATTCATCATAGATTTACCTCATTCAACGTCATGCTAACTCTAGTATATTACTCTATTGAAGATTATGCATACAATAATTAATTGGTATTCTTATATTTATATAATAATAAACTTGGACATTGACATTGTTTACTTTAACTTAGTTGCATTTTATTTTAGTTCCTATGAATTTTGGTCAGACTTTCACCATCGGTCTACTCTAGTGGTCTAAATTCCCCGCTAGAAGGGTGGAAGTATCTAAATTTCCTACATCCCTTCACCTGTTATTAGAAGACAATTTGTTTGACAGATGATAATTTTTTTGAAAAAAATAATGAATTGAATTTAATTAAAAATACTGGAACACTTTTTTACAGTCACCCCACCCTGGAAATAAATCTTCTGATGTAGTGTGTAGACTGTAGTGTAGATTACTCTACATATAATTTAATTTACCTTGTATGCTTACATTTGCTGCAGGTTTCCATTCAGCCGCCGGTCTGTACTTGCAGAATGCAGTATGGATGGTCAACATGAAGCGAGATTTGTGGACTCCCGACAAGAGCTCTGTACTCTACGTCAATCATTTTGAAGAGACCTGCTTTGACAATACTGGGCAGACAGTTCATCTTACTCAGGATGCTGTCCTTACAATATTTTATTTTCCGCTTCATCTTTAGAAGGTACATTAAATTGTATATGTTACAAACAAGTATTCTCTGTATTAGGCCCTATCTACTTTTGCTTTAACAACACCTTTTTCAAAACATTCCTGGCAGTTTTGAGTAGCCATATGTGCCTGTATTCAAACTGAAGAATTACTAAAGGAATTGTTATTATTGACGTATTATTTCACTTTATCTTCATGAAAGTTGTAAAATAATCCCTTGTTATGTTGGAAGAGGATTAATTTTGAAATAAATTGTATACAACATGTATTAAATATTTATTTGACAAATCTGAACTTAAAGGTAGTATACACCATTTGCAGATATCGAAAATATTTACTACCGAATTATTAAGAAATATCATACTCATCTGAAAGTAAATGTTGATTCTGGGCATCCAGCAAAATGATTGCGCTAGATATCCTGTAATTATTCTGAAAAATAGAATTTTATAATGAAAAATTGTTGAATTGCCCTGTACAATAAACCGGTACAATATAAGATTGAGAATTCATTTTACCTCATGTTTTTTTCTTTATTCTAATATATACAGTTCAAATACGTGTCAGTGATGATAAAATATGTTTTTGAAAAAGAAAAAAAAATACAGTGATTAGGAATGATTCGTAAACCTTTGCCACATCACAAGTGCCTTTTTTATCTTGAATTCTATATGGTTTAATGGCAAAATGTAAAGAATTTTCAAAACATCTTGCAAGAAAGCAAATCATTTACAAATGTATTGTTTATTGATCTATTCATTCACCCTTACCCCCTAGGCCTTTCTTGCTAGCAATCCTCAAAAATTCTCCACAACATCATGTGCCTCAATTCTTCAAAATCCTTATTTTTTTTAATCCTCAAACTGCAATGAGGATTCTGGGGATTGAAAAAAGTCAATCCTTCAAAATTCCCATTAAGATTTTTTTGAAAACCCCATTCAGCCTCAATCCTCAAAAATCCTCCACACTTAAAACCACATCGTGCCTAAATCCTCCAAAATCCTCATTTTATTTAAACCCCATACATCCTCAATCCTCAAAAATCCTCAAACTGCAGAGGATTTTGGAGGATTGGGGATGTATGGGGTTAATCAGTTCAGAAATGTATTCATTTATTAAAGCATTTTATTTTTCCTTCGGGAGAATAATAAAACAAGGCTTGATTTAACTTCTAAGGTCTCCTATAATAATAAAAAATGAAGCGACACGCCCCGTAATTAAAAATAGTGTCTACGCAATACAGCCCCTAGTACGTAATGTATAGTGAACCGTATCGCTCTTGGAAGTGTAAAATGGCCGCCGCGCGTGCTCGCCGACTTCAAGTGTCGGCAGGGCAGAGCCTCTGTCATGAAATGACGAAAATCAACCGAAGAAGGCGTTTTGCGGAAATTTGTCAATATGGCTTCCGAGCTCTCGCGTAAAACTAACGTAATTAGCTATACCACGGAGGAAAGACAACAGATAGTTAGTGAATTGCGGGGAAATACTTAATAAAAAAATGGCCAATCATAAAAGTAGATTTTCTTTCCTGCACTTGATCGAAAAGGCCCGCCGTGTATTTAGGCCTATGCTCCTTAGAAAACCGGTTAGGCCCAACATTTTAACAATTTTTTTTTTCAGTGGCACTGAACTGAAGCTTTATTCGAAAGCCATATATTTGAATGCCATACAGTAAACAAATTCTGGGGCCAATTCATACAACTTGATACAAGCAATATTCTTTTTGCATTTTAATATTTTTTTTTTACATCAAATATAAATTTGAGGCTTTACACACAAGCACTTGGTTCACATAATTACTATTTGGACGTTAAACCTCAACATTCCTGATCCTGCAATGTTAATTTAAAAACCAACCAGTTTTAAATACTGTCGCATTAAATGTAGACGCCTATGAAATCTAGTAATATTTTACCCTTTTATTGACTGAAACCTTACATGGGTCATAAATGACATTTACTATTAAAAGAAGTTCGTAAATATTAAACTTGGATTTTCCAAGAATTATTCAATTGCGCCGCGACTTAGGGACACTCGGTCGAATGTGTGCCAAATTTCTGGACGCCACCGTTTTGGTTTTTTTTCGGACTAAGCTTACACCTAAATTGTTAACAGAGGGTAAATAGCAAGCATTAATAACATTAACATGGTAAAGGTACAATGAATTTGCAGTTTGTCAACAAAGAAGTTTGGCAACATTGCATGAGGAAAGTCGGCCCAACATTACTGCTGTTTATAAACAATGTACTAAAACGTCTAAAAGTACAGCTGTAAAAGTACAGCTATAGCTACGCCGTACGTATAGCGCAGCACACTTTCACAAACTGACCATTTTTTCAGTCGCTGTTTCTTTCTCTTTCGTAATTTTACGGTTTTGGATGACATTTAGCCTTATGCCTACGGTTTATTCTTTCGAAATAACCACAGTCTTTAGAGCTCCGTCGTAAGCCATAAAGTTCTGAAATCGACGACACATGTGTTGCTGTTGGTAAGCGCCGCCATTTTGACAATTTTCCGCGCGTTGAGCTTTTAGAAAGGTCATGACAGAGGCTAATGGGCAACGATCCGTCCATGTATAGAGGTCAGTGGCCGTGACCCGGTAAACCTGTCCGGGGGGACACATTTACCTAGGTATTTCTGTCCCCCTCCAGGTAATTCTGTCTCCCTGCCCAACTTAAACGTGTCCCCTGGTAAATTTGTCCCGTGCAACGTCACAAGTCTAGCACCCAAGAGACGCAACAACCTGTAGTACTGGGCCCAATTTCTTGGCTCTGCTTACCGTTAGCGAAAAATCCCTGCTTACTATAGCAGAAAATTCGGTGCTTAATAGGGTAAACGTATTTCACGCGTTAGCAAGGAATTTTGGTCTAGCATGCGTACAACCCGTAACTAAGGATTCTGTGCTTACGGGTTGAGCACATAATTTTTCTGCTATCGCGGTTAGCAGAAAATGGTGACTGTAAGCGAGGAATTCTGCGGTTAACAGAGCCAAGAAATTGGGCCCAGGTTCACCCCTACATGGCATGAGAAGCACGATATGTGGCAGAGAAAACCCCCCCTCTTTTGTGTTGACCATTGTGTTCCCGGAATCTCAGGAATTCCTTTTAGGTTTCAAGGGGGGATGGGTTAGGTTACAATAGCGTTGAGTGCGTATACAGTATAGGGATAAGAGGGGGGTACCCCTCTGCCACATATCGTGCTGGGTATACTACATGGGTGCATCATTTGTGGCAGATTGTAGGATGTGTAGTGTCCTACAAATTACAAGTGGTCTAAGGTGTTGCCACACATCGTGCTAGGGAATATAGAATTTATACGCGTGCAAGAAGTCTGAAAATACTGATTACTGCCATTTTCCCTTTCGCGCAGAAACGTAGATCGGTTGATTTAATTAATAAAGTTATTTTTATTTTTTATTTTATTTGGATAAACCGCGTACCGATGAAGGGAAGAGAAGTCCAAATAATAAATACCATGTGGGCTTTACATTGAAATAACATCAAAATAACCACTTATGTGTGGAACACTGTCTTGGGGGACAAAATTACCGAGCGAGGGGACAGAATAAACTGGAGGGGGACAGAATTAACGGCTCCAGTGGGACACTTTTACCTAGGTAATTCTGTCCCCCCGGACAATTTTACCGGGGGACAGAATTACCTTCCACACCGGCCCTACGTACTGTGACGGAAAGTGTGTGGAGCCAATATAGTTGTGACGTCAGACGTATAGCACTAACGCTTAATCCACGGTCGGACGTGACCGGTAGTTGCGCGCGCTGGTTGGGCGGAGCTTATTGCTGAGTATCTGGCTGTGCAGTGTGCGTGATTGGGTAACAAAGCCCCATAGGATTAAGTACATGCATGCGTTTTGCATGGGGTGGTGCAGGGGGGGGGCGGAGGGGGGGCCCTTCGAGACTGTGATTGCGCAACGCTGACGTACCGTCCATTCTCAAAATAGGGGGGAACAATTTTCTCACGCAAAAAATAAAGAGTTTTTGGCATCCAATCTTAACATCTTGTCTTTTGTAGTTGTAAAAGGTTGTTATTTACCTTAATTTTTATCATCCAATGACAAAAATTGTATTGAAAATAAAAAAAAGCAGTCGAAAAAATTAAGCGTTGACGTACCGTTGATGCACGTAGAGATTGTGCACAAATACTAAAACGACGTTGACAAATACCTCCCCTAAAAAGGGCAAAAATAATCGATAAATTGTGAAAAATCGTGCTTCGAACCCACTCACTTTTTTCCATGGATACGTTTAAAAAGGATGTAGCAGTGATATACTGAATTTTTAAAAAAATCTGCCTGTGAACTCCTTGCGTTTTATCGTGTTGTTTTCGAACGAAAATGGCAGAAAATGACATCGCCCCAAAACAAATTCGTGTAGATCGTGCCTGTGTACCTGGCTTTGCGGACGTTGCATGAATCACTGAATTCGGAGAGCGATACACGGAGCAAATTTGTACGTGTTTCAATGGGGCGCTTCGCGGTAGCGATCTGTACGTATTTACTGTGTGAGATGTGTGGCTCATGAGCGTGGAAGAACGAATGAGATACATTTCAACGTTGGTGGCGCACTTTGTTGGGCCCCCCCTCCGCCCCCCCCTGGGGTGGTGTTTACCCCCGCCGCGCCCCCATATATAGTACCTGGTACGCGTGCATCGTGGTGGTTAGGAGAGATACACTAGCAGGTAAGACGTATAGGTAACTCGTTTTATGCGACGCGTACGGAGCGGTACATTGTTTACGCTAGCTTGCATGGTTAATGCATAACCATGGAGTTTTGTTTTTGTTTTTTTCTCTCCATGTCTGTGGTTAATGCGCAGCGAGTACAATGCTGTACGATTTGTACAAAGTCTGATTAGCTGTGCTGGGGTTACGTTGACGTGTGGGGCTGAGTTCTAGTCGGCTGTACGTTGCATTCACTGGCTTGCATACGGCGCGTAGCGAGTAGTACCTTGCTATATGGAATGTACATTGCTAAGCTGCTGAATTATGTGCTCATGTGTACGTATGCTGCGTTTATTGCTCCATCACCGAAGCATTGATGGTGTTTACGACGACCCAAATACACTTCGTAACTTACGACGTGTTACTTGCCGTTGTCGAGGTATTTGCGACGCATTGAACGCATCGTAACTTTAGTGAAATGGATTGTACGACGCGTTGCGAGATGCGACGCGTTACTCTTTGTTGTAACTCGAGTTGCGGCGCGTCGCAAAGTTTAGTGAAATCGGGTGCTGCACCCTTAGCCTTTAGGTCGCTCTGAGTGATCTCTCGTCTAAGGAAGAGCCTGGGGTTGGGAAGATTGTCGTCGCGTTAATAGGTGTCCGACTTATCCTAACAGCCTTAGGTTGGCCCGGGGAGTTCCCGCCACAGTACGAACCTGAGACTAAATTACCTAAAGAGATAGGAAGCAACGATCGACTCCCATTGTCACGCCTTCGACCGTATCCTACAGAGTCTGATGCGCCTGTGCATCTTTCGACGATAGCGGCGCTATTCGCGTCTTGACATCCAACATGGCGAACATAATCGAGAAATTTTAGCTCCGATATTTCGACGCATTTTTCATAACAAATAGTCAGCGAAGTTATAATTTTAATTGATGTAAGTTTCAATCCGATAATTCTTTACATAAATATGTGCTTTGGGTTATATAAATTTATGTTTAAAAGAGAAAATAAACCTATACCGCAACGATGTTTCGTCGTTTTAGTTACTTCTGTGTGTCTTTGCATAGCTGTATTCGGAAGTCCATGTTTTCGGTGATTTTGCCCTTAAAAATGACCCATTTGTGCTTCAATTCACGCAATACTGGTGATATATAATTTGTTTGTAGAAGCTGTTTCGTAAAATTCGAACTTTGGACCGTGTCACGTACGTTTTTAAAACATTACCAGATTTTTAGGGAATCATCACAAAAAGTCTCAAAATCAGGAAAAAATAAGATTCTGTTCATTTATGATATTTCACATTTTAAGTAAAAACTGTGACTAGTTTGCATCAATTAAAGTTGCAATTAATGATCCTTATAATATCAAAAACTAACATGGTAGATACATTTTAAATATGTTCCTGTGTGCACTCGATGCATTGGAAATATAATATTATATTCCATATTCCTATAATTTAGGTCAACAAATTGTTTATTTGGGGGCAAAAATGGTTTCCAACATGTTTCCAATGTGTATAAAAAAGGGTCGTGATGTTAACAAAATACCTGGTTATCATACTATTGCCTATAGGTCGTATTATGACCTTATTTAAAATAGATTGAATGCATTTTATTGATGTCAGAGTAGCCTGTGCACTGAATGAAATTTATAATGAGCCATGTTTTTGATTATTATACAAATTTGGTGCTCAAAAAAAAGCATTTGTGATTTTTTTTTTTTTTTTTTTTTTTTTACAAAAATGGACTGCCGAAGTAGTGAAAAGGCATAATACAAGATTTGCCAGACATACATGTACTAATATTAAAGTTGCCAAAGGGTCATGTATGAACTAAACACATCTATCAATCTTAATTTGGGGCTAAAATGTATATTTTAAATGATTTTCACAAACACAAAATGGTCGCTGTGTAGCCGGCTGCTGACCTAGGGCATACATGCCCATTGTCCACCTTTGATCACAAGATGACTTGCAAATGAAATTTGATTGCAATAAACAGCAATTTTCGTTCACTTATTTTACTAAATTTGTTGTACTCAATTTTCTTCATGTTGTGTTCAGTTTTATTCATTAGTTAGCAACTGCTAATTTTATTGTGATATTTTGCTCGTTAATCGCAAGTCAACATTACAAAATTTGGCACCTTTTCGTAAAAAACGCGTGATGATTCGGCTGTCTCTCAAGCCATATTTATATCAGGGGAAGTACAAAAGCAACACAATAACTAACCTTTGTCTGGCCTATCATGTTTTTTTGAAACATGACCACGAAACCCCGATGTTGATGTATATTGTTTGTTACACAATGGATATTGGTAGTTTTTGGGTGATTTTTCTTTCGGTTTTGGGTCATGATTTTTTGTTGCCGTCATTTTCTGGTTCAACTTCAACTTCAAGAATCTCATCGTTTTCGCTGCTTAGCCACTTGTTTTAGTGTCATTTTTTTATTAGTCATCACATTTAATAAATGGCAGCATTTCAAGGCAGGGGTTAACTGTTGGGTGAAACTTTATTGCACAATAAATGTGTAACATTTCAGACTACATTTTACATTTTTGTAACTGGTTGGGCCTTAAGGATCCTAACTGTTTTTTAAAAAATGCACATTTTTCAGGAGGGACTTATTTCTTTTGACCTGTTTAGTATAATAAGTACAGTGTGTAAAAAAAGTCTGAACTCACCAGTGCATGCAGCGAAGCAATGGGGCCCGATTAGTGTACATGTATGTACACTGTACAACCAGAACTGCCGCAGGCTGGACGACGTCTCCATTGCATTGGTGTTGGAAAAATGCAAATCAAATATTTTGTATGCAAATCGCTTCTGCGGAATGCTAATACTGTGAGAGCTTTATAATTAAATAAAAACTCGTTCCCGCCCAAGTTATCGCGTTATTCGTCGAATGTTACTGTTCCTCAAATATAGGCAGGGGCCAATTTCATAGAGCTGCTAATAAGCAAAAAAATGTGCTTAACACAAACAAGTCTTGTTCATTAAAAACAGGTTATATACCAGCCAAAATTCTACGTGTTTTTCATGCTAAGCAAAATTATCAATCCAAAACAATAAAGACCACGTACAAATTTGGTCTGTAACCTTGTTTTTGCCACGGACACATTTTCATGCTAAGCAAATTTGTGTGCTTAGCAGCTCTATGAAATTGGCCCCAGGGCGCAGCAACAAAACTGGCTCGCGACGCGCAATGCCTTTTAAATCATAGCGATAATAGATGGACCAGGGACGTGATCACGCACGTGGTTCAATCATCACATACATGTAGTTCGTAAATTGGCAGGCACATACGGTTGATCAAGAGGGCTTTGGAAGACTTCACAAGGGTGAATGTAATTGTGCCACTTTGAGCCTGAAAATTTAGCCTTTGGAAGTGAGATAAGAGTGATTGAACTACAGTATAATCAAGATACTTGTGAAGTTGTACTTCTGCAATTGAAAACACGGTTCAAAATCAAGGTGGAATTTCTTCGGTATGTCTGTTTTTGTATCTGTTAAATATTGACGTATACGTACGCTTCGTTTACACTGCAGAAACTGTTCTAAACACTTTCTTGCCATCAGTTCGTAACCATGTTTACAATGCTAAGCATGTTTAGCACGAGTACATGTACGTAGTAGGAATTGGACACGTGCGTTTAGCTTCTAAACATGTTTACAAACTTATTTATTGCAAGAAAGGTGTTTGTTCGCTAAACAGTTTTAGGGTGTACGTGTGCGCTTTCCTATGACTATGAGCGAGTTTGTCTCTACGTAGGCTAGTCTTGCTCCACCAAGACCAAACTGTTCATTTGTTCCGCGGCGCGCACATGTCTGTCTATCCAGGCTTATTGAGGGCGCCCTTAATTATCGCCAGATTCGTTCTCACAGTACGGTCTTGAAGCAAGAGTCACGTGAACCCGTTAAATTCTGAGGACATTCCAAACATAGCTCAAATAGCTACTCGCCCCCACATGCGCGTTGAGTCGTTTTCATTCAATGTAGTACACTCAGCGCGCATGCGAGGGCGAATTTGAGCTGACTTCTTTCCTATGACTTAGAAAGCGCATATGTAAACAAAGTCATGACCTCATCACGCCTCTTGTCTATTTCGGATGTGGGCTTGGTAACAGAAAATGTGCCTGCAGTACACTGCGGAAGCTTTTAGGGGGGGGGGGGGGGGGCAAGAAGGATAGTTCCAGAACTAATCTGCTATTTGTGTGCTATATTTCTGTGCTAGAAATGGGAACTTGATATGAAAATTAAGAATATTGGATGGTATGTACCCAAGCCTTGTTAAACACAAGCCTTGTTAAACTTTAGGAACTGAAAATACTTACGGGCACAACTTTCAAAACTGCATGTGAAAACAAGTCGACGTTTTTTGGCTCTCGCAACGTTGGCCGGTAATACAAAATATTACTTATTTTTACAGTTGACATCGCGACAGTTACTCGGAGCCAATGGAGGATTACATGAACCGCATGATCTTCGTTCTGAAGGAACTTGTCACCACTCTGGGTTCATCTGTGCCTGCCAAACCAACAATTTTTTTTATTTGCTCTAGAATTAAGTCCCAATTAACTTTGTCCTTTTGTGCGATTTCTTTTTTATTTAAGGTGTTTTTATTTACCGGCTATTTTGAAACATTTCTCGTTGAAATAATTATTACTAATTATTGCATTTGATCAAAAGTTTTCAAATGTTCAGGCAAAACTCGAACCACTTTGAATGGTTTGAGTGAGGTCTTGTCAATCTCAAAAGTATAACAATACTTTCTCTACTGTTTGTTTGACAAAAAAAAAACTTCTAATGATCCCCCAAATGAAAAAGTAATACAAGTTTTCATGAAGAGATGATGATGTTATATAATTTGTACCCAATAATTCAAAACGAAACAAAACCAACTTACTTTTGTAAGTGGGTCGTCACTACGAGCCTCCATATCTCACAACTCTCAGAAAAGAAAAGGAAAGGAAAGGAATGCAATTTACCAGCTCAAGCAAATATCTAGCGCGCAGGGTCAGCTTCGACGCCCTAAGCTACTCGTAAAATATTCACGACAAAAACATTCACGACTTGCATGCATGTCGTGAATTAAGTCGTTAAAAATGGTGTGATGTCGTACATAAAAGTTTGTGATGCCGTATAAAAAAAATTGTGATGCCGTATAAAAAAATTTGTGATGCCGTATAAAAAAAATTGTGATGTCGTACCCAAAAAAATTGTGATGTCGTACCCAAAAAATTTGTGGTGTCGTACATAAAATTCGCGTCTTTGATGTCCCTTCAGGGCCACCATGACATAGCCATACACAACCGTCGCGAAAAGTGAAGTGGCATCCTCAGCTATCAGGATACTTAACGTTAACATACATTCTTTCCGACAATTATCATGATTATATTGTATATTTGTTTTCAATCATTTTTATAGAGATTAGTTTCAGAAATGATTCATTTTTATTCCGCTTCAAATTGAACAAATTGTATTACGTACCCCCAATTCTCAAAAAATGGATTTTAATTAAAGATTTCCTCTTTCCAATGTCATGACTGTTTCAGAAGGTCGGGTGAATTTTTCATCTAGCAGTGGCGTTAAGTGTTGGGTCCAGGACTTGCATTCAACAGAATGGGCGATAGAGAAGGACAACCCCTGCGAGGTGAGTGAAAGAAAACTTGTCTCGATTGAAGAGTAAGATTGAGACACGACTCGTGCAAATGCCCCCCCCAAAAAAAAAAACCAAAAAAAAAAACCCAAGCAAGCAAGAAATTCATAACAGACAAGCATGCGAAATATTCTATTTTAATCTGATTTCCTCAGTGGTTTTGATCGTCCTCTTCTTTTTTTTTCCATCACCTTCCGTGTGCAAAAGTAAAGGAAATATCATCTTTTTCTTGCCTAGTTTCCTCTTTTCCTTTTTACTCATGCCTGTAGACAGGACTATACTTCAGTCATTTTTTTCTTGGAAATAGTCTGCAAGTGCAACAACTTATGAAAGTGGAAAACAAAATCTGTAAGAATTGTTTAAAATAAACAGCAAAATGCGAAAGAGAACTGTGGTAGATTTTGTGAAGGATATTGAAACTATAAAAGAAAAATATATAAAAAGAAAATAAAAGAAGAAAAAAAACAAAATTTTGAAACATATTTAGTGTGCAAAAAATTTATCCCGTATAAATAATCCTGTATGGCAAACAATATTACTGACGCGACCATAAATCCCCAAAAGTGTAAACATTTTGTGTGCATAAACATTGCAAATAAAACGCCATGGAAAGTATTAAAAACTGCTCTTGCTCAGAAAGATATTTTCCAAAAATTATAATATAGAAATCGGCAACACTCCCAAACGGAGGAGTGGCATGAAGCTAAGTTTGGCAGATGGGCAGCAGTATAACCTACTGATGAAGCAAGCCTTCAAAGCTGTAAAAGATAAGCACCCCTGGGATTCAATACAGTTAACCAACAAAGCAGCCAAGATTGACAGGAAAGGGAAATGCCTCAGGAGAATTGCAAAGATAAAGGTAAAGTCACCACCTGAGATACCTTCACATTGCAGGAACTCAAATGGCACTTCACTCAAGTGAAATAAAAACCCTCAGAAATATTGATACTTCTTTATGAAGTTGTGCTCCCTCTAGAAGCAAATTGTGCTAACCAGGCTTAACCAGTTCCCACCGGATGACGTATATAAACGCACAGTTTTTCCCAAATTCAAAACGGATGACACATAAACGCGCCAAGTTCAAGTTCGGAAATGTCTGTCGGCAGCGAGCAAGGCCGGAAATGCGTGGGTGTGCTTCTCGGCACTATCGGCCTGAACATGCTTCGGATCGAGTTTCGTTAAAAATAATCCCGCCCCTCGGCTTGGTGATGTTAAAATAATCCCGGCGTGAACTGGTTAAAGGGATCGTATACGTTTGGTAATTGGAACGCACTGTTTGTTTCAATCATAAAGTTGTAGATATATACCATAAGACCAAATAAAAAAACAAACATGTTTAGCGTCATGCCTTTTTTTTTTAAGAAAGGAGGAGGCTGGGGTGGATTTTGGGGGCTGTATTTTATAGTAAATATTGTTTAACTGACCTCTCTAAAAAGTTTTACTATCGTGGATGCCGAGGAAAGCAAGAAAAACGGCGTTCGTTTTCAACCAGTGTCGGGCAGTAATTCTTACGTTGTTGTTTTCTTCACAATCGCCGTCCGGCAATCGCAAATTTCTTTTTATAAAATTCAATGTTTTTGAACAATTATAGGATATCTAGGGCAATCAATTTGCTGGATGCCTACAATCATTATTTACTTTCAAATGAGTAAGATAATTCTTAATAATTTGGTAGTAATTTTTTTAGAGATCTGCAAATGGTATATCTTACCTTTAATGCGAGTCATGCAGTGAACATGTCGCACCCTATATTCCAATTTAAAATTAAAACATGGTTCACCCACTATTACAAATCAAAATTCATATGGGTCGATCATTTATGCACCGTACACGTCGCACGCTAGCCTTCCTATAATAAATATATATATATATGTACACAGTGATGCTAAAGTCCTGCGGTTATGGAAAAAGATACCACTTTTTATCCCCAAAAATTTGAATCTGACAAGCGTTACTGCAGTGACGTTTCTCAGAGTGTGTATTCCAATGCAGATTATTCTTCCTGCGTGGACATAACCGCTCCAGATTTTCGGTAATATCTCAAAATCACTACCACCTTTTGAAATGAAATTTGTACAGGTTAGTTTTATGGTAAATATCTATAACTATAAAAGATTGAAACAAACAGTAGGTTCCAATTACCAAACGTATACGATCCCTTTAACTTACGGCGCAGCTACGCATTAAAGTTATGGCGTAAGTCTTGCACCACATCCAGTTAAGGCGCAAGTTATGCACAGTTTTGTGAAATCGACTGCAGGGCTTTGTTGCGGTTAATTGGACTGACTTTGAAATGATGTAAATATTTTGTTCAAAAATCTTTTAAGATCGACCATGAATCCGAATCGAATAAAGACACCGGAGTGCATCATGTTGGTAAAGGGTTCTACCTCCACACTGAGCTTTACAACAAGCTGTACTCCTACCAGAGGGAAGCACTCAAGTGGTTCTGGAGGTTACATTGGAAGATCAAAGGCGGAATATTGCGAGATGATATGGGGTAGGGTCTTCAGTGAAAAATAACACATTAACCCTTTCCTTACTATCATTGTCGAGGTTACTGGACCATTTTAGGAAGGGTTTTAATCTTTGAGATATAAGATATAAATGTTTTTCTGTTTGATTTGTCAGTCTTGGTAAGACCATCCAAGTCATCGCCTTCTTGAGTGGCCTGTTCTACCTGGGTAAAGTCAAGACCATCATGGTGGTTCTACCAGTAGTACTCATCAATCAATGGGAGAAAGAATTTAAAAAGTGGTGAGAACAAGTACCTCAACTCATTAGTGACTGTAAGGCGTACAATGTGTTGGGGTTTGTGTCTCTAGCAGATCAGGAGCATGGGTACCATCATTAGCTGGCTTGCCATCCAGATTAATCAGTTATTCCTACCAGTAGCACTCATCAACTGGAAGAAAGAATTTGAAAAGTGGTGAGAACAAGTACCTCAACTCATTAGTAACTGTACGGCATACATTGTGTTAGGGTTTGTGTCTTTGATCAGGAGCATGGGTACCATCATTAGCTGGCTTGCCATCCAGATTAATCAGTTATTTCTTATTTCCCCCCCCCCCCCCCCCCAGGTCTCCAAGGCTTTTAATAGAATCCTATCACAGGAGCAACAAAAAACGTGAACGTGAACGAGTGTTAGCCAAGGTACAGCATCAGGGTGGAGTGTTACTAAATAGCTATGGATTGGTACTGACCAATGCCGACCTTCTGTCACATCGTCGTGGTAGGCCGTTCTCTTGGGTAAGAACACGACATTGCCATTTACGACTCGATTTCATAAAAATTTGGGGTTTTTTCATCTGATAACTAATTTTTTTTCAAAATTGATCATTTTGTTAAGGACTATGTGATTCTTGATGAAGGCCATAAGATCAAGAACACAAATAAAACCACCACGGCAATTCACAGAGTTCCAGCCACACACAGACTCATACTGACGGGTACGCCAATTCAGAATAACATGCAGGTACGATTTGTAGGTGAACTCGCAAAATTCATTGTAGAATTACAGAAATAATAGATTATATATGTGTCGCATAATATTCGCTGATTTTATTTTGTTCATGCAAACTAAAGTCCATCCTAGCAGCATTGTTGCCTGTGTTTTCTGACCCACGAGGAAGTTAACGAAAGTGCACTTAAATTTGCTACTAATTTTTAATTTGCAATTTGATGTACAGGAGTTGTGGGCCCTATTTGATTTTGTGACCCAAGGCACGTTACTAGGAACCGTGCAGACATTCAACTCTGAATATGCCAACCCCATCACAAGGGTAAGTCACTAGTCATTATTTATCCAGTCACATCTCTCATTTAAACTCCATTATGTAAATCAGAAATAAATTAAGTCTCAGCTAATTAACTTATCTTCTAGTTCTGTTTCAGTTAAATGTTTAACCGTAGAATTGTTTGTTTGGTTGTCAAGTCGAGAGAGAAGGATGCAACAGGTGATGAGCGTTGCCTAGGCAACCAGATGTCAGAGAAGCTGCGCAAGTTGATAGCGCCGTACTTCCTGAGACGGACAAAGGCTAACGTCGTCAAGCGGAGAGAAGAAAGCTCCAACAACCCTAAAAAGAAAGATGATGAGGAGAGGTGAGCTATTGGGTCTGGTCCTCAACGGTAGAGGGTGCTATGTAGTTGATATGATACCAGAGCTGTTTGCTCTCTTCTCTGGCTCCATCACGATTGCCAAACCGCATGAACGAAGCTGGAGTTTGAACACACTCTTGTTTTCTTAATTCCTAGTTTCCCAATTAATGATGGGCAATCGAGGGCACCTTTCCCTTGTCAATTGTTCACCAATTTCAATGATCACACACCCTAGGAGGTTGCGGCTAATAGATGAGTTCAAATTATACATCTTGGTCAATTTCCCATTTTGAATCCACAGGGTGCCAGAGTTCCCGACGCTCATGAGGAACAATGACTTTGTGATTTGGCTGCTCTTGACAGATGCCCAGATCAAAATCTATCAGGATTTTATCTCGCTGGACGAAGTGAAGGTGGTAGGCTGAACAGTTTTATAATTCCCAAACACATTGAAAGGAAGACATTAAACATATTCAAATAGTTAAGGTATTTCATTGTCAGTTTACAAAAGTATTGCTTGCTGATAACACTGACATTTGTTTACAAAGTTTTCTGTTTTTCTGTTTTCTATTTTCCTAATTATTTTGTCTGCTAACTTATTTTATGGCCCCCGCGGAATTTGTTTCAGAAAGTTTCTATTCTTTGTATTCCTAGCTTCTTACGAAAAGCCCCTCACCATTAGGAGAGTTGTCGATACTGAAGAAGTTGTGTGATCATCCACGGCTTTTGCCAACAAGAGCTTGCATCCAGCTGGGCTTAGAGAGACCTGATGCGACATGGTAAGATCATAGTGTTGTAATCTCAATCAGCTTTTGCCTGCCAAAGATTTAATCAAGTGTGTGGTAAGATCATAGTTTTGAGACCTCATTCAGCTTTTGCTTGCCAATTCCTACACAAAGATAGCTTAGAAAGACTTGATAATAGGTGGTGAGATCGTACAACACTGGTCATTTTATGGTAAAGCTGATAATTTGATACTTAACCCTGTAGTGTTTACCAACAAACTATTTGTCGCCATTTCTTCTTCCAGGGCGGACGAAGAAGACAACGATCTGGAGATGCCAAGATCCAAGAAGCAGACTGGTAACACAGCCATCCAAGCCATCTCAGACGACGTCTTAATGATGGAGTCTTGCAAGCTGAAATTCCTAATCAGTCTACTCGCCAACCTGAGACGGGAAGGACACAGGACGCTGGTCTTCAGCCAGTCATGCAAGATGCTGGACATCATTGAAAATGTCTTGAATAATCAGGTTGGTGGCTTAGCTTGCAAAATCGGGCTAAATGGACCGTTTTACAGATACTATCTTTATGGTCATATGGTATTTTCGGTGGTTACCAACTAGCAAAATTATGTTTATTGAAGACGCTTAGAAACTCCTTATCTAAAAACTAGCACTTTGGATCTTTTAGAATTCTCTTTGTTGGGTACCAATTTGACTGAACTATCCCCAATTTCAGAACTTCCAAGTGATGCGACTTGATGGCATCATCGCCAAGCGGGAACGAGAGAAACGAATCACGTCATTCCAGCGAAACAAGGACTTTTCTGTCTTTCTACTCAGCACCCAATTGGGCGGAGTTGGCTTGACACTGACAGGGGCAAATCGAGTTGTTATATGTAAGTTCCTTGGTGATTGACTTTTTCCTAGTGATTTGAGCAAATGATCTAAGATTAATAATTTCTCACTTCCAAGCTGCAAGTCAGCCAGTCAATTTTGCATTGGGGTTATAACAAATCCCTGTGGTTTTGTTTTCTGTTTGTTCAATTCTTATTGACTTTCAAAGTATAGCACCTGTCTTGCATGATCTTAAACAGAACAAATGTAAAAATGTTGTGATAATGTAACTTTATCAAAAAACATATTCCCACACCAGACATCATTGGGACTTTTGATGTCTCATCCTTGTACACCAACATACCACACGAAGAAGGTATTCGTGCCTGTTTCATACTAGCTAGGGTAGGACACACGACCCCTCCCATAAGTGACATTCGCGCCCTCATGAAACTTGTACCAACGAAGAATAATTTTTTCTTCCTAAATGAGCACTATCTACAGGTACATGGCACTGCAATGGGTACTCGCATGGCACCCTCATTTGCATGCCTCTTCATGGGTGACCTCGAGGAACGCATACTTGCCTCAGCACCGTGCCGTCCCTGGATCTGGTGGAGATACGTACATTGATGATGTATTTTTCATCTTGACCAGTGATGAGGACAGTCTGCTGAATTTCACTAATCACATGAATTCTTTCGACAGGACCATCTAGTTCACATCAGCGTACTCGCATCATGCAGGCCCACTTCCTGGATGTCACCATCCACAAGGAGGATATCTTAATAACCACTGATCTGTATTCTAAACCCACACACACACCAGTATCTCCACTCCTCCAGCTGTCACCCAAGGCATTGTAAGAGTGGTATAGCATTTAGTCGGGCCCTCAGACTCGAAAGAATTTGTTCTAACGACTATGATTTCTCCCACCATTCACAGATACTGAAGAATAACTTGGTTCCCAGGGGTCACAGCTCCCGCCAAGTTCAACGTGCCATTTGCCAGAGCCAAAGCTGTACCCCGAAATTTGGCTCTAAAAGTAAAGGCCTCCCAGGCTGATGCCAAACCCAAGATCCCCCTGGTGACTACCTTTCACAATAGTCTCCCTTCCCTTCGCAAAATTACTAACGACAGCTATCACATTCTCCACACTTCAGATCACCATGTCCGTGCCATAGAAATAGAAATGGTACCACTCATAGAAATATTGGTAGCATTACTTGCAGTACATCTAATGTCATATATCTCATCTCTTGCAGGTTTTGTGGAGTTCAGTATGTCGAAGAGACCAAAAATGCTCTAAAAAAGTGTTTCTACGGTCTCCGATCGACTGTCAACACCAAGAAACTAGATACCCCAGTTGGTCATCACTTCAACCAGCCTAACCATTGCATTTCTGATATGATTCTACAGGGCATAGAATCATTTGGCCATCTGCAAGACTCAGTCTGCCTCAGCCGGGAGAAAGTTTGGATAAATCGTCTTCGGACTATTCAACTACATGGGCTCAACTAGGAAATGATTAACTTCTAATTTTGTTCTCCTATTTGTCATCTGTTTCAGATTTATTCCCTGCCAGGAGTTTTGTTTTTTTTGTTTTCACTACTCTGTTTTCCTGACCCCCAGGCCCACGCCCCCCACGCCCACGCCCCCCCCCCCCCCCCCCCCCCCCCCACCCCCGTCCCCCCCCCCCCCCGTCCCCCCCCCCCCGTCCCCCCCCCCCCCCCGTCCCCCCCCCCCCCCCCCCGTCCCCCCCCCCCCCCCCCGTCACATTACTCCTATTCAGCATACTTACTTCTTTGTTAGTTCTTCCCATTGATCTTCACCCTGGACCTTCTTCCTTGTGGTTATACCCCTTCTTGGTTTGTCTTTGATCTCTACCCACACTGACCTCACCCTTTAATCCCTCAGCCTAATCCTCCTTTTGTTGATTGTTCCACTGGACTCTGTGCTTTTTCTTTTTTGTTTCTTCAGCCAACCATGATGTGCATCATGCTGTATGTTGCTCTATATATGTTTGTTTCTTGTACACTGCCATTTTGTCTCTGAAGAAGATCTTGTTAAGATAGAAATATTAGGCCCTCTTAACTTATTTAACTTTATTTTGTAGTTGATCCGAGCTGGAACCCAGCTAATGACAACCAAGCTGTAGATCGAGTATATCGAATCGGTCAGACCTGGACTGTGGTCGTCTATCGACTCATCACGTGCAGCACAGTAGAGGAGAAGATATATAGAAGACAGATCTTCAAAGATTCACTGATGAAACAGACAACTGGAACATCAGAAGACCTATTTCGGTAAATCTAAACTCTATAAAATATAACAATCTGATTTTGTTTGTAATAAAATTATCAAAAAAGGAACTGATTTTATGTTTTTTTGTTGTTTTGGGGGTTTTTTTTTTTTTCTTTTAAAATCTTTATTTTGTTATTTTTTTAAAATTTTCTTTTTATGTTTTGAAAATTTCCCTTCAGCTACTTCACTCATCAAGATCTGAAAGATCTCTTCATTCTGGACAATCCTCGGACATCGACCACCCAGCAAGCTCTAGAAAAGATGCACGCAGCACAACGCAAGACGGACACAGTGCTAGATAAACACATCGCATTCCTGTACTCACTAGGTAAAGACTTGCTTGGTCTCAGTGATCACGACTTGATGTTTTCTCAAGACTAAATCTATGCTTCATGAGTGAAGAGTACCCAAACTGAAACAAAGTCATGCCAGAATAAACAGTTGTGCGTACTTGTTATAAATGTGTTCTATTCAAAGTACACTGAGCTCATAGCTAACGAACTGTTGATATAAATACATCATACTCTTGTTTTTTCTACTTCTTAGACGTCTTTGGTCTCAGTGATCATGACCTGATGTTTTCTCAAGAGGCAGACACTGAAAATAAAGAGGATCAGGAGGAAGCAGCAGGATACGTAGGATACGTACAACACAGTACGCGAAGCCCGATCGATAGTGGCCCTGCACGCGCAAGAAATGCAGGAGACGGATACGGATACGGATACGGATACGGATACGGATACGGATACGGATACGGATACGGATACGGATACGTACAAGACCAACACGTACAAGACCAACACGTACACGTGTCCACACTGAGACTCGAACTCACGCTCTGCGGAACAGAAAACCAAGCTCTTAACCGCTCGGCCACGACACTCCACACGAGTGGAGATGTTGTACAGATGTTGAAACGTTTATTATGTCATTTTCTTTGTTCCAAACAGTCAGAACACACAATGAATTGCATTTTTGAACGAACTTGATTTTAGGGTGGTTTCGTTTAAATATCTATAAAATGTTAACAGGTGGAGCAATTGAGAAAATTTTCCTACTTAAAAGTAGCTACAAGTTGTTTAAAAAGGCCATGTAATTACAGCAAAAAATATTGATTTATTTAGTATGTGTCAAATCATGTTGATTATTATTGTAAAGATGCACAAACCTCCATTTTCCCCATAATTTTATGAGACCAGCTCCACAAAAATGGGTAATTTTAAATGAGTTAATACCCGATTTGATTTAATACCCTTTTTCGCATCTTATTACCCGAGATGTCAGTCATAAACAAAACCAAAAATTCAATTGGTAAAAAGAAATTTGAAAAGCAACTCTCCAAAAATCTACAATTGATTTAAGAAATGAAGTTCTCATATTAGTATTGAACAGATTGGAGGTGAACTTAAGTCATTTTAAATTAAAACACAATTCTACTTCTTCAGAAAGTCATTTTTTTTTTTTTTTTTTTAGAAGTGCAAGCTTTGTTTTCTTGATCATGTCCTTCATCATTCTGACAATGCGGTCTCGTCCATACGCCGCTCCCTGATGCAACACAAGCTCCGCAGTGTCGTCTGGCTCTCCATACGCCGCTCCCTGATGCAACACAAGCTCCGCAGTGTCGTCTGGCCCTCCATACGCCGCTCCCTGATGCAACACAAGCTCCGCAGTGTCGTCTGGCCCTCCATACGCCGCTCCCTGATGCAACACAAGCTCCGCAGTGTCGTCTGGCCCTCCATACGCCGCTCCCTGATGCAACACAAGCTCCGCAGTGTCGTCTGGCCCTCCATACGCCGCTCCCTGATGCAACACAAACTCCACCATCTACGCAGTGTCGTCTGGCCCTTCATCAGGCAGTGGAAAATAAAAACTATTTGGATGGATGAATTAATTTTTTTAAATGCAAATCTCCCATCATAAGGCCAAAGGCCACTAGATGTTGGGGCTACAGTAGCCTTGGTCAAGGCGTTCATCGTTATCCGTCCGTACGTACAGCGCAGCGGTAATCATAGCCTTGGTCAAGGCGAGTTCATCGCTATCCGTCCGTCGTTAGCCGTCCAGAAATACACTGTGCGCGCGCCCCGCATATGCTGCTAGCTTGCGCCCCGTGCAAAGATACAGCACGAACAGCGACCTCATACGGCGACTATTTATGCAAATCAACTGAGGCTACTTTTTTGCCTTGGATCATTGGGTTTTTGAAATCTTATGTTTTTCCTATATTTTGCGCCACATTTCCAGCGCATGACCTCGTATGCGAATACAGATAAGTATAGGCGGGGCTAAGATGTGAAGTGTCCAATCACAACGCGGTTGAATCCCGACGTCATCAAATTTGATGCAGCATGACATTCAAGACAAAATGGCAGATATTCAGCATCGTCTGTCGTCCGAACTTCTGTCGTGTTTGAATTTTGTAGTGAAAATATTATCCTCGAAGATTTTAGACCCGAGCAGCGAAAGGCCATTAGAAATTTAGAATCCTTTCTTCGTGATCGCGGTGTTTTTGTGAATTTGCCGACAGGTTATGGGAAATCCTTCATTTTTCAGGCAGCCTGAGCCCCATTTTGCTCGGAGCTCGCACGTACGGCCAGGTACTCAGCGTCAGTTTTCAGCGTGTTCGGTCAGTTTTCTTATCGCTGCATAATCGGCATTAACCCAGGCATGCTGGTCTGTGCGTTATGGCCACATTGTATGGTCCAAGCATGGTCCAACTCTGTGGGAAGGGGCGCCGGGCATGTTTATGGCTGCAGAACCAACCTTCAAAGTGATCGCAATATCGTAATTTAAACGGGGACAATTAAGTGTCTTATATCCTCAATAACTCCTTAGATTATTTTCTTGGCAAAATTCAGCCGGCAAGGCATTTAATTATCAGAGTTCCGCGTTTTAGCGAGCCACGGTTTTCAGATCAGCTGGATTAGATGCGTGCGATATAATGTATGGAACCGAGTTCGACACGTTTCAATAGAGTCTCGGCCTTCTCCAGTCAGCGCGGTTTAAAACTCGAAACTAAGCAGCTAAACACAACTAGTTGACCATAACATTGTCAACATTCAAGAAAATACCCAGCAAAACGAGCAAAAATAACTGCGACCCTCACCAATCAAGCAAGACAGTTCAAATCTTCATGTGTAATTCCTACAAGCCTTCGTAAAAATCACTCAACTTTCTCAGAAAAAATATGTCAACGATGGCGGTGTTCGTAAACACTTGCGAGCTAGCTATGACCTTTCACCGCTAGCTCAAATTATGCAGTTGGACTGTGTTGGATGAGCAGTAAGGTCATATAAGTCACAGTTGGATCCTGTTGGATTTAACAGGCAAGTCCTGGGGAACCATTAGAGCGTTAGGGTTAAGCCTCGCTATGTTATTCAAACAAAGCTTGCTGGCTAAATGGACACAGATGAGGAGAATCATCACCATGGTTTCTAAATGGGACTTGTGTATATCTAAATTATATTGACCCCATATCAAAGGTCATCAAGACAGAAAAGCATTGGCTGTTCTCTGACTCGATCTAAGCGAGATAAAGTTCAGACTTCTTGTTGTACAGTGATTGATGCAGAATGAAGGCCGTGTCTGAATGTAAACCTGGCTACAACTTGAAACCACACAAGTCTACTGCAGCCACTTTACATATACTTGCGTGTTATTTCAAACAATAGACAATTAATTTAGACACGGCTTAAGGCTCTGCCCGAATTACTTGGCTATGGCTAGCATTGATCCAATTTGGCATATTGGTTTTTAGGCCGCAGCCAAGTATTCAAACGTGACTTACTAGAAGAAGTTCTAGACTCACCCTGTGTTGGCGTTGGTCTTGTACGTTGTACATTGTGATATTTAGCCCAGCAAACAAAAACTTGGAAAAATGATGTGTCCCTAAATTGGGCTAATTGGTGAAGGGTTGCCTAAGGTGAGAGACTTGAACAAGTTCAAGGAAACCCCCAAATTTAAGATTTTTGTTGCTTACAATAATCATATCTACGTTAAAGTGTATTTTGGGGATTTCCTTGAACTTGTTCAAGTCTTCCATGTTAGGCAACCCTTTAACTACTTTTTAGCCCAATTTATAGACACACCATTTTCCCCCAGTTTTTGTTTACTGAGCTAAATATCACAATGTTGTTATTGTTCATATGATTTTTCATACGGTTTTAATATGATAACTGTGCCAGTAAGCAACTTGGTGAATTTGAAGCTCACCAATACTGACTACATGATGATATCTGGAGACAGTGTAATGTGCGCACATTTATAGGGTCACAAGTTGTCATTTTGGATAATTACTGTGTTCTCATAATTATTCAGTCACTGCTTTAGCAAATGTTATTGAAGTAAGGATATGTAAGTAGAATCACCAAAATAAACTTTTCAAAAAATAAAAATATACCCAAATATGGGAATAAACATATTACATGGCAGGGATTAACGATTTATGCAAATTAGACATATTTCCACCACTTGGATTTTTGTAGATTTTTAGTATGTAATTCGATCTAGGAACCTTATAGAAATGCACTGTGGTGAAAAACAATTTGTTGCAATTTGTTTGAGGTCGAAACTTATTTTTTTTCTGGACTATTTGTGAACATTTAGATTTTGGCCCTTTTGGCCGCCGGTGTGAAAGGTAATTTTGTCCCCCCTGGTAAATGTGTCCACCCGGACAAACTTGGCCGTGACCACCAAAGATCGTAGAGCGCCGTAGGCGCTAGAGCGCCGCTGCGCGGCGCTCTAGGGTCTTTGGTGACCACTGACCTCTATACCTGGACGGATCATTGGCTCACGGAAGTGACGCCTCGCGTGGGTCCGCCATGTTGCACTTTCGAAAATCGACGTGCGAGAAGGTTGTAAATAATACAGATTTGTGTACAATTCGACTGCAGCCTTCCTTGTGTGCAGGTTCTGTTTCTGAACTTGATAATCGTTGAAAATGCCCACATGTGCTGCAATCAACTGCTCAAACCGGTAATAAAGGATGTGTACAGACATTTCATTCGTAAGTTCAACTATGTTTTCTATGTATTTTAAAAGCAGATTGGAAGTAGTTAGCGTACCGTCTAGCGCTCTGTGTAGTACCAATGTTTATATTATTGCATGCATGCATTGCATCATGCATACTACGTATGCGGTATGGCATATGCAATTCAATGTAATTCTGATCATTTCATTGCTGATACTAGGCGATATAATCTATAGCAATCCAATGCCATGCTATGCTATAGATTTCGACTAGACTAAGTAGATTCAATTTCTAACGATTAGTCTATTCATAATTATCATCTTGTTATGTTAATTGTAACTTGAACTTGACAGTCACGATAAACGTCTTTAAGTTTGACGAGTGTCTTACTTGAAAAGGGTATTGTGTATATTCATCATAGATTTACCTCATTCAACGTCATGCTAACTCTAGTATATTACTCTATTGAAGATTATGCATACAATAATTAATTGGTATTCTTATATTTATATAATGATAAACTTGGACATTGACATTGTTTACTTTAACTTAGTTGCATTTTATTTTAGTTCCTATGAATTTTGGTCAGACTTTCACCATCAGTCTACTCTAGTGGTCTAAATTCCCCGCTAGAAGGGTGGAAGTATCTAAATTTCCTACATCCCTTCACCTGTTATTAGAAGACAATTTGTTTGACAGATGATAATTTTTTTGAAAAAAAATAATGAATTGAATTTAATTAAAAATACTGGAACACTTGTTTACAGTCACCCCACCCTGGAAATAAATCGTCTGATGTAGTGTGTAGACTGTAGTGTAGATTATTCTACAATTTACCTTGTATGCTTACATTTGCTGCAGGTTTCCATTCAGCCGCCGGTCTGTACTTGCAGAATGCAGTATGGATGGTCAACATGAAGCGAGATTTGTGGACTCCCGACAAGAGCTCTGTACTCTACGTCAATCATTTTGAAGAGACCTGCTTTGATAATACTGGGCAGACAGTTCATCTTACTCAGGATGCTGTCCTTACAATATTTTATTTTCCGCTTCATCTTTAGAAGGTACATTAAATTGTATATGTTACAAACAAGTATTCTCTGTATTAGGCCCTATCTACTTTTGCTTTAACAACACCTTTTTCAAAACATTCCTGGCAGTTTTGAGTAGCCATATGTGCCTGTATTCAAACTGAAGAATTACTAAAGGAATTGTTATTATTGACGTATTATTTCACTTTATCTTCATGAAAGTTGTAAAATAATCCCTTGTTATGTTGGAAGAGGATTAATTTTGAAATAAATTGTATACAACATGTATTAAATATTTATTTGACAAATCTGAACTTAAAGGTAGTATACACCATTTGCAGATATCGAAAATATTTACTACCGAATTATTAAGAAATATCATACTCATCTGAAAGTAAATGTTGATTCTGGGCATCCAGCAAAATGATTGCGCTAGATATCCTGTAATTATTCTGAAAAATAGAATTTTATAATGAAAACTTGTTGAATTGCCCTGTACAATAAACCGGTACAATATAAGATTGAGAATTCATTTTACCTCATGTTATTTTCTTTATTCTAATATATACAGTTCAAATACGTGTCAGTGATGATAAAATATGTTTTTGAAAAAGAAAAAAAATACAGTGATTAGGAATGATTCGTAAACCATTTAAAACCTTTGCCACATCACAAGTGCCTTTTTTATCTTGAATTCTATATGGTTTAATGGCAAAATGTAAAGAATTTTCAAAACATCTTGCAAGAAAGCACATCATTTACAAATGTATTGTTTATTGATCTATTCATTAACCCTTACCCCCTAGGCCTTTCTTGCTAGCAATCCTCAAAAATTCTCCACAACATCATGTGCCTCAATTCTTCAAAATCCTTATTTTTTTTAATCCTCAAACTGCAATGAGGATTCTGGGGATTGAAAAAAGTCAATCCTCCAAAATTCCCATTAAGATTTTTTTGAAAACCCCATTCAGCCTCAATCCTCAAAAATCCTCCACACTTAAAACCACATCGTGCCTAAATCCTCCAAAATCCTCATTTTATTTAAACCCCATACATCCTCAATCCTCAAAAATCCTCAAACTGCAGAGGATTTTGGAGGATTGGGGATGTATGGGGTTAATCAGTTCAGAAATGTATTCATTTATTAAAGCATTTTATTTTTCCTTCGGGAGAATAATAAAACAAGGCTTGATTTAACTTCTAAGGTCTCCTATAATAATAAAAAATGAAGCGACACGCCCCGTAATTAAAAATAGTGTCTACGCAATACAGCCCTTCAGTACGTAATGTATAGTGAACCGTATCGCTCTTGGAAGTGTAAAATGGCCGCCGCGCGTGCTCGCCGACTTCAAGTGTCGGCAGGGCAGAGCCTCTGTCATGAAATGACGAAAATCAACCGAAGAGGGCGTTTTGCGGAAATTTGTCAATATGGCTTCCGAGCTCTCGCGTAAAACTAACGTAATTAGCTATACCACGGAGGAAAGACAACAGATAGTTAGTGAATTGCGGGGAAATACTTAATAAAAAAATGGCCAATCATAAAACTAGATTTTCTTTCCTGCACTTGATCGAAAAGGCCCGCCGTGTATTTATGCTCCTTAGAAAACCGGTTAGGACCAACATTTTAACAATTTTGTTTTTTCAGTGGCACTGAACTGAAGCTTTATTTGAAAGCCATATATTTGAATGCCATACAGTAAACAAATTCTGGGGCCAATTCATACAACTTGATACAAGCAATATTCTTTTTGCATTTTTTTTTTTTTTTTACATCAAATATAAATTTGAGGCTTTACACACAAGCACTTGGTTCACATAATTACTATTTGGACGTTAAACCTCAACATTCCTGATCCTGCAATGTTAATTTAAAAACCAACCAGTTTTAAATACTGTCGCATTAAATGTAGACGCCTATGAAATCTAGTAATATTTTACCCTTTTATTGACTGAAACCTTACATGGGTCATAATTGACATTTACTATTAAAAGAAGTTCGTAAATATTAAACTTGGATTTTCCAAGAATTATTCAATTGCGCCGCGACTTAGGGACACTCGGTCGAATGTGTGCCAAATTTCTGGACGCCACCGTTTTGGGGTTTTTTCGGACTAAGCTTACACCTAAATTGTTAACAGAGGGTAAAATAGCAAGCATTAATAACATTAACATGGTAAAGGTACAATGAATTTGCAGTTTGTCAACAAAGAAGTTTGGCAACATTGCATGAGGAAAGTCGGCCCAACATTAACTGTTTATAAACAATGTACTAAAACGTCTAAAAGTACAGCTGTAAAAGTACAGCTATAGCTACGCCGTACGTACGAATATAGCGCAGCACACTTTCACAAACTCAGGCTGACCATTTTTTCAGTCGCTGTTTCTTTCTCTTTCGTAATTTTACGGTTTCGGACATTTAGCCTTATGCCTACGGTTTATTCTTTCGAAATAACCACAGTCTTTAGAGCTCCGTCGTAAGCCATAAAGTTCTGAAATCGACGACACATGTGTTGCTGTTGGTAAGCGCCGCCATTTTGACAATTTTCCGCGCGTTGACTTTTAGAAAGGTCATGACAGAGGCTAATGGGCAACGATCCGTCCATGTATAGAGGTCAGTGGCCGTGACCCGGTAAACCTGTCCGGGGGGACACATTTACCTAGGTATTTCTGTCCCCCTCCAGGTAATTCTGTCTCCCTGCCCAACGAAGTTAAACGTGTCCCCTGGTAAATTTGTCCCGTGCAACGTCACAAGTCTAGCACCCAAGAGACGTAGTACAGGTTCACCCCTACATGGCATATGAAGCACGATATGAAGCACGATATGAAGCACGATGTGGCAGAGAAAACCCCCCCTCTTTTGTGTTGACCATTGTGTTCCCGGAATCTCAGGAATTCCTTTTAGGTTTCAAGGGGGGATGGGTTAGGTTACAATAGCGTTGAGTGCGTATACAGTATAGGGATAAGAGGGGGGTACCCCTCTGCCACATATCGTGCTGGGTATACTACATGGGTGCATCATTTGTGGCAGATTGTAGGATGTGTAGTGTCCTACAAATTACAAGTGGTCTAAGGTGTTGCCACACATCGTGCTAGGGAATATAGAATTTGTACGCGTGCAAGAAGTCTGAAAATACTGATTACTGCCGTTTTCCCTTTCGCGCAGAAACGTAGATCGGTTGATTTAATTAATAAAGTTATTTTTATTTTTTATTTTATTTGGATAAACCGCGTACCGATGAAGGGAAGAGAAGTCCAAATAATAAATACCATGTGGGCTTTACATTGAAATAACATCAAAATAACCACTTATGTGTGGAACACTGTCTTGGGGGACAAAATTACCGAGCGAGGGGACAGAATAAACTGGAGGGGGACAGAATTAACGGCTCCAGTGGGACACTTTTACCTAGGTAATTCTGTCCCCCCGGACAATTTTACCGGGGGACAGAATTACCTTCCACACCGGCCCTACGTACTGTGACGGAAAGTGTGTGGAGCCAATATAGTTGTGACGTCAGACGTATAGCACTAACGCTTAATCCACGGTCGGACGTGACCGGTAGTTGCGCGCGCTGGTTGGGCGGAGCTTATTGCTGAGTATCTGGCTGTGCAGTGTGCGTGATTGGGTAACAAAGCCCCATAGGATTAAGTACATGCATGCGTTTTGCATGGGGTGGTGTTCACCCCCGCCGCGCCCCCATATATAGTACCTGGTACGCGTGCATCGTGGTGGTTAGGAGAGATACACTAGCAGGTAAGACGTATAGGTAACTCGTTTTATGCGACGCGTACGGAGCGGTACATTGTTTACGCTAGCTTGCATGGTTAATGCATAACCATGGAGTTTTGTTTTTGTTTTTTTCTCCATGTCTGTGGTTAATGCGCAGCGAGTACAATGCTGTACGATTTGTACAAAGTCTGATTAGCTGTGCTGGGGTTACGTTGACGTGTGGGGCTGAGTTCTAGTCGGCTGTACGTTGCATTCACTGGCTTGCATACGGCGCGTAGCGAGTAGTACCTTGCTATATGGAATGTACATTGCAAAGCTGCTGAATTATGTGCTCATGTGTACGTATGCTGCGTTTATTGCTCCATCACCGAAGCATTGATGGTGTTTACGACGACCCAAATACACTTCGTAACTTACGACGTGTTACTTGCCGTTGTCGAGGTATTTGCGACGCATTGAACGCATCGTCGTAACTTTAGTGAAATGGATTGTACGACGCGTTGCGAGATGCGACGCGTTACTCTTTGTTGTAACTCGAGTTGCGGCGCGTCGCAAAGTTTAGTGAAATCGGGTGCTGCACCCTTAGCCTTTAGGTCGCTCTGAGTGATCTCTCGTCTAAGGAAGAGCCTGGGGTTGGGAAGATTGTCGTCGCGTTAATAGGTGTCCGACTTATCCTAACAGCCTTAGGTTGGCCCGGGGAGTTCCCGCCACAGTACGAACCTGAGACTAAATTACCTAAAGAGATAGGAAGCAACGATCGACTCCCATTGTCACGCCTTCGACCGTATCCTACAGAGTCTGATGCGCCTGTGCATCTTTCGACGATAGCGGCGCTATTCGCGTCTTGACATCCAACATGGCGAACATAATCGAGAAATTTTAGCTCCGATATTTCGACGCATTTTTCATAACAAATAGTCAGCGAAGTTATAATTTTAATTGATGTAAGTTTCAATCCGATAATTCTTTACATAAATATGTGCTTTGGGTTATATAAATTTATGTTTAAAAGAGAAAATAAACCTATACCGCAACGATGTTTCGTCGTTTTAGTTACTTCTGTGTGTCTTTGCATAGCTGTATTCGGAAGTCCATGTTTTCGGTGATTTTGCCCTTAAAAATGACCCATTTGTGCTTCAATTCACGCAATACTGGTGATATATAATTTGTTTGTAGAAGCTGTTTCGTAAAATTCGAACTTTGGACCGTGTCACGTACGTTTTTAAAACATTACCAGATTTTTAGGGAATCATCACAAAAAGTCTCAAAATCAGGAAAAAATAAGATTCTGTTCATTTATGATATTTCACATTTTAAGTAAAAACTGTGACTAGTTTGCATCAATTAAAGTTGCAATTAATGATCCTTATAATATCAAAAACTAACATGGTAGATACATTTTAAATATGTTCCTGTGTGCACTCGATGCATTGGAAATATAATATTATATTCCATATTCCTATAATTTAGGTCAACAAATTGTTTATTTGGGGGCAAAAATGGTTTCCAACATGTTTCCAACATGTTTCCAATGTGTATAAAAAAGGGTCGTGATGTTAACAAAATACCTGGTTATCATACTATTGCCTAGGTCGTATTATGACCTTATTTAAAATAGATTGAATGCATTTTATTGATGTCAGAGTAGCCTGTGCACTGAATGCAATTTATAATGAGCCATGTTTTTGATTATTATACAAATTTGGTGCTCAAAAAAAAGCATTTTTGTGATTTTTTTTTTTTTTTTTTTTTTTTTTACAAAAATGGACTGCCGAAGTAGTGAAAAGGCATAATACAAGATTTGCCAGACATACATGTACTAATATTAAAGTTGCCAAAGGGTCATGTATGAACTAAACACATCTATCAATCTTAATTTGGGGCTAAAATGTATATTTTAAATGATTTTCACAAACACAAAATGGTCGCTGTGTAGCCGGCTGCTGACCTAGGGCATACATGCCCATTGTCCACCTTTGATCACAAGATGACTTGCAAATGAAATTTGATTGCAATAAACAGCAATTTTCGTTCACTTATTTTACTAAATTTGTTGTACTCAATTTTCTTCATGTTGTGTTCAGTTTTATTCATTAGTTAGCAACTGCTAATTTTATTGTGATATTTTGCTCGTTAATCGCAAGTCAACATTACAAAATTTGGCACCTTTTCGTAAAAAAATGCGTGATGATTCGGCTGTCTCTCAAGCCATATTTATATCAGGGGAAGTACAAAAGCAACACAATAACTAACCTTTGTCTGGCCTATCATGTTTTTTTGAAACATGACCACGAAACCCCGATGTTGATGTATATTGTTTGTTACACAATGGACATTGGTAGTTTTTGGGTGATTTTTCTTTCGGTTTTGGGTCATGATTTTTTGTTGCCGTCATTTTCTGGTTCAACTTCAACTTCAAGAATCTCATCGTTTTCGCTGCTTAGCCACTTGTTTTAGTGTCATTTTTTTATTAGTCATCACATTTAATAAATGGCAGCATTTCAAGGCAGGGGTTAACTGTTGGGTGAAACTTTATTGCACAATAAATGTGTAACATTTCAGACTACATTTTACATTTTTGTAACTGGTTGGGCCTTGAGGATCCTAACTGTTTTTTAAAAAATGCACATTTTTCAGGAGGGACTTATTTCTTTTGACCTGTTTAGTATAATAAGTACAGTGTGTAAAAAAAGTCTGAACTCACCAGTGCATGCAGCGAAGCAATGGGGCCCGATTAGTGTACATGTATGTACACTGTACAACCAGAACTGCCGCAGGCTGGACGACGTCTCCATTGCATTGGTGTTGGAAAAATGCAAATCAAATATTTTGTATGCAAATCGCTTCTGCGGAATGCTAATACTGTGAGAGCTTTATAATTAAATAAAAACTCGTTCCCGCCCAAGTTATCGCGTTATTCGTCGAATGTTACTGTTCCTCAAATATAGGCAGGGGCCAATTTCATAGAGCTGCTAATAAGCAAAAAAATGTGCTTAACACAAACAAGTCTTGTTCATTAAAAACAGGTTATATACCAGCCAAAATTCTACGTGTTTTTCATGCTAAGCAAAATTATCAATCCAAAACAATAAAGACCACGTACAAATTTGGTCTGTAACCTTGTTTTTGCCACGGACACATTTTCATGCTAAGCAAATTTGTGTGCTTAGCAGCTCTATGAAATTGGCCCCAGGGCGCAGCAACAAAACTGGCTCGCGACGCGCAATGCCTTTTAAATCATAGCGATAATAGATAGACCAGGGACGTGATCACGCACGTGGTTCAATCATCACATACATGTAGTTCGTAAATTGGCAGGCACATACGGTTGATCAAGAGGGCTTTGGAAGACTTCACAAGGGTGAATGTAATTGTGCCACTTTGAGCCTGAAAATTTAGCCTTTGGAAGTGAGATAAGAGTGATTGAACTACAGTATAATCAAGATACTTGTGAAGTTGTACTTCTGCAATTGAAAACACGGTTCAAAATCAAGGTGGAATTTCTTCGGTATGTCTGTTTTTGTATCTGTTAAATATTGACGTATACGTACGCTTCGTTTACACTGCAGAAACTGTTCTAAACACTTTCTTGCCATCAGTTCGTAACCATGTTTACAATGCTAAGCATGTTTAGCACGAGTACATGTACGTAGTAGGAATTGGACACGTGCGTTTAGCTTCTAAACATGTTTACAAACTTATTTATTGCAAGAAAGGTGTTTGTTCGCTAAACAGTTTTAGGGTGTACGTGTGCGCTTTCCTATGACTATGAGCGAGTTTGTCTCTACGTAGGCTAGTCTTGCTCCACCAAGACCAAACTGTTCATTTGTTCCGCGGCGCGCACATGTCTGTCTATCCAGGCTTATTGAGGGCGCCCTTAATTATCGCCAGATTCGTTCTCACAGTACGGTCTTGAAGCAAGAGTCACGTGAACCCGTTAAATTCTGAGGACATTCCAAACATAGCTCAAATAGCTACTCGCCCCCACATGCGCGTTGAGTCGTTTTCATTCAATGTAGTACACTCAGCGCGCATGCGAGGGCGAATTTGAGCTGACTTCTTTCCTATGACTTAGAAAGCGCATATGTAAACAAAGTCATGACCTCATCACGCCTCTTGTCTATTTCGGATGTGGGCTTGGTAACAGAAAATGTGCCTGCAGTACACTGCGGAAGCTTTTAGGGGGGGGGGGGGGGGGGGGGGGGGCAAGAAGGATAGTTCCAGAACTAATCTGCTATTTGTGTGCTATATTTCTGTGCTAGAAATGGGAACTTGATATGAAAATTAAGAATATTGGATGGTATGTACCCAAGCCTTGTTAAACACAAGCCTTGTTAAACTTTAGGAACTGAAAATACTTACGGGCACAACTTTCAAAACTGCATGTGAAAACAAGTCGACGTTTTTTGGCTCTCGCAACGTTGGCCGGTAATACAAAATATTACTTATTTTTACAGTTGACATCGCGACAGTTACTCGGAGCCAATGGAGGATTACATGAACCGCATGATCTTCGTTCTGAAGGAACTTGTCACCACTCTGGGTTCATCTGTGCCTGCCAAACCAACAATTTTTTTTATTTGCTCTAGAATTAAGTCCCAATTAACTTTGTCCTTTTGTGCGATTTCTTTTTTATTTAAGGTGTTTTTATTTACCGGCTATTTTGAAACATTTCTCGTTGAAATAATTATTACTAATTATTGCATTTGATCAAAAGTTTTCAAATGTTCAGGCAAAACTCGAACCACTTTGAATGGTTTGAGTGAGGTCTTGTCAATCTCAAAAGTATAACAATACTTTCTCTACTGTTTGTTTGACAAAAAAAAAACTTCTAATGATCCCCCAAATGAAAAAGTAATACAAGTTTTCATGAAGAGATGATGATGTTATATAATTTGTACCCAATAATTCAAAACGAAACAAAACCAACTTACTTTTGTAAGTGGGTCGTCACTACGAGCCTCCATATCTCACAACTCTCAGAAAAGAAAAGGAAAGGAAAGGAATGCAATTTACCAGCTCAAGCAAACATCTAGCGCGCAGGGTCAGCTTCGACGCCCTAAGCTACTCGTAAAATATTCACGACAAAACATTCACGACTTGCATGCATGTCGTGAATTAAGTCGTTAAAAATGGTGTGATGTCGTACATAAAAGTTTGTGATGCCGTATAAAAAAATTTGTGATGCCGTATAAAAAAATTTGTGATGCCGTACCCAAAAAAATTGTGATGTCGTACCCAAAAAATTTGTGGTGTCGTACATAAAATTCGCGTCTTTGATGTCCCTTCAGGGCCACCATGACATAGCCATACACAACCGTCGCGAAAAGTGAAGTGGCATCCTCAGCTATCAGGATACTTAACGTTAACATACATTCTTTCCGACAATTATCATGATTATATTGTATATTTGTTTTCAATCATTTTTATAGAGATTAGTTTCAGAAATGATTCATTTTTATTCCGCTTCAAATTGAACAAATTGTATTACGTACCCCCAATTCTCAAAAAATGGATTTTAATTAAAGATTTCCTCTTTCCAATGTCATGACTGTTTCAGAAGGTCGGGTGAATTTTTCATCTAGCAGTGGCGTTAAGTGTTGGGTCCAGGACTTGCATTCAACAGAATGGGCGATAGAGAAGGACAACCCCTGCGAGGTGAGTGAAAGAAAACTTGTCTCGATTGAAGAGTAAGATTGAGACACGACTCGTGCAAATGCCCCCCCCCAAAAAAAAACCAAAAAAAAAAACCCAAGCAAGCAAGAAATTCATAACAGACAAGCATGCGAAATATTCTATTTTAATCTGATTTCCTCAGTGGTTTTGATCGTCCTCTTCTTTTTTTTTTTCCATCACCTTCCGTGTGCAAAAGTAAAGGAAATATCATCTTTTTCTTGCCTAGTTTCCTCTTTTCCTTTTTACTCATGCCTGTAGACAGGACTATACTTCAGTCATTTTTTTCTTGGAAATAGTCTGCAAGTGCAACAACTTATGAAAGTGGAAAACAAAATCTGTAACAATTGTTTAAAATAAACAGCAAAATGCGAAAGAGAACTGTGGTAGATTTTGTGAAGGATATTGAAACTATAAAAGAAAAATATATAAAAAGAAAATAAAAGAAGAAAAAAAAAAAAATTTTGAAACATATTTAGTGTGCAAAAAATTTATCCCGTATAAATAATCCTGTATGGCAAACAATATTACTGACGCGACCATAAATCCCCAAAAGTGTAAACATTTTGTGTGCATAAACATTGCAAATAAAACGCCATGGAAAGTATTAAAAACTGCTCTTGCTCAGAAAGATATTTTCCAAAAATTATAATATAGAAATCGGCAACACTCCCAAACGGAGGAGTGGCATGAAGCTAAGTTTGGCAGATGGGCAGCAGTATAACCTACTGATGAAGCAAGCCTTCAAAGCTGTAAAAGATAAGCACCCCTGGGATTCAATACAGTTAACCAACAAAGCAGCCAAGATTGACAGGAAAGGGAAATGCCTCAGGAGAATTGCAAAGATAAAGGTAAAGTCACCACCTGAGATACCTTCACATTGCAGGAACTCAAATGGCACTTCACTCAAGTGAAATAAAAACCCTCAGAAATATTGATACTTCTTTATGAAGTTGTGCTCCCTCTAGAAGCAAATTGTGCTAACCAGGCTTAACCAGTTCCCACCGGATGACGTATATAAATGCACAGTTTTTCTCAAATTCAAAACGGATGACACATAAACGCGCCAAGTTCAAGTTCGGAAATGTCTGTCGGCAGCGAGCAAGGCCGGAAATGCGTGGGTGTGCTTCTCGGCACTATCGGCCTGAACATGCTTCGGATCGAGTTTCGTTAAAAATAATCCCGCCCCTCGGCTTGGTGATGTTAAAATAATCCCGGCGTGAACTGGTTAAAGGGATCGTATACGTTTGGTAATTGGAACGCACTGTTTGTTTCAATCATAAAGTTGTAGATATATACCATAAGACCAAATAAAAAAACAAACATGTTTAGCGTCATGCCTTTTTTTTTTAAGAAAGGAGGAGGCTGGGGTGGATTTTGGGGGCTGTATTTTATAGTAAATATTGTTTAACTGACCTCTCTAAAAAGTTTTACTATCGTGGATGCCGAGGAAAGCAAGAAAAACGGCGTTCGTTTTCAACCAGTGTCGGGCAGTAATTCTTACGTTGTTGTTTTCTTCACAATCGCCGTCCGGCAATCGCAAATTTCTTTTTATAAAATTCAATGTTTTTGAACAATTATAGGATATCTAGGGCAATCAATTTGCTGGATGCCTACAATCATTATTTACTTTCAAATGAGTAAGATAATTCTTAATAATTTGGTAGTAAATTTTTTAGAGATCTGCAAATGGTATATCTTACCTTTAATGCGAGTCATGCAGTGAACATGTCGCACCCTATATTCCAATTTAAAATTAAAACATGGTTCACCCACTATTACAAATCAAAATTCATATGGGTCGATCATTTATGCACCGTACACGTCGCACGCTAGCCTTCCTATAATAAATATATATATATATGTACACAGTGATGCTAAAGTCCTGCGGTTATGGAAAAAGATACCACTTTTTATCCCCAAAAATTTGAATCTGACAAGCGTTACTGCAGTGACGTTTCTCAGAGTGTGTATTCCAATGCAGATTATTCTTCCTGCGTGGACATAACCGCTCCAGATTTTCGGTAATATCTCAAAATCACTACCACCTTTTGAAATGAAATTTGTACAGGTTAGTTTTATGGTAAATATCTATAACTATAAAAGATTGAAACAAACAGTAGGTTCCAATTACCAAACGTATACGATCCCTTTAACTTACGGCGCAGCTACGCATTAAAGTTATGGCGTAAGTCTTGCACCACATCCAGTTAAGGCGCAAGTTATGCACAGTTTTGTGAAATCGACTGCAGGGCTTTGTTGCGGTTAATTGGACTGACTTTGAAATGATGTAAATATTTTGTTCAAAAATCTTTTAAGATCGACCATGAATCCGAATCGAATAAAGACACCGGAGTGCATCATGTTGGTAAAGGGTTCTACCTCCACACTGAGCTTTACAACAAGCTGTACTCCTACCAGAGGGAAGCACTCAAGTGGTTCTGGAGGTTACATTGGAAGATCAAAGGCGGAATATTGCGAGATGATATGGGGTAGGGTCTTCAGTGAAAAATAACACATTAACCCTTTCCTTACTATCATTGTCGAGGTTACTGGACCATTTTAGGAAGGGTTTTAATCTTTGAGATATAAGATATAAATGTTTTTCTGTTTGATTTGTCAGTCTTGGTAAGACCATCCAAGTCATCGCCTTCTTGAGTGGCCTGTTCTACCTGGGTAAAGTCAAGACCATCATGGTGGTTCTACCAGTAGTACTCATCAATCAATGGGAGAAAGAATTTAAAAAGTGGTGAGAACAAGTACCTCAACTCATTAGTGACTGTAAGGCGTACAATGTGTTGGGGTTTGTGTCTCTAGCAGATCAGGAGCATGGGTACCATCATTAGCTGGCTTGCCATCCAGATTAATCAGTTATTCCTACCAGTAGCACTCATCAACTGGAAGAAAGAATTTGAAAAGTGGTGAGAACAAGTACCTCAACTCATTAGTAACTGTACGGCATACATTGTGTTAGGGTTTGTGTCTTTGATCAGGAGCATGGGTACCATCATTAGCTGGCTTGCCATCCAGATTAATCAGTTATTTCTTATTTCCCCCCCCCCCCCCCCCCAGGTCTCCAAGGCTTTTAATAGAATCCTATCACAGGAGCAACAAAAAACGTGAACGTGAACGAGTGTTAGCCAAGGTACAGCATCAGGGTGGAGTGTTACTAAATAGCTATGGATTGGTACTGACCAATGCCGACCTTCTGTCACATCGTCGTGGTAGGCCGTTCTCTTGGGTAAGAACACGACATTGCCATTTACGACTCGATTTCATAAAAATTTGGGGTTTTTTCATCTGATAACTAATTTTTTTTCAAAATTGATCATTTTGTTAAGGACTATGTGATTCTTGATGAAGGCCATAAGATCAAGAACACAAATAAAACCACCACGGCAATTCACAGAGTTCCAGCCACACACAGACTCATACTGACGGGTACGCCAATTCAGAATAACATGCAGGTACGATTTGTAGGTGAACTCGCAAAATTCATTGTAGAATTACAGAAATAATAGATTATATATGTGTCGCATAATATTCGCTGATTTTATTTTGTTCATGCAAACTAAAGTCCATCCTAGCAGCATTGTTGCCTGTGTTTTCTGACCCACGAGGAAGTTAACGAAAGTGCACTTAAATTTGCTACTAATTTTTAATTTGCAATTTGATGTACAGGAGTTGTGGGCCCTATTTGATTTTGTGACCCAAGGCACGTTACTAGGAACCGTGCAGACATTCAACTCTGAATATGCCAACCCCATCACAAGGGTAAGTCACTAGTCATTATTTATCCAGTCACATCTCTCATTTAAACTCCATTATGTAAATCAGAAATAAATTAAGTCTCAGCTAATTAACTTATCTTCTAGTTCTGTTTCAGTTAAATGTTTAACCGTAGAATTGTTTGTTTGGTTGTCAAGTCGAGAGAGAAGGATGCAACAGGTGATGAGCGTTGCCTAGGCAACCAGATGTCAGAGAAGCTGCGCAAGTTGATAGCGCCGTACTTCCTGAGACGGACAAAGGCTAACGTCGTCAAGCGGAGAGAAGAAAGCTCCAACAACCCTAAAAAGAAAGATGATGAGGAGAGGTGAGCTATTGGGTCTGGTCCTCAACGGTAGAGGGTGCTATGTAGTTGATATGATACCAGAGCTGTTTGCTCTCTTCTCTGGCTCCATCACGATTGCCAAACCGCATGAACGAAGCTGGAGTTTGAACACACTCTTGTTTTCTTAATTCCTAGTTTCCCAATTAATGATGGGCAATCGAGGGCACCTTTCCCTTGTCAATTGTTCACCAATTTCAATGATCACACACCCTAGGAGGTTGCGGCTAATAGATGAGTTCAAATTATACATCTTGGTCAATTTCCCATTTTGAATCCACAGGGTGCCAGAGTTCCCGACGCTCATGAGGAAGAATGACTTTGTGATTTGGCTGCTCTTGACAGATGCCCAGATCAAAATCTATCAGGATTTTATCTCGCTGGACGAAGTGAAGGTGGTAGGCTGAACAGTTTTATAATTCCCAAACACATTGAAAGGAAGACATTAAACATATTCAAATAGTTAAGGTATTTCATTGTCAGTTTACAAAAGTATTGCTTGCTGATAACACTGACATTTGTTTACAAAGTTTTCTGTTTTTCTGTTTTCTATTTTCCTAATTATTTTGTCTGCTAACTTATTTTATGGCCCCCGCGGAATTTGTTTCAGAAAGTTTCTATTCTTTGTATTCCTAGCTTCTTACGAAAAGCCCCTCACCATTAGGAGAGTTGTCGATACTGAAGAAGTTGTGTGATCATCCACGGCTTTTGCCAACAAGAGCTTGCATCCAGCTGGGCTTAGAGAGACCTGATGCGACATGGTAAGATCATAGTGTTGTAATCTCAATCAGCTTTTGCCTGCCAAAGATTTAATCAAGTGTGTGGTAAGATCATAGTTTTGAGACCTCATTCACCTTTTGCTTGCCAATTCCTACACAAAGATAGCTTAGAAAGACTTGATAATAGGTGGTGAGATCGTACAACACTGGTCATTTTATGGTAAAGCTGATAATTTGATACTTAACCCTGTAGTGTTTACCAACAAACTATTTGTCGCCATTTCTTCTTCCAGGGCGGACGAAGAAGACAACGATCTGGAGATGCCAAGATCCAAGAAGCAGACCGGTAACACAGCCATCCAAGCCATCTCAGACGACGTCTTAATGATGGAGTCTTGCAAGCTGAAATTCCTAATCAGTCTACTCGCCAACCTGAGACGGGAAGGACACAGGACGCTGGTCTTCAGCCAGTCATGCAAGATGCTGGACATCATTGAAAATGTCTTGAATAATCAGGTTGGTGGCTTAGCTTGCAAAATCGGGCTAAATGGACCGTTTTACAGATACTATCTTTATGGTCATATGGTATTTTCGGTGGTTACCAACTAGCAAAATTATGTTTATTGAAGACGCTTAGAAACTCCTTATCTAAAAACTAGCACTTTGGATCTTTTAGAATTCTCTTTGTTGGGTACCAATTTGACTGAACTATCCCCAATTTCAGAACTTCCAAGTGATGCGACTTGATGGCACCATCGCCAAGCGGGAACGAGAGAAACGAATCACGTCATTCCAGCAAAACAAGGACTTTTCTGTCTTTCTACTCAGCACCCAATTGGGCGGAGTTGGCTTGACACTGACAGGGGCAAATCGAGTTGTTATATGTAAGTTCCTTGGTGATTGACTTTTTCCTAGTGATTTGAGCAAATGATCTAAGATTAATAATTTCTCACTTCCAAGCTGCAAGTCAGCCAGTCAATTTTGCATTGGGGTTATAACAAATCCCTGTGGTTTTGTTTTCTGTTTGTTCAATTCTTATTGACTTTCAAAGTATAGCACCTGTCTTGCATGATCTTAAACAGAACAAATGTAAAAATGTTGTGATAATGTAACTTTATCAAAAAACATATTCCCACACCAGACATCATTGGGACTTTTGATGTCTCATCCTTGTACACCAACATACCACACGAAGAAGGTATTCGTGCCTGTTTCATACTAGCTAGGGTAGGACACACGACCCCTCCCATAAGTGACATTCGCGCCCTCATGAAACTTGTACCAACGAAGAATAATTTTTTCTTCCTAAATGAGCACTATCTACAGGTACATGGCACTGCAATGGGTACTCGCATGGCACCCTCATTTGCATGCCTCTTCATGGGTGACCTCGAGGAACGCATACTTGCCTCAGCACCGTGCCGTCCCTGGATCTGGTGGAGATACGTACATTGATGATGTATTTTTCATCTTGACCAGTGATGAGGACAGTCTGCTGAATTTCACTAATCACATGAATTCTTTCGACAGGACCATCTAGTTCACATCAGCGTACTCGCATCATGCAGGCCCACTTCCTGGATGTCACCATCCACAAGGAGGATATCTTAATAACCACTGATCTGTATTCTAAACCCACACACACACCAGTATCTCCACTCCTCCAGCTGTCACCCAAGGCATTGTAAGAGTGGTATAGCATTTAGTCGGGCCCTCAGACTCGAAAGAATTTGTTCTAACGACTATGATTTCTCCCACCATTCACAGATACTGAAGAATAACTTGGTTCCCAGGGGTCACAGCTCCCGCCAAGTTCAACGTGCCATTTGCCAGAGCCAAAGCTGTACCCCGAAATTTGGCTCTAAAAGTAAAGGCCTCCCAGGCTGATGCCAAACCCAAGATCCCCCTGGTGACTACCTTTCACAATAGTCTCCCTTCCCTTCGCAAAATTACTAACGACAGCTATCACATTCTCCACACTTCAGATCACCATGTCCGTGCCATAGAAATAGAAATGGTACCACTCATAGAAATATTGGTAGCATTACTTGCAGTACATCTAATGTCATATATCTCATCTCTTGCAGGTTTTGTGGAGTTCAGTATGTCGAAGAGACCAAAAATGCTCTAAAAAAGTGTTTCTACGGTCTCCGATCGACTGTCAACACCAAGAAACTAGATACCCCAGTTGGTCATCACTTCAACCAGCCTAACCATTGCATTTCTGATATGATTCTACAGGGCATAGAATCATTTGGCCATCTGCAAGACTCAGTCTGCCTCAGCCGAGAGAAAGTTTGGATAAATCGTCTTCGGACTATTCAACTACATGGGCTCAACTAGGAAATGATTAACTTCTAATTTTGTTCTCCTATTTGTCATCTGTTTCAGATTTATTCCCTGCCAGGAGTTTTTTGTTTTTTGTTTTCACTACTCTGTTTTCCTGACCCCCCCCCCCCCCGCCCCCGCCCCCGCCCCCCCCCCCCCCCCCCCCCCCCCCCGCCCACGCCCCCGCCCCCCCCCACCCCCCGTCCCCCCCCCCCCGTCCCCCCCCCCCCGTCCCCCCCCCCCCCCCCGTCCCCCCCCCCGTCACATTACTCCTATTCAGCATACTTACTTCTTTGTTAGTTCTTCCCATTGATCTTCACCCTGGACTTAAGTCATTTTAAATTAAAACACAATTCTACTTCTTCAGAAAGTCATTTTTTTTTTTTTTTTTAGAAGTGCAAGCTTTGTTTTCTTGATCATGTCCTTCATCATTCTGACAATGCGGTCTCGTCCATACGCCGCTCCCTGATGCAACACAAGCTCCGCAGTGTCGTCTGGCTCTCCATACGCCGCTCCCTGATGCAACACAAGCTCCGCAGTGTCGTCTGGCCCTCCATACGCCGCTCCCTGATGCAACACAAGCTCCGCAGTGTCGTCTGGCCCTCCATACGCCGCTCCCTGATGCAACACAAGCTCCGCAGTGTCGTCTGGCCCTCCATACGCCGCTCCCTGATGCAACACAAACTCCACCATCTACGCAGTGTCGTCTGGCCCTTCATCAGGCAGTGGAAAATAAAAACTATTTGGTTGGATGAATTAATTTTTTTAAATGCAAATCTCCCATCATAAGGCCAAAGGCCACTAGATGTTGGGGCTACAGTAGCCTTGGTCAAGGCGTTCATCGTTATCCGTCCGTACGTACAGCGCAGCGGTAATCATAGCCTTGGTCAAGGCGAGTTCATCGCTATCCGTCCGTCGTTAGCCGTCCAGAAATACACTGTGCGCGCGCCCCGCATATGCTGCTAGCTTGCGCCCCGTGCAAAGATACAGCACGAACAGCGACCTCATACGGCGACTATTTATGCAAATCAACTGAGGCTACTTTTTTGCCTTGGATCATTGGGTTTTTGAAATCTTATGTTTTTCCTATATTTTGCGCCACATTTCCAGCGCATGACCTCGTATGCGAATACAGATAAGTATAGGCGGGGCTAAGATGTGAAGTGTCCAATCACAACGCGGTTGAATCCCGACGTCATCAAATTTGATGCAGCATGACATTCAAGACAAAATGGCAGATATTCAGCATCGTCTGTCGTCCGAACTTCTGTCGTGTTTGAATTTTGTAGTGAAAATATTATCCTCGAAGATTTTAGACCCGAGCAGCGAAAGGCCATTAGAAATTTAGAATCCTTTCTTCGTGATCGCGGTGTTTTTGTGAATTTGCCGACAGGTTATGGGAAATCCTTCATTTTTCAGGCAGCCTGAGCCCCATTTTGCTCGGAGCTCGCACGTACGGCCAGGTACTCAGCGTCAGTTTTCAGCGTGTTCGGTCAGTTTTCTTATCGCTGCATAATCGGCATTAACCCAGGCATGCTGGTCTGTGCGTTATGGCCACATTGTATGGTCCAAGCATGGTCCAACTCTGTGGGAAGGGGCGCCGGGCATGTTTATGGCTGCAGAACCAACCTTCAAAGTGATCGCAATATCGTAATTTAAACGGGGACAATTAAGTGTCTTATATCCTCAATAACTCCTTAGATTATTTTCTTGGCAAAATTCAGCCGGCAAGGCATTTAATTATCAGAGTTCCGCGTTTTAGCGAGCCACGGTTTTCAGATCAGCTGGATTAGATGCGTGCGATATAATGTATGGAACCGAGTTCGACACGTTTCAATAGAGTCTCGGCCTTCTCCAGTCAGCGCGGTTTAAAACTCGAAACTAAGCAGCTAAACACAACTAGTTGACCATAACATTGTCAACATTCAAGAAAATACCCAGCAAAACGAGCAAAAATAACTGCGACCCTCACCAATCAAGCAAGACAGTTCAAATCTTCATGTGTAATTCCTACAAGCCTTCGTAAAAATCACTCAACTTTCTCAGAAAAAATATGTCAACGATGGCGGTGTTCGTAAACACTTGCGAGCTAGCTATGACCTTTCACCGCTAGCTCAAATTATGCAGTTGGACTGTGTTGGATGAGCAGTAAGGTCATATAAGTCACAGTTGGATCCTGTTGGATTTAACAGGCAAGTCCTGGGGAACCATTAGAGCGTTAGGGTTAAGCCTCGCTATGTTACTCAAACAAAGCTTGCTGGCTAAATGGACACAGATGAGGAGAATCATCACCATGGTTTCTAAATGGGACTTGTGTATATCTAAATTATATTGACCCCATATCAAAGGTCATCAAGACAGAAAAGCATTGGCTGTTCTCTGACTCGATCTAAGCGAGATAAAGTTCAGACTTCTTGTTGTACAGTGATTGATGCAGAATGAAGGCCGTGTCTGAATGTAAACCTGGCTACAACTTGAAACCACACAAGTCTACTGCAGCCACTTTACATATACTTGCGTGTTATTTCAAACAATAGACAATTAATTTAGACACGGCTTAAGGCTCTGCCCGAATTACTTGGCTATGGCTAGCATTGATCCAATTAATTGGTTGGTATTCTTATATTTATATAATGATAAACTTGGACATTGACATTGTTTACTTTAACTTAGTTGCATTTTATTTTAGTTCCTATGAATTTTGGTCAGACTTTCACCATCAGTCTACTCTAGTGGTCTAAATTCCCCGCTAGAAGGGTGGAAGTATCTAAATTTCCTACATCCCTTCACCTGTTATTAGAAGACAATTTGTTTGACAGATGATAATTTTTTTGAAAAAAAATAATGAATTGAATTTAATTAAAAATACTGGAACACTTGTTTACAGTCACCCCACCCTGGAAATAAATCGTCTGATGTAGTGTGTAGACTGTAGTGTAGATTATTCTACAATTTACCTTGTATGCTTACATTTGCTGCAGGTTTCCATTCAGCCGCCGGTCTGTACTTGCAGAATGCAGTATGGATGGTCAACATGAAGCGAGATTTGTGGACTCCCGACAAGAGCTCTGTACTCTACGTCAATCATTTTGAAGAGACCTGCTTTGACAATACTGGGCAGACAGTTCATCTTACTCAGGATGCTGTCCTTACAATATTTTATTTTCCGCTTCATCTTTAGAAGGTACATTAAATTGTATATGTTACAAACAAGTATTCTCTGTATTAGGCCCTATCTACTTTTGCTTTAACAACACCTTTTTCAAAACATTCCTGGCAGTTTTGAGTAGCCATATGTGCCTGTATTCAAACTGAAGAATTACTAAAGGAATTGTTATTATTGACGTATTATTTCACTTTATCTTCATGAAAGTTGTAAAATAATCCCTTGTTATGTTGGAAGAGGATTAATTTTGAAATAAATTGTATACAACATGTATTAAATATTTATTTGACAAATCTGAACTTAAAGGTAGTATACACCATTTGCAGATATCGAAAATATTTACTACCGAATTATTAAGAAATATCATACTCATCTGAAAGTAAATGTTGATTCTGGGCATCCAGCAAAATGATTGCGCTAGATATCCTGTAATTATTCTGAAAAATAGAATTTTATAATGAAAACTTGTTGAATTGCCCTGTACAATAAACCGGTAGGCCTACAATATAAGATTGAGAATTCATTTTACCTCATGTTATTTTCTTTATTCTAATATATACAGTTCAAATACGTGTCAGTGATGATAAAATATGTTTTTGAAAAAGAAAAAAAATACAGTGATTAGGAATGATTCGTAAACCATTTAAAACCTTTGCCACATCACAAGTGCCTTTTTTATCTTGAATTCTATATGGTTTAATGGCAAAATGTAAAGAATTTTCAAAACATCTTGCAAGAAAGCACATCATTTACAAATGTATTGTTTATTGATCTATTCATTAACCCTTACCCCCTAGGCCTTTCTTGCTAGCAATCCTCAAAAATTCTCCACAACATCATGTGCCTCAATTCTTCAAAATCCTTATTTTTTTTAATCCTCAAACTGCAATGAGGATTCTGGGGATTGAAAAAAGTCAATCCTCCAAAATTCCCATTAAGATTTTTTTGAAAACCCCATTCAGCCTCAATCCTCAAAAATCCTCCACACTTAAAACCACATCGTGCCTAAATCCTCCAAAATCCTCATTTTATTTAAACCCCATACATCCTCAATCCTCAAAAATCCTCAAACTGCAGAGGATTTTGGAGGATTGGGGATGTATGGGGTTAATCAGTTCAGAAATGTATTCATTTATTAAAGCATTTTATTTTTCCTTCGGGAGAATAATAAAACAAGGCTTGATTTAACTTCTAAGGTCTTCTTGGAAGTGTAAAATGGCCGCCGCGCGTGCTCGCCGACTTCAAGTGTCGGCAGGGCAGAGCCTCTGTCATGAAATGACGAAAATCAACCGAAGAGGGCGTTTTGCGGAAATTTGTCAATATGGCTTCCGAGCTCTCGCGTAAAACTAACGTAATTAGCTATACCACGGAGGAAAGACAACAGATAGTTAGTGAATTGCGGGGAAATACTTAATAAAAAAATGGCCAATCATAAAACTAGATTTTCTTTCCTGCACTTGATCGAAAAGGCCCGCCGTGTATTTATGCTCCTTAGAAAACCGGTTAGGACCAACATTTTAACAATTTTGTTTTTTCAGTGGCACTGAACTGAAGCTTTATTTGAAAGCCATATATTTGAATGCCATACAGTAAACAAATTCTGGGGCCAATTCATACAACTTGATACAAGCAATATTCTTTTTGCATTTTTTTTTTTTTTTTTTACATCAAATATAAATTTGAGGCTTTACACACAAGCACTTGGTTCACATAATTACTATTTGGACGTTAAACCTCAACATTCCTGATCCTGCAATGTTAATTTAAAAACCAACCAGTTTTAAATACTGTCGCATTAAATGTAGACGCCTATGAAATCTAGTAATATTTTACCCTTTTATTGACTGAAACCTTACATGGGTCATAATTGACATTTACTATTAAAAGAAGTTCGTAAATATTAAACTTGGATTTTCCAAGAATTATTCAATTGCGCCGCGACTTAGGGACACTCGGTCGAATGTGTGCCAAATTTCTGGACGCCACCGTTTTGGGGTTTTTTCGGACTAAGCTTACACCTAAATTGTTAACAGAGGGTAAAATAGCAAGCATTAATAACATTAACATGGTAAAGGTACAATGAATTTGCAGTTTGTCAACAAAGAAGTTTGGCAACATTGCATGAGGAAAGTCGGCCCAACATTAACTGTTTATAAACAATGTACTAAAACGTCTAAAAGTACAGCTGTAAAAGTACAGCTATAGCTACGCCGTACGTACGAATATAGCGCAGCACACTTTCACAAACTCAGGCTGACCATTTTTTCAGTCGCTGTTTCTTTCTCTTTCGTAATTTTACGGTTTCGGACATTTAGCCTTATGCCTACGGTTTATTCTTTCGAAATAACCACAGTCTTTAGAGCTCCGTCGTAAGCCATAAAGTTCTGAAATCGACGACACATGTGTTGCTGTTGGTAAGCGCCGCCATTTTGACAATTTTCCGCGCGTTGACTTTTAGAAAGGTCATGACAGAGGCTAATGGGCAACGATCCGTCCATGTATAGAGGTCAGTGGCCGTGACCCGGTAAACCTGTCCGGGGGGACACATTTACCTAGGTATTTCTGTCCCCCTCCAGGTAATTCTGTCTCCCTGCCCAACGAAGTTAAACGTGTCCCCTGGTAAATTTGTCCCGTGCAACGTCACAAGTCTAGCACCCAAGAGACGTAGTACAGGTTCACCCCTACATGGCATATGAAGCACGATATGAAGCACGATATGAAGCACGATGTGGCAGAGAAAACCCCCCCTCTTTTGTGTTGACCATTGTGTTCCCGGAATCTCAGGAATTCCTTTTAGGTTTCAAGGGGGGATGGGTTAGGTTACAATAGCGTTGAGTGCGTATACAGTATAGGGATAAGAGGGGGGTACCCCTCTGCCACATATCGTGCTGGGTATACTACATGGGTGCATCATTTGTGGCAGATTGTAGGATGTGTAGTGTCCTACAAATTACAAGTGGTCTAAGGTGTTGCCACACATCGTGCTAGGGAATATAGAATTTGTACGCGTGCAAGAAGTCTGAAAATACTGATTACTGCCGTTTTCCCTTTCGCGCAGAAACGTAGATCGGTTGATTTAATTAATAAAGTTATTTTTATTTTTTATTTTATTTGGATAAACCGCGTACCGATGAAGGGAAGAGAAGTCCAAATAATAAATACCATGTGGGCTTTACATTGAAATAACATCAAAATAACCACTTATGTGTGGAACACTGTCTTGGGGGACAAAATTACCGAGCGAGGGGACAGAATAAACTGGAGGGGGACAGAATTAACGGCTCCAGTGGGACACTTTTACCTAGGTAATTCTGTCCCCCCGGACAATTTTACCGGGGGACAGAATTACCTTCCACACCGGCCCTACGTACTGTGACGGAAAGTGTGTGGAGCCAATATAGTTGTGACGTCAGACGTATAGCACTAACGCTTAATCCACGGTCGGACGTGACCGGTAGTTGCGCGCGCTGGTTGGGCGGAGCTTATTGCTGAGTATCTGGCTGTGCAGTGTGCGTGATTGGGTAACAAAGCCCCATAGGATTAAGTACATGCATGCGTTTTGCATGGGGTGGTGTTCACCCCCGCCGCGCCCCCATATATAGTACCTGGTACGCGTGCATCGTGGTGGTTAGGAGAGATACACTAGCAGGTAAGACGTATAGGTAACTCGTTTTATGCGACGCGTACGGAGCGGTACATTGTTTACGCTAGCTTGCATGGTTAATGCATAACCATGGAGTTTTGTTTTTGTTTTTTTCTCCATGTCTGTGGTTAATGCGCAGCGAGTACAATGCTGTACGATTTGTACAAAGTCTGATTAGCTGTGCTGGGGTTACGTTGACGTGTGGGGCTGAGTTCTAGTCGGCTGTACGTTGCATTCACTGGCTTGCATACGGCGCGTAGCGAGTAGTACCTTGCTATATGGAATGTACATTGCAAAGCTGCTGAATTATGTGCTCATGTGTACGTATGCTGCGTTTATTGCTCCATCACCGAAGCATTGATGGTGTTTACGACGACCCAAATACACTTCGTAACTTACGACGTGTTACTTGCCGTTGTCGAGGTATTTGCGACGCATTGAACGCATCGTAACTTTAGTGAAATGGATTGTACGACGCGTTGCGAGATGCGACGCGTTACTCTTTGTTGTAACTCGAGTTGCGGCGCGTCGCAAAGTTTAGTGAAATCGGGTGCTGCACCCTTAGCCTTTAGGTCGCTCTGAGTGATCTCTCGTCTAAGGAAGAGCCTGGGGTTGGGAAGATTGTCGTCGCGTTAATAGGTGTCCGACTTATCCTAACAGCCTTAGGTTGGACCGGGGAGTTCCCGCCACAGTACGAACCTGAGACTAAATTACCTAAAGAGATAGGAAGCAACGATCGACTCCCATTGTCACGCCTTCGACCGTATCCTACAGAGTCTGATGCGCCTGTGCATCTTTCGACGATAGCGGCGCTATTCGCGTCTTGACATCCAACATGGCGAACATAATCGAGAAATTTTAGCTCCGATATTTTGACGCATTTTTCATAACAAATAGTCAGCAAAGTTATAATTTTAATTGATGTAAGTTTCAATCCGATAATTCTTTACATAAATATGTGCTTTGGGTTATATAAATTTATGTTTAAAAGAGAAAATAAACCTATACCGCAACGATGTTTCGTCGTTTTAGTTACTTCCGTGTGTCTTTGCATACAAGGTATAGCTGTATTCGGAAGTCCATGTTTTCGGTGATTTTGCCCTTAAAAATGACCCATTTGTGCTTCAATTCACGCAATACTGGTGATATATAATTTGTTTGTAGAAGCTGTTTCATAAAATTTGAACTTTGGACCGTGTCACGTACGTTTTTAAAACATTACCAGATTTTTAGGGAATCATCACAAAAAGTCTCAAAATCAGGAAAAAATAAGATTCTGTTCATTTATGATATTTCACATTTTAAGTAAAAACTGTGACTAGTTTGCATCAATTAAAGTTGCAATTAATGATCCTTATATCAAAAACTAACATGGTTGGTAGATACATTTTAAATATGTTCCTGTGTGCACTCAATGCATTGAAAATATAATATTATATTCCATATTCCTATAATTTAGGTCAACAACTTGATTGTTTATTTGGGGGCAAAAATGGTTTCCAACATGTTTCCAATGTGTATAAAAAAGGGTCGTGATGTTAACAAAATACCTGGTTATCATACTATTGCCTAGGTCGTATTATGACCTTATTTAAAATAGATTGAATGCATTTTATTGATGTCAGAGTAGCCTGTGCACTGAATGCAATTTATAATGAGCCATGTTTTTGATTATTATACAAATTTGGTGCTCAAAAAAGCATTTCTTTTTTTATTTTTTTTTACAAAAATGGACTGCCGAAGTAGTGAAAAGGCATAATACAAGATTTGTCAGACATACATGTACTAATATTAAAGTTGCCAAAGGGTCATGTATGAACTAAACACATCTATCAATCTTAATTTTGGGCTAAAATGTATATTTTAAATGATTTTCACAAACACAAAATGGTCGCTGTGTAGCCGGCTGCTGACCTAGGGCATACATGCCCATTGTCCACCTTTGATCACAAGATGACTTGCAAATGAAATTTGATTGCAATAAACAGCAATTTTCGTTCACTTGTTTTACTAAATTTGTTGTACTAAATTTTCTTCATGTTGTGTTCAGTTTTATTCATTAGTTAGCAACTGCTAATTTTATTGTGATATTTTGCTCGTTAATCGCAAGTCAACATTACAAAATTTGGCACCTTTTCGTAAAAAAACGCGTGATGATTCGGCTGTCTCTCAAGCCATATTTATATCAGGGGGAGTACAAAAGCAACACAATAACTAACCTTTGTCTGGCCTATCATGTTTTTTTGAAACATGACCACGAAACCCCGATTGGTAGTTTTTTGGGTGATTTTTCTTTCGGTTTTGGGTCATGATTTTTTTTTGCCGTCATTTTCTGGTTCAACTTCAACTTCAAGAATCTCATCGTTTTCGCTGCTTAGCCACTTGTTTTAGTGTCATTTTTGTATTAGTCATCACATTTAATAAATGGCAGCATTTCAAGGCAGGGGTTAACTGTTGGGTGAAACTTTATTGCACAATAAATGTGTAACATTTCAGACTACATTTTACATTTTTGTAACTGGTTAAGCCTTAAGGAGCCTAACTGTTTTTAAAAAAATGCACATTTTCCAGGAGGGACTTATTTCTTTTGACCTGTTTAGTATAATAAGTACAGTGTGTAAAAAAAGTCTGAACTCACCAGTGCATGCAGCGAAGCAATGGGGCCCGATTAGTGTACATGTATGTACACTGTACAACCAGAACTGCCGCAGGCTGGACGACGTCTCCATTGCATTGGTGTTGGAAAAATGCAAATCAAATATTTTGTATGCAAATCGCTTCTGCGGAATGCTAATACTGTGAGAGCTTTATAATTAAATAAAAACTCGTTCCCGGCCAAGTTATCGCGTTATTCGTCGAATGTTACTGTTCCTCAAAGATCGGCAGGGGCCAATTTCATAGAGCTGCTAAGCAAAAAAATGTGCTTAACACAAACAAGTCTTGTTCATTAAAAACAGGTTATATACCAGCCAAAATTCTACGTGTTTTTCATGCTAAGCAAAATTATCAATCCAACACAATAAAGACCACGTACAAATTTGGTCTGTAACCTTGTTTTTGCCACGGACACATTTTCATGCTAAGCAAATTTGTGTGCTTAGCAGCTCTATGAAATTGGCCCCAGGGCGCAGCAACAAAACTGGCTCGCGACGCGCAATGCCTTTTAAATCATAGCGATAATAGATAGACCAGGGACGTGATCACGCACGTGGTTCAATCATCACATACATGTAATTCGTAAATTGGCAGGCACATACGGTTGATCAAGAGGGCTTTGGAAGACTTCACAAGGGTGAATGTAATTGTGCCACTTTGAGCCTGAAAATTTAGCCTTTGGAAGTGAGATAAGAGTGATTGAACTACAGTATAATCAAGATACTTGTGAAGTTGTACTTCTGCAATTGAAAACACGGTTCAAAATCAAGGTGGAATTTCTTCGGTATGTCTGTTTTTGTATCTGTTAAATATTGACGTATACGTACGCTTCGTTTACACTGCAGAAACTGTTCTAAACACTTTCTTGCCATCAGTTCGTAACCATGTTTACAATGCTAAGCATGTTTAGCACGAGTACATGTACGTAGTAGGAATTGGACACGTGCGTTTAGCTTCTAAACATGTTTACAAACTTATTTATTGCAAGAAAGGTGTTTGTTCGCTAAACAGTTTTAGGGTGTACGTGTGCGCTTTCCTATGACTATGAGCGAGTTTGTCTCTACGTAGGCTAGTCTTGCTCCACCAAGACCAAACTGTTCATTTGTTCCGCGGCGCGCACATGTCCGTCTATCCAGGCTTATTGAGGGCGCCCTTAATTATCGCCAGATTCGTTCTCACAGTACGGTCTTGAAGCAAGAGTCACGTGAACCCGTTAAATTCTGAGGACATTCCAAACATAGCTCAAATAGCTACTCGCCCCCACATGCGCGTTGAGTCGTTTTCATTCAATGTAGTACACTCAGCGCGCATGCGAGGGCGAATTTGAGCTGACTTCTTTCCTATGACTTAGAAAGCGCATATGTAAACAAAGTCATGACCTCATCACGCCTCTTGTCTATTTCGGATGTGGGCTTGGTAACAGAAAATGTGCCTGCAGTACACTGCGGAAGCTTTTAGGGGGGGGGGGGGGCAAGAAGGATAGTTCCAGAACTAATCTGCTATTTGTGTGCTATATTTCTGTGCTAGAAATGGGAACTTGATATGAAAATTAAGAATATTGGATGGTATGTACCCAAGCCTTGTTAAACACAAGCCTTGTTAAACTTTAGGAACTGAAAATACTTACGGGCACAACTTTCAAAACTGCATGTGAAAACAAGTCGACGTTTTTTGGCTCTCGCAACGTTGGCCGGTAATACAAAATATTACTTATTTTTACAGTTGACATCGCGACAGTTACTCGGAGCCAATGGAGGATTACATGAACCGCATGATCTTCGTTCTGAAGGAACTTGTCACCACTCTGGGTTCATCTGTGCCTGCCAAACCAACAATTTTTTTTATTTGCTCTAGAATTAAGTCCCAATTAACTTTGTCCTTTTGTGCGATTTCTTTATTATTTAAGGTGTTTTTATTTACCAGCTATTTTGAAACAGTTCTCGTTGAAATAATTATTACTAGTCTGGGCAAGCCCAGTATATATTCAGCCAAACTAGTAATAATCATAATCATAAACTTAGAGAAAGACAAAACGAAGATATTAGGAAATTATTAACTATACTTATGCATTAATTGAGCGATAACAGTAAGATATATTGCACTATTACATAATTATGTCACAGTTTTGTACAAAACGTGCATTTGATCAAAAAAGTTTTCAAATGTTCAGGCAAAACTCGAACCACTTTGAATGGTTTGAGTGAGGTCTTGTCAATCTCAAAAGTATAACAATACTTTCTCTACTGTTTGTTTGACAAAAAAAAAAATTCTAATGATCCCCCAAATGAAAAAGTAATACAAGTTTTCATGAAGAGATGATGATGTTATATAATTTGTACCCAATAATTCAAAACGAAACAAAACCAACTTACTTTTGTAAGTGGGTCGTCACTACGAGCCTCCATATCTCACCACTCTCAGAAAAGGAAAGGAAAGGAATGGAAAGGAATGCAATTTACCAGCTCAAGCAAACATCTAGCGCGCAGGGTCAGCTTCGACGCCCTAAGCTACTCGTAAAATATTCACGACAAAAACATTCACGACTTGCATGCATGTCGTGAATTAAGTTGTTAAAAATGGTGTGATGCCGTATAAAAAAAATTGTGATGCCGTATAAAAAAAATTGTGATGTCGTACCCAAAAAAATTGTGATGTCGTACCCAAAAAATTTGTGGTGTCGTACATAAAATTCGCGTCTTTGATGTCCCTTCAGGGCCACCATGACATAGCCATACACAACCGTCGCGAAAAGTGAAGTGGCATCCTCAGCTATCAGGATACTTAACGTTAACATACATTCTTTCCGACAATTATCATGATTATATTGTATATTTGTTTTCAATCATTTTTATAGAGATTAGTTTCAGAAATGATTTATTTTTATTCCGCTTCAAATTGAACAAATTGTATTACGTACCCCCAATTCTCAAAAAATTGATTTTAATTAAAGATTTCCTCTTTCCAATGTCATGACTGTTTCAGAAGGTCGGGTGAATTTTTCATCTAGCAGTGGCGTTAAGTGTTGGGTCCAGGACTTGCATCCAACAGAATGGGCGATAGAGAAGGACCCCTGCGAGGTGAGTGAAAGAAAACTTGTCTCGATTGAAGAGTAAGATTGAGACACGACTCGTGCAAATGGCCCCCCCCAAAAAAAAAAAAAAAAAAAAAAAAAACCAACCAAGCAAGACGTTCATAACAGACAAGCATGCGAAATATTCTATTTTAATCTGATTTCCTCAGTGGTTTTGATCGTCCTCTTCTTTTTTTTTCCATCACCTTCCGTGTGCAAAAGTAAAGGAAATATCATCTTTTTCTTGCCTAGTTTCCTCTTTTCCTTTTTACTCATGCCTGTAGACAGGACTATACTTCAGTCATTTTTTCTTGGAAATAGTCTGCAAGTGCAACAACTTATGAAAGTGGAAAACAAAATCTGTAACAACTGTTTAAAATAAACAGCAAAATGCGAAAGAGAACTGTGGTAGATTTTGTGAAGGATATTGAAACTATAAAAGAAAAATATATAAAAAGAAAATAAAAGAAGAAAAAACAACAACTTTTGAAACATATTTAGTGTGCAAAAAATTTATCCCGTATAAATAATCCTGTATGGCAAACAATATTACTGACGCGACCATAAATCCCCAAAAGTGTAAACATTTTGTGTGCATAAACATTGCAAATAAAACGCCATGGAAAGTATTAAAAACTGCTCTTGCTCAGAAAGATATTTTCCAAAAATTATAATATAGAAATCGGCAACACTCCCAAAGGGAGGAGTGGCATGAAGCTAAGTTTGGCAGATCGGCAGCAGTATAACCTACTGATGAAGCAAGACCTTAATGCTGTAAAAGATAAGCACCCCTGGGATTCAATACAGTTAACCAACAAAGCAGCCAAGATTGACAGGAAAGGGAAATGCCTCAGGAGAGGAAATGCGTGGGTGTGCTTCTCGGCACTATCGGCCTGAACATGCTTCGGATCAAGTTTCGTTAAAAATAATCCCGCCCCTCGGCTCGGTGATGTTAAAATAATCCCGGCGTGAACTGGTTAAAGGGATCGTATACGTTTGGTAATTGGAACGCACTGTTTGTTTCAATCATATACATGTAGTTGTAGATATATACCATAAGACCAAATAAAAAAACAAACATGTTTAGCGTCATGCCTTTTTTTTTTTAAGAAAGGAGGAGGCTGGGGTGGATTTTGGGGGCTGTATTTTATAGTAAATATTGTTTAACTGACCTCTCTAAAGTTTTACTATCGTGGATGCCGAGGAAAGCAAGAAAAACGGCGTTCGTTTTCAACCAGTGTCGGGCAGTAATTCTTACGTTGTTGTTTTCTTCACAATCGCCGTCCGGCGATCGCAAATTTCTTTTTATAAAATTCAATGTTTTTGAACAATTATAGGATATCTAGGGCAATCAATTTGCTGGATGCCTACAATCATTATTTACTTTCAAATGAGTAAGATAATTCTTAATAATTTGGTAGTAAATTTGTTAGAGATCTGCAAATGGTATATCTTACCTTTAATGCGAGTCATGCAGTGAACATGTCGCACCCTATATTCCAATTTAAAATTAAAACATGGTTCACCCACTATTACAAATCAAAATTCATATGGGTCGATCATTTATGCACCGTACACGTCGCACGCTAGCCTTCCTATAATAAATATATATATATATATGTACACAGTGATGCTAAAGTCCTGCGGTTATGGAAAAAGATACCACTTTTTATCCCCAAAAATTTGAATCTGACAAGCGTTACTGCAGTGACGTTTCTCAGAGTGTGTATTCCAATGCAGATTATTCTTCCTGCGTGGACATAACCGCTCCAGATTTTCGGTAATATCTCAAAATCACTACCACCTTTTGAAATGAAATTTATACAGGTTAGTTTTATGGTAAATATCTATAACTATAAAAGATTGAAACAAACAGTAGGTTCCAATTACCAAACGTATACGATCCCTTTAACTTATGGCGCAGCTACGCATTAAAGTTATGGCGTAAGTCTTGCACCACATCCAGTTAAGGCGCAAGTTATGCACAGTTTTGTGAAATCGACTGCAGGGCTTTGTTGCGGTTAATTGGACTGACTTTGAAATGATGTAAATATTTTGTTCAGAAATCTTTTAAAATCGACCATGAATCCGAATCGAATAAAGACACCGGAGTGCATCATGTTGGTAAAGGGTTCTACCTCCACACTGAGCTTTACAACAAGCTGTACTCCTACCAGAGGGAAGCACTCAAGTGGTTCTGGAGGTTACATTGGAAGATCAAAGGCGGAATATTGGGAGATGATATGGGGTAGGGTCTTCAGTGAAAAATAACACATTAACCCTTTCCTTACTATCATTGTCGAGGTTACTGGACCATTTTAGGAAGGGTTTTAATCTTTGAGATATAAGATATAAATGTTTTTCTGTTTGATTTGTCAGTCTTGGTAAGACCATCCAAGTCATCGCCTTCTTGAGTGGCCTGTTCTACCTGGGTAAAGTCAAGACCATCATGGTGGTTCTACCAGTAGTACTCATCAATCAATGGGAGAAAGAATTTAAAAAGTGGTGAGAACAAGTACCTCAACTCATTAGTGACTGTAAGGCGTACAATGTGTTGGGGTTTGTGTCTCTGATCAGGAGCATGGGTACCATCATTAGCTGGCTTGCCATCCAGATTAATCAGTTATTCCTACCAGTAGCACTCATCAACTGGAAGAAAGAATTTGAAAAGTGGTGAGAACAAGTACCTCAACTCATTAGTAACTGTACGGCATACATTGTGTTAGGGTTTGTGTCTTTGATCAGGAGCATGGGTACCATCATTAGCTGGCTTGCCATCCAGATTAATCAGTTATTTCTTATTTCCCCCCCCCCCCCCCCCCCCCAGGTCTCCAAGGCTTTTAATAGAATCCTATCACAGGAGCAACAAAAAACGTGAACGTGAACGAGTGTTAGCCAAGGTACAGCATCAGGGTGGAGTGTTACTAAATAGCTATGGATTGGTACTGACCAATGCCGACCTTCTGTCACATCGTCGTGGTAGGCCGTTCTCTTGGGTAAGAACACGACATTGCCATTTACGACTCAATTTCATAAAAATTTGGGGTTTTTTCATCTGATAACTAATTTTTTTCCAAAATTGATCATTTTGTCAAGGACTATGTGATTCTTGATGAAGGCCATAAGATCAAGAACACAAATAAAACCACCACGGCAATTCACAGAGTTCCAGCCACACACAGACTCATACTGACGGGTACGCCAATTCAGAATAACATGCAGGTACGATTTGTAGGTGAAATCGCAAAATTCATTGTAGAATTACAGAAATAATAGATTATATATGTGTCGCATAATATTCGCTGATTTCATTTTGTTCATGCAAACTAAAGTCCATCCTAGCAGCATTGTTGCCTGTGTTTTCTGACCCACGAGGAAGTTAACGAAAGTGCACTTAAATTTGCTACTAATTTTTAATTTGCAATTTGATGTACAGGAGTTGTGGGCCCTATTTGATTTTGTGACCCAAGGCACGTTACTAGGAACCGTGCAGACATTCAACTCTGAATATGCCAACCCCATCACAAGGGTAAGTCACTAGTCATTATTTATCCAGTCACATCTCTCATTTAAACTCCATTATGTAAATCAGAAATAAATTAAGTCTCAGCTAAATAACTTATCTTCTAGTTCTGTTTCAGTTAAATGTTTAACCGTAGAATTGTTTGTTTGGTTGTCAAGTCGAGAGAGAAGGATGCAACAGGTGATGAGCGTTGCCTAGGCAACCAGATGTCAGAGAAGCTGCGCAAGTTGATAGCGCCGTACTTCCTGAGACGGACAAAGGCTGACGTCGTCAAGCGGAGAGAAGAAAGCTCCAACAACCCTAAAGAGAAAGATGATGAGGAGAGGTGAGCTATTGGGTCTGGTCCTCAACGGTAGAGGGTGCTATGTAGTTGATATGATACCAGAGCTGTTTGCTCTCTTCTCTGGCTCCATCACGATTGCCAAACCGCATGAACGAAGCTGGAGTTTGAACACACTCTTGTTTTCTTAATTCCTAGTTTCCCAATTAATGAGGGGCAATCGAGGGCACCTTTCCCTTGTCAATTGTCCACCAATTTCAATGATCACACACCCTAGGAGGTTGCGGCTAATAGATGAGTTCAAATTATACATCTTGGTCAATTTCCCATTTTGAATCCACAGGGTGCCAGAGTTCCCGACGCTCATGAGGAAGAATGACTTTGTGATTTGGCTGCTCTTGACAGATGCCCAGATCAAAATCTATCAGGATTTTATCTCGCTGGACGAAGTGAAGGTGGTAGGCTGAACAGTTTTATAATTCCCAAACACATTGAAAGGAAGACATTAAACATATTCAAATAGTTAAGGTATTTCATTGTCAGTTTACAAAAGTATTGCTTGCTGATAACACTGACATTTGTTTACAAAGTTTTCTGTTTTTCTGTTTTCTATTTTCCTAATTATTTTGTCTGCTAACTTATTTTATGGCCCCCGCGGAATTTGTTTCAGAAAGTTTCTATTCTTTGTATTCCTAGCTACTTACGAAAAGCCCCTCACCATTAGGAGAGTTGTCGATACTGAAGAAGTTGTGTGATCATCCACGGCTTTTGCCAACAAGAGCTTGCATCCAGCTGGGCTTAGAGAGACCTGATGCGACATGGTAAGATCATAGTGTTGTAATCTCAATCAGCTTTTGCCCGCCAAAGATTTAATCAAGTGTGTGGTAAGATCATAGTTTTGAGACCTCATTCAGCTTTTGCTTGCCAATTCCTACACAAAGATAGCTTAGAAAGACTTGATAATAGGTGGTGAGATCGTACAACACTGGTCATTTTATGGTAAAGCTGATAATTTGATACTTAACCCTGTAGTGTTTACCAACAAACTATTTGTCGCCATTTCTTCTTCCAGGGCGGACGAAGAAGACAACGATCTGGAGATGCCAAGATCCAAGAAGCAGACCGGTAACACAGCCATCCAAGCCATCTCAGACGACGTCTTAATGATGGAGTCTTGCAAGCTGAAATTCCTAATCAGTCTACTCGCCAACCTGAGACGGGAAGGACACAGGACGCTGGTCTTCAGCCAGTCATGCAAGATGCTGGACATCATTGAAAATGTCTTGAATAATCAGGTTGGTGGCTTAGCTTGCAAAATCGGGCTAAATGGACCGTTTTACAGATACTATCTTTATGGTCATATGGTATTTTCGGTAGTTACCAACTAGCAAAATTATGTTTATTGAAGACGCTTAGAAACTCCTTATCTAAAAACTAGCACTTTGGATCTTTTAGAATTCTCTTTGTTGGGTACCAATTTGACTGAACTATCCCCAATTTCAGAACTTCCAAGTGATGCGACTTGATGGCACCATCGCCAAGCGGGAACGAGAGAAACGAATCACGTCATTCCAGCGAAACAAGGACTTTTCTGTCTTTCTACTCAGCACCCAATTGGGCGGAGTTGGCTTGACACTGACAGGGGCAAATCGAGTTATTATATGTAAGTTCCTTGGTGATTGACTTTTTCCTAGTGATTTGAGCAAATGATCTAAGATTAATAATTTCTCACTTCCAAGCTGCAAGTCAGCCAGTCAATTTTGCATTGCGGTTATAACAAATCCCTGTGGTTTTGTTTTCTGTTTGTTCAATTCTTATTGACTTTCAAAGTATAGCACCTGTCTTGCATGATCTTAAACAGAACAAATGTAAAAATGTTGTGATAATGTAACTTTATCAAAAACCATATTCCCACACCGGACATCATTGGGACTTTTGATGTCTCATCCTTGTACACCAACATACCACACGAAGAAGGTATTCGTGCTTGTTTCATACTAGCTAGGGTAGGACACACGACCCCTCCCATAAGTGACATTCGCGCCCTCATGAAACTTGTACCAACGAAGAATAATTTTTTCTTCCTAAATGAGCACTATCTACAGGTACATGGCACTGCAATGGGTACTCGCATGGCACCCTCATTTGCATGCCTCTTCATGGGTGACCTCGAGGAACGCATACTTGCCTCAGCACCGTGCCGTCCCTGGATCTGGTGGAGATACATACATTGATGATGTATTTTTCATCTGGACCAGTGATGAGGACAGTCTGCTGAATTTCACTAATCACATGAATTCTTTCGACAGGACCATCTAGTTCACATCAGCGTACTCGCATCATGCAGGCCCACTTCCTGGGTGTCACCATCCACAAGGAGGATATCTTAATAACCACTGATCTGTATTCTAAACTCACAGACACACACCAGTATCTCCACTCCTCCAGCTGTCACCCAAGGCATTGTAAGAGTGGTATATAGCATTTAGTCGGGCCCTCAGACTCGAAAGAATTTGTTCTAACGACTATGATTTCTCCCACCATTCACAGATACTGAAGAATAACTTGGTTCCCAGGGGTCACAGCTCCCGCCAAGTTCAACGTGCCATTTGCCAGAGCCAAAGCTGTACCCCGAAATTTGGCTCTAAAAGTAAAGGCCTCTCGGGCTGATGATTCTACAGGGCATAGAATCATTTGGCCATCTGCAAGACTCAGTCTGCCTCAGCCGGGAGAAAGTTTGGATAAATCGTCTTCGGACTATTGAACTACATGGGCTCAACTAGCTAGGAAATGATTAACTTCTAATTTTGTTCTCCTATTTGTCATCTGTTTCAGATTTATTCCTTGCCAGGAGTTTGTTTTTGTTTGTTTTCACTACTCTGTTTTCCTGACCCCCAGGCCCACGCCCCCCCCCCCCCCCCCCACCCCCCCCCCCCCCACCCCCCACGTCACATTACTCCTATTCAGCATACTTACTTCTTTGTTAGTTCTTCCCTTTGATTTTCACCCTGGACCTTCTTCCTTGTGGTTATACCCCTTCTTTGTTTGTCTTTGATCCCTACCCACACTGACCTCACCCTTTAATCCCTCAGCCTAATCCTCCTTTTGTTGATTGTTCCACTGGACTCTGTGCTTTTTCTTTTTTGTTTCTTCAGCCAACCATGATGTGCATCATGCTGTATGTTGCTCTATATATGTTTGTTTCTTGTACACTGCCATTTTGTCTCTGAAGAAGATCTTGTTAAGATAGAAATATTAGGCCCTCTTAACTTATTTAACTTTATTTTGTAGTTGATCCGAGCTGGAACCCAGCTAATGACAACCAAGCTGTAGATCGAGTATATCGAATCGGTCAGACACGGACTGTGGTCGTCTATCGACTCATCACGTGCAGCACAGTAGAGGAGAAGATATATAGAAGACAGATCTTCAAAGATTCACTGATGAAACAGACAACTGGAACATCAGAAGACCTATTTCGGTAAATCTAAACTCTATAAAATATAACAATCTGATTTTGTTTGTAATAAAATTATCAAAAAAGGAACTGATTTTATGTTTTTTGGGGGGTTTTTTTTCTTTTAAAATCTTTATTTTGTAATTTTTTTTTAATTTTCTTTTTATGTTTTTAAAATTTCCCTTCAGCTACTTCACTCATTAAGATCTGAAAGATCTCTTCATTCTGGACAATCCTCGGACATCGACCACCCAGCAAGCTCTAGAAAAGATGCACGCAGCACAACGCAAGACGGACACAGTGCTAGATAAACACATCGCATTCCTGTACTCACTAGGTAAAGACTTGCTTGGTCTCAGTGATCATGACCTGATGTTTTCTCAAGAGGCAGACACTGAAAATAAGGAGGATCAGGAGGAAGCAGCAGGATACGTACAACACAGTACGCGAAGCCCGATCGATAGTGGCCCTGCACGCGCAAGAAATGCAAGTGAACCCTTTTGTGTACGGCAGTGTATACATAATGTGTACCGTACATGTGAAAGTGGGCTCAAAATCATACGGAGAAGGACCTGATTCCATAATTACTAGCTCACAGATTTTCTATTCTTTTCATAAAATACAGACTATGCTTTTCAGGACGCAGACGCAGACACAGACACAGACACAGACACTGGGGAGGAGGAGGGGGAGGGGGAGGAGGAGGAGCAGCAACAGCAAGCAGCAGGATACGGATACGGATACGTAGAAGACAACACGTAGAAGACCAACGCGTACAAGACCAACACCAACACAGGGTGAGTCTAGAACTTCTTCTAGTAAGTCACGTTTGAATACTTGGCTGCGGCTTAAAAACCAATATGCCAAATTGGATCAATGCTAGCCATAGCCAAGTAATTCGGGCAGAGCCTTAAGCCGTGTCTAAATTAATTGTCTATTGTTTGAAATAACATGCAAGTATATGTAAAGTGGCTGCAGTAGACTTGTGTGGTTTCAAGTTGTAGCCAGGTTTACATTCAGACACGGCCTTCATTCTGCATCAATCACTGTACAACAAGAAGTCTGAACTTTATCTCGCTTAGATATAGAGTCAGAGAACAGCCAATGCTTTTCTGTCTTGATGACCTTTGATATGGGGTCAATATAATTTAGATATACACAAGTCCCATTTAGAAACCACGGTGATGATTCTCCTCATCTGTGTCTATTTAGCCAGCAAGCTTTGTTTGAGTAACATAGCGAGGCTTAACCCTAACACTCTAATGGTTCCCCAGGACTTGCCTGTTAAATCCAACAGGATCCAACTGTGAATTATATGACCTTACTGCTCATCCAACACAGTCCAACTGCATAATTTGAGCTAGCGGTGAAAGGTCATAGTAGCGTGGACGAAACGAAGGGCGCCCTCGGATCGGAAATGGGGGTCAAAACGACGTAAAGTTTCATATTTTGTGTCAAAAATAATTTATTTCTCACTGGAAACACAGTTACAAGTAATTCCACACAAGGCACATACAAAACTTTCACTTTTTTACACTTTCCCGCAGTTTTGATTAAAATATGATATCAAATTGAGGCAAAAACGTCGTCCGAAAATGGCCCAAAAAGCAAAAATCGACTTTTAAATTTCCCGCTCGGCGCGGCTCCAAAAGTGGGCCAATTAGAGGCTCCATTTTTAGATCGGGAGGGCATCGCCGTTTCCCAATCAATTTTTTCAGTTTTAGTCTTAAATTAAAGCAAAAACATGGTTCTGTAACTAGTAGATGCGTACTAAACGCGATATGAATATTAATTAGGTCTTAAAACAAAAGAAAACCTTAAAAAGCGAACAACTTTAGATTCCTAGGTAGTACGCCCTCCCCCATATATCATTGGAAAGTCCATTTCATGCTCTATCCGTTCGTGTATAGGTCGTACCTTGAGATCGAGGGGCACTGTGAGATAAAGAGAGTTTACTAAACTGTCCTGGGAAAGAGATTAACGAGTGTTCAGCCAGTCTGTGATCGGCCTCTAAATGCGCACACCGGCAACGGAGCCGGTGCCAGACTCGCCGCGTTGCGCAATGTTCACACAATGCACATTTGCATGTGGGCGCGTGGGCACGCCGTGTCTGTTCCTATGGGTGTACGTACATGTACATGTACATGTACACGCGGTGTTGTTGGATTCACTGTGTTTTCATGGATCGTTGTTGGATTATAATTATGGGAATATCGGTCATTTTCGTTGTTTTTTAAGGTAATATTCCATTTCTGTTCTTTTTCTACATTTATTTTATTGATACCTGATTAGTTTTGTTTGGAAAATAGTAGTTTTAGTACTCAAATCGTGTAAAGAAAACGTGTGATAATTTGGTATATGTTTGTGTGGCCGGGTGTTGAGCAAGGACGAGCGCCGCGCAGCGGCGCGCTCTACGGCGCTCTACGATCTTTGGTGTTCAGTGAGTTACCGAGTTTTCGTGTGTTTGTTGGTGTTTTTTTAAGGTGTTTTTTAAATTAATTTTCCTTCTATTTTACCTCACCTACAAATACAATACACTTTTTGTTTACTTGGCCTGTTGAAGACCCATGCAAGGCCACACTGATTTCCCATTAGACACAGATAAGACTAGCTTACTTCAGTCTGCCGCCCAAGGCCACAGACCATAGAGCTAGCTCAATGTTTATGATTGTTTACAGATTAGCATGCGGTGTGTATCACAACCTCCCCATTTGTGGTTTCCTGTCCTGCTTGACTGAAGTTTATAGCTGAAACAAATTGAGAAGTTTTGGTTTAAACAATTTCTTAAAGGAGCTTTCTCTAGTCTTACGATAGTTTGTTTTATTCCCATAAATTCTGTTGCGGAAGTTTGTGAACAAGATCAAAAGTTTACTATTTTTCATTTTTGTTTAATTATGGTAATTACCATATTAATTAATTACAATTGTGTTAAAATTCCTTAAAACGTTTTTTGTATTACCAGCATACTAAATTTGGCTACATTTTCGAGAAAAAAATGCACAATAACATTACTTGGCTTCATATTTTCTTAATTACCCTAATTATAATTCTAATTAGGATGCTAATTATTGTTTACAAAATTACAATTATTAAAAGTCACAGTTGACATTAATTGGAGGCCAACTGTTGTTGGTTTCACTTTATAAAGCATGTAAGGTTTCATAAAAACTTGATAAAGGTCATTTTTGCAAGTATTGCAGGATGTGTCCCCCCCCCACCCCCCCCCCTTAATTAATTAAGATTTTAGTGAGTTTTAAGAAAATCACATTACATTTACTGAAAGGGCAATTAGTCGTACAGTTGATCTTGTAAAAGAGTTACTAAAACTGTTTCAAAAATGAGAAAAATCGGCCAGATATTTGTGTAGATACAATTTTCTGAAAAGACCCAAAGTTACGTAATTCTATAATGAGACACCAGAGCTATCAATGGCCTTGAGAAGTGATTTATGACCATTTTCCACTGTTTTTATCTTGGCAAATCTTGGCTTGTACACAATCAAGGGCTATGAAACTCCTTTAACTGAAAGAAAACAGACAGAGCAAAACTGTGTCAAAGGTTGAACGCTCTAGTCTTGCTCTATGTATAAACAAAAGACCCTTTAAAAGTGAGAAAAGTGATTATTGGTTGCTAGGCAACAATTCCCTGTGGTGAAAACAAATACGGCGATGCTAGGGGCTTGGCTTAAACAGTCATAACCTTGGAATGCCTGGGTCAAATTTATCCAAACATAAACCAGATGTCTTGTCTCAACCTGCTTCATTGCTAGATGGGAATTAAAGGGCACTGGCTGCTGGCTTTAAAAAAGACCTGTCATTCCTAGTCATAGCTAGCTCGCAAGTGTTTACAAACACCGCCATCGTTGACATATTTATCTGAGAAAGTTGAGTGATTTTTACGAAGGCTTGTAGGAATTACACATGAAGATTTGAACTGTCTTGCTTGATTGGTGAGGGTCGCAGTTATTTTTGCTCGTTTTGCTGGGTATTTTCTTGAATGTTGACAATGTTATGGTCAAAACTAGTTGTGTTTAGCTGCTTAGTTTTGAGTTTTAAACCGCGGTGACTGGAGAAGGCTGAGACTCTATTGAAACGTGTCGAACTCGGTTCCATACATTATATCGCACGCATCTAATCCAGCTGATCTGAAAACCGTGGCTCGCTAAAACGCGGAACTCTGATAATTAAATGTCTTGCCGGCTGAATTTTGCCAAGAAAATAATCTAAGAAGTTATTGAGGATATATACACTTAATTGTCCCCGTTTAAATTACGATATTGCGATCACTTTGAAGGTTGGTTCTGCAGCCGTAAACATGCCCGGCGCCCCTTCCCACAGAGTTGGACCATGCTTGGACCATACAATGTAGCCATAATGCACAGACCAGCATGCCTGTGTCAATGCCGATTATGCAGCGATAAGAAAACTGACCGAACACGCTGAAAACTGACGCTGAGTACCTGGCCGTACGTGCGAGCTCCGAGCAAAATGGGGCTCAGGCTGCCTGAAAAATGAAGGATTTCCCATAACCTGTCGGCAAATTCACAAAAACACCGCGATCACGAAGAAAGGATTCTAATGGCCTTTCGCTGCTCGGGTCTAAAATCTTCGAGGATAATATTTTCACTACAAAATTCAAACAACACGACAGAAGTTCGGACGACAGACGATGCTGAATATCTGCCATTTTGTCTTGAATGTCATGCTGCATCAAATTTGGTGACGTCGGGATTCAACCGCGTTGTGATTGGACACTTCACATCTTAGCCCCGCCTATACTTATCTGTATTCGCATACGAGGTCATGCGCTGGAAATGTGGCGCAAAATATAGGAAAAACATAAGATTTCAAAAACACAATATCCAAGGCAAAACACATTGTTCACTATAGGTTTTCCCTGACGATATCGGAAAATGCAATCTGGCTCGCATTAAAGGGAAACTCCACCCATAGTTTATAATTGCATAATGTTAAAGAGTGTCAATTGCCATTGTGACTCGATTTGTATTTCATTTTTATTGGTTTCGGTAATCATTTGAAACAGATTTCCTCGCACTGCGCTTACTGTTATGCGAGCCACCATTTTGTTCTGGTTTATTGGTACATTCGAGATATTGTGTTGTATTGTGTCTGCACTATCAGTACGCGAAGCCCGATCGATAGCGGCCCTGCGTATGCAAGTGAACCCTTTTGTGTACGGCACAGTACACAGCGATGACATTCTGCAATCCGAGTTGTGTGTCTCGCCATCAATTGATATGAACACCCTTATTGATCAATACGAGCTTGTCCTTTCTGCTCTCCTCCATAAGCATGCTCCGTTGATCTCGCGTACAGTTAGATGTCATCCTAACTCTCCTTGGTTCAATGACGAGCTCCGTACAGCGAAGCGAGAACTCCGGGCACTGGAAAGGAGGGCATTTTCTTCAAGAGGCCTAGAAATCGACCGTCAGATTTTTAGAAGTGCCTGTCATCAATACAACAATAAACTATCATCTGCCAAAATGGGGCACCACAGAGATCAGTTGAAAGACTGCAGTAACCGTGAACTGTTCAGAAAGGTGGATCAACTCACCCGCTCACGTTCTGCCAAGGTTTTTCCAAGTAATCATGACAGTGAAGTTCCTCTTCCTGAGCGGTTCCTTCAATTCTTTGCTGAGAAAGTCAACAAGATAACTGCAGAACTGCAGTCATCATGACCTACTGATACTGATCGACTTCCTGAACAGCAGACAATTTGTTTCATTTGACAAATTTAAGCATGTCACTGAAAAAGAAGTGTTGCAAGTTATCACTGACTCTACTTCAACGACGTGTAATCTTGACCCAGTCCCAACTCACTTGCTGAAGAATTGTCTTCATGAGCTTACACCTATCATAACTGTTGTTATCAATGAGTCATTTAAAAATGGATGTTTTCCTGAAAAATTCAAATTAGCAAATATTGTACCAATTCTCAAGGGTTTGAAATGTGATTCTGACGAACTTAAGAATTATCGTCCTATTGCAAACTTGAAGTTCTTTTCTAAGACATTAGAAAGAATGGCAGCATTACAGTTGCAACGGTACCTAAATGATCATAAACTCCACGCAAAATTTCAATCTGGGTATAGATCATTCTATAGTGTAGAAACTGCCTTACTGTGAATATCAAATGATGTATTGTTGACACTTGTTAAGGGTGAAGAAGTCATACTTGTCCTCTTAGATTTTTCGTCTGCGTTTGATACCATAAAGCATGATATCTTGTTGCAACGATTGTCACAAAAGTTTGGTATTTGCAGTAGGGCACTCGACTGGATTGAGTCTTATTTGTCAAATCGAACCATCATCAAGATATTATACTTCTCAAGGGGTACCACAAGGATCAGTGCTAGGTCCCCTGTTGTTCACACTATACACTTCACCACTAGAGCTACTAATTGACAATCACAATGTTCATAAAATGTTTTACACTGACGACACTCAATTGTATATAGCATTTAAACAGTCGGATGTAGGAGATGTTATTTCACAAATGGTTGATTGTGTTCAAGCAATTAAAGAATGGTCACAAGTAAACGGTCTTAAGCTCAATAGCAACAAGACTGAATTTCTTCACATATCTTCACGTTTTCGTTCGACAGATCGTATATCATTTATTGACTTAGATGGCACGCAGGTTAATTCTGTAAGGAAGTGTAGAAATTTGGGTGCAATATTTGATGACCATTTCACTATGGACAATTTTGTTTCACAGAAATGCAGATCTGCATCTTTTGCACTTTACAAAATTGGAAAAATTCGCAATCTGATAGATAAACATACTACTGAACGCTTAATTCACGCATTTGTGATGTGTCACCTCGATTTCTGTAATAGCCTCCTTTCTGGGATTCCGGCTCGTCAAGTGCAAAAGATGCAGGTTGTGCAGAACTCTGCAGCTCGTCTTATTTTTCGCATTGGGAAACATGAATCTGTGTCTCTTCTCCTAAGAGAATTACATTGGCTACCCATTCACTCTCGCATTTCATTCAAAATGTTGTTGTTGGCATACGAATGTTTTTATAATTTTGCGACACCTTATTTGATAGAGCTGTTAACATTGTACACACCATCAAGAAATTTCCGTTCTAATAAGAAAAAATTGTTTGTTATTCCACCAGTTTCGACCAGGTCATATGGTGAACGCAGCTTCGCTCACACTGCTTCAACTATATGGAACAATCGCCCGGAACATTTAAAAAATATTGATTCCATTGATAAGTTCAAGATTGCTTTAAAGACGCACCTATTTAACATTTAGGTCATGCATTTTTGTTTGAAACCTAGTACATCTTGTATTTGTATTTTGTTGTCTTTTTTCTTTCTCTACAGCGCATAGGGACATGTTTAATCACTATGTGTTATGCGCTATATAAAAATGGTTAATTATTATTATTATACATAATGTGTACCGTACATGTGAAAGTGGGCTCAAAATCATACGGAGAAGGACCTGATTCCATAATTACTAGCTCACAGATTTTCTATGCTTTTTCAGGAGGCAGACGCAGACACTGGGGAGGAGGAGGAGCAGCAAGCAGCCGGATACGGATACGTAGAAGACCAACACGTAGAAGACCAACACGTACAAGACCAACACCAACACAGGGTGAGTCTAGAACTTCTTCTAGTAAGTCACGTTTGAATACTTGGCTGCGGCTTAAAAACCAATATGCCAAGTTGGATCAATGCTAGCCATAGCCAAGTAATTCGGGCAGAGCCTTAAGCCGTGTCTAAATTAATTGTCTATTGTTTGAAATAACATGCAAGTATATGTAAAGTGGCTGCAGTAGACTTGTGTGGTTTCAAGTTGTAGCCAGGTTTACATTCAGACACGGCCTTCATTCTGCATCAATCACTGTACAACAAGAAGTCTGAACTTTATCTCGCTTAGATATAGAGTCAGAGAACAGCCAATGCTTTTCTGTCTTGATGACCTTTGATATGGGGTCAATATAATTTAGATATACACAAGTCCCATTTAGAAACCACGGTGATGATTCTCCTCATCTGTGTCTATTTAGCCAGCAAGCTTTGTTTGAGTAACATAGCGAGGCTTAACCCTAACGCTCTAATGGTTCCCCAGGACTTGCCTGTTAAATCCAACAGGATCCAACTGTGAATTATATGACCTTACTGCTCATCCAACACAGTCCAACTGCATAATTTGAGCTAGCGGTGAAAGGTCATAGCTAGCTCGCAAGTGTTTACAAACACCGCCATCGTTGACATATTTTATCTGAGAAAGTTGAGTGATTTTTACGAAGGCTTGTAGGAATTACACATGAAGATTTGAACTGTCTTGCTTGATTGGTGAGGGTCGCAGTTATTTTTGCTCGTTTTGCTGGGTATTTTCTTGAATGTTGACAATGTTATGGTCAACTAGTTGTGTTTAGCTGCTTAGTTTCGAGTTTTAAACCGCGCTGACTGGAGAAGGCTGAGACTCTATTGAAACGTGTCGAACTCGGTTCTATACATTATATCGCACGCATCTAATCCAGCTGATCTGAAAACCGTGGCTCGCTAAAACGCGGAACTCTGATAATTAAATGCCTTGCCGGCTGAATTTTGCCAAGAAAATAATCTAAGGAGTTATTGAGGATATAAGACACTTAATTGTCCCCGTTTAAATTACGATATTGCGATCACTTTGAAGGTTGGTTCTGCAGCCGTAAACATGCCCGGCGCCCCTTCCCACAGAGTTGGACCATGCTTGGCCATAACGCACAGACCAGCATGCCTGGGTTAATGCCGATTATGCAGCGATAAGAAAACTGACCGAACACGCTGAAAACTGACGCTGAGTACCTGGCCGTACGTGCGATCTCCGAGCAAAATGGGGCTCAGGCTGCCTGAAAAATTAAGGATTTCCCATAACCTGTCTGCAAATTCACAAAAACACCGCGATCACGAAGAAAGGATTCTAAATTTCTAATGGCCTTTCGCTGCTCGGGTCTAAAATCTTCGAGGATAATATTTTCACTACAAAATTCAAACAACACGACAGAAGTTCGGACGACAGACGATGCTGAATATCTGCCATTTTGTCTTGAATGTCATGCTGCATCAAATTTGATGACGTCGGGATTCAACCGCGTTGTGATTGGACACTTCACATCTTAGCCCCGCCTATACTTATCTGTATTCGCATACGAGGTCATGCGCTGGAAATGTGGCGCAAAATATAGGAAAAACATAAGATTTCAAAAACCCAATGATCCAAGGCAAAAAAGTAGCCTCAGTTGATTTGCATAAATAGTCGCCGTACGTATGAGGTCGCTGTTCGTGCTGTATCTTTGCACGGGGCGCAAGCTAGCAGCATATGCGGGGCGCGCGCACAGTGTATTTCTGGACGGCTAACGACGGACGGATAACGATGAACTCGCCTTGACCAAGGCTATGATTACCGCTGCGCTGTACGTACGTACGTACGTACGTACGTACGTACGTACGTACGTACGTACGTACGTACGTACGTACGTACGTACGTACGTACGTACGTACGTACGTACGTACGTACGTACGTACGTACGGGTAACGATGAACGCCTTGACCAAGGCTACTGTAGCCCCAACATCTAGTGGCCTTTGGCCTTATGATGGGAGATTTGCATTTTAAAAAATTAATTCATCCATCCAAATAGTTTTTATTTTCCACTGCCTGATGAAGGGCCAGACGACACAACGTAGATGGTGGAGTTTGTGTTGCATCAGGGGGCGGCGTATGGAGGGCCAGACGACACTGCGGAGCTTGTGTTGCATCAGGGAGCGGCGTATGGAGGGCCAGACGACACTGCGGAGCTTGTGTTGCATCAGAGAGCGGCGTATGGAGGGCCAGACGACACTGCGGAGCTTGTGTTGCATCAGGGAGCGGCGTATGGAGGGCCAGACGACACTGCGGAGCTTGTGTTGCATCAGGGAGCGGCGTATGGAGAGCCAGACGACACTGCGGAGCTTGTGTTGCATCAGGGAGCGGCGTATGGACGAGACCGCATTGTCAGAATGATGAAGGACATGATCAAGAAAACAAAGCTTGCACTTCTAAAAAAAAAAAAAAAAATTACTTTCTGAAGAAGTAGAATTGTGTTTTAATTTAAAATGACTTAAGTTCACCTCCAATCTGTTCAATACTAATATGAGAACTTCATTTCTTAAATCAATTGTAGATTTTTGGAGAGTTGCTTTTCAAATTTCTTTTTACCAATTGAATTTTTGGTTTTGTTTATGACTGACATCTCGGGTAATAAGATGCGAAAAAGGGTATTAAATCAAATCGGGTATTAACTCATTTAAAATTAACCATTTTTGTGGAGCTGGTCTCATAAAATTATGGGGAAAATGGAGGTTTGTGCATCTTTACAATAATAATCAACATGATTTGACACATACTAAATAAATCAATATTTGTTGCTGTAATTACATGGCCTTTTTAAACAACTTGTAGCTACTTTTAAGTAGGAAAATTTTCTCAATTGCTCCACCTGTTAACATTTTATAGCTATTTAAACGAAACCACCCTAAAATCAGGTTCGTTCAAAAATGCAATTCATTGTGTGTTCTGACTGTTTGGAACAAAGAAAATGACATAATAAACGTTTCAACATCTGTACAACATCTCCACTCGTGTGGAGTGTTGTGGCCGAGCGGTTAAGAGCTTGGTTTTCTGTTCCGCAGAGCGTGAGTTCGAGTCTCGGTGTGGACACGTGTGTCCATGAGCAAGGCAATTAAACCACTATTGCTTCGTCCTTCGGATGGGACGTAAAGTTGTAGGTCCCGTGTGTTGTATAATTGATAATGTGTGTATATATCTTTCCCATTATAACATTATAAAATTGTATAATGCACGTAAAAGAACCCAGAACACTTATCGCTAAGAGAAGGGGTTTGCCCCGGTGTTCCTGGCTGACACAGCCTCTGTCTACGGGTTTCTTCAGGCTTACGAGCTACAGTGCCTTGAGCGCTTTTGAAGGATCCTTGGTTTCGTTACCAGAAAATAATAATAATAATAATAATAATAATAATAACAATATCTTTTGTTTAAATAGTGATACAATTTTAACGGGTAAAGCAATTGAAATTGACCAATTTTAATTCTCTCAATCTCAAAATACATCATAATAATGGTGTGCTGTGATGTTCAAGAAAAGTGGAATTTTGTAAAAATAAAACAAACAAATGTAATTAAATATGTAATTAAATATGAACCTCCTAACCTATCCATTTTTAAAAATTATACAGCCAAAAGCAATACTACCTTTAAAATTCTTTAGTGCCGGCTGTTTTCGGGCTGCCATGCCGGTTCTCATGGTATTAATGTTATTTCCCTCAATAAATAGTGCAAACTTAGAACCTCTTGCCTATTGTACGTTCTTTTTATGCATATATACAAACGACAAGTTACACACGATTTATAAATTAATGATCATGTATCTAGTGTTACAAAATACACACAGATTGTTTTAATTTAACAATTTCAAAGAATTAAAGTTATTACCAAATTGAATACAAATTATACAAATCTATTTTCCAAACTGCCTTGTTTTTAAGCACAATACCACACTCCTGATGGGTCAATTCAATTCTCAAATAAATTGTTGCCCATTTATTTAAGGCGTACATTTTGGAAAGCCAAAAACTTAGTTACACACTGTACTCATGCAAAATCCTCTTCTTGTAATACTGCTTAAAATAGTCAAAATTATGACATCATGGACTGCTATGATGTCACCTGTTACATGTTATTTTTTGCACCAGTGGGAAATCTTCTGTTATCTGTCAAAACAAACCAATCTTCCGCATACTTTTCTAACCCAAATATGATTTAAAATTCAAATATATGCTTTATAGCATCAATAAAGTTTCAAGCTGTAAGTTAAGTTGTTACAATTGAAGTTGAAATTTGGGACTTTAATTCTACTTTCTTGACTTTGACAGTACATGTATTTCAAAAAGAACTATTTCTACTGGAGTCTGGTACTAGTATGAACTTCATAATCGGTCAGTTTTCACACAAATACAAATACTTTGTCCTATTATTAAAACAAGGGGGTTTTGGGGTTTTTTTTTAATGACTCTTAATTTGAAGTGGCCGATATTCTTTAAAAAATTGTTTAGGCAATTCAGACAATTTGATTACATTATTCATCATTAGATTCAACATCATCTTCATCCGAGTCCTCTGCAGTGGGATAATTTTCACAATTGGCACAGGAGCACACAAGTCTGTGCAGGGGACATTGTTTTGTTGACAGGAACATCTTCCTTTGTTTCCAGCAAGTGGAGCCTACATCACTCGTAGGAGGCATGGAAGCTTCTGCTGTATTCACTGAAGTGCAATCCTGACCGTACAACTTGCATACAAAATGCTCAACGGATGAGATAATTTGTTTAGTTATCGTCAAAGATGCCCCAATCTGCTTAAAGGTAGCCAGAAAATCAGCATTGTTCATCATCACCTTTACTGCATACTCTTTCCTTTCCCGTAGAAAGCACTCGCAGAGTCGCAGCCTGTATGTAAAGCAGTGAAGGCCTAACAAAACATCACTCACTTCAGCTCCAAGATGATTACGTATGCTTGTCAGGTTTATTGTGCGCTTTGCGTCGCCGGCGTCCTCGACATCTTCGATGCCGATATTCTTTTTAGAAATCACGCTTTCTGGGCAATCCAACTCCTGCCAGCGATTGCTACATTCCCTAAACTTGGCAAGGCTTTTGTCACTGAACTGTACAAGCTTGAATTTAGTTTTTGTTGTGTGCATATAGAGCAAAAAATCAGGGCCATCTTCGCCACTTTCTTCCCCTTCACAGGACGTTGTTTCCGGAAGACGCCATAGAAACTAGCTCTTTCATTGGTCCAGCCTATAGTCCTCGTTTTATTTCTTGCATAGGCGCATATAGTCATTTGTTTAAATATATATATTTATGTTGCTTACATTTTCGCAAATAAATCCATAATGTGCTGGATTTGGGCTTGACGAATTTTGTGACGTGGTAATTAAGTAGAATTCCCTACGATTTTTAAGCCCAAATATAAGTAGTTGTGCGGGGTAGACTACTAGAAAACAAAATTTGGAGCATCATCCCACGCGGTCTATATGAGATGTGCGGCTCGTGAGGAGCGTGGAAGAATGAACGAGATACATTTCAACGTTGGTGGCGCACTTTGTTGGGCCCCCCCTCTGCCCCCCCCCCCCCCCCCCCCCCCCCCCCCCCCCCCCTGCCCAGCACCAACCCGGCCTGAACCACTCCCCCCAAAAAAACTTATGTAGCGTGTCTCCAACGGCGGTCGGCGTGTCTCCAACGGCGGTCGGCGAGTCTCCAACGGCGGTCGGCGTGTCTAAAACATTAATCGTTGCCTGAAACGGTCGGCGTGTCTCAACGGTCACCCCATATAAAACTGTGGGAATTGGGAATTTCGGGGAGTCCAGCAGTTGAGTTCGGCGATAGCCATATATTAGTGTGGAGGGCGTGGCTCTCGGCAGGCTATAGGTATTGGAGAGGTTTCATGTACATTGTACATGTATACCGGGTCATGTATGTAAGTTTTTTTACTTTGTCAAATTAATATAAGTTCTTGCCCCTTTTACTCTTATTTACTATATCAGTCACTAGTTTTGGACCCTATTTTCATATTCAAGTGCAACCCTTGGTCTTTTGTTGGGAACCGCCCTAGTCTTTAACTATTTATTTATTTTATTTATTTATTTATTTACAAAATTAATGAGGGTAACCCATCTAGCAGAAGCTGATCATTAAGGGCCCTCAGTAGAGAGAAGACAATTATGGAGGAGGATCCCATGGGGGATCCCATGGAGGATCCCATGGGGGATCCCCATGGGGGATCTCCATGGGGGATCTCCATGGGGGATCTCCATGGGGGATCTCCATGGGGGATCTCCATGGGGGATCTCCATGGGGGATCTCCATGGGGGATCTCCATGGGGGATCTCCATGGGGGATCTCCATGGGGGATCTCCATGGGGGATCTCCATGGGGGATCTCCATGGGGGATCTCCATGGGGGATCTCCATGGGGGATCTCCATGGGGGATCTCCATGGGGGATCTCCATGGGGGATCTCCATGGGGGATCTCCATGGGGGATCTCCATGGGGGATCTCCATGGGGGATCTCCATGGGGGATCTCCATGGGGGATCTCCATGGGGGATCTCCATGGGGGATCTCCATGGGGGATCTCCATGGGGGATCTCCATGGGGGATCTCCATGGGGGATCTCCATGGGGGATCTCCATGGGGGATCTCCATGGGGGATCTCCATGGGGGATCTCCATGGGGGATCTCCATGGGGGATCTCCATGGGGGATCTCCATGGGGGATCTCCATGGGGGATCTCCATGGGGGATCTCCATGGGGGATCTCCATGGGGGATCTCCATGGGGGATCTCCATGGGGGATCTCCATGGGGGATCTCCATGGGGGATCTCCATGGGGGATCTCCATGGGGGATCTCCATGGGGGATCTCCATGGGGGATCTCCATGGGGGATCTCCATGGGGGATCTCCATGGGGGATCTCCATGGGGGATCTCCATGGGGGATCTCCATGGGGGATCTCCATGGGGGATCTCCATGGGGGATCTCCATGGGGGATCTCCATGGGGGATCTCCATGGGGGATCTCCATGGGGGATCTCCATGGGGGATCTCCATGGGGGATCTCCATGGGGGATCTCCATGGGGGATCTCCATGGGGGATCTCCATGGGGGATCTCCATGGGGGATCTCCATGGGGGATCTCCATGGGGGATCTCCATGGGGGATCTCCATGGGGGATCTCCATGGGGGATCTCCATGGGGGATCTCCATGGGGGATCTCCATGGGGGATCTCCATGGGGGATCTCCATGGGGGATCTCCATGGGGGATCTCCATGGGGGATCTCCATGGGGGATCTCCATGGGGGATCTCCATGGGGGATCTCCATGGGGGATCTCCATGGGGGATCTCCATGGGGGATCTCCATGGGGGATCTCCATGGGGGATCTCCATGGGGGATCTCCATGGGGGATCTCCATGGGGGATCTCCATGGGGGATCTCCATGGGGGATCTCCATGGGGGATCTCCATGGGGGGTCTCCATGGGGGGTCTCCATGGGGGGTCTCCATGGGGGGTCTCCATGGGGGGTCTCCATGGGGGGTCTCCATGGGGGGTCTCCATGGGGGGTCTCCATGGGGGGTCTCCATGGGGGGTCTCCATGGGGGGTCTCCATGGGGGGGTCTCCATGGGGGGTCTCCATGGGGGGTCTCCATGGGGGGTCTCCATGGGGGGTCTCCATGGGGGGTCTCCATGGGGGGTCTCCATGGGGGGTCTCCATGGGGGGTCTCCATGGGGGGTCTCCATGGGGGGTCTCCATGGGGGGTCTCCATGGGGGGTCTCCATGGGGGGTCTCCATGGGGGGTCTCCATGGGGGGTCTCCATGGGGGGTCTCCATGGGGGGTCTCCATGGGGGGTCTCCATGGGGGGTCTCCATGGGGGGTCTCCATGGGGGGTCTCCATGGGGGGTCTCCATGGGGGGTCTCCATGGGGGGTCTCCATGGGGGGTCTCCATGGGGGGTCTCCATGGGGGGTCTCCATGGGGGGTCTCCATGGGGGGTCTCCATGGGGGGTCTCCATGGGGGGTCTCCATGGGGGGTCTCCATGGGGGGTCTCCATGGGGGGTCTCCATGGGGGGTCTCCATGGGGGGTCTCCATGGGGGGTCTCCATGGGGGGTCTCCATGGGGGGTCTCCATGGGGGGTCTCCATGGGGGGTCTCCATGGGGGGTCTCCATGGGGGGTCTCCATGGGGGGTCTCCATGGGGGGTCTCCATGGGGGATCTCCATGGGGGGTCTCCATGGGGGATCTCCATGGGGGATCTCCATGGGGGATCTCCATGGGGGATCTCCATGGGGGATCTCCATGGGGGATCTCCATGGGGGATCTCCATGGGGGATCTCCATGGGGGATCTCCATGGGGGATCTCCATGGGGGATCTCCATGGGGGATCTCCATGGGGGATCTCCATGGGGGATCTCCATGGGGGATCTCCATGGGGGATCTCCATGGGTTCCCATGAAGGATCCCATAAGTTCCCATGAATGTTTTAAGGATCTCGCACCCTCCTCTGAGCAATTTTCCCCTGATGCGTTGACGTTTTACCACGTGTTATGATACTATGTGCATCCATGTGGGAGTTGTCCCACGAGGTATCAGATGGGGTTTAATTGCCCTATGAATTGGGAATAATTGTAGGATATCTAGCGCGATCATTTTGCTGGATGCTAAGATATTTTTTAACAATTCGGTAGTAAATATTTTCGAGATCTGCAAATGGTGTATCCTACCTTTAATTGTATTTTTATAAATATTTGTAATTATATGAATTTTTTATTTTTATATTTAAAGGGTTTAACCTGATAAGAATGCAGTCACACCAAAATAACGACCCGGACACGGGCACCATCCTAGTTGTGTAACATTTCCCCGGTGTCACACGACTACAAACGGTTTGTACAGCGCGTTGTCGATGCGTCCCATATGAAATAAAGAAGGTGCTGAACGAATAACACAAACCATTGATGGACCAGCGCTGAACAATGGAGTTAAGAAATGCGCAACTGATTGATGAGTCGATAAGACCCATTTTGAGATCCAAAGAGGAGTGTTAATTGATATACACTGCAGTGGGTTTAAACAGTGAGTTTTGGGCAGGTGCTGTAAATCATCGTGATGGGGGGAAAAAGGCAAATAGTGCTAAGCATGAAAAAGGGCGACACTGCACGCAGATGAAAAACATAGAGAAATCACTGCGTTGTACGGACATACCAAGAAATTCCTGACAAAGAGTGGTGAGCGAGTAAACTCTTGTCTTGATGAACTCGAGTCAAAGTCAACTATAGTAGTAGTACCCTCTTGCTATTACGTATACACCCATTCACACACAAATTAACACTCGCCAGTATCATCAGTCTTATAAGTATCTGAAAAACTCCTTTCAATATTTTTGGGGAAATAAATGTGTTTGTGGACAAACACTATCTGAGTGGCAGTATGAAGTTGATCCAATAATTGTAATGGAAAGGTATAGTTTTAGCGGTTGACATTCATAGTTATAGTTTAAAGCTGTTGTCACAGGATTTCGGAACATTGTTTACACATTCAAAGACTAAATTTAATGCATAAATGAACAATACAGACTTTAATGCACATTTATGTCCTGATCTTAAAGTACACATATCCGGGGGAGGTGTAGGATTATGCCTTGATCATAACTTGTTATAGCGCCCTCTCTTGACCACTGAGCTGGGCACATGGAAATATGACATGGCCACTCACATAGTAAGATCGTCTCCACGACCTACTACCACTGACCTCTACACCTGGACGGACCATTGTCCATATTCTGCTGTGCTATAACGCTTGAAGTCGGCGCGAACTGGAAGTGCAACATGGCGGGCCCGAGACGTCACTTCTGTGAGCCAATGAAATGTCCAGGTGTAGAGGTCAGTGGATTTACTCTATACATTTTTTTATTCATAAACATTACGTCATACGTACCGTACCCACTGAACCTTACACCTGGACATTTCATTGGCTCACAGAGTGATGTCGTGGTCCGCCATGTTGCACTTCCAGTTCGCGCCGACTTCAAGTGTGAAACAATGATGATCTGTCCATGTGTAGAGGTCAGTGCCTACTACCCAATAAACACGACGTCTGAAGAAGCGCCCCCAGTGTTCGACATTAGTTAAGTAAAACAAAGTTTATCCTTTTGTGAAAATTAAACGTCCTTTAAGCGCGCGTGTGTAATTTTGACATGTTTGACTGTATTTTTGCCGTTTTTTCCTTTGTTTGATTTTGACTTTGTCTTTCTGTAACTTTGTTCTTTTGTCGATTTGTCCTTTGTTTGATATTTACTAAGTATTTTTGTAAATTTGTCCTCTTGCAGCTGCTTTGTCCTTTGTATGATTTGAATGTTGTCCTTCTGTAAATTTGTCCTCTTGCCATTTAGTTTTTTGGCTATTGTTTTGTCCTTTGTGAACATATTTTATATTTTGGCCCTTTTGGCCGCTCTAGCCTACGTACTGTGACGGAAAGTGTGTGGAGCCAATATAGTTGTGACGTCAGACGTATAGCACTAACGCTTAATCCACGGTCGGACGTGACCGGTAGTTGCGCGCGCTGGTTGGGCGGAGCTTATTGCTGAGTAACTGGCTGTGCGGTGTGCGTGATTGGGTAACAAAGCCCCATAGGATTAAGTACACCCCCGCCCCTCGGGCCGCGAATTTTTTTTTTCAAAACAGGTTTGCACAATTTCATGAATTATTTAGTAGTTTGGATGAGAAGTTATGTTTATTCATCGGAAAAAAACATGACGTCACAGCATTGTTGTTATTAGTTAACTAGTTACAATAAATCACTTTAAAGAACAGCTGTTGTCGAGCTGCTATACGTAGTGTAGTGGATAGTGGGATTGGCTATGGATCAAAGATCCCGGGTTCGAATCCTGGTGTAGTAGGTCACCTCGTTTTTCCTAGTCAAATTGATATCTTTAGAGTATTTTTAATTTAAGGGGAAAAGGAGACCTAGAACCTAAGTGTTGTACAGCGATCAACGCAACTACTGAATAATTCATGAAATTGTGCAAACCTGTTTGGGAAAAAAAAATTCGCCCCCGGGCCATATATATAGTACCTGGTACGCGTGCATAATGTTCGTGGTGGTTATAGGCCAAGAGCATTAGTTTTAACATGGACATTTTCGATAACAAGCTGATTTTTTCAGGATAGCTCCAGGAATATGTCTAGAATAACATACTAAAAGTCCTCGTATATCCTCCTTGAGCATTTTTCACAATCCAAGATGGCGTCCAAAATGGCCGCCATTTCCTGTTTTTCTCATAAATTGGAAACTAGGTAACCCCAATACACACTTTAAGTGTCTAAATATATGTTTTGATACATAAGTAACCCAATAAAATACTTATTTAGAGATTTTGAAACACACAAGTACCAATAAAACCACTTGAGGTCATCCCAAAATCCAAAATGGCGCCCAAAATACCCGCCATTTTTGAAGGGACACGACAATTAACAGGCCCCCACTATGAAGAAATTAACAGGGACCTGACCGATGAAACCGCGGAATTAGTCTCTCAAGCCATACGCCAACTCTACGTGGACGGACTCATATCGAAAGATATATCTGAGTTTCTTAACCCCCGCAACCACGACATTAAAACACTTTGCCTTTACTGTAATGTAGTGGGATTGTCACTAGCACACGGATAGTAGTTGTTGCTTCGATGCTTGCTTGGTTTATTGTGCTCAATACATCTTTGTACATCACATGGGGTTCTATGCTTATCAAAGGGCTACATTGTTCTAGGGTGCAAGTTGGGGTTCATGCATTCCAATGTGGATGAGGTAATGTCTAGGTTTGGGTGTGTGGTTTCATATATCACTAGGTGCCTATAATATACACAGCTTTCATGCAAGGATACTACATTTACCTCCTACCGAAAGTTCACAAAAAAGTACCAGAAGGAACACGGTTCGTGGGGAGGCCAATCATTAGTGGTTGTGGAGGACCGACTCAATCCATATCCAAATACATAGACTATTCCTTACTCCCAATTGTCAAACAGCAAAGCACATACACACGCGATTCCGGGCATGTGCTTGAAAAACTAAATAACCTGACATAATTGGAGCAAGATAACTTATTGATAACACTGGATATACAGGGTGGTCCAAAAAAAACTATACCCAACTTTGGAGGCCATTTTCTCCTGGATAATAAAATATTTTAGTAATTTGGTTTGGATATTATTAAAGCTTATTAAAGCATATATCGTTGAGCAATATTGGTAAAAATAGGGAAGATATTGCATTAATATTTTGGAGATATTTCTATTTCTAGCGAGTATGTGTAAAAATGGCTTAAGTAGCCTACATGTAGTAGAGGTCTTTATTGTCAAGATGCTCAGAGCGGGCTTTTCAAATTCACTCTTGGAGCATGCTTTCATTGCTTTGTACATATCAGTTCAAGCATGCTGCAAAACCAGAAGCCTATCTATTAAAAAGTATTATTTATCCCTTTTAGTGTAAATAAAAGAAGCTCTCGCAAAAACATTTGTCAAAGGACTATCGCGTCATTACATTATTGTGTCATATCATATTCAAACATGTTGATGCATTGACAGCTCCCGTGGAAAAGCCATTTTTACACATACTCGCTAAAAATTTGAATATCTTAAAAAATATTAATGTAATATCTTCCCTATTTTCACCAATAATGCTCAACGATATATGCTTTAATAATATGCAAACTGTAGTATCCTTGCATGAAACTGTGTATATTACTTATTAGGCACCTAGTGATATATGAAACCACACACCCAAACCTACCTCATCCACATTGGAATGCATGAACCCCAACTTGCACCCTAGAACAATGTAGCCCTTTGATAAGCATAGAACCCCATGTGATGTACAAAGATGTATTGAGCACAATAAACCAAGCAAGCATCGAAGCAACAACTACTATACGTGTGCTAGTGACCAGCTCACCACATTACATTGGCGACGAGGTCGGGATAACAAAATTGGGAGGATATATCAACATATCAAGATGGCACAATTCACCATACCTGCACCACCACCTCTAGACATGGCAGATCAGCAGCCCATTTACGCTGTCAACCAGTCACGCCAACGCTCAACAATGCGACCTGCATCAGCAATAGCACCCATGTCAACTACCTGCTATAACTGTGGAGGGACATACCCGCATGCCGGCGAGTGCCCTGCATATGGCGAGACATGCTCATTCAGCCACAAACGAAACCACTTTGCACAATTCTGCAGGAGTAGGAAGGCGGAACAGCAGACGGGCGTCACACATGTCCATCAGGCCAACGCCATTGTCAGCAACGACCCACCAAGCCCTCCGGATAGCGACTCCGAAGATGACTACGTGTTCTAATCGAACAATATCAGCCAACCACCAAGCGTGTTATCAACAACACCAAAGAACAAACGAGCGTGTTAAGCAACAACACCAAAGAACAAACGAGCGTGTTAAGCAACGACACCAAAGAACAAACGAGTGTGTAAATCACAACACCAAAGAACAAACAAGCGTGTTAGCAACAACACCAAAAGAACAAACGAGCGTGTTAGCAACAACACCAAAGAACAAACAAGCGTGTTATCAACAACACCAAAGAACAAACGAGCGTGTTAGCAACAACACCAAAGAACAAACAAGCGTGTTATAAGCAACGACACCAAAGAACAAACGAGTGTGTAAATCACAACACCAACCAACTAACAAACGTCAACTCTGACCATGATGCAGCCATGGACTAACGAACGTCAACTCTGGCCTGGCCAAGTGGGTCATCAATAATATCTGCATCCACAATGGAAAGAGAGTGCAGCACAACTGACTAGAACACCAATAAATCACCGGAAACAACTGAACTGAACTAAACTATATACATGTACCGCGATGAATCTCTTTAAGTCTACCCTGCAGTACAATGATCATACTTTCGTTTAAATCTACACCGTTTAACTTAATCCAATGCCTCATCATGTTCATGAACTCTAAACATCGAACAATGAACATTTCTCTACTAATCAACTGTATTAAAAAAAATTAGATTTAAATCACCATTATATTATTCATTTCATTCTTCCTGTATATTAGCCAGTTCCATTCTAAGGTGAGGAGGGATGTAGTATCCTTGCATGAAACTGTGTATATTACTTATTAGGCACCTAGTGATATATGAAACCACACACCCAAACCTAGACATTACCTTATCCACATTGGAATGCATGAACCCCAACTTGCACCCTAGAACAATGTAGCCCTTTGATAAGCATAGAACCCCATGTGATGTACAAAGATGTATTGAGCACAATAAACCAAGCAAGCATCGAAGCAACAACTACTATACGTGTGCTAGTGACCAGCTCACCACATTACATTGGCGACGAGGTCGGGATAACAAAATTGGGAGGATATATCAACATATCAAGATGGCACAATTCACCATACCTGCACCACCACCTCTAGACATGGCAGATCAGCAGCCCATTTACGCTGTCAACCAGTCACGCCAACGCTCAACAATGCGACCTGCATCAGCAATAGCACCCATGTCAACTACCTGCTATAACTGTGGAGGGACATACCCGCATGCCGGCGAGTGCCCTGCATATGGCGAGACATGCTCATTCAGCCACAAACGAAACCACTTTGCACAATTCTGCAGGAGTAGGAAGGCGGAACAGCAGACGGGCGTCACACATGTCCATCAGGCCAACGCCATTGTCAGCAACGACCCACCAAGCCCTCCGGATAGCGACTCCGAAGATGACTACGTGTTCTAATCGAACAATATCAGCCAACCACCAAGCGTGTTATCAACAACACCAAAGAACAAACGAGCGTGTTAAGCAACAACACCAAAGAACAAACGAGCGTGTTAAGCAACGACACCAAAGAACAAACGAGTGTGTAAATCACAACACCAAAGAACAAACAAGCGTGTTAGCAACAACACCAAAAATACAAACGAGCGTGTTAGCAACAACACCAAAGAACAAACAAGCGTGTTATCAACAACACCAAAGAACAAACGAGCGTGTTAGCAACAACACCAAAGAACAAACAAGCGTGTTATAAGCAACGACACCAAAGAACAAACGAGTGTGTAAATCACAACACCAACCAACTAACAAACGTCAACTCTGACCATGATGCAGCCATGGACTAACGAACGTCAACTCTGGCCTGGCCAAGTGGGTCATCAATAATATCTGCATCCACAATGGAAAGAGAGTGCAGCACAACTGACTAGAACACCAATAAATCACCGGAAACAACTGAACTGAACTAAACTATATACATGTACCGCGATGAATCTCTTTAAGTCTACCCTGCAGTACAATGATCATACTTTCGTTTAAATCTACACCGTTTAACTTAATCCAATGCCTCATCATGTTCATGAACTCTAAACATCGAACAATGAACATTTCTCTACTAATCAACTGTATTAAAAAAAATTAGATTTAAATCACCATTATATTATTCATTTCATTCTTCCTGTATATTAGCCAGTTCCATTCTAAGGTGAGGAGGGATGTAGTATCCTTGCATGAAACTGTGTATATTACTTATTAGGCACCTAGTGATATATGAAACCACACACCCAAACCTAGACATTACCTTATCCACATTGGAATGCATGAACCCCAACTTGCACCCTAGAACAATGTAGCCCTTTGATAAGCATAGAACCCCATGTGATGTACAAAGATGTATTGAGCACAATAAACCAAGCAAGCATCGAAGCAACAACTACTATCCGTGTGCTAGTGACCAGCTCACTACATTACACAAACCAAATTACTAAAATATTTTATCATCTAGGAGAAAATGGCATCCAAAGTTGGGTATAGTTTTTTTTGGACCACCCTGTAGTATCCATGTACACTAACTGCCCACAAGATGAGGCAATTGAATCAGTTTGTGACGCACTTTCAATGGCCGACGACAGACTATACGCAATACCCAAGCCCACGACAGACCACGCGTGAAGTCTCCTTGAACTCATTATGCGTTAAAACACGTTTGAATTCAATGGCAAGTTTTTCAGACACAAAATTGGCGTGGCCATGGGCAGCGAATGCAGTCCGGAGATTTGTGACATAACCATATTCAAATACGAACAAGACAAAATCCTCCCTTACAATCCCTCAATTGTGAGCTACATGAGATATAGAGACTATGTTCTTATAATCTTTAACGGAAATGAAAAGCAGGCTGCTGACCTATAGTGCAATCACTTAATAAAAATCATCCTACACTGAAGTTCATGTCTGAGATCGCGCACCGCCAAGTCACTTTTCTCGACCTTATTATCTACAAAGGCGAAAGATTCATACATGAAGGGATATTGGATACTCGAGTCGCTACCAAAAAACCTGATACATTTCAGTACCTAGCTCGAGATTCAGCACGTCCTAAGTCGGTATTTGGCGGATTAATCAAAGGCGAAGTGACCAGATACAAACGTATATGTACCCATTTAAAAGATTTTGAGGAGAGGGTTGAATTCTTCAAGGACAAACTTCAAAAGCGCGGATACACAAACGAAGACCGAGCCCTCCTTTCTCAAAGGGGCAAGACTCCCGCGGACCCTAAGCGTGAAAAAAACAAAAACAATATCCCACTGGTGTTCGTCCTACCATACTACCCACATGTCGCGCACCCAGCCCTAGAACAGGCTATCCTCAAACACTGGCCCTTGATTAGCGAAAACGAATATCTGAATAGGATATTTGATACCCAACCCATCCTGGCATACAAACGGCACAAAAACATAAAAGATGAACTTGTTCCATCTAGGACTAAAGCATCTCCACAATCCAACCAAGAGGAACAAAATCTTGATGAGGAGAATCTGCAAATTCTATTGGAACTATTGAAAGAACAAAACAATGATCAAAGAAATGGATCTCAAGGCTAAAACAAAATAAATAAGTCAAACCCCACCACCCCCCACCCCCCTTTTCCTTGCCACGCGTCATATAAACCGACACACAAATAAAAACAAGGAAAGGAAAATGAACTATATAAGAAGGTGACTGATGAAGTGCATGATATAGCACAGAAAATATGCCCTGCTCCCCTTCCAAAAAAGGGGGAAAAAGAGGGGACGGCATATTATCACTGGTAATAATTAATCACTGTGTGAACTAAAAACAAAGGGACCAATACACAAACCAGTCATCGCGTCGCCAAAACCAGAGACAGGGTTTGAAACTCCCGCTTTTAGGGAATGTCTAACCCAATTGGCCTGCAGACGTTTGATGTATTTGCCCGTCCAGGAACTCCAACCACGGACTGTCATCTAGCAGAGATAATGTGGCTAGAACTGACCCCCAGATGCGTATCTTACACACAAAAAGAAAAAAAAAGAGTTAAGAACTACGCTCTGGAGAGACCAGTCAAACAACCACTTTCTAGCATACCCACTAGTTAACGTACAATTACAGATCTATCTCTGTAGACCAGTCACAAATACAATCCATATGATACTTGTCAGCAGAACCTTTTCCGCGTCTCAAAAAAATAAGAAAAGCACGGGGGGTTCTTTTGAAACTTGTACAAGAAACCCCCCCCCCCCCCCCCCCCCCCGCCCATTCCTACAGACTGCAATCTCGCGAAAAAAATGTGGCCTGAACTGACCTCCCATGAAGCGTATATCACTAGCAAAAAAAACTTAAATTAAGAATTACGCTCTGGGCGGGATAGTTACGCAACCACACTGCTGGCATACCAGCACATCATAAATTATACAGATCTATCTCTGCAGACCAGCCACACACCTACAATCCAATAATACTTCACGCAGCAGAACTGCTTCAGCATCTCCAAAAAAATAACGAAAACGATGAGAAAAAGTTCTGACTTGTGACAACTCCCATAAACACCCTCCCCCTTCCCACATAGAATGAGTTCTGATTCACTGCAGCTAACTCTAGAATTAATTTAAAAAACAAAAACAAAATTCTGATCATTCCTTGAAGTATGCCTGCATACACCGGTTTCTCTGAGCTATACCTTCTTGCAAAAGCACTCCATTAGAATAACAAAATAATAATAGCCTCACAGAAAAAGAAAGAAAATTCTACAAAACCCATTGATACACGTCCTTCACGTTAATGTCCTTCCCAGGTGACCGAGAATCGTTCTAAATATTAAAAAAAAACGGTAAGTGACATGTATGATTACGCTGCTTCCCAATAAACACGATCGTTATGTGGTTCACGACTGCGTGTGTGTACTTTATGCATAAGAAGTATTTTTGTAATGAAAAGTTTGTTTGTACTGATATGTATTTCAAAGGTGCTATTCTAGTCAAGACATTTTATTATATTCATAACGTATCTTTTATAATACATTGAGATAAAATTTGAAATGGTGGCCATTTTGAATTTCGGGAAGGGCTTAAGTGGTTTTACTGCTACTTATGTGTTTCAAAATGTATTAATAAGTAATTTGTTGAGTTCATTATGATGAAAAACATATGTTTAGACATTTAAATTTTGTATTGGGGTTATCTAGTTGCAAAGTTACAGGATAAATGAGAAAATCATAACAAGTTTGGGCGCCATTTTGGATTTCGGGAAGGGCCCAAGTGGTTTTATAGCTATTTTTTTCTTCTAAATTTATCAATAAGTACTTTATTGAGTTCCTTATGCTAAAAAACATATATTTAGACATTTAAATTTTGTATTGGGGTTATCTAGTTGCAAGCTATAAGAAATTCAGGAAATGGCGGCATTTTTGGACGCCATCTTGGATTGCGGAAAACGCTCAAGGAGGATATACGAGGACTTTTAGTATGTTATTCTAGACATATTCCTGGAGCTATCCTCAAAAAATCAGCTTGTTATCGAAAATGTCCAGGTTTAAGCCTATTTTGACCTAATGCTCTTGGCCTATTAGTTGTTAGCAAAGATCGTAGAGCGCTGTAGGACCCTAGAGCGCCGCTGCATGCACGGCGCTCTAGGGTCTTTGGTTGTTAGGAGAGCGAGATACACAGCAGGTAAGACGTACATGTAGGTAACTCGTTTTATGCGACGCGTACGGAGCGGTACATTGTTTACGCTAGCTTGCATGGTTAATGCATAGACGTAGACATGGAGTGTTTTTGTTCGTTTTTTTTCTCCATGTCTGTGGTTAATGCGCAGCGAGTACAATGCTGTACGATTTGTACAAAGTCTGATTAGCTGTGCTGGGGTTACGTTGACGTGTGGGGCTGAGTTCTAGTCGGCTGTCAATCCATTTTTATAGAGATTAGTTTCAGAAATGATTTATTTTTATTCCGCTTCAAATTGAACAACAAATTGTATTACGTACCCCCAATTCTCAAAATATTGATTTTAATTAAAGATTTCCTCTTTCCAATGTCATGACTGTTTCAGAAGGTCGGGTGAATTTTTTATCTAGCAGTGGCGTTAAGTGTTGGGTCCAGGACTTGCATTCAACAGAATGGGCGATAGAGAAGGACAACCCCTGCGAGGTGAGTGAAAGAAAACTTGTCTCGATTGAAGAGTAAGATTGAGACACGACTCGTGCAAATGCCCCCCCCCCCCCAAAAAAAAAAAAAAAAAAAAAACCCAAGCAAGCAAGAAATTCATAACAGACAAGCATGCGAAATATTCTATTTTAATCTGATTTCCTCAGTGGTTTTGATTGTCCTCTTCTTTTTTTTCCCATCACCTTCCGTGTGCAAAAGTAAAGGAAATATCATCTTTTTCTTGCCTAGTTTCCTCTTTTCCTTTTTACTCATGCCTGTAGACAGGACTATACTTCAGTCATTTTTTCTTGGAAATAGTCTGCAAGTGCAACAACTTATGAAAGTGGAAAACAAAATCTGTAACAATTGTTTAAAATAAACAGCAAAATGCAAAAGAGAACTGTGGTAGATTTTGTGAAGGATATTGAAACTATAAAAGAAAAATATATAAAAAGAAAATAAAAGAAGAAAAAAAAAAAACTTTTGAAACATATTTAGTGTGCAAAAAATTGTAGAAACAATTTATCCCGTATAAATAATCCTGTATGGCAAACAATATTACTGACACGACCATAAATCACCAAAAGTGTAAACATTTTGTGTGCATAAACATTGCAAATAAAACGCCATGGAAAGTATTAAAAACTGCTCTTGCTCAGAAAGATATTTTCCAAAAATTATAATATAGAAATTGGCAACACTCCCAAAGGGAGGAGTGGCATGAAGCTAAGTTTGGCAGATCGGCAGCAGTATAACCTACTGATGAAGCAAGACCTTAAAGCTGTAAAAGATAAGCACCCCTGGGATTCAATACAGTTAACCAACAAAGCATCCAAGATTGACAGGAAAGAGAAATGCCTCAGGAGAGGAAATGCGTGGGTGTGCTTCTCGGCACTATCGGCCTGAACATGCTTCGGATCGAGTTTCGTTAAAAATAATCCCGCCCCTCGGCTCGGTGATGTTAAAATAATCCCGGCGTGAACTGGTTAAAGGGATCGTATACGTTTGGTAATTGGAACGCACTGTTTGTTTCAATCATATACATGTAGTTGTAGATATATACCATAAGACCAAATAAAAAAACAAACATGTTTAGCGTCATGCCTTTTTTTTTTAAGAAAGGAGGAGGAGGCTGGGGTGGATTTTGGGGGCTGTATTTTATAGTAAATATCGTTTAACTGACCTCTCTAAAATTTTACTATCGTGGATGCCGAGGAAAGCAAGAAAAACGGCGTTCGTTTTCAACCAGTGTCGGGCAGTAATTCTTACGTTGTTGTTTTCTTCACAATCGCCGTCCGGCGATCGCAAATTTCTTTTTATAAAATTCAATGTTTTTGAACAATTATAGGATATCTAGGGCAATCAATTTGCTGGATGCCTACAATCATTATTTACTTTCAAATGAGTAAGATAATTCTTAATAATTTGGTAGTAATTTTTTTAGAGATCTGCAAATGGTATATCTTACCTTTAATGCGAGTCATGCAGTGAACATGTCGCACCCTATATTCCAATTTAAAATTAAAACATGGTTCACCCACTATTACAAATCAAAATTCATATGGGTCGATCATTTATGCACCGTACACGTCGCACACTAGCCTTCCTATAATAAATATATATATATATGTACACAGTGATGCTAAAGTCCTGCGGTTATGGAAAAAGATACCACTTTTTATCCCCAAAAATGTGAATCTGACAAGCGTTACTGCAGTGACGTTTCTCAGAGTGTGTATTCCAATGCAGATTATTTTTCCTGCGTGGACATAACCGCTCCAGATTTTCGGTAATATCTCAAAATCACTACCACCTTTTGAAATGAAATTTGTACAGGTTAGTTTTATGGTAAATATCTATGACTATAAAAGATTGAAACAAACAGTAGGTTCCAATTACCAAACGTATACGATCCCTTTAACTTATGGCGCAGCTACGCATTAAAGTTATGGCGTAAGTCTTGCACCACATCCAGTTAAGGCGCAAGTTATGCACAGTTTTGTGAAATCGACTGCAGGGCTTTGTTGCGGTTAATTGGACTGACTTTGAAATGATGTAAATATTTTGTTCAGAAATCTTTTAAGATCGATCATGAATCCGAATCGAATGAAGACACCGGAGTGCATCATGTTGGTAAAGGGTTCTACCTCCACACTGAGCTTTACAACAAGCTGTACTCCTACCAGAGGGAAGCACTCAAGTGGTTCTGGAGGTTACATCGGAAGATCAAAGGCGGAATATTGGGAGAATATATGGGGTAGGGTCTTCAGTGAAAAATAACACATTAACCCTTTCCTTACTACCATTGTCGAGGTTACTGGACCATTTTAGGAAGGGTTTTAATCTTTGAGATAAAAGATATAAATGTTTTTCTGTTTGATTTGTCAGTCTTGGTAAGACCATCCAAGTCATCTCCTTCTTGAGTGGCCTGTTCTACTTGGATCAAGTCAAGACCATCATGGTGGTTCTACCGGTAGTACTCATCAATCACTGGGAGAAAGAATTTAAAAAGTGGTGAGAACAAGTACCTCAACTCATTAGTAACTGTACGGCATACATTGTGTTGGGGTTTGTGTCTCTGATCAGGAGCATGGGTACCATCATTAGCTGGCTTGCCATCCAGATTAATCAGTTATTTCTTCCTCCCCCCCCCCCCCCCCAGGTCTCCAAGGCTTTTAATAGAATCCTATCACAGCAGCAACAAAAAACGTGAACGTGAACGAGTGTTAGCCAAGGTACAGCATCAGGGTGGAGTGTTACTAAATAGCTATGGATTGGTACTGACCAATGCCGACCTTCTGTCACATCGTCGTGGTAGGCCGTTCTCTTGGGTAAGAACACGACATTGCCATTTACGACTCAATTTCATAAAAATTTGGGTTTTTTTCATCTGATAACTAATTTTTTTCCAAAATTGATCATTTTGTTAAGGACTATGTGATTCTTGATGAAGGCCATAAGATCAAGAACACAAATAAAACCATCACGGCAATTCACAGAGTTTCAGCCACACACAGACTTATACTGACGGGTACGCCAATTCAGAATAACATGCAGGTACGATTTGTAGGTGAACTCGCAAAATTCATGGTAGAATTACAGAAATAATAGATTATATATGTGTCGCATAATATTCGCTGATTTCATTTTGTTCATGCAAACTAAAGTCCATCCTAGCAGCATTGTTGCCTGTGTTTTCTGACCCACGAGGAAGTTAACGAAAGTGCACTTAAATTTGCTACTAATTTTTAATTTGCAATTTGATGTACAGGAGTTGTGGGCCCTATTTGATTTTGTGACCCAAGGCACGTTACTAGGAACCGTGCAGACATTCAACTCTGAATATGCCAACCCCATCACAAGGGTAAGTCACTAGTCATTATTTATCCAGTCACATCTCTCATTTAAACTCCATTATGTAAATCAGAAATAAATTAAGTCTCAGCTAATTAACTTATCTTCTAGTTCTGTTTCAGTTAAATGTTTAACCGTAGAATTGTTTGTTTGGTTGTCAAGTCGAGAGAGAAGGATGCAACAGGTGATTAGCGTTGCCTAGGCAACCAGATGTCAGAGAAGCTGCGCAATTTGATAGCGCCGTACTTCCTGAGACGGACAAAGGCTGACGTCGTCAAGCGGAGAGAAGAAAGCTCCAACAACCCTAAAGAGAAAGATGATGAGGAGAGGTGAGCTATTGGGTCTGGTCCTCAACGGTAGAGGGTGCTATGTAGTTGATATGATACCAGAGCTGTTTGCTCTCTTCTCTGGCTCCATCACGATTGCCAAACCGCATGAACGAAGCTGGAGTTTGAACACACTCTTGTTTTCTTAATTCCTAGTTTCCCAATTAATGATGGGCAATCGAGGGCACCTTTCCCTTGTCAATTGTCCACCAATTTCAATGATCACACACCCTAGGGGGTTGCGGCTAATAGATGAGTTCAAATTATACATCTTGGTCAATTTCCCATTTTGAATCCACAGGGTGCCAGAGTTCCCGACGCTCATGAGGAAGAATGACTTTGTGATTTGGCTGCTCTTGACAGATGCCCAGATCAAAATCTATCAGGATTTTATCTCGCTAAACGAAGTGAAGGTGGTAGGCTGAACAGTTTTATAATTCCCAAACACATTGAAAGGAAGACATTAAACATATTCAAATAGTTAAGGTATTTCATTGTCAGTTTACAAAAGTATTGCTTGCTGATAACACTGACATTTGTTTACAAAGTTTTCTGTTTTTCTGTTTTCTATTTTCCTAATTATTTTGTCTGCTAACTTATTTTATGGCCCCCGCGGAATTTGTTTCAGAAAGTTTCTATTCTTTGTATTCCTAGCTTCTTACGAAAAGCCTCTCACCATTAGGAGAGTTGTCGATACTGAAGAAGTTGTGTGATCATCCACGGCTTTTGCCAACAAGAGCTTGCATCCAGCTGGGCTTAGAGAGACCTGATGCGACATGGTAAGATCATAGTGTTGTAATCTCAATCAGCTTTTGCCTGCCAAAGATTTAATCAAGTGTGTGGTAAGATCATAGTTTTGAAACCTCATTCAGCTTTTGCTTGCCAATTCCTACACAAAGATAGCTTAGAAAGACTTGATAATAGGTGGTGAGATCGTACAACACTGATCATTTTATGGTAAAGCTGATAATTTGATACTTAATTACCCTGTAGTGTTTACCAACAAACTATTTGTCGCCATTTCTTTTTCCAGGGCGGACGAAGAAGACAACGATCTGGAGATGCCAAGATCCAAGAAGCAGACTGGTAACACAGCCATCCAAGCCATCTCAGACGACGTCTTAATGATGGAGTCTTGCAAGCTGAAATTCCTAATCAGTCTACTCGCCAACCTGAGACGGGAAGGACACAGGACGCTGGTCTTCAGCCAGTCATGCAAGATGCTGGACATCATTGAAAATGTCTTGAATAATCAGGTTGGTGGCTTAGCTTGCAAAATCGGGCTAAATGGACCGTTTTACAGATACTATCTTTATGGTCATATGGTATTTTCGGTGGTTACCAACTAGCAAAATTATGTTTATTGAAGACGCTTAGAAACTCCTTATCTAAAAACTAGCACTTTGGATCTTTTAGAATTCTCTTTGTTGGGTACCAATTTGACTGAACTATCCCCAATTTCAGAACTTCCAAGTGATGCGACTTGATGGCACCATCGCCAAGCGGGAACGAGAGAAACGAATCACGTCATTCCAGCGAAACAAGGACTTTTCTGTCTTTCTACTCGGCACCCAATTGGGCGGAGTTGGCTTGACACTGACAGGGGCAAATCGAGTTGTTATATGTAAGTTCCTTGGTGATTGACTTTTTCCTAGTGATTTGAGCAAATGATCTAAGATTAATAATTTCTCACTTCCAAGCTGCAAGTCAGCCAGTCAATTTTGCATTGCGGTTATAACAAATCCCTGTGGTTTTGTTTTCTGTTTGTTCAATTCTTATTGACTTTCAAAGTATAGCACCTGTCTTGCATGATCTTAAACAGAACAAATGTAAAAATGTTGTGATAATGTAACTTTATCAAAAACCATATTCCCACACCGGACATCATTGGGACTTTTGATGTCTCATCCTTGTACACCAACATACCACACGAAGAAGGTATTCGTGCCTGTTTCATACTAGCTAGGGTAGGACACACGACCCCTTCCATAAGTGACATTCGCGCCCTCATGAAACTTGTACCAACGAAGAATAATTTTTTCTTCCTAAATGAGCACTATCTACAGGTACATGGCACTGCAATGGGTACTCGCATGGCACCCTCATTTGCATGCCTCTTCATGGGTGACCTCGAGGAACGCATACTTGCCTCAGCACCGTGCCGTCCCTGGATCTGGTGGAGATACGTACATTGATGATGTATTTTTCATCTGGACCAGTGATGAGGACAGTCTGCTGAATTTCACTAATCACATGAATTCTTTCGACAGGACCATCTAGTTCACATCAGCGTACTCGCATCATGCAGGCCCACTTCCTGGATGTCACCATCCACAAGGAGGATATCTTAATAACCACTGATCTGTATTCTAAACCCACACACACACCAGTATCTCCACTCCTCCAGCTGTCACCCAAGGCATTGTAAGAGTGGTATAGCATTTAGTCGGGCCCTCAGACTCGAAAGAATTTGTTCTAACGACTATGATTTCTCCCACCATTCACAGATACTGAAGAATAACTTGGTTCCCAGGGGTCACAGCTCCCGCCAAGTTCAACGTGCCATTTGCCAGAGCCAAAGCTGTACCCCGAAATTTGGCTCTAAAAGTAAAGGCCTCCCAGGCTGATGCCAAAACCAAGATCCCCCTGGTGACTACCTTTCACAATAGTCTCCCTTCCCTTCGCAAAATTACTAACGACAGCTATCACATTCTCCACACTTCAGATCACCATGTCCGTGCCATAGAAATAGAAATGGTACCACTCATAGAAATATTGGTAACATTACTTGCAGTACATCTAATGTCATATATCTCATCTCTTGCAGGTTTTGTGGAGTTCAGTATGTCGAAGAGACCAAAAATGCTCTAAAAAAGTGTTTCTACGGTCTCCGATCGACTGTCAACACCAAGAAACTAGATACCCCAGTTGGTCATCACTTCAACCAGCCTAACCATTGCATTTCTGATATGATTCTACAGGGCATAGAATCATTTGGCCATCTGCAAGACTCAGTCTGCCTCAGCCGGGAGAAAGTTTGGATAAATCGTCTTCGGACTATTCAACTACATGGGCTCAACTAGCTAGGAAATGATTAACTTCTAATTTTGTTCTCCTATTTGTCATCTGTTTCAGATTTATTCCTTGCCAGGAGTTTGTTTTTGTTTGTTTTCACTACTCTGTTTTCCTGACCCCCAGGCCCACGCCCCCCCCCCCCCCCCCACGCCCCCCCCCCCCCCCCCCCCCCCCCCCCCCCCACGTCACGTTACTCCTATTCAGCATACTTACTTCTTTGTTAGTTCTTCCCTTTGATTTTCACCCTGGACCTTCTTCCTTGTGGTTATACCCCTTCTTGGTTTGTCTTTGATCCCTACCCACACTGACCTCACCCTTTAATCCCTCCGCCTAATCCTCCTTTTGTTGATTGTTCCACTGGACTCTGTGCTTTTTCTTTTTTGTTTCTTCAGCCAACCATGATGTGCATCATGCTGTATGTTGCTCTATATATGTTTGTTTCTTGTACACTGCCATTTTGTCTCTGAAGAAGATCTTGTTAAGATAGAAATATTAGGCCCTCTTAACTTATTTAACTTTATTTTGTAGTTGATCCGAGCTGGAACCCAGCTAATGACAACCAAGCTGTAGATCGAGTATATCGAATCGGTCAGACACGGACTGTGGTCGTCTATCGACTCATCACGTGCAGCACAGTAGAGGAGAAGATATATAGAAGACAGATCTTCAAAGATTCACTGATGAAACAGACAACTGGAACATCAGAAGACCTATTTCGGTAAATCTAAACTCTATAAAATATAACAATCTGATTTTGTTTGTAATAAAATTATCAAAAAAGGAACTGATTTTATGTTTTTTGGGGGTTTTTTTTTCTTTTAAAATCTTTATTTTGTTATTTTTTTTAAATTTTCTTTTTATGTTTTGAAAATTTCCCTTCAGCTACTTCACTCATCAAGATCTGAAAGATCTCTTCATTCTGGACAATCCTCGGACATCGACCACCCAGCAAGCTCTAGAAAAGATGCACGCAGCACAACGCAAGACGGACACAGTGCTAGATAAACACATCGCATTCCTGTACTCACTAGGTAAAGACTTGCTTGGTCTCAGTGATCATGACCTGATGTTTTCTCAAGAGGCAGACACTGAAAATAAGGAGGATCAGGAGGAAGCAGCAGGATACGTACAACACAGTACGCGAAGCCCGATCGATAGTGGCCCTGCACGCGCAAGAAATGCAAGTGAACCCTTTTGTGTACGGCAGTGTATACATAATGTGTACCGTACATGTGAAAGTGGGCTCAAAATCATACGGAGAAGGACCTGATTCCATAATTACTAGCTCACAGATTTTCTATTCTTTTCATAAAATACAGACTATGCTTTTTCAGGAAGCAGACGCAGACGCAGACACAGACACTGGGGAGGAGGGGGAGGAGGGGGAGGAGGAGGAGCAGCAACAGCAAGCAGCAGGATACGGATACGGATACGTAGAAGACCAACACGTAGAAGACCAACACGTAGAAGACCAACACGTACAAGACCAACACCAACACAGGGTGAGTCTAGAACTTCTTCTAGTAAGTCACGTTTGAATACTTGGCTGCGGCTTAAAAACCAATATGCCAAATTGGATCAATGCTAGCCATAGCCAAGTAATTCGGGCAGAGCCTTAAGCCGTGTCTAAATTAATTGTCTATTGTTTGAAATAACATGCAAGTATATGTAAAGTGGCTGCAGTAGACTTGTGTGGTTTCAAGTTGTAGCCAGGTTTACATTCAGACACGGCCTTCATTCTGCATCAATCACTGTACAACAAGAAGTCTGAACTTTATCTCGCTTAGATATAGAGTCAGAGAACAGCCAATGCTTTTCTGTCTTGATGACCTTTGATATGGGGTCAATATAATTTAGATATACACAAGTCCCATTTAGAAACCACGGTGATGATTCTCCTCATCTGTGTCTATTTAGCCAGCAAGCTTTGTTTGAGTAACATAGCGAGGCTTAACCCTAACACTCTAATGGTTCCCCATGGACTTGCCTGTTAAATCCAACAGGATCCAACTGTGAATTATATGACCTTACTGCTCATCCAACACAGTCCAACTGCATAATTTGAGCTAGCGGTGAAAGGTCATAGCTAGCTCGCAAGTGTTTACAAACACCGCCATCGTTGACATATTTATCTGAGAAAGTTGAGTGATTTTTACGAAGGCTTGTAGGAATTACACATGAAGATTTGAACTGTCTTGCTTGATTGGTGAGGGTCGCAGTTATTTTTGCTCGTTTTGCTGGGTATTTTCTTGAATGTTGACAATGTTATGGTCAAAACTAGTTGTGTTTAGCTGCTTAGTTTTGAGTTTTAAACCGCGGTGACTGGAGAAGGCTGAGACTCTATTGAAACGTGTCGAACTCGGTTCCATACATTATATCGCACGCATCTAATCCAGCTGATCTGAAAACCGTGGCTCGCTAAAACGCGGAACTCTGATAATTAAATGCCTTGCCGGCTGAATTTTGCCAAGAAAATAATCTAAGAAGTTATTGAGGATATATACACTTAATTGTCCCCGTTTAAATTACGATATTGCGATCACTTTGAAGGTTGGTTCTGCAGCCGTAAACATGCCCGGCGCCCCTTCCCACAGAGTTAGACCATGCTTGGACCATACAATGTAGCCATAACGCACAGACCAGCATGCCTGTGTCAATGCCGATTATGCAGCGATAAGAAAACTGACCGAACACGCTGAAAACTGACGCTGAGTACCTGGCCGTACGTGCAAAATGGGGCTCAGGCTGCCTGAAAAATGAAGGATTTCCCATAACCTGTCGGCAAATTCACAAAAACACCGCGATCACGAAGAAAGGATTCTAATGGCCTTTCGCTGCTCGGGTCTAAAATCTTCGAGGATAATATTTTCACTACAAAATTCAAACAACACGACAGAAGTTCGGACGACAGACGATGCTGAATATCTGCCATTTTGTCTTGAATGTCATGCTGCATCAAATTTGATGACGTCGGGATTCAACCGCGTTGTGATTGGACACTTCACATCTTAGCCCCGCCTATACTTATCTGTATTCGCATACGAGGTCATGCGCTGGAAATGTGGCGCAAAATATAGGAAAAACATAAGATTTCAAAAACACAATATCCAAGGCAAAACACATTGTTCACTATAGGTTTTCCCTGACGATATCGGAAAATGCAATCTGGCTCGCATTAAAGGGAAACTCCACCCATAGTTTATAATTGCATAATGTTAAAGAGTGTCAATTGCCATTGTGACTCGATTTGTATTTCATTTTTATTGGTTTCGGTAATCATTTGAAACAGATTTCCTCGCACTGCGCTTACTGTTATGCGAGCCACCATTTTGTTCTGGTTTATTGGTACATTCGAGATATTGTGTTGTATTGTGTCTGCACTATCAGTACGCGAAGCCCGATCGATAGCGGCCCTGCGTATGCAAGTGAACCCTTTTGTGTACGGCACAGTACACAGCGATGACATTCTGCAATCCGAGTTGTGTGTCTCGCCATCAATTGATATGAACACCCTTATTGATCAATACGAGCTTGTCCTTTCTGCTCTCCTCCATAAGCATGCTCCGTTGATCTCGCGTACAGTTAGATGTCATCCTAACTCTCCTTGGTTCAATGACGAGCTCCGTACAGCGAAGCGAGAACTCCGGGCACTGGAAAGGAGGGCATTTTCTTCAAGAGGCCTAGAAATCGACCGTCAGATTTTTAGAAGTGCCTGTCATCAATACAACAATAAACTATCATCTGCCAAAATGGGGCACCACAGAGATCAGTTGAAAGACTGCAGTAACCGTGAACTGTTCAGAAAGGTGGATCAACTCACCCGCTCACGTTCTGCCAAGGTTTTTCCAAGTAATCATGACAGTGAAGTTCCTCTTCCTGAGCGGTTCCTTCAATTCTTTGCTGAGAAAGTCAACAAGATAACTGCAGAACTGCAGTCATCATGACCTACTGATACTGATCGACTTCCTGAACAGCAGACAATTGTTTTCATTTGACAAATTTAAGCATGTCACTGAAAAAGAAGTGTTGCAAGTTATCACTGACTCTACTTCAACGACGTGTAATCTTGACCCAGTCCCAACTCACTTGCTGAAGAATTGTCTTCATGAGCTTACACCTATCATAACTGTTGTTATCAATGAGTCATTTAAAAATGGATGTTTTCCTGAAAAATTCAAATTAGCAAATATTGTACCAATTCTCAAGGGTTTGAAATGTGATTCTGACGAACTTAAGAATTATCGTCCTATTGCAAACTTGAAGTTCTTTTCTAAGACATTAGAAAGAATGGCAGCATTACAGTTGCAACGGTACCTAAATGATCATAAACTCCACGCAAAATTTCAATCTGGGTATAGATCATTCTATAGTGTAGAAACTGCCTTACTGTGAATATCAAATGATGTATTGTTGACACTTGTTAAGGGTGAAGAAGTCATACTTGTCCTCTTAGATTTTTCGTCTGCGTTTGATACCATAAAGCATGATATCTTGTTGCAACGATTGTCACAAAAGTTTGGTATTTGCAGTAGGGCACTCGACTGGATTGAGTCTTATTTGTCAAATCGAACCATCATCAAGATATTATACTTCTCAAGGGGTACCACAAGGATCAGTGCTAGGTCCCCTGTTGTTCACACTATACACTTCACCACTAGAGCTACTAATTGACAATCACAATGTTCATAAAATGTTTTACACTGACGACACTCAATTGTATATAGCATTTAAACAGTCGGATGTAGGAGATGTTATTTCACAAATGGTTGATTGTGTTCAAGCAATTAAAGAATGGTCACAAGTAAACGGTCTTAAGCTCAATAGCAACAAGACTGAATTTCTTCACATATCTTCACGTTTTCGTTCGACAGATCGTATATCATTTATTGACTTAGATGGCACGCAGGTTAATTCTGTAAGGAAGTGTAGAAATTTGGGTGCAATATTTGATGACCATTTCACTATGGACAATTTTGTTTCACAGAAATGCAGATCTGCATCTTTTGCACTTTACAAAATTGGAAAAATTCGCAATCTGATAGATAAACATACTACTGAACGCTTAATTCACGCATTTGTGATGTGTCACCTCGATTTCTGTAATAGCCTCCTTTCTGGGATTCCGGCTCGTCAAGTGCAAAAGATGCAGGTTGTGCAGAACTCTGCAGCTCGTCTTATTTTTCGCATTGGGAAACATGAATCTGTGTCTCTTCTCCTAAGAGAATTACATTGGCTACCCATTCACTCTCGCATTTCATTCAAAATGTTGTTGTTGGCATACGAATGTTTTTATAATTTTGCGACACCTTATTTGATAGAGCTGTTAACATTGTACACACCATCAAGAAATTTCCGTTCTAATAAGAAAAAATTGTTTGTTATTCCACCAGTTTCGACCAGGTCATATGGTGAACGCAGCTTCGCTCACACTGCTTCAACTATATGGAACAATCGCCCGGAACATTTAAAAAATATTGATTCCATTGATAAGTTCAAGATTGCTTTAAAGACGCACCTATTTAACATTTAGGTCATGCATTTTTGTTTGAAACCTAGTACATCTTGTATTTGTATTTTGTTGTCTTTTTTCTTTCTCTACAGCGCATAGGGACATGTTTAATCACTATGTGTTATGCGCTATATAAAAATGGTTAATTATTATTATTATACATAATGTGTACCGTACATGTGAAAGTGGGCTCAAAATCATACGGAGAAGGACCTGATTCCATAATTACTAGCTCACAGATTTTCTATGCTTTTTCAGGAGGCAGACGCAGACACTGGGGAGGAGGAGGAGCAGCAAGCAGCCGGATACGGATACGTAGAAGACCAACACGTAGAAGACCAACACGTACAAGACCAACACGTACAAGACCAACACCAACACAGGGTGAGTCTAGAACTTCTTCTAGTAAGTCACGTTTGAATACTTGGCTGCGGCTTAAAAACCAATATGCCAAGTTGGATCAATGCTAGCCATAGCCAAGTAATTCGGGCAGAGCCTTAAGCCGTGTCTAAATTAATTGTCTATTGTTTGAAATAACATGCAAGTATATGTAAAGTGGCTGCAGTAGACTTGTGTGGTTTCAAGTTGTAGCCAGGTTTACATTCAGACACGGCCTTCATTCTGCATCAATCACTGTACAACAAGAAGTCTGAACTTTATCTCGCTTAGATATAGAGTCAGAGAACAGCCAATGCTTTTCTGTCTTGATGACCTTTGATATGGGGTCAATATAATTTAGATATACACAAGTCCCATTTAGAAACCACGGTGATGATTCTCCTCATCTGTGTCTATTTAGCCAGCAAGCTTTGTTTGAGTAACATAGCGAGGCTTAACCCTAACGCTCTAATGGTTCCCCAGGACTTGCCTGTTAAATCCAACAGGATCCAACTGTGAATTATATGACCTTACTGCTCATCCAACACAGTCCAACTGCATAATTTGAGCTAGCGGTGAAAGGTCATAGCTAGCTCGCAAGTGTTTACAAACACCGCCATCGTTGACATATTTTATCTGAGAAAGTTGAGTGATTTTTACGAAGGCTTGTAGGAATTACACATGAAGATTTGAACTGTCTTGCTTGATTGGTGAGGGTCGCAGTTATTTTTGCTCGTTTTGCTGGGTATTTTCTTGAATGTTGACAATGTTATGGTCAACTAGTTGTGTTTAGCTGCTTAGTTTCGAGTTTTAAACCGCGCTGACTGGAGAAGGCTGAGACTCTATTGAAACGTGTCGAACTCGGTTCTATACATTATATCGCACGCATCTAATCCAGCTGATCTGAAAACCGTGGCTCGCTAAAACGCGGAACTCTGATAATTAAATGCCTTGCCGGCTGAATTTTGCCAAGAAAATAATCTAAGGAGTTATTGAGGATATAAGACACTTAATTGTCCCCGTTTAAATTACGATATTGCGATCACTTTGAAGGTTGGTTCTGCAGCCGTAAACATGCCCGGCGCCCCTTCCCACAGAGTTGGACCATGCTTGGCCATAACGCACAGACCAGCATGCCTGGGTTAATGCCGATTATGCAGCGATAAGAAAACTGACCGAACACGCTGAAAACTGACGCTGAGTACCTGGCCGTACGTGCGATCTCCGAGCAAAATGGGGCTCAGGCTGCCTGAAAAATTAAGGATTTCCCATAACCTGTCTGCAAATTCACAAAAACACCGCGATCACGAAGAAAGGATTCTAAATTTCTAATGGCCTTTCGCTGCTCGGGTCTAAAATCTTCGAGGATAATATTTTCACTACAAAATTCAAACAACACGACAGAAGTTCGGACGACAGACGATGCTGAATATCTGCCATTTTGTCTTGAATGTCATGCTGCATCAAATTTGATGACGTCGGGATTCAACCGCGTTGTGATTGGACACTTCACATCTTAGCCCCGCCTATACTTATCTGTATTCGCATACGAGGTCATGCGCTGGAAATGTGGCGCAAAATATAGGAAAAACATAAGATTTCAAAAACCCAATGATCCAAGGCAAAAAAGTAGCCTCAGTTGATTTGCATAAATAGTCGCCGTACGTATGAGGTCGCTGTTCGTGCTGTATCTTTGCACGGGGCGCAAGCTAGCAGCATATGCGGGGCGCGCGCACAGTGTATTTCTGGACGGCTAACGACGGACGGATAACGATGAACTCGCCTTGACCAAGGCTATGATTACCGCTGCGCTGTACGTACGTACGTACGTACGTACGTACGTACGTACGGGTAACGATGAACGCCTTGACCAAGGCTACTGTAGCCCCAACATCTAGTGGCCTTTGGCCTTATGATGGGAGATTTGCATTTTACAAAATTAATTCATCCATCCAAATAGTTTTCATTTTTCACTGCCTGATGAAGGGCCAGACGACACTGCGTAGATGGTGGAGTTTGTGTTGCATCAGGGGGTGGCGTATGGAGGGCCAGACGACACTGCGGAGCTTGTGTTGCATCAGGGAGCGGCGTATGGAGGGCCAGACGACACTGCGGAGCTTGTGTTGCATCAGGGAGCGGCGTATGGAGGGCCAGACGACACTGCGGAGCTTGTGTTGCATCAGGGAGCGGCGTATGGAGGGCCAGACGACACTGCGGAGCTTGTGTTGCATCAGGGAGCGGCGTATGGAGGGCCAGACGACACTGCGGAGCTTGTGTTGCATCAGGGAGCGGCGTATGGACGAGACCGCATTGTCAGAATGATGAAGGACATGATCAAGAAAACAAAGCTTGCACTTCTAAAAAAAAAAAAAAAATGACTTTCTGAAGAAGTAGAATTGTGTTTTAATTTAAAATGACTTAAGTTCACCTCCAATCTGTTCAATACTAATATGAGAACTTCATTTCTTAAATCAATTGTAGATTTTTGGAGAGTTGCTTTTCAAATTTCTTTTTACCAATTGAATTTTTGGTTTTGTTTATGACTGACATCTCGGGTAATAAGATGCGAAAAAGGGTATTAAATCAAATCGGGTATTAACTCATTTAAAATTACCCATTTTTGTGGAGCTGGTCTCATAAAATTATGGGGAAAATGGAGGTTTGTGCATCTTTACAATAATAATCAACATGATTTGACACATACTAAATAAATCAATATTTTTTGCTGTAATTACATGGCCTTTTTAAACAACTTGTAGCTACTTTTAAGTAGGAAAATTTTCTCAATTGCTCCACCTGTTAACATTTTATAGCTATTTAAACGAAACCACCCTAAAATCAGGTTCGTTCAAAAATGCAATTCATTGTGTGTTCTGACTGTTTGGAACAAAGAAAATGACATAATAAACGTTTCAACATCTGTACAACATCTCCACTCGTGTGGAGTGTCGTGGCCGAGCGGTTAAGAGCTTGGTTTTCTGTTCCGCAGAGCGTGAGTTCGAGTCTCGGTGTGGACACGTGTGTCCTTAAGCAAGGCAATTAAACCACTATTGCTTCGTCCTTCGGATGGGACGTAAAGTTGTAGGTCCCGTGTGTTGTATAATTGATAATGTGTGTATATATCTTTCCCATTATAACATTATAAAATTGTATAATGCACGTAAAAGAACCCAGAACACTTATCGCTAAGAGAAGGGGTTTGCCCCGGTGTTCCTGGCTGACACAGCCTCTGTCTACGGGTTTCTTCAGGCTTACGAGCTACAGTGCCTTGAGCGCTTTTGAAGGATCCTTGGTTTCATTACCAGAAAATAATAATAATAATAATAATAATAACAATATCTTTTGTTTAAATAGTGATACAATTTTAACGGGTAAAGCAATTGAAATTGACCAATTTTAATTCTCTCAATCTCAAAATACATCATAATAATGGTGTGCTGTGATGTTCAAGAAAAGTGGAATTTTGTAAAAATAAAACAAATAATAATAATAATAATAATAATGTATTTATAGTGCGCGCTCTCCAGGACCAGCCTGTTCGAGGGCGCATTACATATAAATCCCAATTAAAATTATACAATTACAATAAACATTATAACTACTGTACATTAAACACATACAAAACTGTACCACTTTAACTATCAAAGCTAAATATCCTTTACAAATTCGAGAATGCTTTCTCAAAAAGAAAGGTTTTAAGGTATTTTTTGAACAGACTTTGTGAGTGTAAATTACGAATATTGAATGGCAAATTATTCCATAAAGTAGGTGCGGCTGATGTAAAAGCTCGGTTTCCTAATGTTGACGACATTTTGCCCTTTGGGTGTTCTAATAAAACTTCACCTGTAGACCTGAGTCTGTAATGACTTTGCCTTCGGATTGTAATTAGTTCACTTAGGTAATTAGGAGCAAGGTCATGTATACATTTAAAAACCATTAGTAAAATCTTAAAATCTATTCGAAACTTAACAGGAAGCCAATGTAAACCACTAAGAACAGGAGTTACATGACTCCATCGGTGAGAATTTGTAACCAACCTAGCTGCGGCATTTTGAATTCTCTGTAACTTGGATAATTGACAACTTGGCAGTCCATAAAGAAGACCGTTACAATAATCCAAACGACTTGTAACAAAAGCATGGATTAAAATATTAAGTGATCTAGATGATAAATACTTGCTGATACGTCTTATATTGTGGAGATGATAAAAGGCAGCAGAGCAAACCTTAGTGATGTGAGTAGTCATAGACATGTTTGAGTCAAACCATGAACCAAGATTTCTAACACGATGAACAGGAGCAATAGTAGAATCACCAACAACAATTTGGGGACTGCGGATCTTAGACAGTTGTTGTTTCGTCCCTAGACAAATAAATTCTGTTTTGCTCTCATTCAACATGAGTCTGTCATGAGCCATCCAAATTTTGATATCTCTAATACAACTTTCCCTGGCAGAAATAGCTTCTGTCTGATTAGAAACACTGTCAGGTTTGAATGACAAGTACAATTGTGTATCATCTGCATAACAGAGAGTATTACATATCGGTAAATGGGACTGAATAACATCAAAAAGCTTAGATGAGTACATAACAAATAGAAGTGGTCCAAGACATGAACCTTGGGGTACACCACACGTCAGATTGAATATGTCCGACTTAACTCCCTGTATAAGGATACGTTGACTTCTACCAGATAAATATGATGTAAACCAATCAAGGGCTAGATCAGAGATACCAAATTTAACTTTCATACGATTCAACAAAATGGAATGATCAACAGTATCAAATGCAGCACTAAGATCAAGTAAAATAAGAAGATTAACATGTTGCGAATTCATTTTCAACAAAACATTATTCAACCTAATAAGTGTGGTCTCGGTACTGTGATTTTTCCTGTATGCCGACTGAAAAGGCGGATACAAATTATTGATGGTCATATGTTCATGAACCTGGTTAAAAACTGCCCTTTCAATCAATTTAGAAACAAATGGAAGATTGCTAATGGGGCGGTAATTCTCTAACATTTTTATATCAAGGTTGTCCTTTTTTAGAAGGGGAGTAACAAGGGATTCTTTCCAGTCTATAGGAAAAGTTCCTGATGTCAATGAAGTATTGATGATCCTGGTGACAACTGGTAGCAGTACATCAATACAACTCACAACGACAGAAGTTGGCATGGGATCAAGAGGGCACGACTTACGTGCAGAGTCAAAAATCAGTTTTCTCGCCTCCACTTCAGTGAGAGGTAAAAACCGGTCAAGCCTGCCGACAATCGGTGGAGTGATGTCAGGGAGAGGAGATGTACCGACATGGTCTTCAAAGCTTGACAACTGACTGTCAAGCCTTGCATGGATTTTGTCGATCTTGGATTTGAAGTAGCATCCCATCCTATTGGCTAGTTCAATCTTTTCGGTGAATGGAGGAAGTGGAGTGTCGGTTTGTAATTTCAGTAACTTCTTGGTTATATTGAACAGTTTAGCTGGGTCTGAAGAATTATCATCAATCAAACCAGTGTAAAACAAGCGTCTGGCTTTTTTCATTAGATGGTTGGTGATATTCCTCTGAACCTTATAACAATTCAAGTCTAAAATATTTCCAGTGCGTCGCCATTTCCGCTCCGCTTGTCTCTTTAATTTTTTAGCAGTCTTAATGCTACTGTTGTACCATGGTACCAGAGGCCGAATAGTAATGATTTTGACCAGTTGAGGGGCGTGTCGATCTAATGCACTAGATAAGGTAGTATTGTAACAATTCACCAGCTCGTGCAGATGTTCAGGGGGGTTGCCACACAGCTCCGTAGCAGCAAGTTCACCTCTCAGCAACTCGCAATCAATAGCTTTGATTTTCCTATAAGTTCTCTCTCTGACTGGAAGCGGAGGTTTGGCAAATGACAAATCACACAACACAGTGAAGTGATCAGATATCAGATGATCAGGCACAGGTGGAGTGTTGATTATAATATCCGATTGGCGAGTAATAATCAAATCCAACGTATGTAATTAAATATGTAATTAAATATGAACCTCCTAACCTATCCATTTTTAAAAATTATACAGCCAAAAGCAATACTACCTTTAACCAGTTCGCGCCGGATGACGTATATAGACGCAAACATTTCCCCAAATTCAAAACTGATGACGCATAAACACGCCAAGTTCAAGTTCGTAAATGTATGTCAGCAGCGAGCAAGGTCGGAAATGCGTGGGTGTGCTTCCCAGCACTATCAGCCTGAACCCGCTTCGGATCGAGTTTCGTTAAAAACAATCCCGCCCGTGGGCTCAGCGATGTTAAAATAATCCCGGCGCGAACTGGTTAAAATTCTTTAGTGCCGGCTGTTTTCGGGCTGCCATGCCGGTTCTCATGTTATTAATGTTATTTCCCTCAATAAATAGTGCAAACTTAGAACCTCTTGCCTATTGTACGTTCTTTTTATGCATATATACAAACGACAAGTTACACACGATTTATAAATTAATGATCATGTATCTAGTGTTACAAAATACACACAGATTGTTTTAATTTAACAATTTCAAAGAATTAAAGTTATTACCAAATTGAATGAAAATTATACAAATCTATTTTCCAAACTGCCTTGTTTTTAAGCACAATACCACACTCCTGATGGGTCAATTTAATTCTCAAATAAATTGTTGCCCATTTATTTAAGGCGTACATTTTGGAAAGCCAAAAGCTTAGTTACACACTGTACTCATGCAAAATCCTCTTCTTGTAATACTGCTTAAAATAGTCAAAATTATGACATCATGGACTGCTATGATGTCACCTGTTACATGTTATTTTTTGCACCAGTGGGAAATCTTCTGTTATCTGTCAAAACAAACCAATCTTCCGCATACTTTTCTAACCCAAATATGATTTAAAATTCAAATGGATGCTTTATAGCATCAATAAAGTTTCAAGCTGTAAGTTAAGTTGTTACAATTGAAGTTGAAATTGGGGACTTTAATTCTACTTTCTTGACTTTGACAGTACATGTATTTCAAAAAGAACTATTTCTACTGGAGTCTGGTACTAGTATGAACTTCATAATCAGTCAGTTTTCACACAAATACAAATACTTTGTCCTATTATTAAAACAAGGGGGTTTTGGGGTTTTTTTTTAATGACTCTTAATTTGAAGTGGCCGATATTCTTTAAAAAATTGTTTAGGCAATTCAGACAATTTGATTACATTATTCATCATTAGATTCAACATCATCTTCATCCGAGTCCTCTGCAGTGGGATAATTTTCACAATTGGCACAGGAGCACACAAGTCTGTGCAGGGGACATTGTTTTGTTGACAGGAACATCTTCCTTTGTTTCCAGCAAGTGGAGCCTACATCACTCGTAGGAGGCATGGAAGCTTCTGCTGTATTCACTGAAGTGCAATCCTGACCGTACAACTTGCATACAAAATGCTCAACGGATGAGATAATTTGTTTAGTTATCGTCAAAGATGCCCCAATCTGCTTAAAGGTAGCCTGAAAATCAGCATTGTTCATCATCACCTTTACTGCATACTCTTTCCTTTCCCGTAGAAAGCACTCGCAGAGTCGCAGCCTGTATGTAAAGCAGTGAAGGCCTAACAAAACATCACTCACTTCAGCTCCAAGATGATTACGTATGCTTGTCAGGTTTATTGTGCGCTTTGCGTCGCCGGCGTCCTCGACATCTTCGATGCCGATATTCTTTTTAGAAATCACGCTTTCTGGGCAATCCAACTCCTGCCAGCGATTGCTCCCTAAACTTGGCAAGGCTTTTGTCACTGAACTGTACAAGCTTGAATTTAGTTTTTGTTGTGTGCATATAGAGCAACAAATCAGGGCCATCTTCGCCACTTTCTTCCCCTTCACAGGACGTTGTTTCCGGAAGACGCCATAGAAACTAGCTCTTTCATTGGTCCAGCCTATAGTCCTCGTTTTATTTCTTGCATAGGCGCATATAGTCATTTGTTTAAATATATATATTTATGTTGCTTACATTTTCGCAAATAAATCCATAATGTGCAGGATTTGGGCTTGACGAATTTTGTGACGTGGTAAGTAGAATTCCCTACGATTTTTAAGCCCAAATATAAGTAGTTGTGCGGGGTAGACTACTAGAAAACAAAATTTGGAGCATCATCCCACGCGGTCTATATGAGATGTGCGGCTCGTGAGGAGCGTGGAAGAATGAACGAGATACATTTCAACGTTGGTGGCGCACTTTGTTGGGCCCCCCACCCCCCCCCCCCCCCCCCCCGCCCAGCACCAACCCGGCCCGAACCACTCCCCCCAAAAAAACTTATGTAGCGTGTCTCCAACGGCGGTCGGCGTGTCTCCAACGGCGGTCGGCAAGTCTCCAAGGGCGGCGGTCGGCGTGTCTGAAACATTAATCGTTGCCTGAAACGGTCGGCGTGTCTCAACGGTCGGCGTGTCTCAACGGTCGGCGTGTCTCAACGGTCACCCCATATAAAACTGTGGAAATTGGGCATTTCGGCCGAGTCCAGCAGTTGAGTTCGGCGATAGCCATATATTAGTGTGGAGGGCGTGGCTCTCGGCAGGCTATAGGTATTGGAGAGGTTTCATGTACATTGTACATGTATACCGGGTCATGTATGTAAGTTTTTACTTTGTCAAATTAATATAAGTTCTTGCCCCTTTTACTCTTATTTACTATATCAGTCACTAGTTTTGGACCCTATTTTCATATTCAAGTGCAACCCTTGGTCTTTTGTTGGGAACCGCCCTAGTCTTTAACTATTTATTTATTTTATTTATTTATTTATTTACAAAATTAATGAGGGTAACCCATCTAGCAGAAGCTGATCATTAAGGGCCCTCAGTAGAGAGAAGACAATGGAGGATCCCATGAAGGATCCCATGGAGGATCCCATGGAGGATCCCATGGAGGATCCCATGGAGGATCCCATGGAGGATCCCATGGAGGATCCCATGGAGGATCCCATGGAGGATCCCATGGGGGATCCCATGGAGGATCCCATGGAGGATCCCATGGAGGATCCCATGGAGGATCCCATGGAGGATCCCATGAAGGATCCCATGGAGGATCCCATGGAGGATCCCATGGAGGATCCCATGGAGGATCCCATGGAGGATCTCATGGAGGATCCCATGGAGGATCCCATGGAGGATCCCATGGAGGATCCCATGGAGGATCCCATGGAGGATCCCATGGAGGATCCCATGGAGGATCCCATGGAGGATCCCATGGAGGATCCCATGGAGGATCCCCATGGGGGATCTCCATGGGGGATCTCCATGGGGGATCTCCATGGGGGATCTCCATGGGGGATCTCCATGGGGGATCTCCATGGGGGATCCCCATGGGGGATCTCCATGGGGGATCTCCATGGGGGATCTCCATGGGGGATCTCCATGGGGGATCTCCATGGGATCTCCATGGGGGATCTCCATGGGGGATCTCCATGGGGGATCTCCATGGGGGATCTCCATGGGGGATCTCCATGGGTTCCCATGAAGGATCCCATAGGTTCCCATGAATGTTTTAAGGATCTCGCACCCTCCTCTGAGCAATTTTCCCCTGATGCGTTGACGTTTTACCACGTGTTATGATACTATGTGCATCCATGTGGGAGTTGTCCCACGAGGTATCAGATGGGGTTTAATTGCCCTATGAATTGGGAATAATTGTAGGATATCTAGCGCGATCATTTTGCTGGATGCTAAGATATTGTTTAACAATTCGGTAGTAAATATTTTCGAGATCTGCAAATGGTGTATCCTACCTTTAATTGTATTTTTATAAATATTTGTAATTATATGGATTTTTTATTTTTATATTTAAAGGGTTTAACCTGATAAGAATGCAGTCACACCAAAATAAGGACCCGGACACGGGCACCATCCTAGTTGTGTAACATTTCCCCGGTGTCACACGACTACAAACGGTTTGTACAGCGCGTTGTCGATGCGTCCCATATGAAATAAAGAAGGTGCTGAACGAATAACACAAACCATTGATGGGCCAGCGCTGAACAATGGAGTTAAGAAATGCGCAACTGATTGATGAGTCGATAAGACCCATTTTGCGGCTCGTGAGGAGCGTGGAAGAATGAACGAGATACATTTCAACGTTGGTGGCGCACTTTGTTGGGCCCCCCCTCTGCCCCCCCCCCCCCCACCCCCCCCCCCCCCCCCCCCCCCTGGCTCTCGGCAGGCTATAGGTATTGGAGAGGTTTCATGTACATTGTACATGTATACCGGGTCATGTATGTAAGTTTTTACTTTGTCAAATTAATATAAGTTCTTGCCCCTTTTACTCTTATTTACTATATCAGTCACTAGTTTTGGACCCTATTTTCATATTCAAGTGCAACCCTTGGTCTTTTGTTGGGAACCGCCCTAGTCTTTAACTATTTATTTATTTTATTTATTTATTTATTTACAAAATTAATGAGGGTAACCCATCTAGCAGAAGCTGATCATTAAGGGCCCTCAGTAGAGAGAAGACAATGGAGGATCCCATGAAGGATCCCATGGAGGATCCCATGGAGGATCCCGTGGAGGATCCCGTGGAGGATCCCGTGGAGGATCCCGTGGAGGATCCCATGGAGGATCCCGTGGAGAATCCCATGGAGGATCCCGTGGAGGATCCCATGGAGGATCCCGTGGAGGATCCCATGGAGGATCCCATGGAGGATCCCATGGAGGATCCCATGGAGGATCCCATGGAGGATCCCATGGAGGATCCCATGGAGGATCCCATGGAGGATCCCATGGAGGATCCCATGGAGGATCCCATGGAGGATCCCATGGAGGATCCCATGGAGGATCCCATGGAGGATCCCATGGAGGATCCCATGGAGGATCCCATGGAGGATCCCATGGAGGATCCCATGGAGGATCCCATGGAGGATCCCATGGAGGATCCCATGGAGGATCCCATGGAGGATCCCATGGAGGATCCCATGGAGGATCCCATGGAGGATCCCATGGAGGATCCCATGGAGGATCCCATGGAGGATCCCATGGAGGATCCCATGGAGGATCCCATGGAGGATCCCCATGGGGGATCTCCATGGGGGATCTCCATGGGGGATCTCCATGGGGGATCTCCATGGGGGATCCCCATGGGGGATCCCCATGGGGGATCTCCATGGGGGATCTCCATGGGGGATCTCCATGGGGGATCTCCATGGGGGATCTCCATGGGGGATCTCCATGGGGGATCTCCATGGCGGATCTCCATGGGGGATCTCCATGGGGGATCTCCATGGGTTCCCATGAAGGATCCCATAGGTTCCCATGAATGTTTTAAGGATCTCGCACCCTCCTCTGAGCAATTTTCCCCTGATGCGTTGACGTTTTACCATGTGTTATGATACTATGTGCATCCATGTGGGAGTTGTCCCACGAGGTATCAGATGGGGTTTAATTGCCCTATGAATTGGGAATAATTGTAGGATATCTAGCGCGATCATTTTGCTGGATGCTAAGATATTGTTTAACAATTCGGTAGTAAATATTTTCGAGATCTGCAAATGGTGTATCCTACCTTTAATTGTATTTTTATAAATATTTGTAATTATATGGATTTTTTATTTTTATATTTAAAGGGTTTAACCTGATAAGAATGCAGTCACACCAAAATAAGGACCCGGACACGGGCACCATCCTAGTTGTGTAACATTTCCCCGGTGTCACACGACTACAAACGGTTTGTACAGCGCGTTGTCGATGCGTCCCATATGAAATAAAGAAGGTGCTGAACGAATAACACAAACCATTGATGGGCCAGCGCTGAACAATGGAGTTAAGAAATGCGCAACTGATTGATGAGTCGATAAGACCCATTTTGCGATCCAAAGAGGAGTGTTGATATACACTGCAGTGGGTTTAAACAGTGAGTTTTGGGCAGGTGCTGTAAATCATCGTGATGGGGGAAAAAAAGGCAAATAGTGCCAAGCATGAAAAAGGGCGACACTGCACGCAGATGAAAAACATAGAGAAATCACTGCGTTGTACGGACATACCAAGAAATTCCTGACAAAGAGTATCATCAGTCTTATAAGTATCTGAAAAACTCCTTTCAATATTTTTGGGGAAATAAATGTGTTTGTGGACAAACACTATCTGAGTGGCAGTATGAAGTTGATCCAATAATTGTAATGGAAAGGTATAGTTTTAGCGGTTGACATTCATAGTTATAGTTTAAAGCTGTTGTCACAGGATTTCGGAACATTGTTTACACATTCAAAGACTAAATTTAATGCATAAATGAACAATACAGACTTTAATGCACATTTATGTCCTGATCTTAAAGTACACATATCCGGGGGAGGTGTAGGATTATGCCTTGATCATAACTTGTTATAGCGCCCTCCTTGACCACTGAGCTGGGCACATGGAAATAACATGGCCACTCACATAGTAAAGATCGTCTCCACGACCTACTACCCAATAAACACGACGTCTGAAGAAGCGCCCCCAGCGTTCGACATTAGTTAAGTAAAACAAAGTTTGTCCTTTTGTGAAAATTAAACGTCCTTTAATTGCGTATGTATGGACGTCCTTTCGTGAAAACGTCCTTTTGACATGTTTGACTGTATTTTTGCCGTTTTTTCCTTTGTTTGATTTTGACTTTGTCTTTCTGTAACTTTGTTCTTTTGTCGATTTGTCCTTTGTTTGATTTTTACTAAGTATTTGTCCTCTTGCAGCTTTGTCCTTTAATTGTTTGATTTGAATGTTGTCCTTCTGTAAATTTGTCCTCTTGCCATTTAGTTTTGTTGCTATTGTTTTGTCCTTTTAGTCCAGTCAAAATACATAATTTTGTTTTGTTGACCTCAAACAAATTGCAACAAATTGTTTTTCACCACAGTGCACTTCTATCTAGGTCCCTAGAATTACATACTAAAAATCTACAAAAATCCAAGTGGTGGAAATATGTCTAATTTGCATAAATCGTTAATCCCTGCCATGTAATATGTTTATTCCCATATTTGGGTATATATTTTATTTTTATTTTTTGAAAAGTTTATTTTGGTGATTCTACTTACATATCCTTACTTCAATAACATTTGCTAAAGCATATAAGTGACTGAATAATTATGAGAACACGGTAATTATCCAAAATGACAACTTTGTGACCCTATAAATGTGCGCACATTACACTGTCTCCAGATATCATCATGTAGTCAGTATTGGTGAGCTTCAAATTTACCAAGTTGCTTACTGGCACAGTTATCCTATTAAAACCTTATGGAAAATCATATGGACAATGATAACATTGTGATATTTAGCCCAGCAAACAAAAACTTGGAAAAATGATGTGTCCCTAAATTGGACTAACAAGTAGGTGAAGGGTTGCCTAAGGTGAGAGACTTGAACAAGTTCAAGGAAACCCCCAAATTTAAGATTTTTGTTGCTTACAATAATCATATCTACGTTAAAATGTATTTTGGGATTTCCTTGAACTTGTTCAAGTCTTCCATGTTAGGCAACCCTTTAACTACTTTTTAGCCCAATTTATAGACACACCATTTTCCCCCAAGGGGTTAGCTTTGCATTTTTATCAAATTTGGCTAGCACTGGGATTTTGGGAAGTTTAACAATTGTAAGGGGTTAGCCTTGCATTTTTATCGAAATTGGCCAAAATCTGAGCATTTGAGAAAACAAATTACAGTAAGGGGTTAGCCTTGCATTTTTATCAAAATTGGCTAAAATTTGGATTTCTGGAACGTTTCACAATTGTAAGGGGTTAGCCTTGCATTTTTATCGAAATTGGCCAAAATCTGAGCTTTTGAGAAAACAAATTACAGTAAGGGGTTAGCCTTGCATTTTTATCGAAATTTGCCAAAATCTGAGCTTTTTGAGAAAACAAATTACAGTAAGGGGTTAGCCTTGCATTTTTATCAAAATTGGCCAAAATTTGGATTTTTTGAAAGTTTTACAATTGTAAAGGGTTAACCTTGCATCTTTATAAAAATTGGCAACAATTTAGATTTTTGGAAAGTTTTACAATTGTAAGGGTTTAGCCTTGCATTTTTATCGAAATTGGCCAAAATCTGAGCCTTTGAGAAAACAAATTACAGCAAGGGGTAAGCCTTGCATTTGTAACAAAATTGGCCGAAATTTGAAATTTTTGAAAGTTTTACAATTGTAAGGGGTTAGCCTTGCATTTTTATCGAATTTGGCTAGCACTTGGATGTTTGGGAAGTTTAACAATTGTAAGGGGTTAGCCTTGCATTTTTATCGAAATTGGCCAAAATCTGAGCATTTGAGAAAACAAATTACAGTAAGGGGTTAGCCTTGCATTTTTATCGAAATTTGCCAAAATCTGAGCTTTTTGAGAAAACTAATTACAGTAAGGGGTTAGCTTTGCATTTTTATCAAAATTGGCCAACATTTGGATTTTTTGAAAGTTTTACAATTGTAAAGGGTTAGCCTTGCATCTTTATAAAAATTGGCAACAATTTAGATTTTTGGAAAGTTTTACAATTGTAAGGGGTTAGCCTTGCATTATACTTGGAAGCAATTAAAATGTGGAACAAACATATCTTGGTTCTTTGCTGCAGCCAAAAGCAGCTCTTTATTTGACCAAAAACTTCTTCAAACAAATTCAAACATATATATTTATGATGAAGGTTCATCTCAGTGACCCCACCATGGTATAGCTGCGGGCGGCTCACCAGCGTGATGCCCGACTTTTACTTGGACCGACAGGGTCTCTTTTTTGGGTTCATCTCAGTGACCCCACTATGGTATACATGCGGGCTACTCACCAGCGTGATGCCCGACTTTTAAATGGACCGACAGGGTCTCTTTTTTGGGTTCATCTCAGTGACCCCACTTGGACCGACAGGGTCTCTTTTTTGGGTTCATCTCAGTGACCCCACTTGGACCGACAGGGTCTCTTTTTTGGGTTCATCTCAGTGACCCCACTTGGACCGACAGGGTCTCTTTTTGGGTTCATCTCAGTGACCCCACTTGGACCGACAGGGTCTCTTTTTTGGGTTCATCTCAGTGACCCCACTTGGACCGACAGGGTCTCTTTTTGGGTTCATCTCAGTGACCCCACTTGGACCGACAGGGTCTCTTTTTTGGGTTCATCTCAGTGACCCCACTTGGACCGACAGGGTCTCTTTTTAAATTTAACTGTTATGATTTAACTTCAATGTGATCTTAACACAGATGTGCTGTTCAATCGTCGTACGGCTGGATCGAACAATATAATCTCTCGGGGAACAGCAGGAGAGATTGCAAGTCTGTGTAATTTAATATACATACTACCTTTGACTACAACAGTTTTACAAAAACAAACTACTGGCTGTCTGAATCCCGCAATTTAGTTTAGGCAGACAGCCACTCAGGCCATTTAAGGTGGAATGAAGGGGAGGAGGTGGGATAACAAAAAGTTTACGAAGTTTTGGTCAACAATTTTTTCTGAGTTGCTGATAGCTGCAACCAAATTGGCGGCCCGAATGCCTCGTGTTCTGGGTTAAATACTCAAATTCTTCGGACTGTCTTTTCTTCTCATTGGTCAAGGTAGGATATATTCAGTTCTGCATTGGTCAATCTTACCTATAATTTGCATATCTCCCAGATATAACCTTATATGGTAAGGAATTTATTTTTCCCCCTTCTTCTTGAGCAACCTTCTAAACGACCAAGCTATTATTGCTGGTCGTGCAATTTTTCAGAACGACCTTAGAAACGTTTTGCCTACGACGCCAAAAAGAGTTTAGGCTTTATGTGCCCCAAGTATAACGTATTTTATCTTTTATGGATAAAATTAATTATACTTGGAAGCAATTAAAATGTGGAACAAACATATCTTGGTTCTTTGCTGCAGCCAAAAGCAGCTCTTTATTTGACCAAAAACTTCTTCAAACAAATTCAAACATATATATTTATGATGAAGGTTCATCTCAGTGACCCCACCATGGTATAGCTGCGGGCGGCTCACCAGCGTGATGCCCGACTTTTACTTGGACCGACAGGGTCTCTTTTTTGGGTTTATCTCAGTGACCCCACTATGGTATACATGCGGGCTACTCACCAGCGTGATGCCCGACTTTTAAATGGACCGACAGGGTCTCTTTTTTGGGTTCATCTCAGTGACCCCACTTGGACCGACAGGGTCTCTTTTTTGGGTTCATCTCAGTGACCCCACTTGGACCGACAGGGTCTCTTTTTTGGGTTCATCTCAGTGACCCCACTTGGACCGACAGGGTCTCTTTTTGGGTTCATCTCAGTGACCCCACTTGGACCGACAGGGTCTCTTTTTTGGGTTCATCTCAGTGACCCCACTTGGACCGACAGGGTCTCTTTTGGGGTTCATCTCAGTGACCCCACTTGGACCGACAGGGTCTCTTTTTTGGGTTCATCTCAGTGACCCCACTTGGACCGACAGGGTCTCTTTTTAAATTTAACTGTTATGATTTAACTTCAATGTGATCTTAACACAGATGTGCTGTTCAATCGTCGTACGGCTGGATCGAACAATATAATCTCTCGGGGAACAGCAGGAGAGATTGCAAGTCTGTGTAATTTAATATACATACTACCTTTGACTACAACAGTTTTACAAAAACAAACTACTGGCTGTCTGAATCCCGCAATTTAGGCCAAACGCATAGCGTCCCAAGGGAAAGACAACCCCAAAAACATCACACAATACTCTATATTGAGTAGATGTGCGATTTCGCTAGTTCGGAACATAATTATGTACATTATAAGAAGGCCGAAATGGCTTGGCACAGGTTATGACGGAATATGCGATTGCCCACAGGTGACAAATGTATAGCATCAAACCTATACAACGCGGCCTCAGTCCACTTAAACTGTGGATGGTGTAAATTACTAACTCCCAGCCAACTATACCTTGAGACCGCGCCCATCGATTGAGCGTGCGCCGCTTCTTTGCGACCGAGCCCCCAATATAATAGTACAGACGAAAATCTGACCATATCAATGTGGTATGCGGGAATTGCTCGGCACATGTGCGCATTGATAGGACTAGTCGTTGGCTGAAAGAAAATTCGTCGACCTTCGCCAGGTCGTTAGTTCCCAGATGAATAACTGTTAACAGCTGTGGTAAATCACTATAGGTGGGCGCCGCTTAGACCACGCCACATCACTTTCATTGGAAGATTTAAAGGACCTTCGGCCCCAAGCACAATGGAATCCCCCACTATCTATACTAGACCTATTAGGTAAATGACAGCAAATAACTGGGACTAAGATAAACGTTCAACTGGGATTAATCAAGTGTTCTAGACGCCTGGCCAGGGAGAAATGGGCAGAGGACGGATGTATTGACCGCGTCCGAGCGCCAGCGACCCATAGCACGAATGCTTGTTTGAGGGACCCCCATTTGATATGCCGCCGAAGCCCCCCCTATGCGCAAGGAATGACCTTTTATGTGGTCAGCCGGTATATTATTAAATGCCAGTGCTTTCTTCAATACCCCGTTAAACTGATAGCGAGTAAGGGGGGTACAGTTAAAATGACAAAAATATGAACCTGCATGATTGGGGCGTACCCGGACCCGAGCATATTATGTGAGCAGCGCTGACACGGGGCAGAGGAAAACATTATCGGACGGCTTGAGACATACGGTTTGCGGTTCACCATGTTGATTATTCTTACTTTGCTTGAATGAAATGGTAACTTGACATTTGGGTATCGCGGTAAGAAAATTCTACATCCGAATCAGTAATCACTGAAGGTTGAGTGTGAAACCGAGAATTGTCCGTGAACTCCCCGATACGCATAAAAGCAAAAATGCACTTGGTCGCTGGAAGGTGAGGTAAGGGGGGTGGGAGTACCCCCGGCACATGCACGGCTTTAAACACAATATTATATCTACGACATTCAAGTACAAGTAGGCGCACCAGACGCACTATTCTTGGGCAGGGTGATGTTTGATTGTTTATAATATGGACAACAGCCATGTTGTCAGTGTTAAACCGCAGTTTTTGGTTTTGGAAACTAGACGCCCAGCCAAGAATAGCAACAACTATGGGAAATAGTTCGAGAAATGCAATGGATGGCGGGTTCGTTAATAAATCATCCGACCATCGACCTTGCATCCATTGGCCGTCAAAATACACCCCCAAAACCTATGCTACGTACCGGACGCGTCTGTGTACAAAGCAAGTGTTTCATTAGGCTATCCAGTGCCTACTTGAAAATGCCGATACGCCATTAAAATGCACAAGAAATTCTAACCACATGAGTAAATCCAGACGCGCCCCTTGAGAGACACGAACTTTGTGATGTGGCCGTTTCAAGCCTATGGTGAGGTTGGTTAAACGCCGCAAAAAGGCACGACCCGGGGCAATAGCCCTGAACAAGGAATTGAGTGAACCCATTAGCGACTGCATTGACACAAGCGTGGCCTTGTCTTACTCAAGAAAGCATGAATTTGACCACATGTTTTGGTAACTTTCTCCTGTGGGACTTTAACTTGGGCGCGAACAGTATCGATTTCCCAACGCAGATATTTAATTGTTTGCACTGGCCCTTCAGGTTGTTCGTGCGCTCAGGGGACGTTTAGCTTGGTACACATAGTTCGGAAAACATCTAATAACTCTGCACACGAGGAGGACGAGTTGCCCACGAACAAAAAATCATGTAGATAGTAAGTGACTAAAGATACATCAGCCATACGCTTAACTTGAAATTCCAAAAATAAACTAAACTTCTCGAAAAGCGAACAAGAAATGGGACAGCCCATTGGCCTACATTTGTCAAAGTAAAAATGGTTGTCAAAGAAAAACCCAGCAATTCATAATCAGCAGGTGAAACTGGCAACAAACGAAATGCACCATTTGCAGATATCGAAACAATTTACTACCGAATTATTAAAGAATATCTTACTTATTTGAAAGTAAATAATGATTGTAGGCATCCAGCAAAAAGGGCTCTAGATATCCTGTAATTGTTCCCAAAAAAATGAATATAAACCAAAATTCATTCTCGCCGGACGGCGATCGCGAATAAACAAAAACAACATAAGAAAAACTGCCCGACTCCGGTTAAAACGAACGTCGTTTTTCTTGCGTTTCTCAGCAACCATGATTGTAAAACTTCGGACAGGTCAGTTAAACGATATTTAATATGAAATACAACCCCCCAAATCCACCCATTCCTGATAATTCAAAAAATTACCAATGGTGTATACTACCTGTAATGTCGGCTTTCGCTAACCAAGCCGATTCCCCTACGGTCATAACCAAATCCACAGCCTTGTCAAACGAGGCATGGTGAACTACACAATGTTCCCTGTCAATAAATTCATTGTTCGAGTTACCGGCAGGGTAAGACAGGTGATGAATGAGTCGAAAGGTATTAGGCATACTCTTGGGGACTAGACCTATGGGGGAACATTGTAGATTAGAAAAGGGGCGATTTTGATAGGGGCCTGCAATCCTGCCTAAACTGATTTCCTTGGCAAGTTTTTCTTTGACCACAATTGGGCGTTCTGACGCCGTAGGTAAACAATTTGAATCACGGGGCATACGGGGACCTTCATAACCCAACGAAAAATCATATTTAAAGCCATTACTTAATATGCGACAATCATGTACAATTGGGTATTTTGTCAGCCAGTTATCTAACACTGTTTGGTTAATGGTCGTGGGGGTAACAAACGTTGTGTTTGGTTTGCTCAAATCGAGTCATGGACGAGGGTTGACGGGTGTGGTATGGGCAGTGTTAGCGGTATACTAAAATTCCCCCTTTTACTGCATTAATTAAAGCAATGGCCGGTCACGCGGTCGGTTTTGGACACCGGGGCCACCCTTGTGTGTTACCTAACCGATTGCCCGATTGGTTTGTGGTTACCGGGACCGCAGCAACCGTCACCCACTGAGTTCCATATCAATTTCCCCCCATGAACGGGTCAATCTCCATCTTTAACCGAAACTGCTCGTCATATGTTCGCCACCCTAAATCGGGAAACTGTGCTGACGCCATACGAATAATTTCACAGTACTTTAATAGCTGTGCATATCTCTGGGTGTGTTGGTCAAGATAAATTAACATAAATGTGTGAAAGGCAGATTGCCGTATAGAGAAGGATTCGATGCGCCTTCGCGATGGGCCAGGTGTCCTAAGGACCAGGTTGCCCCCTTTCATCCCGAAGGTTAAATTAGACTGATCTGACCGCGAAAGTACGGCATGCGCTGTGTCGTTATAAAGTGGGGCCAAATCTATGTACTCCCCTGACCGAATGTTGTCTTGGATTCCGAGACATAAAAACTAACGCTGCACACGACTTTCATATTTAAAATAATGGTACTGGGCGGACATCTGCCCTTAACTGAATTGCACTGATTGGAATGGCAGTGTGAGAATCATTAACATTGTACTCACCCCCACCCCTATATTCCGCTAATACTAGGACCCGCGAACGGATCAGTGTTATATTGTTCAAGTTGTTGTCATGGTGCAGCAGTTCATTTTTTCCTGATGGCTGCGAGGAGGATGCACATCCACGACGGAGGTTGACGGCTGGGTCTCTGGGTGCAGAACATCCGGATCTGAGACCGAGCTTGGGTTTCCTCGGCGTCGACCGCTGCCGCGATGGGTTGGCGGCCTAGGCTCCTGGTGCTGGGCAGGCCACAGCTGCCCCGCGTCCGCTGCCTCTCGTAGACTGCTGCTGGTGCAGGGCAGGCACAGCTGCCCCGCGTCCTCTCCCTCTCACAGGCGGCTCCTGTGCGACCGGGTCGGCGGCTAGCTACGGCGTTCTTTCGGTACGGCATGTCCGAAGAGGTGGCCAGCAAATCTTCCACTCCTAGCGAAACGCCGGTTAGACGTATACGAGGAATTGTCCGATTATCGACAAGTGTTTCGTCCACAAGTGGTTTCGTCCGGTTGGTCCATGGTTGGACGAACGGAGAGTTGTCCGGTTGACAGGGCTTCGAAGCGTCGGAGGAGTTGGGAGTGCAGATGATAACAAAAAGTTTAAGAAGTTTTGGTCAACAATTTTTTCTGAGTTGCTGATAGCTGCAACCAAATTGGCGGCCCGAATGCCTCGTGTTCTGGGTTAAATACTCAAAGTCTTCGGACTGTCTTTTCTTCTCATTGGTCAAGGTAGGATATATTCAGTTCTCCATTGGTCAATCTTACCTATAATTTGCATATCTCCCAGATATAACCTTATATGGTAAGGAATTTATTTTTCCCCCTTCTTCTTGAGCAACCTTCTAAACGACCAAGCTATTATTGCTGGTCGTGCAATTTTTCAGAACGACCTTAGAAACGTTTTGCCTACGACGCCAAAAAGAGTTTAGGCTTTATGTGCCCCAAGTATAACGTATTTTATCTTTTATGGATAAAATTAATTTTTATTGAAATTGGCCAACATCTGAGTATTTGAGAAAACAAATTACAGTTAGGGGTTAGCCTTGCATTTTTATCAAAATTGGTAAAAATTTGGATTTTTGGAAAGTTTTACAATTGTAAGGGGTTAGCCTTGCATTTTTATCGAAATTGGCCAAAATCTGAGCCTTTGAGAAAACAAATACAGCAAGGGGTTAGCCTTGCATTTTTATCAAAATTGGCAAAAATTTAGATTTTTGGAAGTTTTACAATTGTAAGGGGTTAGCTTTGCATTTTTATCAAATTTGGCTAGCACTGGGATTTTGGGAAGTTTAACAATTGTAATGGGTTAGCCTTGCAGTAAAGGTTCAGCCTTAAATTTTTATCAAAATTGGCCAAAATTGGATTTTTGGAAAGTTTAACAATTGTAAGGGGTTAGCCTTGCATTTTTATCGAAATTGGAAAAAATCTGAGCCTTTGAGAAAACAAATTACAGCAAGGGGTTAGCCTTGCATTTGTAACAAAATTAGCACAAATTTGAAATTTTTGAAAGTTTTACAATTGTAAGGGGTTAGCCTTGCATTTTTATCGCATTTGGCTAGCACTTGGATGTTTGGGAAGTTTAATAATTGTAAGGGGTTACCCTTGCATTTGTATCGAAATTGGCCAAAATCTGGATTTTTAGAAAGTTTTACAATTGTAAGGGGTTAGCTTTGCATTATTATCAAATTTGGCTAGCACTGGGATTTTTGGGAAGTTTAACAATTGTAAGGGGTTAGCCTTGCATTTTTATCGAAATTGGCTAAAATTTGGATTTCTGGAACGTTTCACAATTGTAAGGGGTTAGCCTTGCATTTTTATCGAAATTGGCCAAAATCTGAGCTTTTGAGAAAACAAATTACAGTAAGGGGTTAGCCTTGCATTTTTATCGAAATTTGCCAAAATCTGAGCTTTTTGAGAAAACAAATTACAGTAAGGGGTTAGCCTTGCATTTTTATCAAAAATGGCCAAAATTTGGATTTTTTGAAAGTTTTACAATTGTAAAGGGTTAGCCTTGCATCTTTATAAAAATTGGCAACAATTTAGATTTTTGGAAAGTTTTACAATTGTAAGGGTTTAGCCTTGCATTTTTATCGAAATTGACTAACATTTGGATTTTTGGGAAGTTTAACAATTGTAAGGGGTTAGCCTTGCATTTTTATCGAAATTGGCCAAAATCTGAGCCTTTGAGAAAACAAATTACAGCAAGGGGTAAGCCTTGCATTTGTAACAAAATTGGCCGAAATTTGAAATTTTTGAAAGTTTTACAATTGTAAGGGGTTAGCCTTGCATTTTTATCGAATTTGGCTAGCACTTGGATGTTTGGGAAGTTTAACAATTGTAAGGGGTTAGCCTTGCATTTTTATTGAAATTGGCCAAAATCTGAGCATTTGAGAAAACAAATTACAGTAAGGAGTTAGCCTTGCATTTTTATCGAAATTTGCCAAAATCTGAGCATTTGAGAAAACAAATTACATTAAGGGGTTAGCCTTGCATTTTTATCAAAATTTGCTAAAATTTGAATTTCTGGAACATTTCGCAATTGCAAGGGGTTAGCCTTTCATTTTTATCAAAATTGGCCAACATCTGAGCATTTGAGAAAACAAATTACAGTTAGGGGTTAGCCTTGCATTTTTATCAAAATTGGCCAACATTTGGAGTTTTGGAAAGTTTTACAATTGTAAGGGGTTAGCCTCGCATTTTTATCGAAATTTGGATATCACTTGGATGTTTGGGAAGTTTAACAATTGTAAGGGGTTAGCCTTGCAGTAAAGGTTCAGCCTTAAATTGTTATCAAAATTGGCCAAAATTTGGATTTTGGGAAAGTTTAACAATTGTAAGGGGTTAGCCTCGCATTTTTATCAAAATTTGGATATCACTTGGATGTTTGGGAAGTTTAACAATTGTAAGGGGTTAGCCTTGCAGTAAAGGTTCAGCCTTAAATTTTTATCAAAATTGGCCAAAATTTGGATTTTGGGAAAGTTTAACAATTGCAAGGGGTTAGCCTCGCATTTTTATCGAAATTGGAAAAAATCTGAGCCTTTGAGAAAACAAATTACAGCAAGGGGTTAGCCTTGCATTTGTAACAAAATTGGCAAACATTTGAAATTTTTGAAAGTTTTACAATTGTAAGGGGTTAGCCTTGCATTTTTATCGAATTTGGCTAGCACTTGGATGTTTGGGAAGTTTAACAATTGTAAGGGGTTAGCCTTGCATTTTTATCGAAATTGGCTAAAATTTGGATTTCTGGAACGTTTCACAATTGTAAGGGGTTAGCCTTGCATTTTTATCGAAATTGGCCAAAATCTAAGCTTTTGAGAAAACAAATTACAGTAAGGGGTTAGCCTTGCATTTTTATCGAAATTTGCCAAAATCTGAGCTTTTTGAGAAAACAAATTACAGTAAGGGGTTAGCCTTGCATTTTTATCAAAATTGGCCAAAATTTGGATTTTTTGAAAGTTTTACAATTGTAAAGGGTTAGCCTTGCATCTTTATAAAAATTGGCAACAATTTAGATTTTTGGAAAGTTTTACAATTGTAAGGGTTTAGCCTTGCATTTTTATCGAAATTGACTAACATTTGGATTTTTGGGAAGTTTAACAATTGTAAGGGGTTAGCCTTGCATTTTTATCGAAATTGGCCAAAATCTGAGCCTTTGAGAAAACAAATTACAGTAAGGGGTTAGCCTTGCATTTTTATCAAAATTGGCCAAAATTTAGATTTTTGGAAGTTTTACAATTGTAAGGGGTTAGCTTTGCATTTTTATCAAATTTGGCTAGCACTGGGATTTTGGGAAGTTTAACAATTGTAAGGGGTTAGCCTTGCATTTTTATCGAAATTGGCCAAAATCTGAGCATTTGAGAAAACAAATTACAGTAAGGGGTTAGCCTTGCATTTTTATCAAAATTGGCTAAAATTTGAATTTCTGGAACATTTCGCAATTGCAAGGGGTTAGCCTTGCATTTTTATCAAAATTGGCCAACATCTGAGCATTTGAGAAAACAAATTACAGTTAGGGGTTAGCCTTGCATTTTTATCAAACTTTGTAAAAATTTGGATTTTTGGAAAGTTTTACAATTGTAAGGGGTTAGCCTTGCATTGTTATCAAAATTTGCTAGCACCGGGATTTTGGAAAAGTTTAACAATTGTAAGGGGTTAGCCTTGCATTTTTATCGAAATTGGCCAAAATGTGAGCCTTTGAGAAAACAAATTACAGTAAGGGGTTAGCCTTGCATTTTTATCAAATATTGCCACAATTTGGATTTTTGAAAAGTTTTACAATTGTAAGGGGTTAGCCTTGCATTGTTATCGAAATTTGCCAAAATCTGAGCTTTTGAGAAAACAAATTTCTGTAAGGGGTTAGCCTTGCATTTTTATCAAAATTTGCCAACATTTGGATTTTTGGAAAGTTTTACAATTGTAAGGGGTTAGCCTTGCATTTTAATCAAATTTGGCTAGCACTGGGATTTTGGAAAAGTTTAACAATTGTAAGGGGTTAGCCTTGCATTTTTATCAAAATTGGCCAAAATTTGGATTTTTGAAAAGTTTTACAATTGTAAGGGGTTAGCCTCGCATTTTTATCAAATTTGGCTAGCACTTGGATGTTTGGGAAGTTTTACAATTGTAAAGGGTTAGCCTTGCATTTTTAGCGAAAATGGCCAAAATCTGAGCTTTTGAAAAAACAAATTACAGTAAGGGGTTAGCCTTGCATTTTTATCAAAATTGGCCAACATTTGGAGTTTTGGAAAGTTTTACAATTGTAAGGGGTTAGCCTCGCATTTTTATCAAATTCGGATATCACTTGGATGTTTGGGAAGTTTAACAATTGTAAGGGGTTAGCCTTGCAGTAAAGGTTCAGCCTTAAATTGTTATCAAAATTGGCCAAAATTTAGATTTTTGGAAAGTTTTACAATTGTAAGGGTTTAGCCTTGCATTTTTATCGAAATTGACTAACATTTGGATTTTTGGGAAGTTTAACAATTGTAAAGGGTTAGCCTTGCATCTTTATAAAAAATGGCAACAATTTAGATTTTTGGAAGTTTTACAATTGTAAGGGGTTAGCTTTGCGTTTTTATCAAATTTGGCTAGCACTGGGATTTTGGGAAGTTTAACAATTGTAAGGGGTTAGCCTTGCATTTTTATCGAAATTGGCCAAAATTTAGATTTTTGGAAGTTTTACAATTGTAAGGGGTTAGCTTTGCGTTTTTATCAAATTTGGCTAGCACTGGGATTTTGGGAAGTTTAACAATTGTAAGGGGTTAGCCTTGCATTTTTATCGAAATTGGCCAAAATCTGAGCATTTGAGAAAACAAATTACAGTAAGGGGTTAGCCTTGCATTTTTATCAAAATTGGCTAAAATTTGAATTTCTGGAACATTTCACAATTGCAAGGAGTTAGCCTTGCATTTTTATCAAAATTGGCCAACATCTGAGCATTTGAGAAAACAAATTACAGTTAAGGGTTAGCCTCTCATTTTTATCAAAATTTGTAAACATTTGGATTTTTTGAAAGTTTTACAATTGTGAGGGGTTAGCCTTGCATTGTTATCAAATTTGGCTAGCACTGGGATTTTGGAAAAGTTTAACAATTGTAAGGGGTTAGCCTTGCATTTTTATCGAAATTGGCCAAAATCTGAGCCTTTGAGAAAACAAATTACAGTAAGGGGTTAGCCTTGCATTTTTATCAAATATTGCCACAATTTGGATTTTTGGAAAGTTTTACAATTGTAAGGGGTTAGCCTTGCATTGTTATCGAAATTTGCCAAAATCTGAGCTTTTGAGAAAACAAATTTCTGTAAGGGGTTAGCCTTGCATTTTTATCAAAATTTTCCAAAATTTGGATTTTTGGAAAGTTTTACAATTGTAAGGGGTTAGCCTTACATTTTAATCAAATTTGGCTAGCACTGGGATTTTGGAAAAGTTTAACAATTGTAAGGGGTTAGCATTGCATTTTTATCAAAATTGGCCAAAATTTGGATTTTTGAAAAGTTTACAATTGTAAGGGGTTAGCCTTGCATTTTTATCGAATTTGGCTAACATTTGGATTTTGGGGAAGTTTAACAATTGTAAGGGGTTAGCCTTGCATTTTTATTGAAATTGGCCAAAATCTGAGCTTTTGAGAAAACAAATTACAGCAAGGGGTAAGCCTTGCATTTTTATCAAAATTGGCCAAAATTTGGATTTTTTTGAAAGTTTTACAATTGTAAAGGGTTAGCCTTGCATCTTTATAAAAATTGGCAACAATTTAGATTTTTGGAAAGTTTTACAATTGTAAGGGGTTAGCCTTGCATTTTTATCGAATTTGGCTAGCACTTGGATGTTTGGGAAGTTTAACAATTGTAAGGGGTTAGCCTTGCATTTTTATCGAAATTGGCCAAAATCTGAGCATTTGAGAAAACAAATTACAGTAAGGGGTTAGCCTTGCATTTTTATCGAAATTTGCCAAAATCTGAGCTTTTTGAGAAAACAAATTACAGTAAGGGGTTAACCTTGCATTTTTATCAAAATTGGCCAAAATTTAGATTTTTGGAAGTTTTACAATTGTAAGGGGTTAGCTTTGCATTTTTATCAAATTTGGCTAGCACTGGGATTTTGGAAAGTTTAACAATTGTAAGGGGTTAGCCTTGCATTTTTATCGAAATTGGCCAAAATCTGAGCATTTGAGAAAACAAATTACAGTAAGGGGTTAGCCTTGCATTTTTATCAAAATTGGCTAAAATTTGAATTTCTGGAACATTTCGCAATTGTAAGGGGTTAGCCTTGCATTTTTATCGAAATTGGCCAAAATGTGAGCCTTTGAGAAAACAAATTACAGTAAGGGGTTAGCCTTGCATTTTTATCAAATATTGCCACAATTTGGATTTTTGGAAAGTTTTACAATTGTAAGGGGTTAGCCTTGCATTTTTATCAAAATTGGCCAAAATTTAGATTTTTGGAAGTTTTACAATTGTAAGGGGTTAGCTTTGCATTTTTATCAAATTTGGCTAGCACTGGGATTTTGGGAAGTTTAACAATTGTAAGGGGTTAGCCTTGCATTTTTATCGAAATTGGCCAAAATCTGAGCCTTTGAGAAAACAAATTACAGTAAGGGGTTAGCCTTGCATTTTTATCAAATATTGCCACAATTTGGATTTTTGGAAAGTTTTACAATTGTAAGGGGTTAGCCTTGCATTGTTATCGAAATTTGCCAAAATCTGAGCTTTTGAGAAAACAAATTTCTGTAAGGGGTTAGCCTTGCATTTTTATCAAAATTTTCCAAAATTTGGATTTTTGGAAAGTTTTACAATTGTAAGGGGTTAGCCTTACATTTTAATCAAATTTGGCTAGCACTGGGATTTTGGAAAAGTTTAACAATTGTAAGGGGTTAGCATTGCATTTTTATCAAAATTGGCCAAAATTTGGATTTTTGAAAAGTTTACAATTGTAAGGGGTTAGCCTTGCATTTTTATCGAATTTGGCTAACATTTGGATTTTGGGGAAGTTTAACAATTGTAAGGGGTTAGCCTTGCATTTTTATTGAAATTGGCCAAAATCTGAGCTTTTGAGAAAACAAATTACAGCAAGGGGTAAGCCTTGCATTTTTATCAAAATTGGCCAAAATTTGGATTTTTTTGAAAGTTTTACAATTGTAAAGGGTTAGCCTTGCATCTTTATAAAAATTGGCAACAATTTAGATTTTTGGAAAGTTTTACAATTGTAAGGGGTTAGCCTTGCATTTTTATCGAATTTGGCTAGCACTTGGATGTTTGGGAAGTTTAACAATTGTAAGGGGTTAGCCTTGCATTTTTATCGAAATTGGCCAAAATCTGAGCATTTGAGAAAACAAATTACAGTAAGGGGTTAGCCTTGCATTTTTATCGAAATTTGCCAAAATCTGAGCTTTTTGAGAAAACAAATTACAGTAAGGGGTTAACCTTGCATTTTTATCAAAATTGGCCAAAATTTAGATTTTTGGAAGTTTTACAATTGTAAGGGGTTAGCTTTGCATTTTTATCAAATTTGGCTAGCACTGGGATTTTGGAAAGTTTAACAATTGTAAGGGGTTAGCCTTGCATTTTTATCGAAATTGGCCAAAATCTGAGCATTTGAGAAAACAAATTACAGTAAGGGGTTAGCCTTGCATTTTTATCAAAATTGGCTAAAATTTGAATTTCTGGAACATTTCGCAATTGTAAGGGGTTAGCCTTGCATTTTTATCGAAATTGGCCAAAATGTGAGCCTTTGAGAAAACAAATTACAGTAAGGGGTTAGCCTTGCATTTTTATCAAATATTGCCACAATTTGGATTTTTGGAAAGTTTTACAATTGTAAGGGGTTAGCCTTGCATTTTTATCAAAATTGGCTAAAATTTGAATTTCTGGAACATTTCACAATTGCAAGGAGTTAGCCTTGCATTTTTATCAAAATTGGCCAACATCTGAGTATTTGAGAAAACAAATTACAGTTAGGGGTTAGCCTTGCATTTTTATCAAAATTTGTAAACATTTGGATTTTTGGAAAGTTTTACAATTGTGAGGGGTTAGCCTTGCATTGTTATCAAATTTGGCTAGCACTGGGATTTTGGAAAAGTTTAACAATTGTAAGGGGTTAGCCTTGCATTTTTATCGAAATTGGCCAAAATCTGAGCATTTGAGAAAACAAATTACAGTAAGGGGTTAGCCTTGCATTTTTATCAAAATTGGCCAAAATTTGAATTTTTTGAAAGTTTTACAATTGTAAAGGGTTAGCCTTGCATCTTTATAAAAATTGGCAACAATTTAGATTTTTTGAAAGTTTTACAATTGTAAGGGTTTAGCCTTGCATTTTTATCGAAATTGACTAACATTTGGATTTTTGGGAAGTTTAACAATTGTAAGGGGTTAGCCTTGCATTTTTATCGAAATTGGCCAACATCTGAGCCTTTGAGAAAACAAATTACAGCAAGGGGTAAGCCTTGCATTTGTATCAAAATTGGCCAAAATTTGGATTTTTTGAAAGTTTTACAATTGTAAAGGGTTAGCCTTGCATCTTTATAAAAATTGGCCAAAATCTGAGCATTTGAGAAAACAAATTACAGTAAGGGGTTAGCCTTGCATTTTTATCAAAATTGGCCAAAATTTAGATTTTTGGAAGTTTTACAATTGTAAGGGGTTAGCTTTGCATTTTTATCAAATTTGGCTAGCACTGGGATTTTGGGAAGTTTAACAATTGTAAGGGGTTAGCCTTGCATTTTTATCGAAATTGGCCAAAATCTGAGCATTTGAGAAAACAAATTACAGTAAGGGGTTAGCCTTGCATTTTTATCAAAATTGGCTAAAATTTGAATTTCTGGAACATTTCGCAATTGCAAGGGGTTAGCCTTGCATTTTTATCAAAATTGGCCAACATCTGAGCATTTGAGAAAACAAATTACAATTAGGGGTTAGCCTTGCATTTTTATCAAAATTTGTAAAAATTTGGATTTTTGGAAAGTTTTACAATTGTAAGGGGTTAGCCTTGCATTGTTATCAAAATTTGCTAGCACTGGGATTTTGGAAAAGTTTAACAATTGTAAGGGGTTAGCCTTGCATTTTTATCGAAATTGGCCAAAATGTGAGCCTTTGAGAAAACAAATTACAGTAAGGGGTTAGCTTTGCATTTTTATCAAATATTGCCACAATTTGGATTTTTGTAAAGTTTTACAATTGTAAGGGGTTAGCCTTGCATTGTTATCGAAATTTGCCAAAATCTGAGCTTTTGGGAAAACAAATTTCTGTAAGGGGTTAGCCTTGCATTTTTATCAAAATTGGCCAAAATTTGGATTTTTGGAAAGTTTTACAATTGTAAGGGGTTAGCCTTACATTTTAATCAAATTTGGCTAGCACTGGGATTTTGGAAAAGTTTAACAATTGTAAGGGGTTAGCCTTGCATTTTTATCAAAATTGGCCAAAATTTGGATTTTTGAAAAGTTTTACAATTGTAAGGGGTTAGCCTCGCATTTTTATCAAATTTGGCTAGCACTTGGATGTTTGGGAAGTTTAACAATTGTAAAGGGTTAGCCTTGCATTTTTAGCAAAAATGGCCAAAATCTGAGCATTTGAGAAAAAAAATTACAGTAAGGGGTTAGCCTTGCATTTTTATCAAAATTGGCCAAAATTTAGATTTTTTGGAAGTTTTACAATTGTAAGGGGTTAGCTTTGCATTTTTATCAAATTTGGCTAGCACTGGGATTTTGGGAAGTTTAACAATTGTAAGGGGTTAGCCTTGCATTTTTATCGAAATTGGCCAAAATCTGAGCTTTTGAGAAAACAAATTACAGTAAGGGGTTAGCCTTGCATTTTTATCGAAATTTGCCAAAATCTGAGCTTTTTGAGAAAACAAATTACAGTAAGGGGTTAGCCTTGCATTTTCATCAAAATTTGCCAAAATTTGGATTTTTTGAAAGTTTTACAATTGTAAAGGGTTAGCCTTGCATCTTTATAAAAATTGGCAACAATTGAGATTTTTGGAAAGTTTTACAATTGTAAGGGTTTAGCCTTGCATTTTTATCGAAATTGACTAACATTTGGATTTTTGGGAAGTTTAACAATTGTAAGGGGTTAGCCTTGCATTTTTATCGAAATTGGCCAAAATCTTAGCATTTGAGAAAACAAATTACAGTAAGTGGTTAGCCTTGCATTTTTATCAAAATTGGCCAAAATTTAGATTTTTGGAAGTTTTACAATTGTAAGGGGTTAGCTTTGCATTTTTATCAAATTTGGCTAGCACTGGGATTTTGGGAAGTTTAACAATTGTAAGGGGTTAGCCTTGCATTTTTATCGAAATTGGCCAAAATCTGAGCATTTGAGAAAACAAATTACAGTAAGGGGTTAGCCTTGCATTTTTATCAAAATTGGCTAAAATTTGAATTTCTGGAACATTTCGCAATTGCAAGGGGTTAGCCTTGCATTTTTATCAAAATTGGCCAACATCTGAGCATTTGAGAAAACAAATTACAGTTAGGGGTTAGCCTTGCATTTGTAACAAAATTGGCAAACATTTGAAATTTTTGAAAGTTTTACAATTGTAAGGGGTTAGCCTTGCATTTTTATCGAATTTGGCTAGCACTTGGATGTTTGGGAAGTTTAACAATTGTAAGGGGTTAGCCTTGCATTTTTATCGAAATTGGCTAAAATTTGGATTTCTGGAACGTTTCACAATTGTAAGGGGTTAGCCTTGCATTTTTATCGAAATTGGCGAAAATCTGAGCTTTTGAGAAAACAAATTACAGTAAGGGGTTAGCCTTGCATTTTTATCGAAATTTGCCAAAATCTGAGCTTTTTGAGAAAACAAATTACAGTAAGGGGTTAGCCTTGCATTTTTATCAAAATTGGCCAAAATTTTGATTTTTTGAAAGTTTTACAATTGTAAAGGGTTAGCCTTGCATCTTTATAAAAATTGGCAACAATTTAGATTTTTGGACAGTTTTACAATTGTAAGGGTTTAGCCTTGCATTTTTATCGAAATTGACTAACATTTGGATTTTTGGGAAGTTTAACAATTGTAAGGGGTTAGCCTTGCTTTTTTATCGAAATTGGCCAAAATCTGAGCCTTTGAGAAAACAAATTACAGCAAGGGGTAAGCCTTGCATTTGTAACAAAATTGGCCGAAATTTGAAATTTTTGAAAGTTTTACAATTGTAAGGGGTTAGCCTTGCATTTTTATCGAATTTGGCTAGCACTTGGATGTTTGGGAAGTTTAACAATTGTAAGGGGTTAGCCTTGCATTTTTATCGAAATTGGCCAAAATCTGAGCATTTGAGAAAACAAATTACAGTAAGGGGTTAGCCTTGCATTTTTATCAAAATTGGCCAAAATTTAGATTTTTGGAAGTTTTACAATTGTAAGGGGTTAGCTTTGCATTTTTATCAAATTTGGCTAGCACTGGGATTTTGGGAAGTTTAACAATTGTAAGGGGTTAGCCTTGCATTTTTATCGAAATTGGCCAAAATCTGAGCATTTGAGAAAACAAATTACAGTAAGGGGTTAGCCTTGCATTTTTATCAAAATTGGCTAAAATTTGAATTTCTGGAACATTTCGCAATTGCAAGGGGTTAGCCTTGCATTTTTATCAAAATTGGCCAACATCTGAGCATTTGAGAAAACAAATTACAATTAGGGGTTAGCCTTGCATTTTTATCAAAATTTGTAAAAATTTGGATTTTTGGAAAGTTTTACAATTGTAAGGGGTTAGCCTTGCATTGTTATCAAAATTTGCTAGCACTGGGATTTTGGAAAAGTTTAACAATTGTAAGGGGTTAGCCTTGCATTTTTATCGAAATTGGCCAAAATGTGAGCCTTTGAGAAAACAAATTACAGTAAGGGGTTAGCCTTGCATTTTTATCAAATATTGCCACAATTTGGATTTTTGGAAAGTTTTACAATTGTAAGGGGTTAGCCTTGCATTGTTATCGAAATTTGCCAAAATCTGAGCTTTTGGGAAAACAAATTTCTGTAAGGGGTTAGCCTTGCATTTTTATCAAAATTGGCCAAAATTTGGATTTTTGGAAAGTTTTACAATTGTAAGGGGTTAGCCTTACATTTTAATCAAATTTGGCTAGCACTGGGATTTTGGAAAAGTTTAACAATTGTAAGGGGTTAGCCTTTCATTTTTATCAAAATTGGCCAAAATTTGGATTTTTGAAAAGTTTTACAATTGTAAGGGGTTAGCCTCGCATTTTTATCAAATTTGGCTAGCACTTGGATGTTTGGGAAGTTTAACAATTGTAAAGGGTTAGCCTTGCATTTTTAGCAAAAATGGCCAAAATCTGAGCATTTGAGAAAAAAAATTACAGTAAGGGGTTAGCCTTGCATTTTTATCAAAATTGGCCAAAATTTAGATTTTTTGGAAGTTTTACAATTGTAAGGGGTTAGCTTTGCATTTTTATCAAATTTGGCTAGCACTGGGATTTTGGGAAGTTTAACAATTGTAAGGGGTTAGCCTTGCATTTTTATCGAAATTGGCCAAAATCTGAGCTTTTGAGAAAACAAATTACAGTAAGGGGTTAGCCTTGCATTTTTATCGAAATTTGCCAAAATCTGAGCTTTTTGAGAAAACAAATTACAGTAAGGGGTTAGCCTTGCATTTTCATCAAAATTTGCCAAAATTTGGATTTTTTGAAAGTTTTACAATTGTAAAGGGTTAGCCTTGCATCTTTATAAAAATTGGCAACAATTTAGATTTTTGGAAAGTTTTACAATTGTAAGGGGTTAGCCTTGCATTTTTATCGAAATTGACTAACATTTGGATTTTTGGGAAGTTTAACAATTGTAAGGGGTTAGCCTTGCATTTTTATCGAAATTGGCCAAAATCTGAGCCTTTGAGAAAACAAATTACAGCAAGGGGTTAGCCTTGCATTTGTAACAAAATTGGCCAAAATTTGAAATTTTTGAAAGTTTTACAATTGTAAGGGGATAGCCTTGCATTTTTATCGAATTTGGCTAGCACTTGGATGTTTGGGAAGTTTAACAATTGTAAGGGGTTAGCCTTGCATTTTTATCGAAATTGGCCAAAATCTGAGCATTTGAGAAAACAAATTACAGTAAGGGGTTAGCCTTGCATTTTTATCAAAATTGGCTAAAATTTGAATTTCTGGAACATTTCACAATTGTAAGGGGTTAGCCTTGCATTGTTATCGAAATTTGCCAAAATCTGAGCTTTTGAGAAAACAAATTTCTGTAAGGGGTTAGCCTTGCATTTTTATGAAAATTGGTAAAAATTTGGATTTTTGGAAAGTTTCACAATTGTAAGGGGTTAGCCTTGCATTTTTATGAAAATTGGTAAAAATTTGGATTTTTGTAAAGTTTCACAATTGTAAGGGGTTAGCCTTGCATTTTTATCAAAATTGGCTAAAATTTGAATTTCTGCAACATTTCACAATTGCTAGGGGTTAGCCTTGCATTTTTATCGAAATTGGCCAACATCTGAGCATTTGAGAAAACAAATTACAGTTAGGGGTTAGCCTTGCATTTTTATCAAAATTTGAAAAAATTTGGATTTTTGGAAAGTTTTACAATTGTAAGGGGTTAGCCTTGCATTGTTATCAAAATTTGCTAATAGTCAAGTGTTTTGGAAAATGTAAAAACTGTATTTTTATAAAAACAAAACAAAATAATACATGTACCAATAACTAGAAAATCTCAGAATTTGAATTGAAAATTGTATAATTTATTTCAATTATGAATAGAATACAAATGTAATTTCAATTGTAAAATACATGCAAGTCAATGAGCTACTTAAATCTCAATTATTTTGCAATTAAAAAACAAACAAATTATCAACAGCCAAAGTAAGCAATTTGAATTCTTGCAACTTGCTTTATTGCCTAACTTTAGTGCATTTCTCCACTCCTTGACAGCTTCCAAGTATTAAACTCTTTTTGAAGAAAGTTTTCCATCGAGCTCATAATGTTCAGAGCATACCAAACAAACAATGGAGCAATAATCCCAATCCCGACAAGTGCAATACAGCCAGCCAATTCATTACTTTGAGTTTTGAGATTCGTAGACCCATTCTGAGATACGAATGATTGCTGGAAATAGGTTTTCTTGATTACTAAAAATACATGCAGATTGCAAGTATGTGTATATGCTCACCAACAAGACTTAGCAAATGAAATATATAACAAAAGGTACAATATGTTTACATAACAAAATAATTAATTTTTACGAGAGAAACAAAGTCATTATAATTCCGACACAATTTGATATGAAAGGGCGATACATGTACTTGTTCGGATGTTGTGTTCAATATAATACACCGGCTATGTTTAGGTTAAATATTCAAACCCCACTGGAAATGCTACTACAAACGTCACAATTTACAATAGAAATATACTTGACAATGCTTTGATAGATCTAGAGACTACATGTACATACAAAAATGCATTTATAATTGTTCAATGCAAAGCACCATCTTAAAGGAAATGACGGGAATATATTTTTATTAAATTTACATCAATTGCTGAACTTAGATACAATTAATGCTCAAGACGACCTAATAAATTGGAAGGCAAGACAAAAGATTAATACTAAACATCAAATTATGAAAGAGTAACATTTCATAATTGTATGCAAAATGCCCAAGAATGTTTTACACGTGTAGATAGTGCACTCATGGTTTTTGTAAGGTGAGACTTTGAGTACATCCTTAATTCTGCATTTCGGAATTTGTAAGTGCTAGTTGGCATAAAAAAATTGAACATTCACAATGTGTGCATTGAATTTGGAGTTTACAACATTATGTACATCACTAGACAAGTTCAACAAGTCAAACATTATACATACACCCACAATGAGCCATCACTAAATGACAATCAATGTTTTAACAATTGAGGCAATCCTGAAATGTCACAAAATATTTCCCACCAGGGGAGTCAATTGCATACATGTACAAAAATATGTAAAAAAATATTCATGGCAGGCATGACATCATTGAAATCACAACAGCTAACACACTTTCATGGCAGGCATGGACATCATTGAAATCACAACAGCCAACACACTTTCTTCACCTTTTTTTAATGGGTAGATTTGTTATCCCCAAAGTATCATACTGCAACTGCAAAATTGTAATATTGTGCTGGTAAGTTCGAGTCCCTACAAATACAAAATGTAATACACTAAGTTAATTTAACACAAGTCATTGAATTGCAGAATTGAATGAGAGCGTAAACAAACCTATAGTTGACAATGTACACAGACATCACTTGTGATAGTCAGAGTTGTATTTGAGTCCCTGCAAGTTTATCACAAGTCCTTCAGTCTCAATTCAAGTCACTTGCTATTCAGATGAAATGTTAACCAATTACACATGTACTTGTACTTGCAACTGGCTTTATTATAAAGGACTTGCAGGAACACGGAACACTGTGTTAAAATGCAAGGCAGTGATTTCCTAACCGCTTGGAATAATTAATGGCGAACATGATTAATGTTTGACAGTGGGCGGGGTCAATTGCTCAGTCAATTATGAAAGAGGGGGCAGTTTATTTATGAAGGACTTCGCTACAATCAGAATGTAGTCTGATGCACTCCTGTGGCTACTGTCTTAGAATACAACACTAATCAACAAGATCATCTTAGATCCTCTTAGATGTAATCACAAGATGGCACACCGTTATTGCTTGGTGTCTCGCTTACTTCTCCTGCTACAACGTTTTGCGGCTTGATCCACTGGTTGCCTCCTGGAGACATTTGAACAAATAAACAAACAAGGATATCATTAGGGATTGCATATATCTTAACATTTGACCCTATCCACCCAGAATCCATCAAAATCCATACTAAGGCCGTGCCGGGTACCCGGGTACCCGTAAGCCGACCGCTGATTGCGGGTACCCGGCTCCAATTTATCGATTTTATTACCCGAAATTGCCTTTGTAAATTTTGACACATTATTTCAGAAAGGCAAGCGTCTTTTCTGTTCATTGCGTGCCGATAAATTGTTAGAAAACATCTGAGTAAACCGTCTTATAAGTCCATTTACCGACAATTTCCCGATGTCTAGATAGCGGCCTAACCAATGATTGTGCTTTGTTTGTTGTCATTGTGATAAAGAGATGCCTTTGAAGTCTATTTACCGACAATTCCGACAGCTGCTATAACTTGCGGTTGACATTGTGTCAGTGTCAGTTGTCAGTTGTCCTTTGAGTAAGTTTTTCCGAGGTTTACTTTTGTATTTTTTTCCCCCTGTACTTATTTGTTCAAGCTTTAATTCGCTAATCTTTAAGATAATGTTTTATGGGGTACGAAACTTTTTGCCATTTGTTACTGTGATTGTATAATAATCTTCTTAGTGTATCAATGGAAAATGTGCTGAATTAATTCACGATCCCCTGGACCCGAACCTGGAATGTGGTTTTAAAACCTGATACTGCAGGAGAGGTACATGTATTTGCTTCTATTGTATCAACTCTGCGGCCAGCTAGCCGGGAACATCCGCGGTCGGCTTTTTTGCTACATTTCGTGTCGGCTCACTCAAAGGATTTAGTTCATTGAACCTTATTTATTTTGGGAAAAGACGTGCCATTGTAGGCGTGCAATTATGGGGAGAGGCAACATTTATTACAACCTGAGAGTAAACTTCACGCAATCCGGGATCGCTGTTGACAATCTGGCTCTGAAAACCGCGCACTTAACTTATCTTGTCATTTTTTTCACTAGACCGCCAGACCACTTAAAAAAGGGTTTTGACTAGACCGCCGCTGTTTTGACTAGAATTTGTCTAGCGGAACCCCGAGTTGCAAAGTAGGCCCGTGCATTTTTTTTTTTGCCGAATGCAGGAAAAGTAAGCAAGCGGCAGTCGCGCTGCAGCTTGCTAGTGGAGTGAGCGGGACGTACTGTACATGAACGTGTCGACGCGGTGTATACTTCAGGGTTTTTGTTATGATTCTAATAATAGTCACGGGTACCCGACCGTGACGGGAATAGGGTACCCGGGTCCCGTACTACCCTTAAACGCACACCCTTAATTCATACTCCTGTTTTTAAGAATTTTGGGAGGATTTGGATGAATCTGGGGGATTTGGATGACTTGGTGATTCTTGTGTAAGACTGCCGGTTATTTATTTGTTTAGGAATTAATTTGTCTTTACCTGATGACTCTAACGACCTCATGAAAAGCCCTATCAATGTTCTGTGGTGGGTCCTTGGCACTTGTCTCAATGTAGGACGTTTTCTATTAGGAAAACAATCATTTGAGTTTTAAAGGTAGTATACACCATTGGTAATTGCTTGAATTATCATGAATGGGTAGATTTGGGGGGTTGTCAGGCCTCGAAATAGTACTAGCCCGGCGTACAAAGTCTAGCGAAAACTGCTTCGGGCTACCCAGACCCTCTTCCTTGGTTGCCCGGTGGGCTAGTGAAAAATTCACTAACCTACCGGTAAAGGTTTAGTTATTGTCTCTTTGTGTATTAAATAAATATCAGATCCAAATAAACTGAGTATAAACTGTCTTTTTGTTTGTGTTTTTCGGCATGATTATCGATAATCTGGGAGGGCTCGATCCACGCGTGCATGCAGTGCACTGCGATCTCACGAACACAGTAGACTGGTGGGCTTCAGTGAGATTAGTATAGTATAAACTAGGGCGTAGGGTGCCGCACATATGTGCACTATTCTCTTTCACATCGTTAATCCTTTCTTACCATAACAGCCCACTGCGTAGCTGTATAGTACATGAGCGTTCTGCCGTGTCACAAGTAGTAGCGTCTGATAAAGAGTCTGTTCAGAACAGCGCCCTCTGTGTACGTGACTACGGATGTACGTACGTGCGCGCGGGCGCCAAACAAATAGTTTTGTGCATTGTGCATACGGGCTAGCAAAAATGTAAACGGGCTAGTAAAATCTGCAGTTTGCTAGCCCGGTGGGCTATCCAGGAAAAAAGGTTAGCGCAAGGCCTGGTTGTATTTCATAGTAAATATCGTTTAACTGACTTTTCCGAAGTTTTACAATCATGAATGCCGAGAAAAACACGAAAAACAGCGTTTGTTTTCAACCGGGGTCGAGCAGTTATTCTTATGTTATCTTTGTTTTTTCGCGCTCGCCGTCCGGCGATCGCCAATTTTTCAAAAAAAAATTCAATTTTGTTGAATAATTACAGGATATCTAGCGCAATCCTTTTGCTGAATGCCTAAAATTATTATTTACTTTCAATTGAGTAAGATATTTCTTAATAATTCAGTAGTAAATATTTTCGATATCTGCATCCTGGTGTATACTACCTTTTAAGCTATATTTTAAAGACGCAAATTGTTGGAATGGGGTAGACAAACTAGGCATCCACATTGAAGAGTCAATCTGCAGGGGTATACATCATGTACAGTTTGAAGTTTATGGGTTGGACGGGTACAGAACTCTTTCTAAATAGGACTGGTTAGATACACATGTAGCTGAAAAGGCCAAGTGAAACTATGTACAATATAGATGAAAAAGCAATGGGCAAACTTCTTGGATGTTGTCAATACAGAATTGATACACCAGAAGCTCAGTAGTAACCTTAATTCTTTATTGTATACATGCAAAGTTTTTTCTCTGGAATTCAAAACGAATAACGAATAGACACGTCACAAGCAAAAAAAAACCAGAAATATCTGTCAACAACTGGCTCCCAGCAAGCGGTCAATGTCTAAATAATCCTGGCGCAAACTGGGTAATTCTTTAAACATACATTTCAGTAAAGTAATCTTATCATTGTTCAAAACTGACTAGATTACAATGTATTACAACAATAACAATGACATAGAGGTTCATGTACATGATGACATTTGGCCTTACCCCAAGCTCTGCTGCCAATGCCTTGCCATCGTCCTTCGACACTTTACGTTGGTGAACGAGGTCCACTTTGTTAGCAACCAGAATCATGGGATAGGAATCTCTGTAGAAAACAGCAAATGTTCATCAATAGTACACATTCTATAGTCCATTTTGAACAAGATCAGATTTTGTTCCCCATAGGTCCGACGCCCCATAGGTTAAAAGTCCATACTGTAGGTCACAAGTCTAAAATGTCAGCATCAGACTTATGGGGCATATAGGAGCTATGAGGCTCAGTGTTATAAGTCTGATGCCTCATAAATCCGATGCCTCATAAATCCGACGCCTCATAAATCCGACGCCTCATCAATCCGACGCCTCATAAATCCGACGCTTCATAATTCCGAAATTTTTGACTTATGGGGCGTCAAAAATACGCCTCGTCCACACCTTACACATACCTGTCTTTAACTCGGAGTATCTGTGTGTAGAAAGACCTGGTATTCTCAAAGCTGGCTTTATCAATGACTGCGTAGACAAGTAAGAAGCCGTCTCCTTTTCTCATATATTGCTCTCTCATGACGCTAAACTCCTCTTGTCCAGTAGTATCGAGCACTAACAACAAACCGACAACCAAACTTTAAATACACATACACGTTTATGATATACAAAACCCACAAAAACTTGAAAGGTAGGATACCATTGGTACAGTAATCGCTTGAATTATCATGAATGAGTGGATTTGGGGGTTGTCCGAAGTTTTACAATCATGGATGCTGAGAAAAGCAAGAAAAACGTCGTTCCTTTTGGACCGCATCAGGCAGTGGTTTTTAGGCCGTTCTTGTTTTTTCCATTGATTTTTATTTTAATAATTACATTTTTTAGAACAATTACAGGATATCTAGCACAATCATTTTGCTGGATGGCTACAATCATTATTTACTTTCAAATAAGCAAGATATATTACTAAATGGTGTATCCTATCTTTAACATATGACATTTTTTCTGACATATTGATAATTAACCAGTTCGCGCCGGATGACGTATATAAACGCAAACATTTCCCCAAATTCAAAATGGATGACGCATAAACACGCCAAGTTCAAGTTCAGAAATGTATGTCAGCAGCGAGCAAGGCCGGAAATGCGTGGGTGTGCTTCCCGGCACTATCAGCCTGAACCCGCTTCGGATCGAGTTTCGTTAAAAATAATCCCGCCCGCGGGATCGGCGATGTTAAAATAATCCCGGTGCAAACTGGTTAATAGAGAAAGTTTACCGTCTTGCAGGAACAGGGAAAACAGAAGCCTTGGACACAGCATACATACTATGAATGCCGTTGGAAACTGGAATTTATTTTCCTTGTTGTAATATATTTGCCTAGCAAAAATTGTGCAGCCATCGCATTGAATTTTAGACAGTGTTTGAGATAGCCAATTACGATACAGAAGATATTTAAGACACTCACAATTGTGATTATGCATTTGAATCAATTATATATTATAAAGAAAAGCCAATATTTGATATTCCAATACTGTATACTTATTATCCAATATTCTCCCCAACAGTACAGATCTGTGTTGGTTGATCTGTACAAGATGTACAGGTACAGTACATGTACCCGTGCATGTACATGATACTTGTAATGTGCACAACCTGCTGTAGGTACATGTACCACTCATGATTTTATAGCATATCTAGCGCAATCATTTTGCTGGATGCCTACCATTAAATGTATTTACTTTCAAATATTTCTGAAATTTCTGAATAATTTGATAGTAACAATGTTTGAAATCTGCAAATGGTGAATCCTACCTTTAATTAAGGGATGTTAAATATTTTGTCGTATACACAAAATAAGATTTGCAAAGTTGCCCAAAATACATGTACAGTACACGTAGTTCCAAAGAAAGATTCACGTCACAGCTTTCACCTCGTCAGGTTCATTAACACCGACTCTGAGAGTGATGACATAAAAGGGGGGGGGGGGGGGACTGGTCAGAGAAGAGAGAAATGAAATGTCATTTCCATTTAATTCCCTGACGGACTCCAGCCCTGTCCCTCCGGCGAGGGAGTGTCTTGCTAGGTCTAGTCGCTTGTGGTCCAGATCCATGCCTGGTAGACTGCACATTTTTAGTGTTCAAACAATGCATCTTGTGTTGGTGGGATTGTTTCCATTGTTTTGCCTCTCTGTGGCAGAACATCTCCCTCCGTGCCTCATTGACAGACTCCTGTTTGCTCGATGTCTTGTCATCGAGAACAACTGTGTAGCGTTCAAGAAGTGTGAAGAGGTGGCTGTCAACGTCTAGTTGAGAATGAGGATTGACTGCAATGTAGGTGAATGCCTCTGTGAATTCGGGGTAGGACTTCCACGCTTCCCATGCAGACTTTTTCCCTTTTCCGAAGATGATGAATGGGTCGAGGATGAGATTGGATTTCCTTTTCTTTTGCACACAACGAGGAAAGAGGGGGGAAATAATAAGGCCATGCCGGGTACCCGGGTACCCGTAACCCGACCGCTGATTGGGGTACCCGGCTCCAATTTATCGATTTTATTACCCGAAACTGCCTTTGTAAATGTTGACACATTATTTCAGAAAGGCAAGCGTCTTTTATGTTCATTGCGTGCCGATAAATTGTTTAAAAAAAAAAGGGGTAAAACGTCTTTACCGATAATTTCCCGATGTCTAGATAGTCTAGATGTCGACGTGGTGTATACTTCCGGGTTTTTGTTATGATTCTAATAATAGTCACGGGTACCCGGGTACCCGACCGTGACGGGAATAGGGTACCCGGGTCCCGTACTACCCGTAAACCCAGTAACTCTAGCTACTGGGGATGGACCTAATTCTAGCTACTGGGGACGGACGTAACTCTAGCTACTGGGGACGGACGTAACTCTAGCTACTGGGGATGGTCTCAACGTGGGTCGGCGTGTCTCAACCAAGCCTTCGATTAAGCGGGCGCAGGGCGCAAATTTGCGCTCATAAAACCACCAATTGCGCCCATAATCATCTAAAACTAGACGGCAAGGCGCAAGTGTTTTCCGTAAAATTGCGCCCATAAATTATTAGGACAGGAAGTCTATTTCCCCACAAATGTTGATACACATTATTTCAGAAAGGCAAGCGTCTTTTATGTTCATTGCGTGCCGATAAATTGTTAGAAAACAACTGGGTAAAACGTCTTTACCAACAATTTCCCGATGTCTAGATAGCAGCCTAACGGATGATTGTGCTTTCTTTGTAGTCATTGTGATACAAAAATGCCTTTGAAGTCTATTTACCGACAATTCTGACAGCTGCTATAACTTGCGGCTGACATTGTATCCGTTTTGTTACAGTTGTCCTTTGAGTAAGTTTTTCCGAGGTTTACTTTTTGGAAAATGTGCTGAATTAATTCACGATCCCAGGGACCCGTACCTGGAATGTGGTTTTGAAACCTGATACTGCAGGAGAGGTATTTGGTTCTATTGTATCAACTCTGCGGCCAGCCAGGCAGATCTGCGTTTGGCTTTTTTGCTACATTTTGTGTCGGCTCACTCAAAGGATTTAGTTCATTGAACCTTATTTATTTTGGAAAAAGACGTGCCACTGTAGACGTGCAATTATGGGGAGCGGCAAGTCAATTTATTTACAAACATTTATTACAAGCTGAGAGTAAACTCCACGCAATACGGGATCGCTGTTGACAATCTGGCTCTGAAAACCGCGCACTTAACTTATCTTGTTTTGTTTTTTTCACTGGAACGCCAGCGGCCGATTTCACGAAACGCTAGGATTAATCCTATCTCGAGTTAGGATGAGTAACTCATCCTAACTTGCATTGGATCTATTGCAAGTTAGGAGGAGTTACTCTTCCTAGGATTAATCCTAACATTGGTGAAATCGGCCGCAGACTACTTAGAAAAGGGTTTTGACTAGACCGCCGCTGTTTTGAGTGACTATAATTTGTTTGCGTAGGCCCGTGCATTTGTTTAGTTGCGGAATGCAGGCGTAATTGGTTGTCCTTTTGACTCATTATCTGTTTAAAAATAATTGCCCCTGGTTCTTCAGAAATTGCCCCTTGCTCTGGTAAATCCCCGTGAGCAAGGGGCAACTTTTAAAAATAAATTGCCCCTTGCTCCTGGCTGCTTAATCTAAGGCTTGGTCTCAACGTGGGTCGGCGTGTCTCAACGTGGGTCGGCGTGTCTCAACGTGGGTCGGCTTGTCTCAACGTGGGTCGACGTGTCTCAACGGTCTGCCTGTCTCACCCTACTCACCCTTCCCTACACCTACTCACCCTTCCCTACACCTACTCACCCTTCCCTACACCTACTCACCCTTCCCTACACCTACTCACCCTTCCCTACACCTACTCACCCTTCCCTACACCTACTCACCCTTCCCTACACCTACTCACCCTTCCCTACACCTACTCACCCTTCCCTACACCTACTCACCCTTCCCTACACCTACTCACCCTTCCCTACACCTACTCACCCTTCCCTACACCTACTCACCCTTCCCTACACCTACTCACCCTTCCCTACACCTACTCACCCTTCCCTACACCTACTCACCCTTCCCTACACCTACTCACCCTTCCCTACACCTACTCACCCTTCCCTACACCTACTCACCCTTCCCTACACCTACTCACCCTTCCCTACACCTACTCACCCTTCCCTACACCTACTCACCCTTCCCTACACCTACTCACCCTTCCCTACACCTACTCACCCTTCCCTACACCTACTCACCCTTCCCTACACCTACTCACCCTTCCCTACACCTACTCACCCTTCCCTACACCTACTCACCCTTCCCTACACCTACTCACCCTTCCCTACACCTACTCACCCTTCCCTACACCTACTCACCCTTCCCTACACCTACTCACCCTTCCCTACACCTACTCACCCTTCCCTACACCTACTCACCCTTCCCTACACCTACTCACCCTTCCCTACACCTACTCACCCTTCCCTACACCTACTCACCCTAAGGTCGGCGTGTCTCGACGTGGGTCGACGTGTTGAGACGTGGGTCGACGTGGGTCGACATAACGAGACACTTTGATGTGTCGAGACCTGTCGACCGTTGAGACACGTGTCTCAACAGTCGGCGTGTCTCAACGGTCGGCGTGTCTCAACGGTCGGCTACCTCAACGGTCGGCGTGTCTCAACGGTCGGCGTGTCTCAACGGTCGGCTTGTCTCAACGGTCGGCCTGTCTCACCCAACTCACCCTTCCCTACACCTACATGTACTCACCCTTCCCTACACGTACTCACCCTTCCCTACACCTACTAACCCTTCCCTACACCTACTCACCCTTCCCTACACCTACTCACCCTTCCCTACACCTACTCACCCTACGGTCGGCGTGTCTCGACGTGGGTCGACGTGGGTCGACGTAACGAGACACTTTGATGTGTCGAGACCTGTCGACCGTTGAGACACGGGTCTCAACGGTCGGCGTGTCTCAACGGTCGGCGTGTCTCAACGGTCGGCTACCTCAACGGTCGGCGTGTCTCAACGGTCGGCTTGTCTCAACGGTCGGCCTGTCTCACCCTACTCACCCTTCTCTACACCTACTCACCCTTCCCTACACCTACTCACCCTACGGTCGGCGTGTCTCGACGTGGGTCGGCGTGTCTCGACGTGGGTCGACGTGTTGAGACGTGGGTCGACGTGGGTCGACGTAACGAGACACTTTGATGTGTCGAGACCTGTCGACCGTTGAGACACGTGTCTCAACGGTCGGCGTGTCTCAACGGTCGGCGTGTCTCAACGGTCGGCTACCTCAACGGTCGGCGTGTCTCAACGGTCGGCTTGTCTCAACGGTCGGCCTGTCTCACCCTACTCACCCTTCCCTACACCTACTCACCCTTCCCTACACTTACTTAACCTTTCCTACACCCTTCACACCCTTCCCTACACCTACTCACTCTACCCACCCTACCCAACCCACTCAACGACGAGTTGTCTCAACGGTCGGCGTGTCTCAACGGTCAGCGTGTCTCAAAGGTCGGCCTGTCTCAACGGTCGGCCTGTCTCAACGGTCGGCCTGTCTCAACGGTCGGCCTGTCTCAACGGTCGGCGTGTCTCAACGGTCGGCGTGTCTCAACGGTCGGCGTGTCTCAACGGTCGGCGTGTCTCAACGGTCGGCGTGTCTCAACGGTCGGCGTGTCTCAACGGTCGGCGTGTCTCAACGGTCGGCGTGTCTCAATGGTCGGCGTGTCTCAACGGTCGGCGTGTCTCAACGGTCGGCCTGTCTCACCCTACTCACCCTTCCCTACACCTACTCACCCTTCCCTACACCTACTCACCCTTCCCTACACCTACTCACCCTTCCCTACACCTACTCACCCTTCCCTACACCTACTCACCCTTCCCTACACCTACTCACCCTTCCCTACACCTACTCATCCTTCCCTACACCTACTCACCCTACGGTCGGCGTGTCTCGACGTGGGTCGACGTGTTGAGACGTGGGTCGACGTGTTGAGACGTGGGTCGACGTGGGTCGACGTAACGAGACACTTTGATGTGTCGAGACCTGTCGACCGTTGAGACACGTGTCTCAACGGTCGGCGTGTCTCAACGGTCGGCGTGTCTCAACGGTCGGCGTGTCTCAACGGTCGGCTACCTCAACGGTCGGCGTGTCTCAACGGTCGGCTTGTCTCAACGGTCGGCCTGTCTCACCCTACTCACCCTTCCCTACACCTACTCACCCTTCCCTACACCTACTCACCCTTCCCTACACCTACTCACCCTTCCCTACACCTACTCACCCTTCCCTACACCTACTCACCCTACGGTCGGCGTGTCTCGACGTGGGTCGACGTGTTGAGACGTGGGTCGATGTGGGTCGACGTAACGAGACACTTTGATGTGTCGAGACCTGTTGACCGTTGAGACACGTGTCTCAACGGTCGGCGTGTCTCAACGGTCGGCGTGTCTCAACGGTCGGCTACCTCAACGGTCGGCGTGTCTCAACGGTCGGCTTGTCTCAACGGTTGGCCTGTCTGACCCTACTCACCCTTCCCTACACCTACTCACCCTTCCCTACACCTACTCACCCTTCCCTACACCTACTCACCCTTCCCTACACCTACTCACCCTTCCCTACACCTACTCACCCTTCCCTACACCTACTCACCCTTCACACCCTTCCCTACACCTACTCACCCTTCACACCCTTCCCTACACCTACTCACTCTACCCACCCTACCCAACCCACTCAACGGCGAGTTGTCTCAACGGTCGGCGTGTCTCAACGGTCGGCGTGTCTCAACGGTCGGCGTGTCTCAACGGTCGGCGTGTCTCAACGGTCGGCGTGTCTCAACGGTCGGCGTGTCTCAACGGTCGGCGTGTCTCAACGGTCGGCCTGTCTCACCCTACTCACCCTTCCCTACACCTACTCACCCTTCCCTACACCTACTCACCCTTCCCTACACCTACTCACCCTTCCCTACACCTACTCACCCTTCCCTACACCTACTCACCCTTCCCTACACCTACTCAGCCTTCCCTACACCTACTCACCCTACGGTCGGCGTGTCTCGACGTGGGTCGACGTGTTGAGACGTGGGTCGACGTGGGTCGACGTAACGAGACACTTTGATGTGTCGAGACCTGTCGACCGTTGAGACACGTGTCTCAACGGTCGGCGTGTCTCAACGGTCGGCGTGTCTCAACGGTCGGCTACCTCAACGGTCGGCTACCTCAACGGTCGGCGTGTCTCAACGGTCGGCTTGTCTCAACGGTCGGCCTGTCTCACCCTACTCACCCTTCCCTACACCTACTCACCCTTCCCTACACCTACTCACCCTTCCCTACACCTACTCACCCTTCCCTACACCTACTCACCCTACGGTCGGCGTGTGTCGACGTGGGTCGACGTGTTGAGACGTGGGTCGACGTGGGTCGACGTAACGAGACACTTTGATGTGTCGAGACCTGTTGACCGTTGAGACACGTGTCTCAACGGTCGGCGTGTCTCAACGGTCGGCGTGTCTCAACGGTCGGCTACCTCAACGGTCGGCGTGTCTCAACGGTCGGCTTGTCTCAACGGTCGGCCTGTCTCACCCTACTCACCCTTCCCTACACCTACTCACCCTTCCCTACACCTACTCACCCTTCCCTACACCTACTCACCCTTCCCTACACCTACTCACCCTTCCCTACACCTACTCACCCTTTCCTACACCTACTCACCCTTCCCTACACCTACTCACCCTTCCCTACACCTACTCACCCTTCACACCCTTCCCTACACCTACTCACTCTACCCACCCTACCCAACCCACTCAACGGCGAGTTGTCTCAACGGTCGGCGTGTCTCAACGGTCAGCGTGTCTCAAAGGTCGGCCTGTCTCAACGGTCGGCCTGTCTCAACGGTCGGCGTGTCTCAACGGTCGGCGTGTCTCAACGGTCGGCGTGTCTCAACGGTCGGCGTGTCTCAACGGTCGGCGTGTTTTTTTCATTTATCGGACAAACGGTCGAGTGTGCTCAGTTGTGAGCAATTAATTCTGAGACCGAATTTTGAATAACAAACCCACGTGACAGCATGTTTTGTTTTGTTCAACCTTAAAAAATACATTGTTCAGTCTAACGTTTGACATCAAATTGGCTAAATGCTAGGCTTTATTAAAGGGAAATTCCAGGCTAAATAATATTTTACCTAGTCTAAAAGAATATATGGTAACATACTGACTCCGCAGAGAATTTGTTTTGATTTGTTATCGAGAACGACACACGCGCCTATTATATTCACGATTTCTTGCCATTCAGGAGTACAAGGGCGCGACCATATTGTTCAAATTTCCCGCCTCGCCCGGGAAATTATGACGTAGTGTCTGCACCTTAATGCACATCGCTTTATTGCCTGTTGTTTGCACTGGTATCCCACCTTGACGCGGCCAACTACATTATGCAGACGTATGTTGTACGGCGCCCGACTATTGCGAGTACATGTATTGCATTTCTGTGCAGAATATCGACTTGACGCGCCACAAACTATCGTTTATTTTTGTATTTTTGGAGAAGAATAGAAAATCTGTGAGCTAGTAATTATTGCATCAGGTCTTTCTCCGTGTGATTTTGAGCCCACTTTCACATACAGTACACATTATGTATACACTATACCGTACACAAAAGATTTCACTTGCATTCATTGCGCGTGCAGGGCCGCTATCGATCGGGCTTCGAGTACTGATGGTGCAGACACTACGTCACATATCTCGGATGTACCGATAAACCAGAACAAAATGGCGGCTCACATCAAGTCACAATCAAGTCACAATGGCAATTAACACTCTTTAACATTATGCAATTACAAACTATGGGTGGAGTTTACCTTTAAATTTGAATTTTTTAAATCTAATTTAATTACTAGTGCAACAATGTGTGAAAAATTTCCACAATTATTCTAAAAATACAATATAAAAGCATAGTATACCTAAGGTTGCTAATCGCGATCCCAAAGTAGCGCAAAGCATGATGGGTAGACAAAGGGAGCTGTTTTGCAACTAAACCAAGCTTTTCGGCCCGGTATGCCTTCTCGGCAAGCTCTTTGTGCTTTTTATCATTTACTACAACACCTCTGGCCCTCAAATACGATGAGAGTTGGTCTTCTTTTTAGATTTAGGAATTTTGTTGAAGACATATTTTCGAGTGGTTCGCCGTGCGCGCGATGCTCCCTTTCTTTACTCAGTACGCCGTAGCGCAGGGCGCCACCTTTTGAAAGAGGGCGCTAAGTCAGTTGCACGGAGCCTATGCACAACCTATGGTCTCCATGAACCGAGGGCGATAGCGCCCTCTCACGGAAATCGTGTATCAAACACAAATGAGAAGGTCTTGCACCAAGACTAGTACCATACACGCAATGCATATGACATTCGATAACAAGGTTATTCGCGCGTGGTCTACGGCTTACGTTAGAGGGCGCCCCGCATCGCGAAGATCGTCTTGCATTGAGTATCAGACTACCTTTTTCATCAAATTTCTTGGGAATGGAAGGTGCTATTTTTGTTCGCGGCTTTTGGTGTGAAACTTATGTGTATCACTAAAGTCGAGGGTTAAATACTATAGTATACACGTACAAACTTATCGCGGAAATTCCCATATGCAAATTAGATGAACAGCGCCGCTCATTATGACGTCATCGTACGTTCTCGCTTTACGCGCGTCATCGCCTTCGGCCAGTTCCGGGTACGGACTCGCTTCAGTTTTATGAATGAAATCATTATGCATCGGGTACTGCACATGCGTAGTGATGGTATGAGAAAAGGCTGAGATGGCCGCTGTCTAGTGCTGAAAAAAGCTTCCGAATCGGTGAAGTTTTGGGCGAGTTATGACAGTTTAAAAACTTTTTGCGTCTTCCTTTTTTGGAACTCAAAGTTCTTACTGTCTCAGAGAGTCCATATTTGTAATTATGTTATTCTTTCTCACGAAATTTCTTTGGAACTCAAGCGGTTTAGTTCCGAATAGTTCATTTGTTTAGCTGTCGAATGATGTTACACACGTGGGTGGTCGGATTGATAGCGCGATGGTCGCGAGCAATATGCATGGCCATTTTTAGATGAAACTCCCAAAACTCCCAACGCGGCGTGGGAATGTATCAAGTTACATCGATGGCTCGGTCGACCCCCGCGTCGATGCAATGTTATGGAAATTGAGCGGTGGCGCATCGTTAAAAATAGAATGACTGGAGGGGAATGACCAGCAAATTGGCGGGACAATCTTACGTCACAAAAGTCACTGATAATTTTGGGCGTCAAATGAGTGCAAGTGCGCAGGCGTGCAAATTCCCGCATGATTTATGGGACAGGTTTGTTCGTGGTATAGTAAAAAATGTTCGTTTCAATTTTCAAAAGAACAGCTTTGATATCAGAAAATAGGAAGCGTTTAAAATCTATCAAAGCGTGGCTGTGTATACCGCCATGTTCACGGGTCTATCCTCTGCCCTGCCTGTGAAATTGTGTAACTGTAACGTTCAAATGGTACCGTTCAAATAATTTATATCTACTGTCCGGATTCTGGGCAAAAGCTATGTATAAAAATGCGGCTTACCGCTGCAACGACGCTTCCACCAATACTAGAAGCTGCGACTAGTTCATTCCTCGGTCGCTTCACGTGGACCAGAGCCTGCTCCTCGGCTTTTCGTTTCGATTCCATCATGGTTATTGCATTCAACTTCTTTTGCGACAAAATACAAAAATACACTGTCAGTGTCAGTACTAGCGCCGACCAAACCACACTTTGATGAAACTATTGAGGGCGCTATACAACACGTCCGGTGATAAATGATGCGCACGCACCTATAGACCGCCAGTCGTGTGCACAAAACCGTGATTTGCAAACATTGATCCCATTATAGGAGATCAATGTTTGCAAACGGTTCAAACTATGGGCCAGGGGGGCGGAGGGGGGGGGGGGGGGGGCCCTTCGAGACTGTAATTGCGAAACGCTGATGTACCGTCCATTCTCAAAATAGGGGGAAACAATTTTCTCACGCGAAAAATAAAGAGTTTTTGGCATCCAATCTTAACATCTTGTCTTTTGTAGTTGTAAAAAGGTTGTTATTTACCTTAATTTTTATCATCCAATGACGAAAATTGTATTGAAAATGAAAAAAGCAGTCGAAAAAAATTCAGCGTTGACGTACCGTTGATGCGCGTGGAGATTGTGCACAAATACTCAAACGACGTTAACAAATACCTTCCCTAAAAAGGGCAATAATAATCGATAAATTGTGAAAAATCGTGCTTCGAACCCACTCATTTGTTTACATGGATACGTTAAAAAAGGATGTAGCAGTGATATACTGAATTTTAAAAAAATTCTGCCTGTGAACTCCTTGAGTTTTATCGTGTTGTTTTCAAATGAAAATGGCAGAAAATGACATCGCCCCCAAAAAAGTTCGTGTAGATCGTGCCTGTGTACCTGGCTTTGCGGACGTTATATAAATCACTGAATTCGGGGAGCGAGCACGGAGCAAATTGTACGTGTTTCAATGGTGCGCTTCGAGGTAGCGATCAATACGTATTTACTGTGTGAGATGTGTGGCTCATGAGCGTGGAAGAATGAATGAGATACATTTCAACGTTGGTGGCGCACTTTGTTGCCCCCCCCCCCCCCCCCCCCCCCCCACTTCTATGGGCAAAACGACGCGTAGGCTGCACGGCATGCGCGTGTAGATATAAAAAGCCAAGCGCGTATAATTACGCGCCGATCGTGCAACGCACTTTGCACGCGCGTTCATATTGTGTACACTATCTTTCGTTCGACGGGCAACGCACCGCGCGCTTTTTACGTTCTGTGCGCATACCGGGCATGCAACGCGCTTAACAAAAGTCGTTATTTGAGGGTATCAAGATTGACACTGGATATGCTTAATCTACATGGCATATGGTATAACCCTATGTAATTTTCTTTTAAATCGATACAAGCTTTCATATAATTATTTGACTGTAACAGTTCGGGTGTGTACAAATTCCCTATACCGAGGGCTAAATTTGCCATATGAAGCACGAGATGTGGCAGAGAAAACCCCCCTCTTTTGTGTTGACCATTGTGTTCCCGGAATCTCAGGAATTCCTTTTAGGTTTCAAGGGGGGATGGGTTAGGTTACAATAGCGTTGAGTGCGTATAAAGTATAGGGATAAGAGGGGGGTACCCCTCTGCCACATATCGTGCTGGGTATACCAGGGGGGGGGGGCGGAAGGGGTCCCAAAAAAGTGCGCCACCAACGTTGAAATGTATCTCATTCATTCTTCCACGCTCACGAGTCGAACATCTCATACAGTAAACACGTATAGATCGCTGCCGCGAAGCGCACCATTGAAACACGTACAAATTTGCTCCGTGCATAGCTCTCCCGAATTCAGTGATTCATGCTACGTCCGCAAAGCCAGATTCTTACAGTACAGGCATGGCGTAAACTTTCGCGATTGAGAATTGGCAGAAACTACGGAAGCTTAAAGTGACCATCCGCGTTTCCGCCTTTCTGAGATAATTTATCTCGGAAAGACGGAATACTGAGATAACAAATATGTCTTTCCGTGATATTGTTTCTCGGAAAGACGTCTTTCCGTAATATCGTATCTCGGAAAGACGTCTTCCTGTGATAATCGTATCTCAAAAAGAAGCCTTTCCATGATATCGTATCTTAAAAAGACGTCTTTCCTTGATATTATATCTCGGAAAGACGTCTTTTTTATGATATCGTATCTCAGAAAGACGTCTTTTCCTTATATCGTATCTCGGAAAGACGTCTTTCATCATTGAAAGGCGTCTTTCCGAAATACGATTAGTACGGTGGCCCACAACTGTCACGGCAAAAGCCCCGCAGCAAAAACAAAAGTACTGCGGCAAAAGCCAAGTGTCATAGTGTTTCAAGAAGACGATGACGCCATCGAGTGTCATGTAACGTAAAGTTAAAGGTTCAATTTTCATAGCCTTGTATCTTCGGAAGTAGCAGATTGGGTTTAAAATTGGTATGTTGGCATTTCGGGTTGTGTTATATGTAACAAATAAGGTGTCGACGTAATGATGACGTCATCGTGAATATGAAATTTTAAGTTGAATTGGACTTTCAAGCCATATCTCATCAACACAATATGCTAAATTAAAAATTATTTTTATAATAAATTTGTCACACAAATACACGACTAATGTGCGACACCGTGATGATGTCATCAACAACACGATTTTTTTTAAATGACAGAGGATAGGTCTGATCGTCATGAAACATTGAAATAGGTCCAGGGCAGTCCCACGCACACCGTAATGTTCCATCTTACTAATTAATATAATCTGTGTCAAAGGCTTTAGATAAGTCAAGGAATATGTCAATTGAGCATTTATTATGATCGACCGCATTACATAATTTTACTGAGAACATATGATGTTGATAATTCAGTTGACCGGTTTTGTCTGAAACCAAATTGTGACTCAAAAAGAATATCATTCTTATTAATAAAGGATATTATTCGAATGTATATTATTTTTTCAAATAACTTGGCGAATGTCGACAGAACCGATATTGGTCTATAATTAGTAATATCATGCCTACAACCTTATTTTGTAAATTTATATAACTTTCTTTTTTATCCATCTGAAAATACTCCTTGTGTTAAACATTTGTTAAAGATAATTGCCTGTTTGATTACAAAATAAATCAACCCGTTGAAACCAGGGACCTTGCCAGAAGGAATTTTGTTAAGATTGTCCACAATCTCCTCTTGGGTAACAATGTCTTTATGGGTGCATGCCACTAAATCTCTGAAAATCACTGCGCGCGAGCTCATTAATATTTATTCATAAATACCTGGGACAGTTTAGGCATTCCTATTGGTCGAGAGCCCGTCACGTGGCCGGTTTTAAACGGACGATAAAGACATTGCTGGAAGTGTTTAAAAACCAGCTGGCAACAAAATACGTCACGGGATGTCGCATTATACCCGTCCCCAGGGCTCACTTTATTTCCAACCGTACATTGTCTCCAATAGTAGGGTGGTGTTGGGCGCGTACAGCTTGACACCCTGAAAACGAGGTTGCCAATAGCAGAAATAGTCTGGTTCTTAGTAAATACGCTTTATTGCATGTATTGTGTAGAGCGACAGAGGCGGAAACATGTCTTTTGACACGCACAGAATGGCTAAACACCGAAATTTACTTGTGACAATTTTCCGTGATTTTCGGGGCTTTTATGGCTGAATTTTACAAAAAAGGTATTTATGAATGGGAATAAATACCTTTATAAATGTGCCTTCGGCTCGGGTAATTATCAGCACCCAGACTCCAAGCGGTATTAAACAGAGTGATAAAAACCGACCGAACACACATTTATTCGCTTAGTGATCCCTCCGTTAATTTTGAATAAGAGGTCCCTAGGGCCTATAAATTTGACTGATTGTAGAAATATTTTTGGAAATCAAGAATTGGTGACCTGTTGCTTCAAACTCGGGGGATTCCGTTCACCAAAAAAGACCAATACGTGGGTATATTTGGCATAGAGGGTGGGGGGGGGGGGGGGGGGTGCTACATTTAGACCTGGGCCCAGAGATGGGCCACCATTTTATAGGGGTGGTTTGTGAGGAGGGGAGTATAATTAAATATTCATTCGGTCAACCCTCATAAATTTGAAAAGAAAATTATTATAGGAGTCTTAATCTTTAATTTCCAGTCAAAAATATTGCCACCCTACTCCTGAGCGTCACCAGGCGGCGTTCTTTCTTTTTATTTTTGTGTTGGCTACAATGAGCGCCGTATTTAGTGAGTGGAACCTTATGAGATTTAAATGTTCGCCTGGTGAAAAAAGCAATAAGATCAGTAGCTTGCGGTAACACCACGGTAATACTCTAGTGAAAAAGTGTCATTAGTAAAGTCAATAAGAAAAGTGCACTGCTTTTTAGTGTTTGAAAAGTTGCTTTTTCGGCCGTGATATTTATGTTGCCTAGACTAGACCTTACTGTAGTTTAGAGTTTTGTTGCACTTCAAGATGCTACAGCTCTCACCAGCGATAATGTTGACTTGTGTGTGGAAAAGTTGTCATTCTTTTAATATAATTTTAAACCAAATCATTACTGCGGACGCGCAGTTACGGTCCAACTAAATGCCTACAATTATTGATCCCAATAGAGTACCCATGGTGCATTGCAACACAATTGTGCTTTTGTACAGAACACAATAATTTTGGGCCAGTACTAATGACGTCACGTTTTGTTTCAACTTCGAATACACCAGACAACCCAATACGAAAGCGCACGTCGACGTAACTTTGACGTCAGGAGTACCGGGGTCTTTTGAAATGTCATTTGGTGGGAACCAGTTTTACCAATTTGCCACATTCAACTTGTCCATGGTTTACCGCGACCAAATTCGGCCTTTAGGCAATCCGTATGGTAGGCTTTTTCTTTTTCCGTGACGCTTTTGCTTTGGCCACGACGCTTTTATTGTGGCCGTGACAGCTGTGGGCCACCGTAGTATATCGTTGAAATACGTCTTCCTGAGAGATACAATTATCATGGAAAGACGTCTTTTCGAGATACGATTATCATGGAAAGACGTGTTTCCGAGATACGATATCAGAAAAAGACGTCTTTCCGAGATACGATATCACAGAAAGTAGTATTTCTGAGATACGATATCACGGAAAGACGTCTTTCTAAGATACGATATCATGAAAAGGCGTTTTTTGTGAAACGATTATCACAGGAAGACGTCTTTCTGAGATACGATATTAGGAAAGACGTCTTTCTAAGATACGATATCACGGAAAGACATATTTGTTATCTCAGTATTCCGTCTTTCCGAGATAAATTATCTCAGAAACGCGGAAACGCGGATGGTCACTTTAAGCTTCCGTACAGAAACCACGGCATTTTCAAAAATAAATTTAAAAAAAAAGGTCAAATATCCAGAGGATGTACCGAGGGATTTTTATTTAACTTTCAGGAATGAAAGATCTATTCCTAATTATTACGTTAGTGGAAAAAAATCAGAGGATGAACGATAATTTTTTTCACATTATGTCGATATTTGTAGCCATTTTAGGGGAGACGTTTTGTAACGAAATTCCCACCTGGACCCATTCATACACGTTAGCTGCTGCAATAAACCAACGGGAAATTGTCGGTAATATTTGTACGCATTTTATTTAAAACTAAGCACCTCAACAATTGAAAATACTCTTTCAATATAAACTATTATGTTTTTAGTGCTGTTAAAGAGAAAATGTTAACAGTATACATGGATTATTTATTTATGTTTAATGGTCATTACCTTTTTTTTAAATGGAGTGTACCCAAACTGCGATTGCAAATGATTGCGCAACACCCCTTCCGCCCCGTCCCTGGGGTATACTACATGGGTGCATCATTTGTGGCAGATTGTAGGATGTGTAGTGTCCTACAAATTACAAGTGGTCTAAATTAAGGTGTTGCCACACATCGTGCTAGGGAATATAGAATTTGTACGCGTGCAAGAAGTCTGAAAATACTGATTACTGCCATTTTCCCTTTCACGCAGAAACGTAGATCGGTTGATTTAATTAATAAAGTTATTTTTATTTTTTATTTTATTTGGATAAACCGCGTACCGATGAAGGGAAGAGAAGTCCAAATAATAAATACCATGTGGGCTTTACATTGAAATAACATCAAAATAACCACTTATGTGTGGAACACTGTCTTGGGGGACAAAATTACCGAGCGAGGGGACAGAATAAACTGGAGGGGGACAGAATTAACGGCTCCAGTGGGACACTTTTACCTAGGTAATTCTGTCCCCCCGGACAATTTTACCGGGGGACAGAATTACCTTCCACACCGGCCCTACGTACTGTGACGGAAAGTGTGTGGAGCCAATATAGTTGTGACGTCAGACGTATAGCACTAACGCTTAATCCACGGTCGGACGTGACCGGTAGTTGCGCGCGCTGGTTGGGCGGAGCTTATTGCTGAGTATCTGGCTGTGCAGTGTGCGTGTTGGGTAACAAAGCCCCATAGGATTAAGTACATGCATGCGTTTTGCATGGGGTGGTGTTCACCCCCGCCGCGCCCCCATATATAGTACCTGGTACGCGTGCATCGTGGTGGTTAGGAGAGATACACTAGCAGGTAAGACGTATAGGTAACTCGTTTTATGCGACGCGTACGGAGCGGTACATTGTTTACGCTAGCTAGCTTGCATGGTTAATGCATAACCATGGAGTTTTGTTTTTGTTTTTTTCTCCATGTCTGTGGTTAATGCGCAGCGAGTACAATGCTGTACGATTTGTACAAAGTCTGATTAGCTGTGCTGGGGTTACGTTGACGTGTGGGGCTGAGTTCTAGTCGGCTGTACGTTGCATTCACTGGCTTGCATACGGCGCGTAGCGAGTAGTACCTTGCTATATGGAATGTACATTGCTAAGCTGCTGAATTATGTGCTCATGTGTACGTATGCTGCGTTTATTGCTCCATCACCGAAGCATTGATGGTGTTTACGACGACCCAAATACACTTCGTAACTTACGACGTGTTACTTGCCGTTGTCGAGGTATTTGCGACGCATTGAACGCATCGTAACTTTAGTGAAATGGATTGTACGACGCGTTGCGAGATGCGACGCGTTACTCTTTGTTGTAACTCGAGTTGCGGCGCGTCGCAAAGTTTAGTGAAATCGGGTGCTGCACCCTTAGCCTTTAGGTCGCTCTGAGTGATCTCTTGTCTAAGAAAGAGCCTGGGGTTGGGAAGATTGTCGTCGCGTTAATAGGTGTCCGACTTATCCTAACAGCCTTAGGTTGGCCCGGGGAGTTCCCGCCACAGTACGAACCTGAGACTAAATTACCTAAAGAGATAGGAAGCAACGATCGACTCCCATTGTCACGCCTTCGACCGTATCCTACAGAGTCTGATGCGCCTGTGCATCTTTCGACGATAGCGGCGCTATTCGCGTCTTGACATCCAACATGGCGAACATAATCGAGACATTTTAGCTCCGATATTTCGACGCATTTTTCATAACAAATAGTCAGCAAAGTTATAATTTTAATTGATGTAAGTTTCAATCCGATAATTCTTTACATAAATATGTGCTTTGGGTTATATAAATTTATGTTTAAAAGAGAAAATAAACCTATACCGCAACGATGTTTCGTCGTTTTAGTTACTTCTGTGTGTCTTTGCATAGCTGTATTCGGAAGTCCATGTTTTCGGTGATTTTGCCCTTAAAAATGACCCATTTGTGCTTCAATTCACGCAATACTGGTGATATATAATTTGTTTGTAGAAGCTGTTTCATAAAATTCGAACTTTGGACCGTGTCACGTACGTTTTTAAAACATTACCAGATTTTTAGGGAATCATCACAAAAAGTCTCAAAATCAGGAAAAAATAAGATTCTGTTCATTTATGATATTTCACATTTTAAGTAAAAACTGTGACTAGTTTGCATCAATTAAAGTTGCAATTAATGATCCTTATAATATTAAAAACTAACATGGTAGATACATTTTAAATATGTTCCTGTGTGCACTCGATGCATTGGAAATATAATATTATATTCCATATTCCTATAATTTAGGTCAACAAATTGTTTATTTGGGGGCAAAAATGGTTTCCAACATGTTTCCAATGTGTATAAAAAAGGGTCGTGATGTTAACAAAATACCTGGTTATCATACTATTGCCTAGGTTGTATTATGACCTTATTTAAAATAGATTGAATGCATTTTATTGATGTCAGAGTAGCCTGTGCACTGAATGCAATTTATAATGAGCCATGTTTTTGATTATTATACAAATTTGGTGCTCAAAAAAAGCATTTTTGTGATTTTTTTTTTTTTTTTTTTTTTACAAAAATGGACTGCCGAAGTAGTGAAAAGGCATAATACAAGATTTGCCAGACATACATGTACTAATATTAAAGTTGCCAAAGGGTCATGTATGAACTAAACACATCTATCAATCTTAATTTGGGGCTAAAATGTATATTTTAAATGATTTTCACAAACACAAAATGGTCGCTGTGTAGCCGGCTGCTGACCTAGGGCATACATGCCCATTGTCCACCTTTGATCACAAGATGACTTGCAAATGAAATTTGATTGCAATAAACAGCAATTTTCGTTCACTTATTTTACTAAATTTGTTGTACTCAATTTTCTTCATGTTGTGTTCAGTTTTATTCATTAGTTAGCAACTGCTAATTTTATTGTGATATTTTGCTCGTTAATCGCAAGTCAACATTACAAAATTTGGCACCTTTTCGTAAAAAAACGCGTGATGATTCGGCTGTCTCTCAAGCCATATTTATATCAGGGGGAGTACAAAAGCAACACAATAACTAACCTTTGTCTGGCCTATCATGTTTTTTTGAAACATGACCACGAAACCCCGATGTTGATGTATATTGTTTGTTACACAATGGACATTGGTAGTTTTTGGGTGATTTTTCTTTCGGTTTTGGGTCATGATTTTTTGTTGCCGTCATTTTCTGGTTCAACTTCAACTTCAAGAATCTCATCGTTTTCGCTGCTTAGCCACTTGTTTTAGTGTCATTTTTTTATTAGTCATCACATTTAATAAATGGCAGCATTTCAAGGCAGGGGTTAACTGTTGGGTGAAACTTTATTGCACAATAAATGTGTAACATTTCAGACTACATTTTACATTTTTGTAACTGGTTGGGCCTTAAGGATCCTAACTGTTTTTTAAAAAAATGCACATTTTTCAGGAGGGACTTATTTCTTTTGACCTGTTTAGTATAATAAGTACAGTGTGTAAAAAAAAGTCTGAACTCACCAGTGCATGCAGCGAAGCAATGGGGCCCGATTAGTGTACATGTATGTACACTGTACAACCAGAACTGCCGCAGGCTGGACGACGTCTCCATTGCATTGGTGTTGGAAAAATGCAAATCAAATATTTTGTATGCAAATCGCTTCTGCGGAATGCTAATACTGTGAGAGCTTTATAATTAAATAAAAACTCGTTCCCGCCCAAGTTATCGCGTTATTCGTTGAATGTTGCTGTTCCTCAAAGATCGGCAGGGGCCAATTTCATAGAGCTGCTAAGCAAAAAAATGTGCTTAACACAAACAAGTCTTGTTCATTAAAAACAGGTTATATACCAGCCAAAATTCTACGTGTTTTTCATGCTAAGCAAAATTATCAATCCAACACAATAAAGACCACGTACAAATTTGGTCTGTAACCTTGTTTTTGCCACGGACACATTTTCATGCTAAGCAAATTTGTGTGCTTAGCAGCTCTATGAAATTGGCCCCAGGGCGCAGCAACAAAACTGGCTCGCGACGCGCAATGCCTTTTAAATCATAGCGATAATAGATAGACCAGGGACGTGATCACGCACGTGGTTCAATCATCACATACATGTAATTCGTAAATTGGCAGGCACATACGGTTGATCAAGAGGGCTTTGGAAGACTTCACAAGGGTGAATGTAATTGTGCCACTTTGAGCCTGAAAATTTAGCCTTTGGAAGTGAGATAAGAGTGATTGAACTACAGTATAATCAAGATACTTGTGAAGTTGTACTTCTGCAATTGAAAACACGGTTCAAAATCAAGGTGGAATTTCTTCGGTATGTCTGTTTTTGTATCTGTTAAATATTGACGTATACGTACGCTTCGTTTACACTGCAGAAACTGTTCTAAACACTTTCTTGCCATCAGTTCGTAACCATGTTTACAATGCTAAGCATGTTTAGCACGAGTACATGTACGTAGTAGGAATTGGACACGTGCGTTTAGCTTCTAAACATGTTTACAAACTTATTTATTGCAAGAAAGGTGTTTGTTCGCTAAACAGTTTTAGGGTGTACGTGTGCGCTTTCCTATGACTATGAGCGAGTTTGTCTCTACGTAGGCTAGTCTTGCTCCACCAAGACCAAACTGTTCATTTGTTCCGCGGCGCGCACATGTCCGTCTATCCAGGCTTATTGAGGGCGCCCTTAATTATCGCCAGATTCGTTCTCACAGTACGGTCTTGAAGCAAGAGTCACGTGAACCCGTTAAATTCTGAGGACATTCCAAACATAGCTCAAATAGCTACTCGCCCCCACATGCGCGTTGAGTCGTTTTCATTCAATGTAGTACACTCAGCGCGCATGCGAGGGCGAATTTGAGCTGACTTCTTTCCTATGACTTAGAAAGCGCATATGTAAACAAAGTCATGACCTCATCACGCCTCTTGTCTATTTCGGATGTGGGCTTGGTAACAGAAAATGTGCCTGCAGTACACTGCGGAAGCTTTTATGGGGGGGGGGGGGGGGGGGCAAGAAGGATAGTTCCAGAACTAATCTGCTATTTGTGTGCTATATTTCTGTGCTAGAAATGGGAACTTGATATGAAAATTAAGAATATTGGATGGTATGTACCCAAGCCTTGTTAAACACAAGCCTTGTTAAACTTTAGGAACTGAAAATACTTACGGGCACAACTTTCAAAACTGCATGTGAAAACAAGACGTTTTTTGGCTCTCGCATTGTTGGCCGGTAATACAAAATATTACTTATTTTTACAGTTGACATCGCGACAGTTACTCGGAGCCAATGGAGGATTACATGAACCGCATGATCTTCGTTCTGAAGGAACTTGTCACCACTCTGGGTTCATCTGTGCCTGCCAAACCAACAATTTTTTGTATTTGCTCTAGAATTAAGTCCCAATTAACTTTGTCCTTTTGTGCGATTTCTTTATTATTTAAGGTGTTTTTATTTACCGGCTATTTTGAAACATTTCTCGTTGAAATAATTATTACTAATTATTGCATTTGATCAAAAGTTTTCAAATGTTCAGGCAAAACTCGAACCACTTTGAATGGTTTGAGTGAGGTCTTGTCAATCTCAAAAGTATAACAATACTTTCTCTACTGTTTGTTTGACAAAAAAAAAACTTCTAATGATCCCCCAAATGAAAAAGTAATACAAGTTTTCATGAAGAGATGATGATGTTATATAATTTGTACCCAATAATTCAAAACGAAACAAAACCAACTTACTTTTGTAAGTGGGTCGTCACTACGAGCCTCCATATCTCACCACTCTCAGAAAAGAAAAGGAAAGGAAAGGAATGCAATTTACCAGCTCAAGCAAACGTCTAGCGCGCAGGGTCAGCTTCGACGCCCTAAGCTACTCGTAAAATATTCACGACAAAAACATTCACGACTTGCATGCATGTCGTGAATTAAGTCGTTAAAAATGGTGTGATGTCGTACATAAAAGTTTGTGATGCCGTATAAAAAAATTGTGATGTCGTACCCCAAAAAATTGTGATGTCGTACCCAAAAAATTTGTGGTGTCGTACATAAAATTCGCGTCTTTGATGTCCCTTCAGGGCCACCATGACATAGCCATACACAACCGTCGCGAAAAGTGAAGTGGCATCCTCAGCTATCAGGATACTTAACGTTAACATACATTCTTTCCGACAATTATCATGATTATATTGTATATTTGTTTTCAATCATTTTTATAGAGATTAGTTTCAGAAATGATTTATTTTTATTCCGCTTCAAATTGAACAAATTGTATTACGTACCCCCAATTCTCAAAAAATTGATTTTAATTAAAGATTTCCTCTTTCCAATGTCATGACTGTTTCAGAAGGTCGGGTGAATTTTTCATCTAGCAGTGGCGTTAAGTGTTGGGTCCAGGACTTGCATTCAACAGAATGGGCGATAGAGAAGGACAACCCCTGCGAGGTGAGTGAAAGAAAACTTGTCCCGATTGAAGAGTAAGATTGAGACACGACTCGTGCAAATGCCCCCCCACCTAAAAAAAAAAAAAAAAAACCCAAGCAAGCAAGAAATTCATAACAGACAAGCATGCGAAATATTCTATTTTAATCTGATTTCCTCAGTGGTTTTGATTGTCCTCTTCTTTTTTTTCCATCACCTTCCGTGTGCAAAAGTAAAGGAAATATCATCTTTTTCTTGCCTAGTTTCCTCTTTTCCTTTTTACTCATGCCTGTAGACAGGACTATACTTCAGTCATTTTTTTCTTGGAAATAGTCTGCAAGTGCAACAACTTATGAAAGTGGAAAACAAAATCTGTAACAACTGTTTAAAATAAACAGCAAAATGCAAAAGAGAACTGTGGTAGATTTTGTGAAGGATATTGAAACTATAAAAGAAAAATATACAAAAAGAAAATAAAAGAAGAAAAAAAAACAACTTTTGAAACATATTTATAGTGTGCAAAAAATTGTAGAAACAATTTATCCCGTATAAATAATCCTGTATGGCAAACAATATTACTGACGCGACCATAAATCCCCAAAAGTGTAAACATTTTGTGTGCATAAACATTGCAAATAAAACGCCATGGAAAGTATTAAAAACTGCTCTTGCTCAGAAAGATATTTTCCAAAAATTATAATATAGAAATCGGCAACACTCCCAAACGGAGGAGTGGCATGAAGCTAAGTTTGGCAGATGGGCAGCAGTATAACCTACTGATGAAGCAAGACCTTAAAGCTGTAAAAGATAAGCACCCCTGGGATGCAATACAGTTAACCAACAAAGCAGCCAAGATTGACAGGAAAGGGAAATGCCTCAGGAGAATTGCAAAGATAAAGGTAAAGTCACCACCTGAGATACCTTCACATTGCAGGAACTCAAATGGCACTTCACTCAAGTGAAATAAAAACCCTCAGAAATATTGATACTTCTTTATGAAGTTGTGCTCCCTCTAGAAGCAAATTGTGCTAACCAGGCTTAACCAGTTCCCACCGGATGACGTATATAAACGCACAGTTTTTCCCAAATTCAAAACGGATGACACATAAACGCGCCAAGTTCAAGTTCGGAAATGTCTGTCGGCAGCGAGCAAGGCCGGAAATGCGTGGGTGTGCTTCTCGGCACTATCGGCCTGAACATGCTTCGGATCGAGTTTCGTTAAAAATAATCCCGCCCCTCGGCTTGGTGATGTTAAAATAATCCCGGCGTGAACTGGTTAAAGGGATCGTATACGTTTGGTAATTGGAACGCACTGTTTGTTTCAATCATATAGTTGTAGATATATACCATAAGACCAAATAAAAAAACAAACATGTTTAGCGTCGTGCCTTTTTTTTTTAAGAAAGGAGGAGGCTGGGGTGGATTTTGGGGGCTGTATTTTATAGTAAATATTGTTTAACTGACCTCTCTAAAGTTTTACTATCGTGGATGCCGAGGAAAGCAAGAAAAACGGCGTTCGTTTTCAACCAGTGTCGGGCAGTAATTCTTACGTTGTTGTTTTCTTCACAATCGCCGTCCGGCGATCTCAAATTTCTTTTTATAAAATTCAATGTTTTTGAACAATTATAGGATATCTAGGGCAATCAATTTGCTGGATGCCTACAATCATTATTTACTTTCAAATGAGTAAGATAATTCTTAATAATTTGGCAGTAAATTTTTTAGAGATCTGCAAATGGTATATCTTACCTTTAATGCGAGTCATGCAGTGAACATGTCGCACCCTATATTCCAATTTAAAATTAAAACATGGTTCACCCACTATTACAAATCAAAATTCATATGGGTCGATCATTTATGCACCGTACACGTCACACGCTAGCCTTCCTATAATAAATATATATATATATGTACACAGTGATGCTAAAGTCCTGCGGTTATGGAAAAAGATACCACTTTTTATCCCCAAAAATTTGAATCTGACAAGCGTTACTGCAGTGACGTTTCTCAGAGTGTGTATTCCAATGCAGATTATTCTTCCTGCGTGGACATAACCGCTCCAGATTTTCGGTAATATCTCAAAATCACTACCACCTTTTGAAATGAAATTTGTACAGGTTAGTTTTATGGTAAATATCTATAACTATAAAAGATTGAAACAAACAGTAGGTTCCAATTACCAAACGTATACGATCCCTTTAACTTATGGCGCAGCTACGCATTAAAGTTATGGCGTAAGTCTTGCACCACATCCAGTTAAGGCGCAAGTTATGCACAGTTTTGTGAAATCGACTGCAGGGCTTTGTTGCGGTTAATTGGACTGACTTTGAAATGATGTAAATATTTTGTTCAAAAATCTTTTAAGATCGACCATGAATCCGAATCGAATAAAGACACCGGAGTGCATCATGTTGGTAAAGGGTTCTACCTCCACACTGAGCTTTACAACAAGCTGTACTCCTACCAGAGGGAAGCACTCAAGTGGTTCTGGAGGTTACATTGGAAGATCAAAGGCGGAATATTGGGAGATGATATGGGGTAGGGTCTTCAGTGAAAAATAACACATTAACCCTTTCCTTACTACCATTGTCGAGGTTACTGGACCATTTTAGGAAGGGTTTTAATCTTTGAGATATAAGATATAAATGTTTTTCTGTTTGATTTGTCAGTCTTGGTAAGACCATCCAAGTCATCGCCTTCTTGAGTGGCCTGTTCTACCTGGGTAAAGTCAAGACCATCATGGTGGTTCTACCAGTAGTACTCATCAATCAATGGGAGAAAGAATTTAAAAAGTGGTGAGAACAAGTACCTCAACTCATTAGTAACTGTACGGCGTACATTGTGTTGGGGTTTGTGTCTCTGATCAGGAGCATGGGTACCATCATTAGCTGGCTTGCCATCCAGATTAATCAGTTATTCCTACCAGTAGCACTCATCAACTGGAAGAAAGAATTTGAAAAGTGGTGAGAACAAGTACCTCAACTCATTAGTGACTGTAAGGCGTACAATGTGTTGGGGTTTGTGTCTCTGATCAGGAGCATGGGTACCATCATTAGCTGGCTTGCCATCCAGATTAATCAGTTATTTCTACCAGTAGCACTCATCAACTGGAAGAAAGAATTTGAAAAGTGGTGAGAACAAGTACCTCAACTCATTAGTGACTGTAAGGCGTACAATGTGTTGGGGTTTGTGTCTCTAGCAGATCAGGAGCATGGGTACCATCATTAGCTGGCTTGCCATCCAGATTAATCAGTTATTCCTACCAGTAGCACTCATCAACTGGAAGAAAGAATTTAAAAAGTGGTGAGAACAAGTACCTCAACTCATTAGTAACTGTACGGCATACATTGTGTTAGGGTTTGTGTCTTTGATCAGGAGCATGGGTACCATCATTAGCTGGCTTGCCATCCAGATTAATCAGTTATTCCTACCAGTAGCACTCATCAACTGGAAGAAAGAATTTGAAAAGTGGTGAGAACAAGTACCTCAACTCATTAGTAACTGTACGGCATACATTGTGTTAGGGTTTGTGTCTCTGATCAGGAGCATGGGTACCATCATTAGCTGGCTTGCCATCCAGATTAATCAGTTATTTCTTCCTCCCCCCCCCCCCCCCCCCCCCAGGTCTCCAAGGCTTTTAATAGAATCCTATCACAGGAGCAACAAAAAACGTGAACGTGAACGAGTGTTAGCCAAGGTACAGCATCAGGGTGGAGTGTTACTAAATAGCTATGGATTGGTACTGACCAATGCCGACCTTCTGTCACATCGTCGTGGTAGGCCGTTCTCTTGGGTAAGAACACAACATTGCCATTTACGACTCAATTTCATAAAAATTTGGGTTTTTTTCAACTAATTTTTTTCAAAAATTGATCATTTTGTCAAGGACTATGTGATTCTTGATGAAGGCCATAAGATCAAGAACACAAATAAAACCACCACGGCAATTCACAGAGTTCCAGCCACACACAGACTCATACTGACGGGTACGCCAATTCAGAATAACATGCAGGTACGATTTGTAGGTGAAATCGCAAAATTCATTGTAGAATTACAGAAATAATAGATTATATATGTGTCGCATAAAATTCGCTGATTTCATTTTGTTCATGCAAACTAAAGTCCATCCTAGCAGCATTGTTGCCTGTGTTTTCTGACCCACGAGGAAGTTAACGAAAGTGCACTTAAATTTGCTACTAATTTTTAATTTGCAATTTGATGTACAGGAGTTGTGGGCCCTATTTGATTTTGTGACCCAAGGCACGTTACTAGGAACCGTGCAGACATTCAACTCTGAATATGCCAACCCCATCACAAGGGTAAGTCACTAGTCATTATTTATCCAGTCACATCTCTCATTTAAACTCCATTATGTAAATCAGAAATAAATTAAGTCTCAGCTAATTAACTTATCTTCTAGTTCTGTTTCAGTTAAATGTTTAACCGTAGAATTGTTTGTTTGGTTGTCAAGTCGAGAGAGAAGGATGCAACAGGTGATGAGCGTTGCCTAGGCAACCAGATGTCAGAGAAGCTGCGCAAGTTGATAGCGCCGTACTTCCTGAGACGGACAAAGGCTGACGTCGTCAAGCGGAGAGAAGAAAGCTCCAACAACCCTAAAGAGAAAGATGATGAGGAGAGGTGAGCTATTGGGTCTGGTCCTCAACGGTAGAGGGTGCTATGTAGTTGATATGATACCAGAGCTGTTTGCTCTCTTCTCTGGCTCCATCACGATTGCCAAACCGCATGAACGAAGCTGGAGTTTGAACACACTCTTGTTTTCTTAATTCCTAGTTTCCCAATTAATGATGGGCAATCGAGGGCACCTTTCCCTTGTCAATTGTCCACCAATTTCAATGATCACACACCCTAGGGGGTTGCGGCTAATAGATGAGTTCAAATTATACATCTTGGTCAATTTCCCATTTTGAATCCACAGGGTGCCAGAGTTCCCGACGCTCATGAGGAAGAATGACTTTGTGATTTGGCTGCTCTTGACAGATGCCCAGATCAAAATCTATCAGGATTTTATCTCGCTGGACGAAGTGAAGGTGGTATGCTGAACAGTTTCATAATTCCCAAACACATTGAAAGGAAGACATTTAAACATATTCAAATAGTTAAGGTATTTCATTGTCAGTTTACAAAAGTATTGCTTGCTGATAACACTGACATTTGTTTACAAAGTTTTCTGTTTTTCTGTTTTCTATTTTCCTAATTATTTTGTCTGCTAACTTAATTATGGCCCCCGCGGAATTTGTTTCAGAAAGTTTCTATTCTTTGTATTCCTAGCTTCTTACGAAAAGCCACTCACCATTAGCAGAGTTGTCGATACTGAAGAAGTTGTGTGATCATCCACGGCTTTTGCCAACAAGAGCTTGCATCCAGCTGGGCTTAGAGAGACCTGATGCGACATGGTAAGATCATAGTGTTGTAATCTCAATCAGCTTTTGCCTGCCAAAGATTTAATCAAGTGTGTGGTAAGATCATAGTTTTGAGACCTCATTCAGCTTTTGCTTGCCAATTCCTACACAAAGATAGCTTAGAAAGACTTGATAATAGGTGGTGAGATCGTACAACACTGATCATTTTATGGTAAAGCTGATAATTTGATACTTAATTACCCTGTAGTGTTTACCAACAAACTATTTGTCGCCATTTCTTCTTCCAGGGCGGACGAAGAAGACAACGATCTGGAGATGCCAAGATCCAAGAAGCAGACCGGTAACACAGCCATCCAAGCCATCTCAGACGACGTCTTAATGATGGAGTCTTGCAAGCTGAAATTCCTAATCAGTCTACTCGCCAACCTGAGACGGGAAGGACACAGGACGCTGGTCTTCAGCCAGTCATGCAAGATGCTGGACATCATTGAAAATGTCTTGAATAATCAGGTTGGTGGCTTAGCTTGCAAAATCGGGCTAAATGGACCGTTTTACAGATACTATCTTTATGGTCATATGGTATTTTCGGTGGTTACCAACTAGCAAAATTATGTTTATTGAAGACGCTTAGAAACTCCTTATCTAAAAACTAGCACTTTGGATCTTTTAGAATTCTCTTTGTTGGGTACCAATTTGACTGAACTATCCCCAATTTCAGAACTTCCAAGTGATGCGACTTGATGGCACCATCGCCAAGCGGGAACGAGAGAAACGAATCACGTCATTCCAGCGAAACAAGGACTTTTCTGTCTTTCTACTCAGCACCCAATTGGGCGGAGTTGGCTTGACACTGACAGGGGCAAATCGAGTTGTTATATGTAAGTTTCTTGGTGATTGACTTTTTCCTAGTGATTTGAGCAAATGATCTAAGATTAATAATTTCTCACTTCCAAGCTGCAAGTCAGCCAGTCAATTTTGCATTGCGGTTATAACAAATCCCTGTGGTTTTGTTTTCTGTTTGTTCAATTCTTATTGACTTTCAAAGTATAGCACCTGTCTTGCATGATCTTAAACAGAACAAATGTAAAAATGTTGTGATAATGTAACTTTATCAAAAAACATATTCCCACACCGGACATCATTGGGACTTTTGATGTCTCATCCTTGTACACCAACATACCACACGAAGAAGGTATTCGTGCCTGTTTCATACTAGCTAGGGTAGGACACACGACCCCTCCCATAAGTGACATTCGCGCCCTCATGAAACTTGTACCAACGAAGAATAATTTTTTCTTCCTAAATGAGCACTATCTACAGGTACATGGCACTGCAATGGGTACTCGCATGGCACCCTCATTTGCATGCCTCTTCATGGGTGACCTCGAGGAACGCATACTTGCCTCAGCACCGTGCCGTCCCTGGATCTGGTGGAGATACGTACATTGATGATGTATTTTTCATCTGGACCAGTGATGAGGACAGTCTGCTGAATTTCACTAATCACATGAATTCTTTCGACAGGACCATCTAGTTCACATCAGCGTACTCGCATCATGCAGGCCCACTTCCTGGATGTCACCATCCACAAGGAGGATATCTTAATAACCACTGATCTGTATTCTAAACTCACAGACACACACCAGTATCTCCACTCCTCCAGCTGTCACCCAAGGCATTGTAAGAGTGGTATATAGCATTTAGTCGGGCCCTCAGACTCGAAAGAATTTGTTCTAACGACTATGATTTCTCCCACCATTCACAGATACTGAAGAATAACTTGGTTCCCAGGGGTCACAGCTCCCGCCAAGTTCAACGTGCCATTTGCCAGAGCCAAAGCTGTACCCCGAAATTTGGCTCTAAAAGTAAAGGCCTCTCGGGCTGATGCCAAACCCAAGATCCCCCTGGTGACTACCTTTCACAATAGTCTCCCTTCCCTTCGCAAAATTACTAACGACAGCTATCACATTCTCCACACTTCAGATCACCATGTCCGTGCCATAGAAATAGAAATGGTACCACTCATAGAAATATTGGTAACATTACTTGCAGTACATCTAATGTCATTTATCTCATCTCTTGCAGGTTTTGTGGAGTTCAGTATGTCGAAGAGACCAAAAATGCTCTAAAAAAGTGTTTAGCGGTCATCGATCGACTGCCAACACCAAGAAACTAGATACCCCAGTTGGTCATCACTTCAACCAGCCTAACCATTGCATTTCTGATATGATTCTACAGGGCATAGAATCATTTGGCCATCTGCAAGACTCAGTCTGCCTCAGCCGGGAGAAAGTTTGGATAAATCGTCTTCGGACTATTCAACTATGATGGGCTCAACTAGGAAATGATTAACTTCTAATTTTGTTCTCCTATTTGTTATCTGTTTCAGATTTATTCCTTGCCAGAAGTTTGTTTTTGTTTGTTTTCACTACTCTGTTTTCCTGACCCCCAGGCCCACGCCCCCCACCCCCACCCCCCCCCCCCCCCACCCCCCCTCCCCCCCACCCCCCCTCCCCCCCACCCCCCCTCCCCCCCACGTCACATTACTCCTATTCAGCATACTTACTTCTTTGTTAGTTCTTCCCTTTGATCTTCACCCTGGACCTTCTTCCTTGTGGTTATACCCCTTCTTGGTTTGTCTTTGATCCCTACCCACACTGACCTCACCCTTTAATCTCTCAGCCTAATCCTCCTTTTGTTGATTGTTCCACTGGACTCTGTGCTTTTTCTTTTTTGTTTCTTCAGCCAACCATGATGTGCATCATGCTGTATGTTGCTCTATATATGTTTGTTTCTTGTACACTGCCATTTTGTCTCTGAAGAAGATCTTGTTAAGATAGAAATATTAGGCCCTCTTAACTTATTTAACTTTATTTTGTAGTTGATCCGAGCTGGAACCCAGCTTCTGACAACCAAGCTGTAGATCGAGTCTATCGAATCGGTCAGACACGGACTGTGGTCGTCTATCGACTCATCACGTGCAGCACAGTAGAGGAGAAGATATATAGAAGACAGATCTTCAAAGATTCACTGATGAAACAGACAACTGGAACATCAGAAGACCTATTTCGGTAAATCTAAACTCTATAAAATATAACAATCTGATTTTGTTTGTAATAAAATTATCAAAAAAGGAACTGATTTTATGTTTTTTTGGTTTTTTTTTTTTCTTTTAAAATCTTTATTTTTTTTTTTTTTATTTTTTTTTAACGTTTTTAAAATTTCCCTTCAGCTACTTCACTCATCAAGATCTGAAAGATCTCTTCATTCTGGACAATCCTCGGACATCGACCACCCAGCAAGCTCTAGAAAAGATGCACGCAGCACAACGCAAGACGGACACAGTGCTAGATAAACACATCGCATTCCTGTACTCACTAGGTAAAGACTTGCTTGGTCTCAGTGATCACGACTTGATGTTTTCTCAAGACTAAATATATGCTTCATGAGTGAAGAGTACCCAAACTGTAACAAAGTCATGCCAGAATAAAAAGTTGTGCGTACTTGTTATAAATGTGTTCTATTCAAAGTGCACTGAGCTCATAGCTAACGAACTGTTGATATAAATACATCATACTCTTGTTTTTTCTACTTCTTAGACGTCTTTGGTCTCAGTGATCATGACCTGATGTTTTCTCAAGAGGCAGACACTGAAAATAAAGAGGATCAGGAGGAAGCAGCAGGATACGTACAACACAGTACGCGAAGCCCGATCGATAGTGGCCTTGCACGCGCAAGAAATGCAAGTGAACCCTTTTGTGTACGGCAGTGTATACATAATGTGTACCGTACATGTGAAAGTGGGCTCAAAATCATACGGAGAAGGACCTGATTCCATAATTACTAGCTCACAGATTTTCTATTCTTTTCATAAAATACAGACTATGCTTTTTCAGGAGGCAGACGCAGACACTGGGGAGGAGGAGGAGGAGGAGCAGCAAGCAGCAGGATACGGATACGGATACGTACAAGACCAACACGTACAAGACCAACACCAACACGGGGTGAGTCTAGAACTTCTTCTAGTAAGTCACGTTTGAATACTTGGCTGCGGCTTAAAAACCAATATGCCAAATTGGATCAATGCTAGCCATAGCCAAGTAATTCGGGCAGAGCCTTAAGCCGTGTCTAAATTAATTGTCTATTGTTTGAAATAACATGCAAGTATATGTAAAGTGGCTGCAGTAGACTTGTGTGGTTTCAAGTTGTAGCCAGGTTTACATTCAGACACGGCCTTCATTCTGCATCAATCACTGTACAACAAGAAGTCTGAACTTTATCTCGCTTAGATATAGAGTCAGAGAACAGCCAATGCTTTTCTGTCTTGATGACCTTTGATATGGGGTCAATATAATTTAGATATACACAAGTCCCATTTAGAAACCACGGTGATGATTCTCCTCATCTGTGTCTATTTAGCCAGCAAGCTTTGTTTGAGTAACATAGCGAGGCTTAACCCTAACGCTCTAATGGTTCCCCAGGACTTGCCTGTTAAATCCAACAGGATCCAACTGAATTATATGACCTTACTGCTCATCCAACACAGTCCAACTGCATAATTTGAGCTAGCGGTGAAAGGTCATAGCTAGCTCGCAAGTGTTTACGAACACCGCCATCGTTGACATATTTTATCTGAGAAAGTTGAGTGATTTTTACGAAGGCTTGTAGGAATTACACATGAAGATTTGAACTGTCTTGCTTGATTGGTAAGGGTCGCAGTTATTTTTGCTCGTTTTGCTGGGTATTTTCTTGAATGTTGACAATGTTATGGTCAAAACTAGTTGTGTTTAGCTGCTTAGTTTTGAGTTTTAAACCGCGGTGACTGGAGAAGGCCGAGACTCTATTGAAACGTGTCGAACTCGGTTCCATACATTATATCGCACGCATCTAATCCAGCTGATCTGAAAACCGTGGCTCGCTAAAACGCGGAACTCTGATAATTAAATGCCTTGCCGGCTTAATTTTGCCAAGAAAATAATCTAAGGAGTTATTGAGGATATAAGACACTTAATTGTCCCCGTTTAAATTACGATATTGCGATCACTTTGAAGGTTGGTTCTGCAGCCGTAAACATGCCCGGCGCCCCTTCCCACAGAGTTGGACCATGCTTGGCCATAACGCACAGACCAGCATGCCTGGGTTAATGCCGATTATGCAGCGATAAGAAAACTGACCGAACACGCTGAAAACTGACGCTGAGTACCTGGCCGTACGTGCGAGCTCCGAGCAAAATGGGGCTCAGGCTGCCTGAAAAATGAAGGATTTCCCATAACCTGTCGGTAAATTCACAAAAACACCGCGATCACGAAAAAAGGATTCTAATTGAAGGTGTGCGTGTACGGGACCCGGGTACCCTATTCCCGTCACGGTCCCGGGTACCCGTGACTATTATTAGAATCATAACAAAAGCCCGGAAGTATACACCGCGTCGGCACGTGCATGTACATGTACATCCCCGCTCACTCCACTAGCAAGCTGCGGCGCGACGTGCTTACTTCCCCTGCCTTCCGCAACTAAACAAATGCACGGGCCTACTTTGCAACTCGGGGTTCGACGCAAACAAATTCTAGTCACTCAAAACAGCGGCGGAAAACCCTTTTCTAAGTAGTCCGGCGGTCCAGTGAAAAAAACAAAACAAGTTAAGTGCGCGGTTTTCAGAGCCAGATTGTCAACAGCGATCCCGTATTGTGTGGAGTTTACTCTCCGCTTAATAAATGTTTGTAAATGAATTGACTTGCCGCTCCCCATAATTGAATTGACTTGCCGCTCCCCATAATTGCACGTCTACAGTGGCACGTCTTTTTTTTTAAATAAATAAGGTTCAATGAACTAAATCCTTTGAGTGAGCCGACACGAAATGTAGCAAAAAAGCCGACCGCAGTTCCTGGCTAGCCGCAAAGTTGATACAATAGAACCAAATACCTCTCCTGCAGTATCAGGTTTCAAAACCACATTCCAGGTACTGGTCTGTGGGATCGTGAATTAATTCAGCACATTTTCCAAAAAGTAAACCTCGGAAAAACTTACTCAAAGGACAACTGTAACAAAACACTGATACAATGTCAGCCGCAAGTTATAGCAGCTGTCAGAATTGTCGGTAAATAGACTTCAAAGGCATTTTTTTATCACAATGACTGCAAAGAAAGCACAATCATCTAGTTATCTGTTAGGCTGCTATCTACACATCGGGAAATTGTCGGTAAAGCTGTTTTACTCAGATGTTTTTCAACAATTTATTGGCACGCAATGAACATAAAAGACGCTTGCCTTTCTGAAATAATGTGTCAACATTTACAAAGGCAGTTTCGGGTAATAAATTCGATAAATTGGAGCCGGGTACCTGCAATCAGCGGTCCGGTTACGGGTATCCGGGTACCCGGCACGGCCTTAATTCTAATGGCCTTTCGCTGCTCGGGTCTAAAATCTTCGAGGATAATATTTTCACTACAAAATTTAAACAACACGACAGAAGTTCGGACGACAGACGATGCTGAATATCTGCCATTTTGTCTTGAATGTCATGCTGCATCAAATTTGATGACGTCGGGATTCAACCGCGTTGTGATTGGACACTTCACATCTTAGCCCCGCCTATACTTATCTGTATTCGCATACGAGGTCATGCGCTGGAAATGTGGTGCAAAATATAGGAAAAACATAAGATTTCAAAAACCCAATGATCCAAGGCAAAAAAGTAGCCTCAGTTGATTTGCATAAATAGTCGCCGTATGAGGTCGCTGTTCGTGCTGTATCTTTGCACGGGGCGCAAGCTAGCAGCATATGCGGGCCGCGCGCACAGTGTATTTCTGGACGGCTAACGACGGACGGATAACGATGAACTCGCCTTGACCAAGGCTATGATTACCGCTGCGCTGTACGTACGGACGGTTAACGATGAACGCCTTGACCAAGGCTACTGTAGCCCCAACATCTAGTGGCATTTGGCCTTATGATGGGAGATTTGCATTTTAAAAAATTAATTCATCCAAATAGTTTTCATTTTCCACTGCCTGATGAAGGGCCAGACGACACTGCGTAGATGGTGGAGTTTGTGTTGCATCAGGGGGCGGCGTATGGAGGGCCAGACGACACTGCGTAGATGGTGGAGTTTGTGTTGCATCAGGGAGCGGCGTATGGAGGGCCAGACGACACTGCGGAGATGGTGGAGCTTGTGTTGCATCAGGGAGCGACGTATGGAGGGCCAGACGACACTGCGGAGATGGTGGAGCTTGTGTTGCATCAGGGAGCGGCGTATGGAGGGCCAGACGACACTGCGGAGATGGTGGAGTTTGTGTTGCATCAGGGAGCGGCGTATGGAGGGCCAGACGACACTGCGGAGATGGTGGAGCTTGTGTTGCATCAGGGAGCGGCGTATGGAGGGCCAGACGACACTGCGGAGATGGTGGAGCTTGTGTTGCATCAGGGGGCGGCGTATGGAGGGCCAGACGACACTGCGGAGATGGTGGAGCTTGTGTTGTCAGAATGATGGAATGGGAACAAGCAATGAAGGACATGATCAAGAAAATTATGCATTATGGCATTCTTGGGCATCGGAGGGCCACGGGCGAGTTTGTGCCTACTCTTTTTACCCTTGGCCTTTTGCGCATCGCCTCCGTTCTCCATGTCTTCGTCCTCATCTTCACTCTTTCTTTTGGCTAAAGTTGCAAAAAAGGAGAAACAGAAAAGGTTAAATATAATAAATAAAATAAATAAATAAATAAATGGTTCATTTTTAAAAGAAACCTGACAGCCATAGGCTGAATTACATTTCTTGTTACAATTCATTAACAAAATAAAATACATACATACCGGTACATGTACTGTAACAGACAGTCCTGACTAGATGCCGTATAGGCCACTCAGCATTAACACACTCTTTCCTTCTCAAAGCAGACCCACAACCACAGTGTATCTCATGTAATAGTCCTCTGACCATGAATCACCTTATTGTAGAATGTGTTGAAATGGCTGAAATCAGACGACGATTCTTCTTTGCTGCTACACTAAAAGATGCATTCAATATGCCTCCAAATACCATTAGTGCATTCCTCAAATCATCGAGACTTTACCACATTTTGTAAATCATCCACTTACATATATCTTCTTCGATAACAAATATTTTTTCTGGTTTGGGGCTCATTTCTAGGTTTGCTCACCCCGGTGAGACAAGATGTTACTCTGCCCTTGGGATGAGTTTTCCAAATCATATACAAACATAATTTCCACACTTTCTTTAACTGTACAAAATTGTCTTTGTATGGTCTGAGACTCATCTCGAGGTTGCTCTGCCCTTGAGATGAGTTTCACAAAATAAATCCAGACATAATTCATACACTTCTTATATATTTTATTGACACAATTTCTATATTATAATTAACTGGACAGTTAAACAGGGGGCCCTATGGGGACTGGTCATGGAGGATTGACCAGACATTCGGTGCATTTGTCCCCTCATCACCTGGAGGTATGTGGACCTGTGAAAATACCGGCGGGGCCCGGGCCCTTAAACTGCAAGGGAAACGGCCGGCCTTGCAGGACCCATTTAGACGGGGTGCCGTGTGTCTGGGGGATCTTTCGTGGCCCGCCTTCCAGGGGATTCTCTTGGAATACTGCCTAGAATCAGTCTATCGTTACACTTCTATACAATAGTTCTTTCATTCTTTCGAAACGTTCTCATCCTTTTCCTTTGTGATAATTGTTCCTTCCGACTCCAAGTTTTTATATTCTCCACATCAGTTCACTTGATTGTTTTTTATTACTACCTATTGTCTTATATTTGTATACATTCCTGCCGTGAATATGGCCACTGATGCTGGCACGGCGTTAAACCCTAAACTCACTCACTCACTGTAACATACAAGAGGGAAAATTCACTGACCTGACAGCCAGCCATTGTAGTGCCGTAGCCTAGCCAGGAGAAAGGTGGCCGCAGGCTTCGTCATGGCGAAAGGTGAAGACATCAAAAATGCCCTGGTCATCAGCATCAGCTCGGGGACCAAATGCATCAACGGGAAATACTTGTCAGATCAAGGGCTAGCTGTCAACGACTCCCATGCAGAGATCGTCTCTCGACGCTGGCTGCTCCGATTTATGTACTCCCAGCTGGAGCTGGGCAAGTCCTGGGGAACCATTAGAGCGTTATGGTTAAGACTGGGTGACTGTTAAATTGACATGTTGTCTCAGGTTTTTGTCAAGTTGGTGGGACTGAGTAAAATTTGTGAGCTTACCTTTAGTTGAGCACCAGTCTCCTGGTGGTTGTCATACAAGGATACATCGTAAGCCAGGTTACCAGACTTCTTGACAAGCTCTTCGTCCCTTTGACTGTTGACACTTGTACTGTGGTATCCATCCTGCGCACAGGTCTAAACATGAACAACAAAGGAACCAATTGCCTAAAGAGAATTATGGATACCTTTTCATCTTCCGCTTTGCCTCTGACGTCCGAATCACTAAGAAGCAAATGAAAATAATCAAACCTTTGGGTTCGTATCAGTCGCTCTTGCTGATAGGCCGGTTAAAAGACCAGACCAGGCTTGGTTTCGTTTAGATGCATCAGAGCATTCTTGGGCATCGGGGGCCACGGGCAAGTTTGTGCATATTCTTTCTACCCTTGGCCTTTCGGACATCGCCAACGTTCTTCATGTCTTCGTCCTCATCTTCACTCAGTTGCTCTTGCTGATGGGCCGGTTGAAAGACCAGACCACGCTTGTTCTCGTTTAGACGCATTATGGGCATTCTTGGGCATCGGGGGGCCACGGGCGAGTTTGTGCCTACTCTTTTTTTTTACCCTTGGCCTTTTGCGCATCGCCACCATTCTACATGTCTTCGTCCTCACTCTTTCTTTTGGCTAAAGTTGCAAAAAGGAGAAACGGAAAAGGAAATAAATAAATAAATCAATAAATAAATGGTTTATTTTCAAAAGAAACCTTGCAGCGATAGGTTGAATTACGTTTCTTTTTACAATTCATTAACAAAATAAAATTAAACACAGTACTGTACAATCAAAATATAAAAATGTGCACATAAATATTATAAATTTAGAAAATGGCGACTAGAACAGCTAAAAACAAAACATGAACTAGGGGAAAACAGACAAACAAATAAACAACACAACATATAGACAAAACGCCAACAATAGTTGATAGACACATCATTATATAAAATACAATAAACTACAGGTGATTTAAAATTAAAAATATAAGCAACGTCATCTCGCCCATTATAACCCTGTAGAAAAGTGACTTCCGCAGTTCCGCATATCATATCGTCATCGTTTTGGAAATGCTAACTTCATCTTTGTAGTATTATTTTCAATTTTATATGTATTCGCAGATCGCGTTTCAACAAACACGGCGCATACATACAACCAAATAATGCACGTATTTGGAATGTTTTGGTTTTTTGGTCAAAGATTTGGAATATCGTGATGTTCAACAGACACTTGGCTCTGGGAATCTAAATGACAGCTCGAAAATTGTGACAGAAATTTAAAAAAAACACACAAAAAAACACCAGCGGTTGTGTTTTATTCAAACAGGTCTTGCTCCGTCGGTTTCCTTATCCAAGACCCCAGACCAGCCTTCCCAAACCCTCGCACCATAACTGCCTTGGCTTGGTTGTAATCTTCAGCCTGGGCCTTGGCCACAGCATAGGTCTTGGGCGTCAGCGAATGGGCCGGCATGGCTATTTTTGGACCGGCCCGTTCCCCGATGGGTCTGTCCATAGACTTCTACGTCAACGGTAAAAATCGGGGTGTGTAAAAACAGTTGCTCTTGCTGATGGGCCGGTTGAAAGACCAGACCAGGCTTGATCTCATTTAGATGCATTATGGTATTCTTTGGCATCGGAGGGCCACAGGCGAGTTTGTGCCTACTCTTTTTACCCTTGGCCTTTTGCGCATCGCCACCATTCTACATGTGTTCGTCCTCATCTTCACTCTTTCTTTTGGCTAAAGTTGCGAAAAGGAGAAACAGAAAAGGTTAAATATAATAAATAAAATAAATAAATAAATAAATGGTTCATTTTTAAAAGAAACCTGACAGCCATAGGCTGAATTACATTTCTTGTTACAATTCATTAACAAAATAAAATACATACATACATGTACTGTAACATACAAGAGGGAAAATTCACTGACCTGACAGCCAGCCATTGTAGTGCCGTAGCCTAGCCGTAGTGGCGTATGGAGGGCCAGACGACACTGCGGAGATGGTGGAGCTTGTGTTGCATCAGGGAGCGACGTATGGAGGGCCAGACGACACTGCGGAGATGGTGGAGCTTGTGTTGCATCAGGGAGCGGCGTATGAAGGGCCAGACGACACTGCGGAGATGGTGGAGCTTGTGTTGCATCAGGGAGCGGCGTATGGAGGGCCAGACGACACTGCGGAGATGGTGGAGCTTGTGTTGCATCAGGGAGCGACGTATGGAGGGCCAGACGACATTGCGGAGATGGTGGAGCTTGTGTTGCATCAGGGAGCGACGTATGGAGGGCCAGACGACACTGCGGAGATGGTGGAGCTTGTGTTGCATCAGGGAGCGGCGTATGGAGGGCCAGACGACACTGCGGAGATGGTGGAGTTTGTGTTGCATCAGGGAGCGGCGTATGGAGGGCCAGACGACACTGCGGAGATGGTGGAGCTTGTGTTGCATCAGGGAGCGGCGTATGGAGGGCCAGACGACACTGCGGAGATGGTGGAGCTTGTGTTGCATCAGGGGGCGGCGTATGGAGGGCCAGACGACACTGCGGAGATGGTGGAGCTTGTGTTGTCAGAATGATGGAATGGGAACAAGCGATGAAGGACATGATCAAGAAAATTATGCATTATGGCATTCTTGGGCATCGGAGGGCCACGGGCGAGTTTGTGCCTACTCTTTTTACCCTTGGCCTTTTGCGCATCGCCTCCGTTCTCCATGTCTTCGTCCTCATCTTCACTCTTTCTTTTGGCTAAAGTTGCAAAAAGGAGAAACAGAAAAGGTTAAATATAATAAATAAAATAAATAAATAAATAAATGGTTCATTTTTAAAAGAAACCTTGCAGCGATAGGTTGAATTACGTTTCTTTTTACAATTCATTAACAAAATAAAATTAAACACAGTACTGTACAATCAAAATATAAAAATGTGCACATAAATATTATAAATTTAGAAAATGGCGACTAGAACAGCTAAAAACAAAACATGAACTAGGGGAAAACAGACAAACAAATAAACAACACAACATATAGACAAAACGCCAACAATAGTTGATAGACACATCATTATATAAAATACAATAAACTACAGGTGATTTAAAATTAAAAATATAAGCACCGTCATCTCGCCCATTATAACCCTGTAGAAAAGTGACTTCCGCAGTTCCGCACATCATATCGTCATCGTTTTGGAAATGCTAACTTCATCTTTGTAGTATTATTTTCAATTTTATATGTATTCGCAGATCGCGTTTCAACAAACACGGCGCATACATACAACCAAATAATGCACGTATTTGGAATGTTTTGGTTTTTTTGTCAAAGATTTGGAATATCGTGATGTTCAACAGACACTTGGCTCTGGGAATCTAAATGACAGCTCGAAAATTGTGACAGAAATTTAAAAAAACACAACAAAAAACACCAGCGGTTGTGTTTTATTCAAACAGGTCTTGCTCCGTCGGTTTCCTTATCCAAGACCCCAGACCAGCCTTTCCAAACCCTCGCACCATAACTGCCTTGGCTTGGTTGTAATCTTCAGCCTGGGCCTTGGCCACAGCATAGGTCTTGGGCGGCAGCGAATGGGCCGGCATGGCTATTTTTGGACCGGCCCGTTCCCCGATAGGTCTGTCCATTGACTTCTACGTCAACGGTAAAAATCGGGGTGTGTAAAAACAGTTGCTCTTGCTGATGGGCCGGTTGAAAGACCAGACCAGGCTTGATCTCATTTAGATGCATTATGGTATTCTTTGGCATCGGAGGGCCACAGGCGAGTTTGTGCCTACTCTTTTTACCCTTGGCCTTTTGCGCATCGCCACCATTCTACATGTGTTCGTCCTCATCTTCACTCTTTCTTTTGGCTAAAGTTGCGAAAAGGAGAAACAGAAAAGGTTAAATATAATAAATAAAATAAATAAATAAATAAATGGTTCATTTTTAAAAGAAACCTGACAGCCATAGGCTGAATTACATTTCTTGTTACAATTCATTAACAAAATAAAATACATACATACATGTACTGTAACATACAAGAGGGAAAATTCACTGACCTGACAGCCAGCCATTGTAGTGCCGTAGCCTAGCCGTAGTGGCGTATGGAGGGCCAGACGACACTGCGGAGATGGTGGAGCTTGTGTTGCATCAGGGAGCGACGTATGGAGGGCCAGACGACACTGCGGAGATGGTGGAGCTTGTGTTGCATCAGGGAGCGGCGTATGAAGGGCCAGACGACACTGCGGAGATGGTGGAGCTTGTGTTGCATCAGGGAGCGGCGTATGGAGGGCCAGACGACACTGCGGAGATGGTGGAGCTTGTGTTGCATCAGGGAGCAGCTTATGGAGGGCCAGACGACACTGCGGAGATGGTGGAGCTTGTGTTGCATCAGGGAGCGACGTATGGAGGGCCAGACGACACTGCGGAGATGGTGGAGCTTGTGTTGCATCAGGGAGCGACGTATGGAGGGCCAGACGACACTGCGGAGATGGTGGAGCTTGTGTTGCATCAGGGAGCGGCGTATGGAGGGCCAGACGACACTGCGGAGATGGTGGAGTTTGTGTTGCATCAGGGAGCGGCGTATGGAGGGCCAGACGACACTGCGGAGATGGTGGAGCTTGTGTTGCATCAGGGAGCGGCGTATGGAGGGCCAGACGACACTGCGGAGATGGTGGAGCTTGTGTTGCATCAGGGGGCGGCGTATGGAGGGCCAGACGACACTGCGGAGATGGTGGAGCTTGTGTGGTCAGAATGATGGAATGGGAACAAGCGATGAAGGACATGATCAAGAAAATTATGCATTATGGCATTCTTGGGCATCGGAGGGCCACGGGCGAGTTTGTGCCTACTCTTTTTACCCTTGGCCTTTTGCGCATCGCCTCCGTTCTCCATGTCTTCGTCCTCATCTTCACTCTTTCTTTTGGCTAAAGTTGCAAAAAGGAGAAACAGAAAAGGTTAAATATAATAAATTAAATAAATAAATAAATGGTTCATTTTTAAAAGAAACCTGACAGCCATAGGCTGAATAAGATTTCTTGTTATAATTCATTAACAAAATAAAATACATACATACATGTACTGTAACATACAAGAGGGAAAATTCACTGACCTGACAGCCAGCCATTGTAGTGCCGTAGCCTAGCCAGGAGAAAGGTGGCCGCAGGCTTCGTCATGGCGAAAGGTGAAGACATCAAAAATGCCCTGGTCATCAGCATCAGCTCGGGGACCAAATGCATCAACGGGAAATACTTGTCAGATCAAGGGCTAGCTGTCAACGACTCCCATGCAGAGATCGTCTCTCGACGCTGGCTGCTCCGATTTATGTACTCCCAGCTGGAGCTGGGCAAGTCCTGGGGAACCATTAGAGCGTTATGGTTAAGACTGGGTGACTGTTAAATTGACATGTTGTCTCAGGTTTTTGTCAAGTTGGTGGGACTGAGTAAAATTTGTGAGCTTACCTTTAGTTGAGCACCAGTCTCCTGGTGGTTGTCATACAAGGATACATCGTAAGCCAGGTTACCAGACTTCTTGACAAGCTCTTCGTCCCTTTGACTGTTGACACTTGTACTGTGGTATCCATCCTGCGCACAGGTCTAAACATGAACAACAAAGGAACCAATTGCCTAAAGAGAATTATGGATACCTTTTCATCTTCCGCTTTGCCTCTGACGTCCGAATCACTAAGAAGCAAATGAAAATATTCAAACCTTTGGGTTCGTATCAGTCGCTCTTGCTGATAGGCCGGTTAAAAGACCAGACCAGGCTTGGTTTCGTTTAGATGCATCAGAGCATTCTTGGGCATCGGGGGCCACGGGCAAGTTTGTGCATATTCTTTCTACCCTTGGCCTTTCGGACATCGCCAACGTTCTTCATGTCTTCGTCCTCATCTTCACTCAGTTGCTCTTGCTGATGGGCCGGTTGAAAGACCAGACCACGCTTGTTCTCGTTTAGACGCATTATGGGCATTCTTGGGCATCGGGGGGCCACGGGCGAGTTTGTGCCTACTCTTTTTTTTTACCCTTGGCCTTTTGCGCATCGCCACCATTCTACATGTCTTCGTCCTCACTCTTTCTTTTGGCTAAAGTTGCAAAAAGGAGAAACGGAAAAGGAAATAAATAAATAAATCAATAAATAAATGGTTTATTTTCAAAAGAAACCTTGCAGCGATAGGTTGAATTACGTTTCTTTTTACAATTCATTAACAAAATAAAATTAAACACAGTACTGTACAATCAAAATATAAAAATGTGCACATAAATATTATAAATTTAGAAAATGGCGACTAGAACAGCTAAAAACAAAACATGAACTAGGGGAAAACAGACAAACAAATAAACAACACAACATATAGACAAAACGCCAACAATAGTTGATAGACACATCATTATATAAAATACAATAAACTACAGGTGATTTAAAATTAAAAATATAAGCACCGTCATCTCGCCCATTATAACCCTGTAGAAAAGTGACTTCCGCAGTTCCGCATATCATATCGTCATCGTTTTGGAAATGCTAACTTCATCTTTGTAGTATTATTTTCAATTTTATATGTATTCGCAGATCGCGTTTCAACAAACACGGCGCATACATACAACCAAATAATGCACGTATTTGGAATGTTTTGGTTTTTTGGTCAAAGATTTGGAATATCGTGATGTTCAACAGACACTTGGCTCTGGGAATCTAAATGACAGCTCGAAAATTGTGACAGAAATTTAAAAAAAACACACAAAAAAACACCAGCGGTTGTGTTTTATTCAAACAGGTCTTGCTCCGTCGGTTTCCTTATCCAAGACCCCAGACCAGCCTTCCCAAACCCTCGCACCATAACTGCCTTGGCTTGGTTGTAATCTTCAGCCTGGGCCTTGGCCACAGCATAGGTCTTGGGCGTCAGCGAATGGGCCGGCATGGCTATTTTTGGACCGGCCCGTTCCCCGATGGGTCTGTCCATAGACTTCTACGTCAACGGTAAAAATCGGGGTGTGTAAAAACAGTTGCTCTTGCTGATGGGCCGGTTGAAAGACCAGACCAGGCTTGATCTCATTTAGATGCATTATGGTATTCTTTGGCATCGGAGGGCCACAGGCGAGTTTGTGCCTACTCTTTTTACCCTTGGCCTTTTGCGCATCGCCACCATTCTACATGTGTTCGTCCTCATCTTCACTCTTTCTTTTGGCTAAAGTTGCGAAAAGGAGAAACAGAAAAGGTTAAATATAATAAATAAAACTAGAAATGTGTTTGTGGACAAACACAGAGCTGTTTCGCATGTCTAAACTGACTTTGAATATGTGAGTGGTGGTCTATGTGTGTACCAAATCTGAAGTCGATCGGATTTACCAAAGTGCCAAATATATCTTGGTTGCAAAAAACGTGTACAAATCCTATGGGGAAAACTACACCTTTAACGTGACATCACATGACACCTGATGACGTCATCATGACGTCAACTTAATTGTCGTCTATAACACATCCCGGAATACCTGTATAAGAAGTTTGACCCCAATCGGACATGTACTTTCAGAGATAGAGGGTCCTAAAAACTGCACCTTTAACGTGACGTCACATGACCCCCGATGACGTAATCATGACGATTTTCCTCTTGGCCCTCCTGAGGATGGTGGTTGAGGTTTATATTAAGTCTAAAGTCAATCGGATTTACCAAAGTGTCAAAGTCAATAGTCTGAAGGAAAACGTGTACAAAACCTATGGGGAAAAATTGCACCTTTAACGTGACGTCACGTGACCATGAAAGACGTAATCGTTACGAATTTCTTCTAGGACTATCTGTGGGTGGTGGTCTTAGAGTATGCAAAGTTTCAAGTCGATCGGATTTACCAAAGTGTCAAAGTGTATTGGCTGAAAAAAAACCGTGTACAAATCCTATGGAGAATAGTCTGAAACGGAAGGAAAAAAAAACTAGAAATGTGTTTGTGGACAAACACAGAGCTGTTTCGCATGTCTAAAATGACTTTCAATATTGAGGTGGTCTAAGTGTGTTCCAAGTCTAAAGTCGATCGAATAAACCAAAGTGCCAAAGATATATTGGTTGAAAAAAAACCGTGTACAAATCCTTTGGGGAAAACTACACCTTTAATATGACGTTCCGTGACCCACGATGACGTCATAATTACTTCATCTTAATTTTCGTCTATAACACATACTCGATTACTTGCATACCAAGTATGACCCCAATCGGACCTGTACTTCTAGAGATAGAGGGTCTTATCAACTGAACATTTAATGTGACGTCACATGTCCAACGATGACGTCATCCTGACGAAGTTCCCCTTGGCCATCCTGGGGATGGTGGTCGAGGTGTGTACTAAGTCTCGAGGCGATCAGATTGGCCAAAGTGTCAAATTCAATAGTCTGAATAAAAACGTGTACAAAACCAATGGGGAAAATTGAACCTTTAATGTGACGTCACATGACACCCGATGATGTCATAATTACGTCATCTTAATTTTCGTCTATAACACATCCTCGAATACTTGCAAACCAAGTTTGACCCCAACCGGAATTGTACTTTCAGAGTTAGAGGGTCTTAAAAAACTACACCTTTAATGTGACGTCACATGACCCGCGATGACGTCATCTTGATTATTTTTTTCTTGGCCCTCCTAAGGATGGTGGTCGAGGTCTGTGCTAAGTCTCAAGTCGATCGAATTGACAGAAGTGTAAAATTCAATATTTTGAAGAAAAACGTGTACAAAACCTATGAAGAGAATTGAACCTTTAATGTGACGTCACATGACACCCGATGATGTCATAATTACGTCATCTTAATTTTCGTCTATAACACATCCTCGAATACTTGCAAACCAAGTTTGACCCCAACCGGAATTGTACTTTCAGAGTTAGAGGGTCTTAAAAAACTACACCTTTAATGTGACGTCACATGACCCGCGATGACGTCATCTTGATTATTTTTTTCTTGGCCCTCCTAAGGATGGTGGTCGAGGTCTGTGCTAAGTCTCAAGTCGATCGAATTTACAGAAGTGTCAAATTCAATATTTTGAAGAAAAACGTGTACAAAACCTATGGAGAAAATTGAACCTTTAATGTGACGTCACATGACACCCGATGATGTCATAATTACGGCATCTTAATTTTCGTCTATAACACACCCTCGAATACTTGCAAACCAAGTTTGACCCCAACCGGACTTGTACTTTCAGAGTTAGAGGGTCTTAAAAACTACACCTTTAATATGACGTCACATGACCCGCGATGACGTCATCTTGATTATTTTTTTCTTGGCCCTCCTAAGGATGGTGGTCGAGGTCTGTGCTAAGTCTCAAGTCGATCGAATTTACAGAAGTGTCAAATTCAATAGTCTGAAGAAAAACGTGTACAAATCCTATGGGGAAAAATTGCACCTTTAACGTGACGTCACGTGACCACGAATGACGTAATCGCGACGAATTTCTTCTAGGACCGTCCTTGGGTGGTTGTCTAAATGTATGCCAAGTCTCAAGTCGATCGGATTTACCAAAGTGCCAAAGTGTATTGGCTGAAGAAAAAACGTGTACAAAACCTATGGAGAGGAGTCTGAAACAGAGGAAAAAAAAAAAAAAGAAAAACTAGACATGTGTTTGTGGACAAACACAGAGCTGTTTCGGATGTCTCAGATGACTTTCATTATGTGTGTGCCAAGTCTGAAATCGATTGGATTTGCCAATTTTCCCAAGATATATAAGTTGAAAAATACGTGTACAAATCCTATGGGAAAAACTGCACCTTTAATGTGACGTCACATGACACCCGATGATGTCATCATGATGTCATCTTAATTTTCGTCTATAACACATTCTGGAATACTTGCATACCAAGTTTGGCCCCAATCAGACATGTACTTCCAGAGATAGAGGGTCCTAAAAGCTGCCCCTTTAATGTGACGTCACATGACCCACGATGACGTTATCCTGACGATTTTCCCCTTGGCCCTCCTGGGTATGGTGGTCGAGGTGTGTGCTAAGTCTGAAGTCGATTGGATTTACCAAATTGTCAAATTCAATAGTCTGAAGAAAAACGTGTACAAAACCTATGGAGAAAATTGAACCTTTAATGTGACGTCACATGACCACCGATGACGTCATCATGACGATTTTCTCCTTGGCCCTCCTGGAGATGGTGGTCGAGGTGTGTGCTAAGTATCAAGTCGATCAAATTTACGAAAGTGTCAAAGTAAATAGTTTGAAGAAAAACGTGTACAAACCCTATGGGGAAAGAAATTGCACCTTTAACGTCACGTCACGTGACCTTGAATGACGCAATCGTGCCGAATTTGTTGAATGGCCATCTATGGGTGGTGTTCTAAGTGTATGCCAAGTTTCAAGTCGGTCGGATTTACCAAAGTTTCAAAGTCAATAATCTGAAGAAAAACATGTACAAAACCTATGGGGAAAGAAATTACACCTTTAACGTCACGTCACGTGACCTTGAATGACGCAATCGTGCCGAATTTTTTCAATGGCCATCTGTGGGTGGTGTTCTAAGTGTATGCCAAGTTTCAAGTCGGTCGGATATACCACAGTGTCAAAGTCAATAATCTGAAGAAAAACGTGTACAAAACCTATGGGGAAAATGTTACCTTTAACATGACGTCACGTGACCTTGAATGACGTAATCGCGACGAATTTCTTCTAGGACCGTCCTTGGGTGGTTGTCTAAATGTATGCCGTGTCTCAAGTCGATCGGATTTACCAAAGTGTCAAAGTGTATTGGCAGAAAAAACGTGACAAAAAAGAAAAAAAAAAAGAAAAAAAAAAACTTTAACGAAAACAAAAGCTGTTTCGGTGAAAAACCGAAACAGCTAAAAAAAAAAAAAAAAAAACTTTAACGAAAACAATAGCTGTTTCGGCTGAATTGCCGAAACAGCTAACTAGAAATGTGTTTGTGGACAAACACAGAGCTGTTTCGCATGTCTAAAATGACTTTCAATATTGAGGTGGTCTAAGTGTGTTCCAAGTCTAAAGTCGATCGAATAAACCAAAGTGCCAAAGATATATTGGTTGAAAAAAAAACGTGTACAAATCGTATGGGAAGAATTTGACCTTTAATGTGACGTCACATGACACCCGATGACGTCATCATGTCATTTTAATTTTCGTCTATAAGTCATCCTGGAATACATGAATACCAAGTTTGACCCCAATCGGACTTGTACTTCCAGAGATAGAGGGTCTTAACAACTGCACCTTTAATGTGACGTCACATGACCCCCGATGACGTCATCATGACGATTTTTCTCTTGGCCCTCCTGGGTATGGTGGTCGAGGTGTGTTCTAAGTCTAAAGTCGATCGGATTTACCAAATTGTCAAATTCAATAGTCTAAAGAAAAACGTGTACAAAACCTATGGAGAAAATTGAACCTTTAATGTGACGTCACATGACACCCGATGATGTCATAATTACGTCATCTTAATTTTCGTCTATAACACATCCTCGAATACTTGCAAACCAAGTTTGACCCCAACCGGACTTGTACTTTCAGAGTTAGAGGGTCTTAAAAACTACACCTTTAATGTGACGTCACATGACCCGCGATGACGTCATATTGATTATTTTTCTCTTGGCCCTCCTAAGGATAGCGGTCGAGGTCTGTGCTAAGTCTCAAGTCGATCGAATTTACAGAAGTGTCAAATTCAATATTTTGAAGAAAAACGTGTACAAATCCTATGGGAAAAAATTGCACCTTTAACGTGACGTCACATGACCACGAATGACGTAATCGTGACGAATGTCTTCTAGGATCATCTGTGGGTGGTGGTTTAAGTGTATGCCAAGGCTCAAGTCGATCGGATTTACCAAAGTGTCAAAGTGTATTGTCCGAACAAAAAACGTGTACAAACCCTATGGGAAAAAGTCTGAAAAAAATAAAATAAAAACTGCACCTTTAATGTTAAGTCACATGACCCACGATGACGTCATCATGACGAATTTCCCTTGGCCCTCCTGGGGATTGTGGTCGAGATGTGTGCCAAGTCGCAAGTCGATCAAATTTACGAAAGTGTCAAAGTCAATAGTCTAAAGAAAAACGTGTACAAAACCTATGGGGGAAAAATTCAACCTTTAACGTGACGTCACGTGACCTTAAATGACGCAATCGCGCCGAATTTCTTTCAGGAACATCTGGGTGTGGTGTTCTAAGTGTATGCCAAGTTTCAAGTCGGTCGGATTTACTAAAGTGTCAAAGTCAATAGTCTGAAGAAAAACGTGTACTAAACCTATGGGGAAAAATTGAACCTTTAACGTGACGTCACGTGACCATGAATGACGTAATCGCGACGAATTTCTTCTAGGACCGTCCTTGGGTGGTTGTCTAAATGTATGCCAAGTCTAAAGTCGATCGGATTTATAGTCCAGGAAAAATAGGTTTTGACCTCAAACAAATTGCAACAAATTGTTTTTCACCACAGTGCACTTCTATAAGGTCCCTAGAATTACATACTAAAAGTCGACAAAAATCCAAGTGGTGGAAATATGACTAATTTGCATAAATCGTTAATCCCTGCCGCGTAATATATTTATTCCCATATTTGGGTATATATATATATTTTTAATTTTTTGAAAAGTTTATTTTGGTGATTCTACTTACATATCATTACATCAATAACATTTGCTAAATCATATAAGTGACTGAATAATTATGGGAACATAGTAAATATCAAAAATGACAACTTCGTGACCCTATAAATGTGCGCACATTACACTGTCTCCAGATATCACCATGTAGTCAGTATTGGTGAGCTTCAAATTCACCAAGTTGCTTACTGGCACAGTTATCATATTAAAACCTTATGAAAAATCATAGGAACAATGATAACATTGTGATATTTAGCCCAGCAAACAAAAACTGGAGGAAAATGGTGTGTCCATAAATTGGGCGAAAAAGTAGTTAAGGGGTTGCCTAACATGGGAGACGTGAACAAGTTCAAGGAAATCCCAAAAATACATTTTAACGTAGATAGGATTATTGTAAGCAACAACAATCTTTAATTTGGAAGGTTTCCTTGAACTTGTTCAAGTCTCTCACCTTAGGCAACCCTTCACCTACTTGTTAGCCCAATTTAGGGACACACCATTTTCTCCCAGTTTTTGTTTGCTGGGCTAAATATCACAATGTTAACATTGTTTATGTGATTTGCCATAAGGTTTTAATAGGATAACTGTGCCAGTAAGCAACTTGGTGAATTTGAAGCACGTCAATACTGACTACTTGATGATATCTGGAGACAGTGTAATGTGCGCACATTTATAGGGTCACGAAGTTGTCATTTTTGATATTTACTATGTTCCCATAATTATTCAGTCACTTATATGATTTAGCAAAAGTTATTGATGTAAGGATATGTAAGTAGAATCACCAAAATAAACTTTTCAAAAAATAAAAAAAATATATATATACCCAAATATGGGAATAAATATATTACGCGGCAGGGATTAACGATTTATGCAAATTAGTCATATTTCCACCACTTGGATTTTTGTCGACTTTTAGTATGTAATTCTAGGGACCTTATAGAAGTGCACTGTGGTCAAAAACAATTTGTTGCAATTTGTTTGAGGTCAACAAAACAAAATTATGTATTTTGCCTCGACTATTACCAAAGTGTCAAAGTGTATTGGCTGAAGAAAACTGTGTACAAACTATATGGAGAAAAGTCTGAAACTGAGGGAAAAAAAAAAAAAAAAAAAAAAAAAAAAACTTTAACGATTACAATAGCTGTTTCGGCTGAATTGCCGAAACAGCTAAAAAAAAAAAAAAAACTTTAACGAAAACAAAAGCTGTTTCGGCTGAATTGCCGAAACAGCTAAAAAAACTAGAAATGTGTTTGTGGACAAACACAGAGCTGTTTCGGGTGTCTAATTTGTTTTGTAAGAAGTGGGTGGTGGTCTAAGTGTGTCGCAAATCTGAAGTCAATCTGATTTACCCAAGTGCCAAAGATATATTGGTTGGAATAAAACGTGTACAAATCCTTCGGGGAAAACTACACCTTTAATGTGACGTAACATGACCCACGATGATGTCATAATTACGTCATCTTAATTTTCGTCTATAACACATCCCCGATTACTTGCATACCCAGTATGACCCCAATCGGACCTGTACTTCTAGAGATAGAGGGTTTTAAGAACTGAACCTTTAATATGATGTCACGGGACCCACGATGAAGTCATAATTACCTTATCTTAATTTTCGTCTATTACACATACTTGATTACTTGCATACCAAGTATGACCCAAATCGGACCGGTACTTCCAGAGATAGAGGGTTTTAAGAACTGCACCTTTATTATGATGTCACGTGACCCATGATGACGTCATAATTACCTTATCTTAATGTTCGTCTATAACACATACTAGATTACGTTCATACCAAGTTTGACCCCAATCGGACCTGTACTTCCAGAGATAGAGGGTCTTATAAACTAAACCTTTAATATGGCGTCACATGTCCAGTGATGACGTCATCCTGACGATGTTCCCCTTGGCCCTCCTGGGGATGGTGGTCGAGGTGTGTACTAAGTCTCAAGTCGATTGGATTGACCAAAGTGTCAAATTCAATAGTCTAAATAAAAACGTGTACAAAACCAATGGGGAAAATTGAATCTTTAATGAGACGTCACATGACCAACGATGACGTCATCATGATGTTATCTTAGTGTGTGTCTATAACACCCGGTACCCCTGAATACTAGCTTGCATACCAAGTTTGACCCCAATTGGACTTGTACTTGAGTTTTGAAGTAATAATAATAATAATAATAATAGCAGGTTCTTATATAGCGCATTTCAGATCCACTGGATCTCTCAATGCGCTTAACAGTCAAAATTAATGCAAAATAAAATAAAATGGTGAACAAAACAATAAATAGCTGTGTACTTCCAGAGATAGTGTCCTAAAAACTCGCCTTTAATGTGACGTCACATGACCCGCGATGATGCAATCATGACATGATAGTTTACATACATGTAGCACATTCCGAAATACTTGCAATGCATATTGTAAATTTGAATTCAATCAGACTTGTGCTTCCTGAGATTCTTTACGTGACGTAACATGACACCAGATGACGTCATCATGACGTTCCCTGTATTTATTATTATTATTATTATTATTATTATTTTCTGGTAATGAAACCAAGGATCCTTCAAAAGCGCTCAATGCACTGTAGCTCGTAAGCCAGAAGAAACCCGTAGACAGAGGCTGTGTCAGCCAGGAACACCGGGGCAAACCCCTTCTCTTAGCGAAGAGTGTTCTGGGTTCTTTTACATGCATTATACAATTTTATAATGTTATAATGGGAAAGATATATACACACATTATAAATTATATAACACATGGGACCTACAACTTTACGTCCCATCCGAAGGACGAAGCAATAGTGGTTTAATTGCCTTGCTTAAGGACACACGTGTCCCGGCCGGGATTCGAACTCACGCTCTGTGGAACAGAAAACACACGCTCTTAACCACTCGGCCACGACACTCCAATGTATCTACAAGAACACACATACCTGCCGAGTCTAGTTTAAAATTAGAAGTCTCCGTTTTCTACCTTATCCAAAACATGTGGTGTTTATTGGGCACCGTACTTTTAAATAACGTGTAGTGCAATATCGTTACCCTGGCTACGATTTTACTGCGCCATGTTTTTTCATCATGCCTTGCGCGATCGATCCTAGTGAAGAATCGCGCACACGCCCACGGAGTTGAGGCTGCGTGCAATGTGGTAGAGTGGTTTGCTGGACTGCTGTGGACGTGGAGCTGTGAGGAAGGTTGCGGTACCAGGGCCAGAGGTAATGGTTGGTAAAGTGATTATCAAACGTTGTTTGTGAATTGTTTTTCTGCATAGCGGGATTTGTTTTAGGTTTTATTGTAATGATTTAAAGGGGAAATGCTTACAGTACATTTTAATGTGGAATTCGTACTAATTAGTGGAAATTCATTAGGGAAAAGGGTGATGGAATGTAATGTGAATTGAAACCGCGTAGCCTAGGCCTAAATGTTAATAATCATTGTTGGTACATAAAGATAAGGTCTATTGTCGATCGGTTGATTTCAACAGGTGGCGCCCTGCGCTACGCAAGAAAGGGAGCATCGCGCGCACGGCGAACCACTCGAAAATATGTCGTCACAAAATTCCTAAATCTAAAAAGAAGACCAACTCTCATCGTATTTGAGGGCCAGAGGTGTTGTAGTAAATAATGAAAATAACAAAGAGCTTGCTGAGAAGGCATACCGGGCCGAAAGGCTTGGTTTAGTGCAAAACTGCTCCCTTTTTTACCCATCATGCTTTGCGCTATCGCGATCAGCAATAGACCTTATGTACATTAGCCCAGGTTGGATGACGTTTTTAATTGCATTACGACTGACGTCCAGGGTATCAATGTATCCTGCCATAGCGAAACATTTTACAACAACTTGTTTTCATATTTTTACCTGATGAAGAAAGTCGAAATATCGCTTAAAATGTATTCCTTGTGTCTGAAATTACAGATCGTGATGGGTTATTAAAAGTTAATGTGTCTTTAGGCAACTTATTTACAGAAAATAAAATTCAAATCCACGCTTTTGGACGTGAACATCATATACAGACTCTGCACAATCCCTACATGCGCGCGTGTGCGGGTATACCCGGCAGCCGCGCCGGCCTATAACTGATAAGGCTGCCGGGTACCCGCGCACGCATGTAGGGATTGTAGAGAGTTCGTACATGATGTTCACATCCAAAAGTAAATAAGTTGCCTAAAGACACATTAACTTTTAATAACCCATGACGATCTGTAATTTCAGACACAAGGAATACATAAGCGAGATTTTGGCTTTCTTCATCAGGTAAAAATATGAAAAAAAGTTGTTGTAAAATTGTTCGCTATGGCAGGATACATTGATACCCTCGACTCCGTCGCGTTGTACACAACGGAGGAGTCCAACCTGGGCTACATGTACATGTACATACATGTACATACATGTATGTACATACATGTACGTACATGTACGTACATGTACGTACATGTACGTGTTAGGCTTCGTGGACTACGTGTCGCAGAACGTGCAGCATTTATAAGCTGTCTGTAGGTGCGGCGGGTACTTAACGGCGCAATCCGAAACCAGACGAAATCGGCCCTAGCACAAACCACGCACCTCCTTTTTGATAGATTTACACAGAATCATCCTGATTCCTGAATCCTTCATTTTCCATTCAATATGAATTTCCACACACTAGGGAGTTTGGGTTAAAAGTTTAACTGTTTTTACGCGCTACTTGTTTTTTGAAATTTTTTGAAATTTTGTTTGGGTATCATAAACTCAACTTGGTGATTGTGAGTTTCAATCATTCATGTGTTGAAATTATGTATAAGATTTCTGGGTAGGGCCTACATGATATTCTACAGGGCAATAAAGTGCTGAACATAAACACCGGGTAATCTGTTATATACAATAACAATCAAACCGTTTCCGCTATTTAAAAAAACGAAATTAGAAATGAAAAAAAAATGATCAATGTTAAATGCCGATTAAACAGTATTGTTGCACAGGGCCGTATGCAGGGGGGGGGGGGGGGGGGGGGGGTGCGACTGGTGCGTACGCACCCCCCCTCCCCCAAATTACCAAAAGGTCCACATTTTTCGGGGTAAATGATGGTATTTCGATGTAGAAATAATGGTACTGGCACACAAAACATTTTGGTCCCATTGTTGGTCCCATCAAGTACAAATTCGCACCCCCCCATACAAAATCATGCGTACCGGCCTGTTGTATGCCTTTGCATTGTTTTCGTGCTGGCGATAAGCGGTACCAGATCTTAGACTGAAATGATCATAGGCATACTTGTACGTGAAGTGACATACCGTATGAGTAATCAATACATTTTCAGGGCATTTTTTGGACAATATTCAAACATGGTAAATCAAGAGAAGAAAAAACATATAGACAAAATCTGACTTCTTGGTAATTCCATCTACTGTTAAGTATGACTTTTGGGTTTTTTTAACTTATGTTTTGTTTTACAAGTGGTTAAAAATGTAAAAGGGCCTGACCTCAAGAAAGCATGGTCCTAATCCCATTGAGTAACGGAGACCCTAAAAGTTATTCGACACTTTGATTTATTTTGGAAGTAGTCGTGACATGTGTACATTTATGGTGATTGTGTTGTATGGGTCCCACTTTAATTTGTTGGTTCAAGTTGAGTCATGGGTGTTTTTTTATTATTCCGATATGACTAGCTAGACTCTAAAATAAACTTTAAAAACGTGTGCTAAATAATTAAGGGGAACTAATTCTGTACATAGACATTACTGACATTAACAATATGGTATTAAATTTGGAGGATTTATGACTGTTGTGGTTAAGGTTGATATTATAAAGTAACAAAATGTGATTACACTGTATTTGATAAAAACCAATTGTGTTAAAAAAAACCAATTGTGATGAGAGAAATTATGTAAAATTGCAGATTTCTTTTTACCTTGTTTAGTACTTGTCTTTTACAAATCAGTGATTATAGTTGGAAAACTTAAAAGGGCGGGGCATCAATTGACTATATATATAAAATGTACTGGAAATATCCTCTTTTTTTCCAATGAAGTTATAAAGTAAAATTGAAGTTAAATTAGGATGCTAGAAGCAAATTAAACCCTTGGTGAAGATAGTGCAATAAAAATGGATGATGTATGTGATCAGCAGTTCACTTAATTAACCCTACTATGGTTTTACCTTTCAAAATCTTTTTACTAGGCAAAATGGCTATGAATAAGTATGAACTTTTCAAAACACTCAAGAATTTGTTGCTACTGCACTACCACACCTTTCAATACCTTTTGAAAGGTATTTTTATTTTTACACCAGTTTGTTCAGAGAGTTGTTTTACTTTTCGAAATCTTTCATATAGGTTCTTTTTGTCAGACAGTTTTCTCACCTTTCAAAACCCTTCAGTCCAGGAAACTTGAAATGTTTTGAAAGGTCTGACAATTCTATGGCAACTGCACTATATTATATAGGAGGGAACTACCAAGATTTTTATATTTGGCTGGAACTGGCCTTGCTATCAGTTTAGTGTCTGTGGTCTGCATTGTTATGGCAGAGGCTTTGGGAATGGTTATCAATAGTTGAACACTTTTTTATGTTGTGTGTGCAAATAAAAGGGATACAAGAGTGTACATCTGAGGGATTGTTTTTGTCTGTATCAACAGAAGATGAGGTACTACCAGCTGAACCAGAGAGTGAGGAGAGATGCGATGCGGCGGTTGGTGATGGACCGCTCATCCAAACGATGTACGTTTCCATTGTCTGTCATTGTAATGTGTTCTGACTCATCATCCATTTCATCTCCCCATTCACACTTCTCTATATGTAACCGTTCCACACCCGGTTCATCTGCCATTTCATTTCTTCCTGGTGCTCCCTTACCGGGAGAGCCTTCACCACCTGGTGAAAAGTTCAATGCCTTGAGTTTTGCGCCTCCTCAAGGAAGTCTGTGTATCCCATGCTGGGGTATCTCACCGAAGTCTGACTCGAAAGAGTGTACTCTTAGAGTACCCTGGTCACAACAACGGCTGTGTGACCTTGCAGGACAGACGCCATCACCAGATGGGCTAGTTGACGTTACTTCGGTAACGGGGCATGCAGCCTGCCCTTCAACTAGTTCACTGGGAACAAGCAACAAAAAGGTAGCACAATTGATTGAGACAAAAAAACAAACAAATAAAAAACCAAATGAGCAAACAAATAAACGACAGAATGGGGCAGTGATAATGAATCGGTGTATGGAATGTATAGAAAGACATGAGAGAGAAGAAATGTGTGCCCAAGGTAATGTTAAAAGGAAAGATCAATTGCAAAAGTTTGTATTTGTTGTATTACAATCTACAGGCAATGTCGGTGCTGAAGCAGAGATCTCCATTATTGTTGGAGTGAGTGGGAAGCAAAGAAAGGACAAAGATGAGGCTGAAAAGGTGCAACAAGGACAACAAAGGAAGTCCAAAAAGGTAAAGAAAATGAGAAATGTCAGTCACAAACTAAAAGAAATGAGAAGGAACAGGGTGTATAAGATGACCAGTAAAAGACTTCATGACCAGAAAGCAATGAGAAAGTTGTATTATTTGCTGAAGGTCAAGCACTGTGTGATTAGAAAATGTGCAGAAGATGAGTATGAGAAAGGAGGAAAAGGAAAGCAGAAGAAAATCGGTCGCAAGAAGCGAAGACGAGAAGTATGCAGGGAATCCTATAATAGAAGAAAGAATGGGAAAGTAGTTGAATTGTGGTTGACCAAGGAGGAAAGAAGACTAAACGAGAAAGTCAGAAAGAATATCTATGGCCATACTAAAAGAAGTCTGAGCAGTGTGTTGAGTAAGATGGATGACAGTTGTAGTCGAAAAAAAGAGACGAACAGACATCAAAAGAATACACGTAATGCTCATGTTGACAATTTCAAAAGACAGCATGAGGATGCAGTCAGAAAAACCCATGGAATTGATCAAAGTAAGGGAAAAAAGGATCAGGTTGTGTCAGAAAAAAAAAGTAGCAGAAGTCGTACGATGGGTACAAACCGGCAACATATTGCTAAAGATGTTCATACTAAACAATGTTGGTTGTGCGATGAACTTGTGTCATCAGAAAGGAGTGTGGAATGTGATTCATGTAATACATGGTATCACCTGAAATGTACAAATTTCTTGACAATAGAGCATATTTTGTTAAGCAAATCAGTAATATGGTTGTGTTGTAAATGTGGCAGGACTACTTATTGCAAGTCTCTTTTGTATGATCTTGGCATTCCTGTAGATAACAGTGTGTATGAGCATTTATTATTTGTCTACAAATCCTTCCATAACCTTGCTCCAGTCTATTTATCAGACTGCTTGTTAAAATATGTTCCAAGAAGAAATAATCTGAGATCTGGAGATGATATCCTACGACTTGAATATCCTAGAACAAGAGTACAAGCCGGTGATAGAACTTTCACTGTATGTGCCTCCCGTGCATGGAACAATCTCCCGATCTCAGTTAGATCTTCTACCTCTGTAAATAACTTCAAAAAATCTTTGAAAACGCATCTTTTTGTATAATTTTCCTACCTTTGTATTATTCTGCAATCATTGTTTCAATTGTTAGTTTTAATGTAACTATTTTATTGTAAGTATATCTAAGTAACATTTTATAATTGTACGCGCTTTGAGCCTTTTGGGAAAAGCGCATTATAAATATTAATGTAATGTAATGTAATGTAATGTAATTGCCGAGGAGACATGCAGTGATGACAATGATGAGGTGATGCAGACATGTGTACATAGCACTTGCAGAGACAAAGGCAGCCAAGTAGATGGAACACACATTGTAAGTGAACTGAGTAAGGGTGGAAGTTGTATTAGGAATGAAGAACAAAGAGTTTGTAGTATGTTGACAAGTGAAGGCAAAATAGAGATGTTGCATACGCAGACAGGAGGTTATTCCTTAAGGAGTAAAAAGAGCAAAAGTACTGATGAAAAGAATGAGAATAAAAATGACTCGGCAAGAGCTGTTGGAAAGGGAAATAAAAAAGATAGATCTAAGGCAAAGAAAAGTAATGATAGTCATGGTGTTGAGTCATCAAATAGACTTGGAAGTAGAAAGAGAAAAGTGTCAGAGAGTATTGACAGTTGTGAAGTGAAATTGAAAGTGAATAAAAAAGTGATGGAAGATGAAATTCTGGAAAAAGAAGATAATGCCCAAAATAATAGAAAGACAAATTTGCCACAAAGAACTTGTGATTCGGTCAGAAGAAAACAAGACAAATTGCCTGTGACTTTGCTAGAAGATAGTAATGAACATAATAAAAAACAAATCAGCGGAGTGTGACATTGCCAGAAAAGATTGTACAGGGTAGTTTTCATCAAGGCCATCATAAGTTTGGTTGTCACAGTGGTAAACAATGCGTAGCTAATGGACTGAGTTGTGTGTTAATGAGTAGGTTGAAGAAACTAAGACATTGGACTTATTCTGACATGGATAGAACATTGAATACGGGAAATGAGTTATATGGTCATTTATCTCGGAGCTCTACAGTTAACCATGACTATTTGTTGGTGACAGAACTGCCAAATGAGTTAGATCTGCTGAATCAACATTTCAGTATAAAGATTAATGATTCTGTATGTGGTGCATTTGGAGAGGAATTTAATTTACCTGAATTTGATATGATACCAATGAATCGTGCTTTGGAACAGAATCTGCAGCAGAACTATGCATGTTTCATAACTTTCCATGGAAATACATTTGTTGTAATAACTCAAGATGACATGCATTATATCTTTGATTCTCACTCCAGGGATAAACAAGGTTATCAGGTTGCTGAAGGTCAGAGTCTGCTCAAACGTGTAGCTACATGGCAAGATGTGCACAGGTATTGTACTGATTTGGCAAGATCTATGAATTTATCTAACAATGAGCAGTTTGAAATTACAGGTGCATCTGTGTGGTTAGAATATGAGGTAAGGCATGATGCTGATGGTAGTACACAGGAGACTGGACATTTGTTAGTAGGGAGCAATAATCATAGTGAAGACATAGGTAGAGTCAGTACTGGTTCTGGAGTTGTGCTTGGATCTCACAGTGGTTTGTCAAGTACACATAGTGATATGTCAAATAATATGAAGGAAGAGGACATCGGCAGTTTGCATGGAACGAGTTGCAATATCGAATCAGATGGAGGCAGTGATGTGGAAATCGACAGGGTGACACAAATGCAGGGTTTTAAGTTTGTTCCGTTGACATATGGTAGTAAGGATGCACTGTGTAGACAACATAGAATGGGGCATGTGTCACTGGATTGCAATGAAATTTCAGATAAATGTGAAGAGATGGGACGACCTAATTCAGTGAAGAGAATTAAAGGAGATGGTAATTGTTTTTTCAGGGCAATATCATATGCTGTGTCAGGAACTGAAGATAACCATATGCAATTAAGAATGGCTACTGTTAATCATCTGTTGAAGAATGGAAATAAATTTAATGGTTTTCTCCGTCAAGGCTATGTAAATGTTGAAGAATATGTCACGAGGCAAAGAATGTTTGAGTGTGGAATATGGGCTACCGAGGTTGAAATCATGGCAATGGCACACATGCTTCGTACTGACATATATACATATGAACATGAAAGCAAGTGGTATGTTTTCTCAGCAAGTACATTTGACAGAGAGACTGTAACATCAGATGAGGGAGTTTATTTGTATCATAGGCAAAGGATTCACTATGATGTTGTGTTGTCAGTTCATGAAGCAAATAGACAAGCAGATAATGGACAATGTAATGTATTTCCAAGCAACAAAGACGGTGAATTAAAATTTGAAAAAGATAGTACTGACAGTAAATCCAAATATAAGTATAAACGGCGTAAACGAGCAAATAAAAAATTACAACAACAAAACAAAAGAGAGAAAAATAGGGAAGTGTATGTACAGAAGGTGAATAAAGTAAAAATAAATAGGAAAGAAATGCATAAATGTACCAACAAATCTGATGATCAAACCACGTGTAGGTCGAGTAATTTAAATAATTTAGATGAGAAGTTGAAAAGTGAACAAAATAGGTGTGAAGAGCAAAAGCAAAAGAAAAAGATGTATAACCAAACGAACTACAGAAAAAATGCAGATAAGAAGGAATGGTTTAAAACAAAGTGCAGTAATGACACCGAATTTAAAACAGAGCGATTAAAGGCTGATGAAAAAAGGTATGGAATACATAGAAATAATATTTTGAAGAATCGAAAAGAAAAGTATTGTAACAATCCGGAATACAAAAAAAATAAAATAAACAGTGGGAAAAGAAATTATCGTGATAATCCTGAATACAGAGACAAACTAATCACTAAGGGGAAAACAAAGTATTGTGACAATGCTGAATACAGAGAGAAGGTTATTGCCAAGGCGAAAACAAAGTATTGTGATAATGCTAAATACAGAGAGAAGAAAATCGCTAAGGGGAAAACAAAGTATTGGGATAATCTTGAATACAGAGAGAAACTAATTGTTAAGGGAAAAACAAAGTACCACGATGATGCAGGATATAGGGAGAAGTTAATAATCAAGTTAAAAACAAAATATCGTGAGGATGCTGCTTACAGACAGACGATAATTAACGCAGCTAAATGTAAATACCATGGCAATGCTTCATATAGAAATAATCTCATTGCAAAAATTTAAAAAAAATATCGATGTGTCAGTTCGTACAGGGCGAATTTAATAAAGTATGGAAAAACGAAATATAAAACAAATTGTAAATACCGTAAGAACATGGCAGAGAGGAAATGCAGACGTACGTTGATTGATAAACAGAAAAGACTTAAAATTAGTTTTGTTGTCAAGGCATTTAGAGAAAGCATATCTAAAGGACCTGAGTATGTCTGTGTTTGTTGTCATAAACTGTTGTTTCAAAGGCAAGTCGTGAAGTGTAATGTGCATAAATACAAAGACCAGTGTGTTTTTAGTAATAGATATCTACATACTTGCGGTGACCATTGTGAATCGAGGTGTATGATTGCAGAATCAAGCAGATCACGTTTATGGATATGTTATACGTGTCATAGGAAATTACTTGTTAAAAAAGTCCCTGCTGAAGCAAGTGTGAATAATTTATATCTGATAGACATTCCTGAAGAATTGGCTTGTTTGAATACATTAGAAGAGCATCTAATAGCCATAAACGTTCCGTTCATGAAAATTATTCCACTGCCTAAGGGAGGTCAATTTGGTTTACGAGGGCCGGTCATTTGTGTACCGTCTAATATAACAGACACAGTAAAAGCACTACCAAGACCTGCAAGTGATGACCAGATGATTCGTGTAAAGTTAAAGAGGAAACTAACTTATAAAGGATATTATCAATATCAGTTCGTAAGTAAACAAAAGGTTGAGGATGCTTTACGTTATCTTCAACATAACAATAAGTGGTTCAGTGAGATTAAAATTAATCCTGATTGGGACACCCCTTTGTGTGATAAAGATAATGATGAAATGGATAAGTCTAGAAATGATGAAAAAGAAGTCAATGATGAAAGTGATACTGATGAGGAAACCGATGATGATCGTTTACGAGGCATGGCATTAGACAGTTGTCTGCAGCCAACTAATGTAGGACAGGAAATACTGGATCAATATTTTGACGATGTTACGAGTGTGGCTCCATGTGAAGGGAATAGTCCAATAAGAGTGTTAATGGAAAAGGGTAATGAGGCAAAATGCTTTCCAGCATTATTTCCATCAGGTCAGCCTATATTTGATGATAATCGTGAAGTAAGGGTGACACTTTGTAGATATTTGCATAATCGATTAATGAATGTTGATAATAGATTTGCAAAGAGTACTCAATACATTTTTTATGCTCAGTATTTGGCAGAGATTCAGAAAGTTATGTCTAGTGTGTCTATTGCATTGCGAAAAGGATGTGATAAAAAGTACAATGGTGACAGAGTAAATGCATCCATGATCAATGACAGAGATCAGTTAAAAGATATTTTGAAATCGGACAGTGGATATAAATTTCTCAAACCTATTCGTGGTACACCCCCATATTGGCAAGCAGCACAGAAGGATGTTTTGGCTATGATCAGACAGCTAGGAATACCTACATGGTTTTGTTCATTTTCTGCAGCAGATATGCGATGGCCTGAAGTAATCAATACAATTCTGAGACAGCAAGGTGATTCTAGAGATGTCAAAGATTTGGACTGGAATGAGAAATGTACAGTATTGAAAAGTAATCCTGTAACTGCTGCAAGAATGTTTGATCAGCGATTCCATACATTTTTGAGAGATGTTATACTGTCTGGAGCAAAACCGATTGGAAAAGTCAAAGACTATTTTTACAGAGTAGAATTTCAGCAAAGAGGGTCTCCACATACACATTGTCTTTTCTGGATTGAAAATGCACCAAAGTTAGAACATGACAGTAAAAAAAAGGTTGTAAAGTTTATTGACAAATATATAAGTTGTAGTTTGCCATCAGAGAAACAAGACAAAGAGTTAAATGAAATTATCAGTCATGTGCAGTTACATAGTAAAAAGCATTCCAAATCGTGCAAGAAAAAGGGTACTGAGTGCAGGTTTAATTTCCCAAGACCTCCATCTGAACGAACGTTTATTACAGAGTCCATGCCGAAAGGTGATGAGATTGAAACTACAGGTAGTGATGAGAATGAAACTAATGATGGTGAAAGCAGTGAAAGAAATAAGGCCAAGGAATTACTACAATCAATATGGACTGCAATACAGAAACCTGAGAATGAACACATGACAACCAATAAATTATTTGCAAGTGTAAATATCACGCAAACTGATTTTGAAAAGGCTAACGATGTATTAAGTCGCAAAACAAGTTTAGTCCATAAGAGACAACCACAAGATGTATGGGTTAATTTATACAATCCAGATTTGATAAGATGTTGGAATGCAAACATGGATATTCAGTACATTTGTGATGCTTACGCTTGTGTTGCCTATGTGGTATCTTACATGTCAAAAGCTGAACGTGAAATGAGTATACTGTTGTCACATGCACAGGCTGAAGCACAGAAAGGAAACTTGGATGCTAGACAGAGTATGAAGGAAATAGGTTGTGTGTATTTGCATAATCGTGAAGTCTCAGCACAAGAATCAGTTTATCGTGTTTGTAATCTGAGATTGAAAGAAGGATCAAGAAAAGTGGAATTCATACCTGTCGGTGAAAATCCAATTAGAATGAGCAAGCCACTCAGTGTTATTCAAAGAACATGTGATGAAGATGATGATAGTATTTGGATGACCAGCAGGATTGATAGATATTTAGCAAGACCGAATACTGATACATTTGAAAAAATGTGCTTGGCAACATTTTGCTTGGATTATAGAGTCCTATACGCTAACATAGCTAAAGCAAGTCGTTCACCAATATTTGAATTGAAGAATAGTTTAGGACACATACAGAAACGTAGTCGAACTGATCCAGCAGTCATACGATTTCCTAGGTTTTCAGTAGCAAAATGTCCTGAAAAGTACTATCAGAGTATCCTACAATTGTATCTTCCATATCGTGTTGATGTTCAGTTGAAACCGCAGCAGTTTGAATCTTATGAAGAATTTTATAGCAATGGCATTATTAAGTTGAGTGGTGTACTAAAACTTGTTAACAAAATTGTGGAAAATAATCGATCATTGTATGAAGCTAGTGCTCAGGCTGTAGATGAAGCAGAGGAAATGTTGGAAAAGTATGGTCCACAAGAAGATGCTTGGGCATTAATAGCTCCAGAAGCTGAAATGGAAAGACTTGAATGTGCGGGACAGCGAGAAGAACAAGTGCAAGATGGTGACAGTGATTCTGATATTCCTGATTTGAAATCTAAAAAAGATGATAGTGTGAAATGTACTATTGAGCCACACAGACTAAATGTATCCAAAGAAGAAGCAATGAATTTGTTGAGGTGTCTTAATGCTAAACAAAAAGAAGTGTTTTACAAAGTAAGGCAATGGTGTTTAGACAAAGTCAATGGTAAAACTCCTGAACCATTTCGTGTATTTGTCACTGGTGGAGCTGGCACTGGGAAAAGTCATTTGATAAAGTGTATCTACTATGAAGCAACCAGACTTTTTGGAAGAATGGTAGAAAATCCTGATGATGTATCGGTATTACTTACAGCACCTACAGGTGTCGCTGCATATAATATCCATGGTGCCACAATTCACAGTGCTTTGTCAATAACAACAAATGTGAAATTGCCATATCAACCACTCGGTGAGGAAAAGATTAATACACTGCGACACAAACTAAGACAACTACAAATTCTAATTGTTGATGAAATTTCAATGGTGAGCCATAAACTATTGTGTTACATTCATGGTCGTCTGCGACAGGTTAAACAATCACGGGATCATAGTCCTTTTGGAAATGTCAGCGTATTAGCGGTTGGTGATTTTTATCAGTTACCTCCAGTAAAAGGAAAATCGTTGTACCAGACTGATGTTACAACTGACTTGTGGAATGATAACTTTCGCAAAGTAGAACTGACTGACATAATGAGACAGAAGGATGATGCAAAGTTTGCTGAAGTGCTGAATAGATTACGAATCAGAAAGAAAAAGGACAGTTTACAAACTGATGATAAGAGACTGCTACAGTCACGTGAGACTGGAGAAGATTGGACTGATGCTGTGCATATTTATCCATGCAACAAGGAGGTTGATGAGTACAACAGACAGACTCTTTTCGCTAAATGTTCAGGTTGTGTACAAACTTGTGTTCTTGCTAAAGATTTCCAGAGAGATGCCAAAAGTGGGAAAATGATACCAATAAAGAAATCAGTTAAGAAATCCTCGAACACCAATTTACCTGATTTTCTGTGGCTTGGTGTTGGTGCTAGAGTCATGCTTACAAGGAATCTTGACGTTTCTGATGGACTTGTAAATGGCGTCTTTGGGACTGTAATTGACATTGTTATGTTGCCTAATGTTGCCCAGTCACCCAAGTGTATCAAAGTTAAATTTGATAATGAGAGGATTGGTTCCAAAGTAAAAAAACAGTCCTCTGATAATAATACAGATACTGTCACTATTGAAATGGTAGAAGAAAATGTGAATAAACAGTGTGTGAGACACCAGTTCCCTCTGAAGTTAGCTTGGGCATGTACAGCTCACAAGGTGCAAGGCATGAGTTTAGACAAAGCAGTAGTGTGTCTGACCCGTACATTTTCAGCAGGACAAGCATATGTTAGTTTGAGTAGAGTTGTTTCATTGAATGGTCTTGTGATAGAAGGGTTTGATGAGAAATATATTTATTGTAATGTGGCAGTAGCTGAGGCAATGACTAAAATGGCATCGTATAGTGATAACAATGAAATCAAGGATGATAAATGTTATAGTACAAGCATTGCTATGCATAATATTCAAGGACTTCAAGCACATGTAATGGATTTGAAAGCTAATGATGAAATGATGTCATGTGATTTTATTTGCCTGACAGAAACATGGACTGACAAAGGCTTTGATTGTAATATGGATATGAGTGATTACACATGGTATCATCAACCAAGAAGTATGTGTTACGATAACTCCAGTCATGTGTCATGCATGTTAAAAGAACAGAGTCATGGAGGTGTAGCTGTGTGCGGTAAAAAGAACAAAGTGTTCAGTAGAATTAATTTGCCAATCAACAATCTTGAATATATTGCACTTCAGTTACATGCAATTCCAAACGAGTCATCAGTTGTTGTAATTGTTTATCGACCCCCATCATATACATAAGGACATTTGTAAAGATTCTTGAGGAGTTGTTGAATGAGATACACAAGGTTTCAAACACGTGCATTGTTATGGGTGATTTTAATGAAGATATAATGAAAAAAGAATCGCATGTAAAGAAATTGATGGATGATCATGGCTATAAGCAGTGTTTAAGTCGTGCAACAACTGAAAAAGGTACTTTACTTGACCATGTTTATGTAAGAAATATAGATGATATTCATGTTCAAATTATTCCAACTTACTACAGCTACCACGAAGCAGTCATCATTCGATTATAGTTTTATGAATAGAATACTGTACATACTTTGTTGTTATAGTATACTTACATTTTTTTTAAATCTCTCTTTTTTTGAGATCATTTAATAACATTTATTGTGAATTTGAATAGACACGACAATAGAAAAATTTCAGTTATAAAATTACATCTGAAAAAGAACAATTAATTACTATATTAAAAAATTGTACATGGTAACAAAAAGAATGCTTAAAAAAATGTTGCCAAGACCATGTAGCATAATGATCAAGAGCAATGAATACCAAGAATGAGGAAATAGTATGGTATTACTAAGAAGGATAAAAACAGCACGGTAAATAGGCGGATAATTGAATAGTAGGGTCGATCAGGATAGTTAACAACCATAAACAGTATGGCAATAACGATAAACAGTGGTTAACAAGGCGGATAAACAGTATGGTCAACAGTACGGTACATTTGTAACTTCTGGATATAACTGGATAATGACAATCACTCACTATAATTGTGGACCATCGTCGTCACATCGACAGCTGTGTGTGACATTGCATCTGTTCTCATGGTCATCACTGGATGATGACCATCACTCACTACAACTGTGGAGCATCGTCTTCACATCCACAGCTGTGTGTGACATTTCACCAGTCCTGCTGGTCATCACTGGATGATGACCACCACTCACTACAACTGTGGAGCATCGTCTTCACATCCACAGCTGTGTGTGACATTTCACCAGTCCTGCTGGTCATCACTGGATGATGACCACCACTCACTACAACTGTGGAGCATCGTCTTCACATCCACAGCTGTGTGTGACATTTCACCAGTCCTGCTGGTCATCACTGGATGATGACCATCACTCACTATAACTGTGGAGCATCGTCTTCACATCCACAGCTGTGTGTGACATTGCATCTGTTCTCATGGTCTTCACTGGATGATGACCATCACTCACTACAACTGTGGAGCATCGTCTTCACATCCACAGCCATGTGTGACATTTCACCAGTCCTCCTGGGTATCACTGGATGATGACCATCACTCACTATAACTGTGGACCACCGTCATCACTTCTACAGCTGTGTGTGACATTTCACCAATCCTCCTGGTCATCACTATATAATGACCATCACTCACTATAACTGCGGACATCATCGTTACATACACAGCTATGTGTGACATTTCACCAGTCCTGGTCATCACTGGATTATGACCATCACTCACTATAACTGTGGACCACTGTCGTCACATCCACAGCTGTGTGTAACATTTCACCAGTCCTCCTAGTCATCACTGGATGATGATCATCACTCACTATAACTGTAGAGCATCTTAGAGCAATTAATAATGACTTCACACTCATCAGGTACAAAGAAGGTACTTTGCTTTACATACAGAGAGTAGTCATTGAAGGAGATATGAGACAATAGAGAGTTTTCGTCTGCGAACGGATACGGTTAGCTTAGCGGATACGTCATCAATTTTCGCAGGCTTATGACGTCACAATTACAATGTACTCACTATCCGTTAACCGTGTACAAGGCACGGATATCTCGCTCGCTACACGTAGATATAAAACGTGTACGGATAGCTAAGCGTACGTGTACGCGTATCTGTTCGTATGCGAAACCTCTCTAATGTGTTCTGATTTGCAGAATTGTATACTTGTCATATGTAACAGGGACACAAAATTTGACACCGTTTTTATGACATTGAACACATTTCTGATGTTGACTGATGCAGAGAATATGACTTTCTATTGGTGTTCTGAGACAATCAGGTTTACATGTATGCAAGCAGAGTTCATCAGTGTATTTAGCAAAAACATTCTTTTAAACATGTCATATTTTATGTGAATATGCACAAACTGAAAACACTTGTGTAACCTATTCATTGTAACTCTGTGTGCAAAGAACCTTTGCTATTAGAACAATTTTGTTTTATATATATTTATTTACTTTCATTTTGTTTTATTCAGAACAATTTTCTCCAGGAAATATCAAGTCACATACTGGCTACTATTCATCTAAGCCTGAGTACTGTGAGCCACATCTTCTACCACTGCAATGGCAGAGGCTACTAATCACTTGTCATCCAAGCCCGACTCCTGTGAGCCACCTCTCCTACAACTGCAATGACAGAGGCTACTAATCACTTGTCATCCAAGCCCGACTCCTGTGAGCCACCTCTTCTACAACTGCAATGACAGAGGCTACTAATCACTTGTCATCCAAGCCCGACTACTGTGAGCCACCTCTCCTACAACTGCAATGACAGAGGCTACTAATCACTTGTCATCCAAGCCCGACTCCTGTGAGCCACCTCTTCTGCAACTGCAATGACAGAGGCTACTAATCACTTGTCATCCAAGCCCGACTCCTGTGAGCCACTTCTTCTGCAACTGCAATGACAGAGGCTACTAATCACTTGTCATCCAAGCCCGACTACTGTGAGCCACCTCTCCTACAACTGCAATGACAGAGGCTACTAATCACTTGTCATCCAAGCCCGACTACTGTGCACCACCTCTTCTACAACTGCAATGACAGAGGCTACTAATCACCTGTTACCCAAGTCTGATTTGTGTGACTCGTCTCTTGTATCACTATGATGTCACAGGCTACTAATCCCCTTCATCTAAGCCTAAGTACATGTACTTTGAGCCACCTCTTCCACCACTGCAATGGCAGGGGCTACTAATGACCTTTGATACAAGTCTGATTTGTGTAACTCATCAGAGGGGATGTCTTAGGTAACAATAATATGGAGTACAAATAGGATATAGAGACAAAAGGATACCCCATAGCACATACAGTCCTGAGTATAACATCATACTCAACGATTGCCGGCCGCCAAATAAGATATTTCATGTAATTTAATAGTTTTGTTTGCAAATGGTGTAGACTACATTTCAAGGCTACGTATTATTGTCTAACTGCACCCAGTTCTGTTCTATCACTGCTATGCTAAAGGCTAATTTCTAATCCATAGTAGAATACTTACTTCCTTAACCTAACCTTAAATTTTCCTGAATCTTTCATGCATTTTCTATAGGATTTTGGAGGGCTGGCAAAAACGTATTGATTGATTTTAGAAGATGCATTGTGTATATTGAGCTATTCATAAATGACTGCTGCATTCTGTTCAGATCAATACCTACCGTACTGCTTTTAAATGTCATCAGCACCGACTAAACCCATTGCAGCGATTATGAACGATTAAAGCATTGGGGACTGTCAGTGTCACTGGAAACACATTCAAGAAAACAAATGGATAATTGTGTTGGAGGATTGAAGATGAATATATAATTGTGTTGGAGGATTGAAGATGAATACAATTTATGTAACATATTCTTAGTTTATGGGACAATACAGTCCAAAATACTGTTTATACAACATGTAGGTTAAATTTCAAGGATTGTTTTTAGGGAAATTGTTAAACTTCTAGATGCTTTGATAGATTTTGATGAAACTTCGAGTGGAAAGACATAATTTTAATATTATAGTCACAAGTCATGTAATGTCAAGTCGTCATTTAAACACACAATATGCATGTATAGGGATTGACTGCGGGAGACACTTGCGATCCAATTATCGTTTGTGACAGTGGCAACAAGGAGGACTTTGTGGGATTGAGGATGGTTCCTTGCCAAAAGACATAGGGGTTTTGAGCTCAAACTCAGTAGAGTTCATAATTGTTAACTTATTGTTCATTGTCATTGGAGTCTGTCAGTCATACTGCAGAGTGCCCCGTTCTTAGCATTACATTGTACTTTGTGCTGGGTTTATTGATCATCATACAGGTACATGTACAGTTCTGTTCAACTTTAACGGTAAGACGAACTCTGTTTAGAAAAGGATGTTAAATACAGATAAGTATATACATTTTATTGTCTTTAAGCAAAAAACAATTTTACTCAAATAAGTACTTTATATTAATAATATTGTAAAATAACAGTTTAATTGTTACTTAGGAATGCTGCTCTACACTTGAACCCTAACGTTACCCAATACTTCAAAATACTACTTGAGTAAACTGTAGTAAACTCTGTTTGAAAATCAAAAACTCCAAAAGTATAAACAATACATTTCTTTTAAGGGCAAATAAAATTCACTAAAATAAGGGTACTTTAGTGACGTTTGTAAATTCAAGCAAATATAATTTACTTAATAAACAATAGTGCTCTACACTATAAAAGATACATGTAGTAATTTGTTCAACCATAGTTGTGTACATCCTAATTTGCAATATTGTTTTCTTTGTTAAATATATTTATTAGAAAATGTATTAGTTAATTTGTTCTTGAATAATAAAATGAAAATAAATTAAAACATGGAAATTAATTTAACTTGTGGTGACCATTTATGTACCGGTATATACTTTTTGTCATTTTGAACATACATTTTTGATTTCCCCCTCCAAAAACTACCCTTTCTTGACCTATCGCCTGTCGAATTTGACTGATTTTTACATCCGTGCACTTTCTCTTAACGAACAAAAACAATTGCCTCTAAAAAATATATCCACATTACATAACACTATGCACCAGAGAATTGAAGTCCTCTTATAGGACATTTTCAGCGAAAAACATCCCTGAAATGTTACAAATCTTTCCTAAAAACGATAATGTTTTGGCGTTATGTACATGTGCTGCAGGTGATAACTAATTACCGGAGAGGGGGAGGGGTGTCAGGGTGAAAAAGTGAATAATTATTGTATCCTTGGTTTCTTCACCACCTCTCGGTCGCTACTAGAAATACTGTAAACTAATAGAATACGAGCAAAACCTGAATATTGCCCGCTTCTTTTTGTGTGTGCTGTTTAATACTTGATCTTGAGTTTTGCCCTTCCCTATAAATCTTCATATCCATCTGTCTTCCCTACCCGGAGGTACCCCCGCCATATCCTGGTGACGCTTATTAGTGCCCGAATAAATGTTGCCTGTAAACTTTATAACACGTTCATCATTGTTTTAAATCACTTTAACGGTTGCACGATTCCGGCATGGTAAGAGTCAAGAATAGAACAGGTATAACATACTGTTTTATATTCTATGAAATACGGACTCATTCGTAGTATCGTGCATGCTTATTTAAGTGATGATCATGATAATCAAGAGAGTAAACAGTAACGTTAAAAAAAGTTTATTAAATAATAGGCAAAAAATATTCCGATTTTCACAATAGTATGATCCTGGAATACTTGCATACCAAGTTTGACCGCAATCGGACCTGTACTTTCAGAGATAGAGTCTTAAAAACTACACCTTTAATGTAATGTCATATGACCCACGATGACGTCATCATGACGTCATCTTAATGTTCGTCTATAACACATCCTCGAATACTTGTATACCAAGTTTGAGCCCAATCGGACTTGTACCTCCGGAGATAGAGGGTCTTAAAAACTGAACCTTAAATGTTACGTCACATGACCCACGATGACGTCATCGTGTCAATTTTCCTATTGATCCTCCAGAGGATGGTGGTCGAGGTGTGTGCTAAGTCTAAAGTCGATTGAATTTACCAATATGTCAAAGTCAATAGTCTGAAGAAAAACGTGTACAAAACGTATGGGAAAAAATCGCACCTTTAAAGTGACGTCACGTGACCATGAATGACGAAATCGTGACGATTTTTTTCAAGGACCATCTGTGGGTGGTAGTCTAAGTGTATACCAAGTCTTAAGTCGATCGGGTTTACTAAAGTGTCAAAGTGTATTGGCTGAAGAAAAAACGTGTACAAACCCTATGGAGAGGAGTCTAAAACGGAAGAAAAAAAAGAAAAAACTAGACATGTGTTTGTGGACAAACACAGAGCTGTTTCGAGTGTCTTACATTATTTTCAATATGTGTGTGTGGTGGTCTATGTGTGTGCCAAGTCTCAAGTCGATCAAATTTACGAAAGTGTCAAAGTCAATAGTCTAAAGAAAAACGTGTACAAAACCTATGGGGGACAAATTGAACCTTTAACGTGACGTCACATGACCTTGAATGACGCAATCGTGCCAAATTTCTCCCAGAACCATATATGAGTGATGTTCTAAAGGTATGCCAAGTCTCAAGTCGATCGGATGTACAAAAGTGCCAAAGTCAATAGTCTGAAGAAAAACGTGTACAAAACCTATGGGAAAAATTTCACCTTTGACGCGAAGTCACGTGACCTTGAATGACGTAATCGCGACGAATTTCTTCTAGGACCGTCTTTGGGTGGTTGTCTAAATGTATACCAAGTCTCAAGTCGATCTGATTTATCAAAGTGTCAAAGTGTAATGGCTGAAAAAACGTGTACAAATCCTATAGGGAAAAGTCTGAAAGTGGAAAAAAAAAAAAAAAAAAAAAAAAAAAAAAAACTAGACATGTGTTTGTGGACAAACACAGAGCTGTTTCGGATGTCTAAGATGACTTTCATTATGTGTGTGCCAAGTCTGAAATCGATTGGATTTGCCAATTTTCCCAAGATATATAAGTTGAAAAATACGTGTACAAATCCTATGGGGAAAACTACACCTTTAATATGACGTCACATGACACCCGATGATGTCATCATGATGTCATCTTAATTTTCGTCTATAACACATTCTGGAATACTTGCATACCAAGTTTGGCCCCAATCAGACATCTACTTCCAGAGATAGAGGGTCTTAAAAACTACACCTTTAAAGTGACGTCACATGACCCACGATGACGTCATCATGACGATTATCCTTGTGGCCCTCCTAGAGATGGTGGTCGAGGTGTGTACTAAGTCTCGAGTCGATTGGATTTACCAAAGTGTCAAATTCAATAGTCTGACGAAAAACGTATACAAAACCTATAGGAAAAACTGCGCCTTTAATGTGACGTCACATGACACCCGATGACGTCATCGTGATGTCATCTTAATTTTTGTCTATAACACATCCCGGGATACTTGCATATCAAGTTTGTCCCCAATCGGGCCTGTACTTCCAGAGATAGAGGGTCTTATAAACTACACCTTTAATGTGACGTCAAATGACCCACGATGACGTCATCATGACGATTTTTCTTCTGGCCCCCCTGGGGATGGTGGTCGAGGTGTGTCCTAAGTCTCAAGTCGATCGGATTGACCGAAGTGTCAAATTCAATATTCTGAAGAAAAACGTGTACAAATCCTATGGGGAAAAATTGCACCTTTAACGTGACGTCACGTGACCACGAATGACGTAATCGTGACAAATTTCTTCTAGGATCATCTGTGGGTGGTGGTCTAAGTGTATGCCAAGTCTCAAGTCGATCGGATTTACCAAAGTGTCAAAGTGTATTGGCTGAAGAAAAAACGTGTACAAACCCTATGGAGAGGAGTCTGAAACGGAAGAAAAAAAAGAAAAAAAGGAAAAAAAAAAAAAAAAAAAAAAACTTTAACGAAAACAAAAGCTGTTTCGGCTGAATTGCCGAAACAGCTAACTAGAAATGTGTTTGTGGACAAACACAGAGCTGTTTCGCATGTCTAAAATGACTTTCAATATTGAGGTGGTCTAAGTGTGTTCGAAGTCTAAAGTCGATCGAATAAACCAAAGTGCCAAAGATATATTGGTTGAAAAAAACCCGTGTACAAATCGTATGGGAAGAATTTGACCTTTAATGTGACGTCACATGACACCCGATGACGTCATCATGTCATTTTAATTTTCGTCTATAAGTCATCCTGGAATACATGAATACCAAGTTTGACCCCAATCGGACCTGTACTTCCAGAGATAGAGGGTCTTAAAAACTGGACCTTTAATGTGACGTCACATGACCCCCGATGATGTCATCATGACGATTTTCCTCTTGACCCTCCTTTCAATATTGGGGTGGTCTAAGTGTGTTCCAAGTCTAAAGTCGATCGAATAAACCAAAGTGCCAAAGATATATTGGTTGAAAAAAAAACGTGTACAAATCGTATGGAAAGAATTTGACCTTTAATTTGACGTCACCTGACACCCAATGACGTCATCATGATGTCATTTTAATTTTCGTCTATAAGTCATCCTGGAATACATGAATACCAAGTTTGACCCCAATCGGACTTGTACTTCCAGAGATAGAGGGTCTTAACAACTGCACCTTTAATGTGACGTCACATGACCCCCCGATGACGTCATCATGACGATTTTTCTCTTGGCCCTCCTGGGTATGGTGGTCGAGGTGTGTGCTAAGTTTGAAGTCGATCGGATTTACCAAATTGTCAAATTCAATAGTCTAAAGAAAAACGTGTACAAAACCTATGGAGAAAATTGAACCTTTAATGTGACGTCACATGACCCGCGATGACGTCATATTGATTATTTTTCTCTTGGCCCTCCTAAGGATAGCGGTCGAGGTCTGTGCTAAGTCTCAAGTCGATCGAATTTACAGAAGTGTCAAATTCAATATTTTGAAGAAAAACGTGTACAAATCCTATGGGAAAAAATTGCACCTTTAACGTGACGTCACATGACCACGAATGACATAATCGTGACGAATGTCTTCTAGGATCATCTGTGGGTGGTGGTTTAAGTGTATGCCAAGGCTCAAGTCGATCGGATTTACCAAAGTGTCAAAGTGTATTGTCCGAACAAAAAACGTGTACAAACCCTATGGGAAAAAGTCTGAAAAAAATAAAATAAAAACTGCACCTTTAATGTTAAGTCACATGACCCACGATGACGTCATCATGACGAATTTCCCTTGGCCCTCCTGGGGATTGTGGTCGAGATGTGTGCCAAGTCGCAAGTCGATCAAATTTACGAAAGTGTCAAAGTCAATAGTCTAAAGAAAAACGTGTACAAAACCTATGGGGGAAAAATTGAACCTTTAACGTGACGTCACGTGACCTTAAATGACGCAATCGCGCCGAATTTCTTTCAGGAACATCTGGGTGTGGTGTTCTAAGTGTATGCCAAGTTTCAAGTCGGTCGGATTTACTAAAGTGTCAAAGTCAATAGTCTGAAGAAAAACGTGTACTAAACCTATGGGGAAAAATTGAACCTTTAACGTGACGTCACGTGACCATGAATGACGTAATCGCGACGAATTTCTTCTAGGACCGTCCTTGGGTGGTTGTCTAAATGTATGCCAAGTCTAAAGTCGATCGGATTTACCAAAGTGTCAAAGTGTATTGGCTGAAGAAAACTGTGTACAAACTATATGGAGAAAAGTCTGAAACTGAGGAAAAAAAAAAAAAAACTAGAGATATGTCTGTTCAAGGAACAGAGCATATGGCTTTTTCGCATATGGCTTTTTTTTTTTGTATTGTTCATTACATTTATGATTTCATTTAATAAATTTCTGTATTTAATTTTTTCAAAACTGCAAATTTTAAATTATTAATTGGATTATATCTCTCGCGGTTAATTTTTAGAAATGTTTAAAGGTCTTTTAATTGTAATTTCCGGTCTAGTGACGTCATATTATTTTGTTTTTATCCGCCAACTTGTTCCTAACAAGATGCTGATTATAAATACCAATTATAAAGCGATTTGAGCAAACTGATCTCCACGAAAATGAACTGATTATTCATTTTAAATATTTTTCAACCTGCCACTAGAGGGCGTTATAACAATTTATGACGTCACCGGTAACTTTGTTTGTAGAGTGCAGGCTACCTAGAGACTATCATCGTTGAAAGTAAATTCATATCATTTTCAACTTTCAAATTATAAGGCACTTCCGGTTTGGACCGGAAGGAAGGGTCAAGTCATTTTGCATGTAATACGAATATGAAGACCCTGGATTATTCTATCAATTCCCGTTAAAATCTAAATCAGATCTGTTACATTTGATTTGATATTGATTTTCAAAGATTAAATCTACAAATCATTAGTTGCTTGCAATCTGATACTTGATGACGTCATCGTGACGTCATTAACATACAGCTCGAGAGCTGTCTGAACTTGTCTATTTAAAGCAAAAAAAAAGAATTATATCTATCGCGGTTGATTTTTCAGCAATTATTTAAGGTTTAAAGGTCTTTTCATTGTAACTTTCGGTCTAGTGACGTCATATTTGTTTGTCTTCGCCAACTTGTTCCTAACAAGATGTTGATTATATAAACCAGTTATACAGTGATTTGAGCAAACTTCGCAAAACAAATCAACTGGGCCCAATTTCATAGCGCTGCTTATCAGTTAGCGGAAAAGTTGTGCTAACTTTAGCAGAAAAATTTGCTAACCTTAAGCGCTATTTCACGGCGTTTTTGTGCTAACGTTTGCGCGCGCATGGAGATTCTATTGTTACGTCACTGATTTAAGCAAATTTTTCCGCTAGGTTAAGCGTGCCTTTTGCTGTGCTTACTGCTTACGGTCCCCATGAAATAGACGGAGGCTCGGTTAGCAGAAAAGCGTGTGCTTAGCAGCGCTATGAAATTGGGCCCAGGTTATTCATTGTTAACAGTTTTCAAACTGCCGCTAGAGGGCGCTGTAACATGTTATGGTGTTACCGGTATTTTTTTGTGAAAAGCACTACTAGCCAGAGACTAACATCGTTGAAACTAAGTTCACATTATGGTCCACTTTTAAATTATAAGCCACTTCCGGTTTCGACCGGAAAGAAGGGTCACGGGATTTCACGCACACGAGATAAAATGAAGATCATGGATTTAATATTATATCAATTCCCACAAACTTCAAGTTCCGATCATACGCGGTTGATTTTTTTATTAATTTTTAAACATTAAATCTATTGCACGTTTAAAACGACGTCACGTGACCCATGGTAACGTCATCACAACGTCTGTCCGCAAGGCACGAGTGCACTATAGAGTATTTACGGAGGTTAAGTTTGATGGGAATACCAATTTGGTTTCTGTTAAAAGTACTTGTGCAAAAGTTCGCGTACATCTATTATATGGTACAGTCAGTCCTTAGCGCACTGAAAAGCCGTTTCTTTTATGTGCGATTTATGCATGGCACTTTGTGCGTGACCTCGTTTTTGAATACTTAATGAGCTGGCGACAACGCCTGGAATTTGGTCCGAAACATCCGTTTTATTCACTGGCTGTCAATATTATGTATATTTTCTTTTGGATAAGGAAACATTTTGTTATATTATCAAATCAGATTGGAAATTATATGACATTTAGAGGGTGAAATTTATAACGTAAAAAAAGATCCCGAACCAACAAATTGACCTTTAAAAAAAGACGAATTTTGTCCATCTTCTGGCAGCGGCCACAACCCAATTTTACACTGATGTTAAAGATAATTTCATATTCTATCACATAACTGTAGTTTTGGGGTTGATTTAACTTAGTCCAGTCAGGGCGCAGAAAATTATAACCTTCTCAATAAATTAACAAACGGAACATCCCGCCATGACAGTCCATAGTCTTCCTGCGCCCTCATTGGTCGAAAATGACGTCATTGAAAAAGGCTTCGTGGTAACGTGTAGTTCATGCACATTTAAATACGCAGTTGTTTTTTGTGTATTTTTTTAATTGTAAGCTCGAGCGAAAAGGATTTATCTGCTATTCAGGGTTTTTTTCTTTTTAACAGTGGACTGATTAAAAAATAATATTATTGCCTGCATAATACAATGTATACAGCCAAATAAACAAAAAACAAGCGACAAATGAAGTCGTTGTTTAAAATGTATTGATAACAATAACATTGATAAATACAAATGTTTACAACAATTTATATCTGTATTGTGAGGTTGGTTTATAAAATAAACTGCACTTTTTATCTGAAACTTGAATTTTATCGCTTACATTAACATACCCTGTTGATGTTATATGGCTTGAATAAAATTGTTAAATTAAACCCTGAAATTGTTAAAACTTATTCATCTTTGGCATAATGTTCAATGTGCAAACCATTGAGATTTATTATAAAAGTAAATAAAGCTTGTTTTATCTTTGCTTGATGTTTTTGGCATAGTTTCTTTGGCATTAAATTATTGTAAATATTAAATTACAATGTATGCCCGCTTCTAACATTGCAAAAACAAAATATTTTAAATAAGACATAAATTTTGCTAATATAAATGTTAATGCACATAAATTATATCACTGATAATAGAAATAATACAATCTGCATTAATAAAGTTATATGCCGTTTGTGTCAAATTTACATTGTAGCTCAAAACTTTGTTGGCATAGTTTGGGGCATTATTATTTTGACAAACTGACCCGACTCGGCCAGACTCGGTTTTGATCTGTTTTAGCTGCATTGCGTTTGCACAACACTGACACAAAGTCATGTATATTATTTAAAACTAAAATACAAAACCTTTAAATCTACATGTACAAAGCACGTGCTGCATATCCACCAGTACATTTAAATCTTCAACTATTTTCAACACTTCTTTGGAAACCCAACTCTAGATCATTTGTCCCAACATGAATCATTACAAATACAATGTCAGGCCATGGAGGAATAAGAGCAGATGTCATGCTGATGAAGCAGATACTTTCTAAGGTCAGAAATTGTAGTACCGCGATGAGTCACTACCTGCAAATCAACCAACTTTAGTAGTGATGTTCTCTTTGAGATACTTTGTGAGAGAATATCCAAGGACAAGAGTTGCCTTTGGCCTTCTGTAGAGGCTTCTGACATGCTGGCAATGGCTGCGATGGCTGCGGTGGGCATGGTGGTGGGCATGGCCATGGTGGTGGACGAGTGCTACCTAGTATAAAAAACATATTGGAAGACAGAAATAGGAACTATGAAGTTTAGCACAATAATAGTAGTAACTAAATGTATTATTATTAAACAATTTGTTATAATTTTGAACAAAAACAAAGGCCTAAGTCGTTTTTATACATGAAAGAAACCTAACTTTATCATATACATAAGGCTACTGTGCAATCACCATCGCATCTAGTGCATATCCAGCACATGTACACATGTGCTTGTGTGCATAATGAAATACATGTTCTGCGTACATGTATGTAAAGCCGAAAGACATGGCCAAAAAAGTTGAAATCGCGCGCACGAAAATCGTCGCAAAATACATGAAAAAAGGGTCGCCACAGGCTAAATTGTATATCAAACGAAAGATCATTGCTTCTTTTATCAATGTGTAGTGATCATTTTTGGTAATATTTGTTAGTCCAGTCAGGGCGCAGAAACTAAACACACGACAAAAACATTTCTTGAAATTATACTCTAACTTCGAGTGAACAAAATTCTGCCAAAAACACACTGAATCTCGTCATATTTTATATCATTCGATTCAGAAAATCGTTCGCTTTCCACTTACCACGCCATCTTGGAAAATTACTGCTTCGTTTGCAACGTGTAGCTTGTGAAAACAAAGCGGTCGAACTCCTGCAATTACTCTCGTAAATCTCGTGGCCGATTTGCGACGCCGGCCCTGCAAATAAAGTTCGGGATATGACCTTATTAACGCGTGCGCTGCGGACTGACTGTGGTACGTGTATAATTCACGCGTAGTAGTTCTGCGTTGCCGAAGGCACGTTTACCTACCTGCCATAAGCGGCGCCCTTCCTCGTGGCCTATGTTGATGACTCTCGTGTTTCACATGTCACCGTACAAATGGATACCAGTGTCCCGCCTTCCCTTCTCTATTGTACAATGTGGGGAGCGTACTGACATCGTACGTGCAAGTACGCTCAATACTATGTACACGTATACTGGCGCCGTGCAATCAAGGACATAAAACATGAAATTTCAAGGGTGTCTCAGGGTATGTCCAAGTTCGCCTTTTGCTACAAAACACAGGGAAGTTTGAGAAGTACTTTTACATTAACCTTTAGAGCAAAAAACAAGATTATATCTGTCTGGGTTAATTTTTTAGGAATTTTTAAAGGAAAAGAGGTAATTTCATTATAACTTCCGGTCTGGTGACGTCATATTTTTTTCTTTCCGTCAACCTTTTCCTATCATGAAGCTGATTATATACATCAGTTATAAAGTGATTTGAACAAACTTCGCCACACACATCAACAGATTGTTCATTTCAAACATTTTTCAACCTGCCGCTAGAGGGCGCTAAAACAATTTATGATGTCACCGATCACTTTTTTGTAGAGCGCAGCCTAGCTAGAGACTAACATCGTTGAAAGTAAGTTCAAATCATTTTCCACTTTTAAATTATAAGCCACTTCCGGTTTGGACCGGAAGGAAGGGTCACGTGATTTTACGCACACGAGATAAAATGAAGACCCTTAATTATTCTATCGATTCCCACAAACATCTAGTTTCGGTCTTTCGCGGTTGATTTTGTATTGATTTTCAAAGATTAAATTATTAAAACTTTAAGATGACGTCACATGTCACGTGGTGACGTCATGATGACATCCGAGTTTTAGGCACTAGCTCAGTATGAGTTCCGAGTATGTGCAAAGTTTCAATGACATTGAAGTCTGTTTAATGACAAAAGTGACTGGCAGAATGAAACGTGTACAAAGTCTATGCGATTTATTGACGGAAGAACAAGAAGAAGAAGAAGAAATAAAACAAACAGAACGAAAAGAAAGGGTTTTTCGCTTTTAAGCGAAAAACCCAAAAAAAAAAAGAAAAAAAAAAACTTTAACGAAAACAAAAGCTGTTTCGGTGAAAAACCGAAACAGCTAAAAAAAAAAACTAGAAATGTGTTTGTGGACAAACACAGAGCTGTTTCGCATGTCTAAAATGCCTTTCAATATTTGTGTGGTGATCTAAGTGTGTGCCAAGTCTAAAGTCGATCGAATTTAGTGCCAAAGATAAATTGGTTGAAAAAAACGTGTACAAATCCTATGGGGAAAATTAAACCTTTAATGTGACGTCACATGACACCCGATGATATCATCACAATGTCATCCTAATTTTCGTCTATAACACATCCCGGAATACCCGAATACAAAGTTTGACCCTAATTGGACTTGTACTTCCAGAGATAGAGGGTCCGAAAACTACACCTTTAATGTGACGTCACATGACCCACGATGATGTCATCATGACAATTTTTCCCTTGGCCCTCCTGGGGATGGTGGTTGAGGTGTGTGCTAAGTCTCAAGTCGATCAAATGTACGAAAGTGTCAAAGTCAATAGTCTGAAGACAAACGTGTACAAACTCTATGGGGAAATAAAGTACACCTTTAACGTCACGTCACGTGACCTTGAATGACGCAATCGTGCCGAATTTTGTCCAGGACTATCTGTGAGTGGTGTTCTAAGTGTATGCTAAGTCTCAAGTCGATCGAATTCATTAAAGTGTCAAAGTCAACAGTTTGAAGAAAAACGTGTACAAAACCTATGGGGAAAATGTTACCTTTAACATGACGTCACGTGACCTTGAATGACGGAATCGCGACGAATTTCTTCTAGGACCGTCCTTGGGTGGTTGTCTAAATGTATGCCAAGTCTCAGGTCGATCGGATTTACCAAAGTGTCAAAGTGTATTGGCAGAAAAAACGTGTACAAATCCTATGGGGAAAAATGACAAATAAAAACTAGACATGTGTTTGTGGACAAACACAGAGCTGTTTCGAATGTCTAAAATGACTTTCAATATGTGGGTGGTGGTCTAGTGTGTATCAAGTATGAAATCGATCGGATTTACCAAAGTGCCAAATATATTGCTTGAAAAAAACGTGTACAAATGCTATTAAAAAAACTAAACCTTTAATGTGACGTCACATGACCCACGATGACGTCATCATCACGAGTTTTCTCTTGGCCCTCCTGTGGATGGTGGTCGAAGTGTGTGCTAGGTATCAAGTCGATCAAATTTACGAAAGTGTCAAAGTCAATAGTCTAAAGAAAAACGTGTACAAAACCTATGGGGGGAAAATTGAACCTTTAACGTCATGTCACTTGACCTTGAATTACGCAATCGTGCCAAATTTCCTCCAGAACCATCTGTGGGTGGTGTTCTAAGTGTATGCTAAGTCTGGAGTCGAGTGAATTTACCAAAGTGTCAAAGTCAATAGTCTGAAGGAAAACGTGTACAAAACCTATGGGGAAAACTACACCTTTAATGTGACGTCACATGACACCTGATGACGTCATCATGACGTCAACTTAATTTTTGTCTATAACACATTCTGGAATACTTGCATACCAAGTTTGGCCCCAATCAGACATGTACTTCCAGAGATAGAGGGTCCTAACATCTGCCCCTTTAATGTGACGTCACATGACCCACGATGACGTCATCATGACGAATTTCCCTTGGCCCTCCTGGGGATTGTGGTCGAGATGTGTGCCAAGTCTCAAGTCGATCAAATTTACGAAAGTGTCAAAGTCAATAGTCTAAAGAAAAACGTGTACAAAACCTATGGGGGACAAATTGAACCTTTAACGTGACGTCACGTGACCTTGAATGACGCAATCGCGCCGAATTTCTTTCAGGAACATCTGGGGGTGGTGTTCTAAGTGTATGCCAAGTTTCAAGTCGGTCGGATTTACTAAAGTGTCAAAGTCAATAGTCTGGAGGAAAACGTGTACAAAACCTATGGGGAAAAATTGCACCTTTAACGTGACGTCACGTGACCATGAATGACGTAATCGTTACGAATTTCTTCTAGGACCGTCCTTGGGTGGTTGTCTAAGTGTATGCCAAGTTTCAAGTCGATCGGATTTACCAAAGTGTCAAAGTGTATTGGCAGAAAAAACGTGTACAAATCCTATGGGGAAAAATGACAAAGAAAAAAAAGAAAAAAAAGAAAAAAAAAAAGAACTAGACATGTGTTTGTGGACAAACACAGAGCTGTTTCGGATGTCTAAGATAACTTTCATTATGTGTGTGCCAAGTCTGAAATCGATTGGATTTGTCAATTTTCCCAAGATATATAAGTTGAAAAATACGTGTACAAATCCTATGGAAAAAACTGCACCTTTAAAGTGACGTCACATGACACCCGATGATGTCACCATGATGTCATCTTAATTTTCGTCTATTACACATTCTGGAATACTTGCATACCAAGTTTGGCCCCAATCAAACATGTACATCCAGAGATAGAGGGTCCCAAAATCTGCCCCTTTAATGTGACGTCATATGACCCACGATGACGTCATCCTGACGATTTCCCCCTTGGCCCTCCTGGGTATGGTGGTCGAGGTGTGTGCCAAGTCTGAAGTCGATCGGATTTACCAAATTGTCAAATTCAATAGTCTGAAGAAAAACGTGTACAAAACCTATGGAAAAAAAAATTGCACCTTTAACGTGACCTTGAATGACGCAATCGTACCGAATTTCTTCAAGAGCCATCTATGGGTGGTGTTCTAAGTGTATACCAAGTTTCAAGTCGGTCGGATATACCAAAGTGTCAAAGTCAAGAGTCTAAATAAAAACGTGTACAAAACCTATGGGAAAATTTTTACCTTTAACATGACGTCACGTGACCTTGAATGACGTAATCGCGACGAATTTCTTCTAGGACCGTCCTTGGGTGGTTGTCTAAATGTATGCCAAGTCTCAGGTCGATCGGATTTACCAAAGTGTCAAAGTGTATTGGCAGAAAAAACGTGTACAAATCCTATGGGAAAAAGTGACAAAAAAAAAAAAAAAAAAAAAAAAAAAAAAAAACTAGACATGTGTTTGTGGACAAACACAGAGCTGTTTCGACTGTCTAACGTTACTTTCAATATATGTGTGTGGTGGTCTGTTTGTGCCAAGTCTGAGGTCGATTGGATTTACACAAGTGCCAAAGATTTATTAGTTGAAAAAACGTGTACAAATCCTATGGGAAAAATTAAACCCCAAATGTGACGTCACATGATACCCGATGATGTCATCATGATGTCATCTTAATTTTCGTCTGTAACACATCCTGGAATACTTGCATACCAAGTTTGACCCCAATCGGACATGTACTTCTAAAGATAGAGGGTCTTAAAAACTGAACCTTTAATGTGACGTCACATGACCAACGATGACATCATCATGATGTCATTTTATTTTTCGTCTATAACACACCCTGGAATACTTGCATACCAAGTTTGACCCCAATCGGACCTGTACTTCCAGAGATAGAGGGTCCAAAAAACTGAACCTTTAATATGACGTCCCATGACCCCCGATGACGTCATCATGACGATTTTCCCCTTGGCCCTCCTGGAGATGGTGGTCGAGGTGTGTGCTAAGTCTCAAGTCGATCAAATTTACAAAAGTGTCAAAATCGATAGTCTGAAGAAAAACGTGTACAAACCTTATGGGGAAAAAATGTGCACCTTTAACGTCACGTCACGTGACCTTGAAAGACGCAATCGTGCCGAATTTCTTTCAGGGACATCTGGGAGTGGGGTTCTAAGTGTATGCCAAGTTTCAAGTCGGTCGGATTTACCAAAGTGTCAAAGTCAATAGTCTGAAGAAAAACGTGTACAAAACCTATGGGAAAATTTTTACCTTTAACATGACGTCACGTGACCTTGAAATACGTAATCGCGACTAATTTCTTCTAGGACCGTCCTTGGGTGGTTGTCTAAATGTATGCCAAGTCTCAAGTCGATCGGATTTACCAAAGTGTCAAAGTGCTATGCCAGAAAAAACGTGTACAAATCCTATGGGAAATAGTCTGAAAAAGGAAAAGAAAAAAAAAAAAAAGAAAAAGAAAAAAAAAAACTTTAACGAAAACAAAAGCTGTTTCGGCCGAAATGCCGAAACAGCTAAAAAAAAAAAGAAAAAAAAAAACTTTAACGAAAACAAAAGCTGTTTCGGCTGAAAGGCCGAAACAGCTAAAAAGAAAAAAAAAAACTTTAACGAAAACAAAAGCTGTTTCGGCTGAAAGGCCGAAACAGCTAACTAGACATGTGTTTGTGGACAAACACAGAGCTGTTTCGATTGTCTAACGTTACTTTCAATATATGTGTGTGTGGTGGTCAATGTGTGTGCCAAGTCCGAAGTCGATTGGATTTACGCAAGTTTCAAATATATATTAGTTGAAAAAAACGTGTACAAATCCTATAGGGAAAATTGAACCTTTAATGTGACTTGATACCGATGATGTCATCATGATGTCATCTTAATTTTCGTCTGTAACACATCCTGGAATACTTGCATACCAAGTTTGACCCTAATCGGACATGTACTTCTAGAGATAGAGGGTCTTAAAAACTGAACATTTAATGTGACGTCACATGACCCCCGATGACGTCATTATGAAGGATTTTCTCCTTGGCCCTCCTGGAGATGGTGGTCGAGGTGTGTGCTAAGTATCAAGTCGATCAAATTTATGAAAGTGTCAAAATAAATAGTTTGAAGAAAAACGTGTACAAACCCTATGGGGAAAACAATTAGACGTTTAACGTCACGTCACGTGACCTTGAATGACGCAATCGTGCCGAATTTCTTCAATGGCCATCTGTGGGTGGTGTTCTAAGTGTATGTCAAGTTTCAAGTCGGTCGGATTTACCCAAGTGTCAAAGTCAAAAGTCTGAAGAAAAACGTGTACAAAACCTATGGGGAAAATTTTACCTTTAACATGACGTCACGTGACCTTGAATGACGTAATCGCGACGAATTTCTTCTAGGACCGTCCTTGGGTGGTTGTCTAAATGTATGCCAAGTCTCAAGTCGATCGGATTCACCAAAGTGTCAAAGTGTATTGGCAGAAAAAACGTGACAAAAAAGAAAAAAAAAAGAAAAAAATAGACATGTGTTTGTGGACAAACACAGAGCTGTTTCGGATGTCTAAGATAACTTTCATTATGTGTGTGCCAAGTCTGAAATCGATTGGATTTGTCAATTTTCCCAAGATATATAAGTTGAAAAATACGTGTACAAATCCTATGGGAAAAACTGCACCTTTAAAGTGACGTCACATGACACCCGATGATGTCATCATGATGTCATCTTAATTTTCGTGTATTACACATTCTGGAATACTTGCATACCAAGTTTGGCCCCAATCAGACATGTACTTCCAGAGATAGAGGGTCCTAAAATCTGCCCCTTTAATGTGACGTCATATGACCCACGATGACGTCATCCTGACGATTTCCCCTTTGGCCCTCCTGGGTATGGTGGTCGAGGTGTGTGCCAAGTCCGAAGTCGATCGGATTTACCAAATTGTCAAATTCAATAGTCTGAAGAAAAACGTGTACAAAACCTATAGAGAAAATTGAACCTTTAATGTGACGTCACATGACACCCGATGAAGTCATAATTACGTCATCCTAATTTTTGTCTATAACACATCCTCGAATACTTGCAAACCAAGTTTGACCCCAACCGGACTTGTACTTTCAGAGTTAGACGGTCTTAAAAACTACACCTTTAATGTGACGTCACATGACCCCCGATGACGTCATCTTGATTATTTTGTTCTTGACCCTCCTAAGGACGGTGGTCGAGGTCTGTGCTAAGTCTCAAGTCGATCGAATTGACAGAAGTGTCAAATTCAATATTTTGAAGAAAAACGTGTACAAAACCTATGGAGAAAATTGAACCTTTAATGTGACGTCACATGACACCCGATGATGTCATAATTACGTCATCTTAATTTTCGTCTATAACACATCCTCGAATACTTGCAAACCAAATTTGACCCCAATCGGACGTGTACTTCCAGAGATAGAGGGTCTTAAAAACTGCACCTTTTGTGTAACGTCACATGACCCACGATGACGTCATCATGACGATTTTTCTCCTGGACCTCCTGGGGATGGTGGTCAAGGTGTGTGCTAAGTTTCAAGTCAATCGGATTCACCAAACTGTCAAATTGAATAGTCTGAAGAAAAACGTGTACAAAACCTATGGGGGAAAATTGCACCTTTAACGTGATGTCACGTGACCAAGAATTATGTAATCGCGACGAATTTGTTCTAGGACCGTCCTTGGGTGGTTGTCTAAATGTATGCCAAGTCTCAAGTCGATCGGATTTACCAAAGTGTCAAAGTGTATTGGCAGAAAAAACGTGTACAAATCCTATGGGAAAAAGTGACAAAAAAAAAAACAACTAGAACTACGTCTGTTCAAGGAACAGAACATAGGGCTTTTTCGCATTCAAAATTTGTTTTTATTAAATATTTTCAAAATTGAACTTTTAAACCATCAAAACAATTTAAAATCATTGAAAACTAATTTAAGTTAATTTAAACAGAGTAAAATGAATTAAAACTGATTAAAACGATGACGTCACACGTTTGTGAACTTTTTGTGCAACTATCTATCACCGAACAACACAAAATGAGGTGTTATGTTAACACGATCCGTTGCTGAGATATGCCTTCAACGTCTAAAAACGTAATAATTCAAATATAATCGTAATATGACGTAACATTTGTCAACATGACGCTAGAGGGCGCTTTAACATTTTATGAAGTCACTGTTAACTTTGTTGTTACTTACAACCTAGCCAGCGCCTAACATCGTTGAAAGTAAGTTAGCATCGTTTTCCACTTTTAAATTATAAGGCACTTCCGGTTTGGACCGGAAGGAAGTGTCAGGTCTTTTTGCATGTAATACAAATTATGAAGTCCATGGATTAATCTATCAATTTCCTTAAAAATCTAAATCAGATCTCTTACTGTTGATTTTATATTGATTTTCAAAGATTAAATTTATAAATATTTGGTTGCTTGTAATCTGACACTTGATGACGTCATTGTGACGTAATTAACAGAAACTCGAGAGCTGTCTTAACTTTGCTATTTCAAGCAAAAATCTGGATTATATCTATCGCGGTTGATTTTTAAGCGACGTTTTAAGGTTTTAAGGTCTTTTCATTGTAACTTCCGGTTTGGTGACGTCATCAATAAATCTCTTTCTCAATATGTTCTTAGCACGAAGCTGATTATATACACCGGTTATAAAGTGATTTCAGCAAACTTCGCCACACACATCAACAGATTATTCATTTTAACAATTTTTCAACCTGCCGCTAGAGGGCGCTATAACGTGTTATGACGTCGCCGGTAATTATTTTAAAAAGTTTATACTAGCCAGACACTAACATCGTTGAAAGTAAGTTCATATCATTTTTCAGTTTTAAATTATAAGGCACTTCCGGTTTAGACCGGAAGGAAGGGTCATGTGATTTCACGCACACGAGATAAAATTAAGATCCTGGATTATTCTATCTATTGCCACAAAAATTAAGTTTCGGTCTTTCGCGGTTGATTTGTTATTGAATTTCAAAGATTAAATCAATTATACCTTTAAGATGACGTCACGTGACCCCTGATGACGTCATCATGACGTATTTCTGCGAGACACGAGTTCACTATAGGGTCTTCACCTGGGTTAAGTTTTATGGAAATACGACTTTGTTTTCTGGTAAAAGTACTTGTGCAAAAAAACGTTTACAAAGTCTACGGGGTTGGATTCTGCGTAGCCGAAAGCGTGTTTACCTACCTGTCGTACGCGGCGCCCTTCCCCATGGGCAATTTGATGACGTCATCTTGTTTCACAGGTTGGCGGCTAGTGTCCGCTTGCGTGAGCGTACATGTGCTTGCACGAACGATGTCAGTGGTGATACATTCGCTCAATGCATAATACACTATCAGTGTATACGTACATGTACTAGCATGTATATTATACGTGTACCATGCACACGTAAGGGGTCAATGCTTTTAGCACCTTGGCCAAAACGATTACATTTAAAGGGTGCCGCAGGGTATGTTCAAGTTCGTTTTTTGCCCCAAAACACAGGGAAGTTCGAGAACTACTTTTACATTAACCTTTAGAGCAAAAATCAAGATTGTATCTGTCAGGTTTAATTTTTTAGGAATTTTCAAAGGAAAAGGAGTCTTTTCATTCTAACTTCCGGTCTGGTGACGTCATAATTTTTTCTTCCCGTCAACTTGTTACTAGCATGAAGCTGATTAAATACACCGGTTATAAAGTGATTTCAGCAAACTTCGCCACACACATCAACAGATTATTCATTTTAACAATTTTTCAAACTGCCGCTAGAGGGCGCTATAACATGTTATGACGTCACCAATATTTTTTTGAAAAATACATTGTAGCCAGACACTAACATCGTTGAAAGTAAGTTCATATCATTTTTCAATTTCAAATTATGAGGCACTTCCGGTTTAGACCGGAAGGAAGGGTCACGTGATTTCACGCACACGAGATAAAATTAAGATCCTAGATTATTCTATCTATTGCCACAAAAATTAAGTTTCGGTCTTTTGCGGTTGATTTGTTATTGATTTTCAAAGATTAAATCAATTACACCTTTAAGATGACGTCACGTGACCCCTGATGACGTCACCATTACGTTTTTCGGCGAGACACGAGTTCACTATAGGGTCTTCACCTGGGTTAAGTTTTATGGAAATACGACTTTGTTTTCTATTAAAAGTGACTGGCAGAAAAAACGTGTACAAAGTCTATGGGGTTTAGGTTACTAAAAGAAAAAAAGAAGAAGAAGAAGAAGAAGAAGAAGAAGAAGAAGAAAAAAAAAAATCAGAACAGAAACAAAGGCTTTTTCGCAAAATTTGCGAAAAAGAAAAAAAAAAAAAAAAAAAAAAAAAAAAAAACTTTAACGAAAACAAAAGCTGTTTCGGCTGAAAGGCCGAAACAGCTAAAAAAACTTTAACGAAAACAAAAGCTGTTTCGGCTGAAATGCCGAAACAGCTAAAAAAACTTTAACGAAAACAAAAGCTGTTTCGGCTGAATTGCCGAAACAGCTAAAAAAAAAAATAAAAAAAAAAACTTTAACGAAAACAATAGCTGTTTCGGCTGAATTGCCGAAACAGCTAAAAAAACTTTAACGATAACAATAGCTGTTTCGGCTGAATTGCCGAAACAGCTAAAAAAAAAAAACTTTAACGAAAACAATAGCTGTTTCGGCTGAATTGCCGAAACAGCTAATAAATAAATAAATAAATGGTTCATTTTTAAAAGAAACCTTGCAGCGATAGGTTGAATTACGTTTCTTTTTACAATTCATTAACAAAATAAAATTAAACACAGTACTGTACAATCAAAATATAAAAATGTGCACATAAATATTATAAATTTAGAAAATGGCGACTAGAACAGCTAAAAACAAAACATGAACTAGGGGAAAACAGACAAACAAATAAACAACACAACATATAGACAAAACGCCAACAATAGTTGATAGACACATCATTATATAAAATACAATAAACTACAGGTGATTTAAAATTAAAAATATAAGCACCGTCATCTCGCCCATTATAACCCTGTAGAAAAGTGACTTCCGCAGTTCCGCATATCATATCGTCATCGTTTTGGAAATGCTAACTTCATCTTTGTAGTATTATTTTCAATTTTATATGTATTCGCAGATCGCGTTTCAACAAACACGGCGCATACATACAACCAAATAATGCACGTATTTGGAATGTTTTGGTTTTTTTGTCAAAGATTTGGAATATCGTGATGTTCAACAGACACTTGGCTCTGGGAATCTAAATGACAGCTCGAAAATTGTGACAGAAATTAAAAAAAACACACAAAAAAACACCAGCGGTTGTGTTTTATTCAAACAGGTCTTGCTCCATCGGTTTCCTTATCCAAGACCCCAGACCAGCCTTTCCAAACCCTCGCACCATAACTGCCTTGGCTTGGTTGTAATCTTCAGCCTGGGCCTTGGCCACAGCATAGGTCTTGGGCGGCAGCGAATGGGCCGGCATGGCTATTTTTGGACCGGCCCGTTCCCCGATAGGTCTGTCCATTGACTTCTACGTCAACGGTAAAAATCGGGGTGTGTAAAAACAGTTGCTCTTGCTGATGGGCCGGTTGAAAGACCAGACCAGGCTTGATCTCATTTAGATGCATTATGGTATTCTTTGGCATCGGAGGGCCACAGGCGAGTTTGTGCCTACTCTTTTTACCCTTGGCCTTTTGCGCATCGCCACCATTCTACATGTGTTCGTCCTCATCTTCACTCTTTCTTTTGGCTAAAGTTGCGAAAAGGAGAAACAGAAAAGGTTAAATATAATAAATAAAATAAATAAATAAATAAATGGTTCATTTTTAAAAGAAACCTGACAGCCATAGGCTGAATTACATTTCTTGTTACAATTCATTAACAAAATAAAATACATACATACATGTACTGTAACATACAAGAGGGAAAATTCACTGACCTGACAGCCAGCCATTGTAGTGCCGTAGCCTAGCCGTAGTGGCGTATGGAGGGCCAGACGACACTGCGGAGATGGTGGAGCTTGTGTTGCATCAGGGAGCGACGTATGGAGGGCCAGACGACACTGCGGAGATGGTGGAGCTTGTGTTGCATCAGGGAGCGGCGTATGAAGGGCCAGACGACACTGCGGAGATGGTGGAGCTTGTGTTGCATCAGGGAGCGGCGTATGGAGGGCCAGACGACACTGCGGAGATGGTGGAGCTTGTGTTGCATCAGGGAGCGACGTATGGAGGGCCAGACGACATTGCGGAGATGGTGGAGCTTGTGTTGCATCAGGGAGCGACGTATGGAGGGCCAGACGACACTGCGGAGATGGTGGAGCTTGTGTTGCATCAGGGAGCGGCGTATGGAGGGCCAGACGACACTGCGGAGATGGTGGAGTTTGTGTTGCATCAGGGAGCGGCGTATGGAGGGCCAGACGACACTGCGGAGATGGTGGAGCTTGTGTTGCATCAGGGAGCGGCGTATGGAGGGCCAGACGACACTGCGGAGATGGTGGAGCTTGTGTTGCATCAGGGGGCGGCGTATGGAGGGCCAGACGACACTGCGGAGATGGTGGAGCTTGTGTTGTCAGAATGATGGAATGGGAACAAGCGATGAAGGACATGATCAAGAAAATTATGCATTATGGCATTCTTGGGCATCGGAGGGCCACGGGCGAGTTTGTGCCTACTCTTTTTACCCTTGGCCTTTTGCGCATCGCCTCCGTTCTCCATGTCTTCGTCCTCATCTTCACTCTTTCTTTTGGCTAAAGTTGCAAAAAGGAGAAACAGAAAAGGTTAAATATAATAAATTAAATAAATAAATAAATGGTTCATTTTTAAAAGAAACCTGACAGCCATAGGCTGAATAAGATTTCTTGTTATAATTCATTAACAAAATAAAATACATACATACATGTACTGTAACATACAAGAGGGAAAATTCACTGACCTGACAGCCAGCCATTGTAGTGCCGTAGCCTAGCCAGGAGAAAGGTGGCCGCAGGCTTCGTCATGGCGAAAGGTGAAGACATCAAAAATGCCCTGGTCATCAGCATCAGCTCGGGGACCAAATGCATCAACGGGAAATACTTGTCAGATCAAGGGCTAGCTGTCAACGACTCCCATGCAGAGATCGTCTCTCGACGCTGGCTGCTCCGATTTATGTACTCCCAGCTGGAGCTGGGCAAGTCCTGGGGAACCATTAGAGCGTTATGGTTAAGACTGGGTGACTGTTAAATTGACATGTTGTCTCAGGTTTTTGTCAAGTTGGTGGGACTGAGTAAAATTTGTGAGCTTACCTTTAGTTGAGCACCAGTCTCCTGGTGGTTGTCATACAAGGATACATCGTAAGCCAGGTTACCAGACTTCTTGACAAGCTCTTCGTCCCTTTGACTGTTGACACTTGTACTGTGGTATCCATCCTGCGCACAGGTCTAAACATGAACAACAAAGGAACCAATTGCCTAAAGAGAATTATGGATACCTTTTCATCTTCCGCTTTGCCTCTGACGTCCGAATCACTAAGAAGCAAATGAAAATATTCAAACCTTTGGGTTCGTATCAGTCGCTCTTGCTGATAGGCCGGTTAAAAGACCAGACCAGGCTTGGTTTCGTTTAGATGCATCAGAGCATGCTTGGGCATCGGGGGCCACGGGCAAGTTTGTGCATATTCTTTCTACCCTTGGCCTTTCGGACATCGCCAACGTTCTTCATGTCTTCGTCCTCATCTTCACTCAGTTGCTCTTGCTGATGGGCCGGTTGAAAGACCAGACCACGCTTGTTCTCGTTTAGACGCATTATGGGCATTCTTGGGCATCGGGGGGCCACGGGCGAGTTTGTGCCTACTCTTTTTTTTTACCCTTGGCCTTTTGCGCATCGCCACCGTTCTACATGTCTTCGTCCTCACTCTTTCTTTTGGCTAAAGTTGCAAAAAGGAGAAACGGAAAAGGAAATAAATAAATAAATCAATAAATAAATGGTTTATTTTCAAAAGAAACCTTGCAGCGATAGGTTGAATTACGTTTCTTTTTACAATTCATTAACAAAATAAAATTAAACACAGTACTGTACAATCAAAATATAAAAATGTGCACATAAATATTATAAATTTAGAAAATGGCGACTAGAACAGCTAAAAACAAAACATGAACTAGGGGAAAACAGACAAACAAATAAACAACACAACATATAGACAAAACGCCAACAATAGTTGATAGACACATCATTATATAAAATACAATAAACTACAGGTGATTTAAAATTAAAAATATAAGCACCGTCATCTCGCCCATTATAACCCTGTAGAAAAGTGACTTCCGCAGTTCCGCATATCATATCGTCATCGTTTTGGAAATGCTAACTTCATCTTTGTAGTATTATTTTCAATTTTATATGTATTCGCAGATCGCGTTTCAACAAACACGGCGCATACATACAACCAAATAATGCACGTATTTGGAATGTTTTGTTTTTTTTGTCAAAGATTTGGAATATCGTGATGTTCAACAGACACTTGGCTCTGGGAATCTAAATGACAGCTCGAAAATTGTGACAGAAATTTAAAAAAACAAAAAAAAAACACCAGCGGTTGTGTTTTATTCAAACAGGTCTTGCTCCGTCGGTTTCCTTATCCAAGACCCCAGACCAGCCTTCCCAAACCCTTGCACCATAACTGCCTTGGCTTGGTTGTAATCTTCAGCCTGGGCCTTGGCCACAGCATAGGTCTTGGGCGTCAGCGAATGGGCCGGCATGGCTATTTTTGGACCGGCCCGTTCCCCGATGGGTCTGTCCATTGACTTCTACGTCAACGGTAAAAATCGGGGTGTGTAAAAACAGTTGCTCTTGCTGATGGGCCGGTTGAAAGACCAGACCAGGCTTGATCTCATTTAGATGCATTATGGTATTCTTTGGCATCGGAGGGCCACAGGCGAGTTTGTGCCTACTCTTTTTACCCTTGGCCTTTTGCGCATCGCCACCATTCTACATGTGTTCGTCCTCATCTTCACTCTTTCTTTTGGCTAAAGTTGCAAAAAGGAGAAACAGAAAAGGTTAAATATAATAAATAAAATAAATAAATAAATAAATGGTTCATTTTTAAAAGAAACCTGACAGCGATAGGTTGAATTACATTTCTTGTTACAATTCATTAACAAAATAAAATACATACATACCGGTACATGTACTGTAACATACAGTCCTGACTAGATGCCGTATAGGCCACTCAGCATTAACACACTCTTTCCTTCTCAAAGCAGACCCACAACCACAGTGTATCTCATGTAATAGTCCTCTGACCATGAATCACCTTATTGTAGAATGTGTTGAAATGGCTGAAATAAGACGACGATTCTTCTTTGCTGCTACACTAAAAGATGCATTCAATATGCCTCCAAATACCATTAGTGCACAGGCCCGCTGGAACACATTTTTTCCAGGGGGTGCGGCGGATCCTGACTTTATTTGATAAAATATTGTGCGAGTGCGAAGCGCGAAGCCATTACGGCGTGGGGTCCGGGGCCCGCTTAAGGGCCCCGGGAGCTTTGAGTTTATAGATGCTCTGTGGTGCAATCTGAGCGTTTAATTGACACTTTTACTGCATTTGTGAAGTGTAAAAGATATTTCAAAATTTCGTTTTTTGGGACACTTTTGAACAATTTTGTAATCATTTTTTATGCTGAAACTTCTTAAAAAGATGACGGATTCCAAAATATCGCTGAATACCTATCATCCACGACTCAACCCAACTGTTAAGTAATGAGTATTTTATGTATTTTATGGTGCCCTTTATGGTGTGTACAAACAAAAAAGTGTTATTCCCATCAAACGGGCTGTATTTTGATGTATTTCAGTTCAAAACATTCATAAGACCCCAGAGCTATTTTGTCATCACAATATTTGAAATCACACGTTGTGAGTGACGTACCGCCCCGATTTCTTTTTCGTAAATTCGCTGCTCCCGTTATTTTTTTTACAAGCCGTCCTAAAACTAAAAGGACAGTCACAGTGCGAGTCGGAAATCTGGCTAAAAATTGTTTTCTTAAAAAAACAATTTCTGAACGATATTTGCACACCAAGAAGCTTACATTTTACTTTTCAAAACGCACCTCGTTAGAAAAATGCTTTTGGAGACCAATTCAAACAAAAGAGGTAGGTTTTTATCTTAAGCTATCCGGAACTAGGAAATATCCGGCACTAGGAAAACGACTGTACGAGTTGACTCGAGAGACATGGAATAATTAATTAACGCCCCACCTCTCCCTAAATCCACCACTGGAAGAAAATGCCAAAACAGTTCATAAACGTGGTGAAACTGCAAGGAGAAATTTAACTCGTTCAAGTTCTGGTATCTCTGAAACTCCGATAGTCTGACTCCATCCAACGTTATCTAGCTTGTGCAGCAGATGCACGACGTACATGTACATGTATGTGCACAAGGCGCTGTTCCCGGGTACCCGGCTCGTGCAGTACACGCATGGCCAACACACAAGCGTGCACGTACGCTGGTATCATGGTACATTAAAGTACACGTATTATGGCCATGGCCGTGGGTGGGTTAGCCAGGGTGTATGAATTGTACATGTACAATGTACTGTACGTGGACGACGGGCCACAGTCGCGATGCATGGGGGTGGATTTGAATGGCGCTTTCGAGAACGTATTCACAGGGGTGGAACATTTTACAGTTTTATATTGTTTGTAGGCCTATTTTATAATTATAGTTTTCCATTTTTAAGGACCTTTATTTTTGATCACGTAAGTATTCAAGTACTTATGATAAGATGTGCGTATACTCTCAAAAGTAGGGGTGCTTTAGTACATTGCAGCACCCCCACCACAAAATCCTAGGGGGGCGGCAGCACCCCCTGCACCCCCCGTTCCCGCGTGCCTGTTAGTGCATTCCTCAAATCATCGAGACTTTACCACATTTTGTAAATCATCCACTTACATATATCTTCTTCGATAACAAATATTTTTTCTGGTTTGGGGCTCATTTCTGGGTTTGCTCACCCCGGTGAGACAAGATGTTACTCTGCCCTTGGGATGAGTTTTCCAAATCATATACAAACATAATTTCCACACTTTCTTTAACTGTACAAAATTGTCTTTGTATGGTCTGAGACTCATCTCGAGGTTGCTCTGCCCTTGAGATGAGTTTCACAAAATAAATCCAGACATAATTCATACACTTCTTATATATTTTATTGACACAATTTCTATATTATAATTAACTGGACAGTTAAACAGGGGGCCCTATGGGGACTGGTCATGGAGGATTGACCAGACACTCGGTGCATTTGTCCCCTCATCACCCGGAGGTATGTGGACCTGTGAAAATACCGGCGGGGCCCGGGCCCTTAAACTGCAAGGGAAACGGCCGGCCTTGCAGGACCCATTTAGACAGGGTGCCGTGTGTCTGGGGGATCTTTCGTGGCCCGCCTTCCAGGGGATTCTCTTGGAATACTGCCTAGAATCAGTCTATCGTTACACTTCTATACAATAGTTCTTTCATTCTTTCGAAACGTTCTCATCCTTTTCCTTTGTGATAATTGTTCCTTCCGACTCCAAGTTTTTATATTCTCCACATCAGTTCACTTGATTGTTTTTTATTACTACCTATTGTCTTATATTTGTATACATTCCCGCCGTGAATATGGCCACTGATACTGGCACGGCGTTAAACCCTAAACTCACTCACTCACTCACTCACTCACTCACTGTAACATACAAGAGGGAAAATTCACTGACCTGACAGCCAGCCATTGTAGTGCCGTAGCCTAGCCAGGAGAAAGGTGGCCGCAGGCTTCGTCATGGCGAAAGGTAAAGACATCAAAAATGCCCTGGTCATCAGCATCAGCTCGGGGACCAAATGCATCAAAGGGAAATACTTGTCAGACCAAGGGCTAGCTGTCAACGACTCCCATGCAAATATCGTCTCCCGACGCTGGCTGCTCCGATTTATGTACTCCCAGCTGGAGCTGGGCAAGTCCTGGGGAACCATTAGAGCGTTATGGTTAAGACTGGGCGACTGTTAAATTGACATGTTGTCTCAGGTTTTTGTCAAGTTGATGGGACTGAGTAAAATTTGTGAGCTTACCTTTAGTTGAGCACCAGTCTCCTGGTGGTTGTCATACAAGGATACATCGTAAGCCAGGTTACCAGACTTCTTGACAAGCTCTTCGTCCCTTTGACTGTTGACACTTGTACTGTGGTATCCATCCTGCGCACAGGTCTAAACATGAACAACAAAGGAATCAAATTGCCTAAAGAGAATTATGGATACCTTTTCATCTTCCGCTTTGCCTCTGACGTCCGAATCACTAAGAAGCAAATAAAAATAATCAAACCTTTGGGTTCGTATCAGTCGCTCTTGCTGATAGGCCGGTTAAAAGACCAGACCAGGCTTGATTTCGTTTAGATGCATCAGAGCATTCTTGGGCATCGGGGGCCACGGGCAAATTTGTGCATATTCTTTCTACCCTTGGCCTTTTGGGCATCGCCAACGATCTTCATGTCTTCGTCCTCATCTTCACTCAGTCGCTCTTGCTGATGGGCCGGTTGAAAGACCAGACCACGCTTGTTCTCGTTTAGACGCATTATGGGCATTCTTGGGCATCGGAGGGCCACGGGCGAGTTTGTGCATATTCTTTCTACCCTTGGCCTTTTGGGCATCGCCAACGATCTTCATGTCTTCGTCCTCATCTTCACTCAGTCGCTCTTGCTGATGGGCCGGTTGAAAGACCAGACCACGCTTGTTCTCGTTTAGACGCATTATGGGCATTCTTGGGTATCGGAGGGCCACGGGCGAGTTTGTGCATATTCTTTCTACCCTTGGCCTTTCGGACATCGCCAACGTTCTTCATGTCTTCGTACTCATCTTCACTCAGTCGCTCTTGCTGATGGGCCGGTTGAAAGACCAGACCAGGCTTGATTTCGTTTAGATGCATCAGGGCATTCTTGGGCATCGGGGGCCACGGGCAAGTTTGTGCATATTCTTTCTACCCTTGGCCTTTCGGACATCGCCAACGTTCTTCATGTCTTCGTACTCATCTTCACTCAGTCGCTCTTGCTGATGGGCCGGTTGAAAGACCAGACCAGGCTTGATTTCATTAAGCTGCATCAGAGCATTCTTGGGCATCGGGGGCCACGGGCAAGTTTGTGCCTACTCTTTTTTTTTTACCCTTGGCCTTTTGCGCATCGCCACCATTCTACATGTCTTCGTCCTCACTCTTTCTTTTGGCTAAAGTTGCAAAAAGGAGAAACAGAAAAGGAAATAAATAAATAAATAAATAAATAAATGGTTTATTTTCAAAAGAAACCTCTCAGCGATAGGTTGAATTACGTTTCTTTTCACAATTCATTAACAAAATAAAATTAAACACAGTACTGTACAATCAAAATATAAAAATGTGCACATAAATATTATAAATTTAGAAAATGGCGACTAGAACAGCTAAAAACAAAACATGAACTAGGGGAAAACAGACAAACAAATAAACAACACAACATATAGACAAAACGCCAACAATAGTTGATAGACACATCATTATATAAAATACAATAAACTACAGGTGATTTAAAATTAAAAATATAAGCACCGTCATCTCGCCCATTATAACCCTGTAGAAAAGTGACTTCCGCAGTTCCGCATATCATATCGTCATCGTTTTGGAAATGCTAACTTCATCTTTGTAGTATTATTTTCAAGACTATTTTGCACATGATTTGTTTAATTTTGCACAGGCCTATTTTTACAAAATGCCATAAATGTTGGTGAATTGTCAGGTATGCGTCTTCCTTGTTCTTTTGGCATCAGTTTATTATTATCAGGCATAAGTGTGATTGTTGATTTGATGATGCCAACGTACAGAACATGAAATAACGGTGGAGTGTTAAAATGTGTATACATTTTAACACTCCACTGTGTGTGTTTTCTTAGCCAATATACAGGAAGAAAAGAGAACAACTCAACTTGCTTTCAAATATCAAGCTGGAAAGATGGTAAGTTGATGACAGATTTAATTGCCTATGCACCTTTATTTCAATTTAATGCAGCATTGTACTGTGAGCCAATTTATGAGTTATAACCAAAAAGCTTCCTCGAAACTGTGTATTAATTATTCACTGATTGATATTTTGACTGACAGGTGCCAAGACTCGGGGGAACCTAGATGGTGAGTAGCGCACCTCCCTCTCTCACCCCACCCTCTCCCCTCTCTCCCCCTCCCTGTTACCCCCTGTACGTACTACCCCAAACTACCCAGTTCTTACACCATGTACTGCCCCCAAACCACCCTGGCTGTTACTCCCTGTACTGTCCCAAGTTGCCCAAACACTGCTCAAACACTCAATAATTGTATACATTCATCGGGGACTAAAAACAATGTAATGTATAAATAATTAGTTTTACAGGTGATAGTAAAATAGGTGCTAGTATAGTTTTGAAGGTGCTAATTGATTTGTATTTTGTTATTTGTATTACTCAGGCCAGCTAATATGGAGGTATGACCGGAGAGAGTCTGTCATATTCCTTATGTGCCAAAAGAAAGAGAACCTTTCTATGAACCACCAAGTGAGTAAACATTCCAGATGGATCATTAGACTGGGATCAAATTGACGATACCCTACTATCTAGTTGGTAAGAATCACCCCACTTTAAACTAGGACCATCCCATCATGACCAACACTTAGGTTGGAACCTGTGGTCTAGTTGGTAAGAGTCACCCCACTTTAAACTAGGATCATGACAAACACTTAGGTTGGGACCTGTGGTCTAGTTGGTAAGAATCACCCCACCACTAGTATGTACTTTGATGTGACTGTATGTTGATGCTTGATTTCAGCTGGTTACGAGAAGATGCCTCAGCCATCTGCTGAGGGAGAAGGGAGAGTCGTGTACTACTGCCCACCGACCAAAGAATCATATGTAAGGCCATCATAATTCAATTGAAGACAAAAAAATAACGATAATCTTAGTTTAAAACAACCAACTTTTTTGAATCAAACATATGTATTGTGCTGATAGCATTTTTTTTACCGAATATCAATTTTAGTTTATAGTTTAACCTTTAACCTTTTAGTTTCTGAGGTCAAGGGTCGGAGGTAGCCGAAGTGGTTGTCCAATGAGAGCAGTCAAGATCAAGACTGTAGAAGATGCCACGCTCGTCTTTGAGGCAAGATTCGAGAGTGGGAATCTCATGAAGGCAACGCAAGTGTAAGTGGTATATTCACAAATTTAAAAGAAAAATGTTGAAGTATGTACTAACACAAAACCTCCTGGCATCAACATAGTGGTTATATCATCTTAAAATAATATAACCATAGAGCACCGGAACAGCGTTACAGAGGTCGCAGGTTTAAACCCAGCTTCTCAATTCCATTATTCAACTGTAACATTAGTTATAACAATCTGTGAATTTTTTCAAGTACGTATTCAACTTAATGAATTATTTTTTGTTACTGTTAGTTGTGAGAATGAGTATGAGTTACAACTGCGCTATGATCTGTAAGTACACCAAGAAACACACACAGTGGTATTACTTCAGAATACAGAACATGAGACAAAGCTTCAAATATCGATTTACAATCACCAACTTTATGAAGGTAAGTGGACATATGTACCGGACAAAGTAGTCTTGCAAAGTTAGAACTTCAAGACAAGTTATCATAGTTATTACCCTGTTTTCATTAAATTGATTTGGGTTTTTGAAAAAGATACCTCTAGGATCTAAAGCCTTTTTTTTATAAACAGTACATACTCAGTGTTACCACCAAGCTAGCCGGGTTGACTGGTTCAAATCTGATATACATGTAGCAGAGGGTACGTACCGCAATCAAACTATTCATAAGATGTCATTATGCAGCGTTCTAGCTTTTGATTTTGATTTTTTATGTCTGTCCATTCAGTGAGGAATTTGTAGCAGTTTTGTTTATTTTTTAATTTGTTTTATTCTTGCATAGCCTGGAAGTTTGTACAACAATGGAATGAGACCGTTATTTTATTCGGAGATTGATGCACAACAGAGAAACATTGGGTGGCATAGAGCTGGTGAAAATATCAAGTATTACAAGAACTATCTCAAGTAAGTACCGGTACTGACTACATCCTTAAATTAGTAGCTAGTTTGTAAGATGCGATGGGTAGGTAGAGAGAAAAGAATATGAAGAGGCAGTGAAGATATAAAGTGTTACAAGAACTATCTCAAGTAAGTACTGCATCCTTGGATTAGTAGCTAGTTTGTAAGATGTGATGGGTAGATGCTAGCTGTCTCGTTTTCTTTCTTCATTAGGAGATCTGAGGGCAAAGCTGACAGGAATTTCTACTCATTAACCTGGACGTGTGTCATTCCTCATGATAACGATGTGTGTTACTTTGCTCATTGCTACCCATACACCTACTCAGACTTACAGGTGAGTTGATAGTCATTCATCGGTAAAGAGTAAAACCTAGAATAATTGTGGGGTATTCCATTTTAAATGCTCTTTATGTTTTGTTTTATTCTGACAGGATCATCTTCTGAACCTGTCCAACGATCCTGTATCTAGTAAGTTCTGTAAGAAGAAGATTCTGTGTCGGTCGCTGGCTGGTAACATTGTTCACATCTTAACAATCACATCACCTGCTAAGGACCCAGAAGATGCTAAGGTATGTTGTCTCCACCTACTTGTTACTTATTTTTAAAAGTAGCTGGTGCGAATCTAACTGTTATCACTTTAATCAGCCTAACCATTGCATTTCTGATATGATTCTACAGGGCATAGAATCACTTGGCCATCGGAAAGACTGTCCGTCTCAGCCCAGTTCCCCCCTACTTCCCCAGTGACAAAATCGTTATCCAACCCTGAAGTCCAGTTTAAAAAATCTTCTTAGCCATTGGGTGTTGACGTTCTCTCAACACAAACTGCTTCTCAATAAATGTTGTCCCGGCCCGCTTATCTCCAACAAAGATACATTGTATTTACTTACACTAACCCTCGCCTGGCAGTTATTTAATTTATTTAAAAGGCGTTGGTCAGTGTATTTCTCGAGCGAATTTATTTATTTCGCCAGATTCGTTCCCCTATACGAATTTGGCGATAATTAAGAGCGCCCTCAATAAGCCCGGATATATACGGACGGCGCGCCGCGGAACAAATAAACGGCTAGCTTGGTCTTGGATCAAGACTATCTATTTTGTGGAAATTGTCAAAGCCCGTTACATTTTTTTATTTTTTATTTATTTTAGGATAATATTCTGATAAGACTTATGTTTCTGATTTTTGGGGACTTTTCTTATGATTTGGGAAACCTTTTTTACCCCTTGAACTTGTTATTTGTTACTTTATTCAGACAGCATGATATCAATCTCTTTTTTTGATGATGTGGTGGCTCTGAAAAGAGCTGGTTGGTTTTTCTTGTTCGAGATCTTGTCTGGACGTCTGGAAAGCCGTCAAAGTCGTCATCCTCGCTGTCGCTATGAAACATAGCCAGCAACTCGTCGTCAAGTTTTGTTGCTCGACGATCGGCTGTCTCTTCCTCCGCGATGTCTTCACCATGGATGATGTTCGCCTGCCTGTTTTACAGCAGCCCATGCCCGCAAGACCCAACACAGACATCAGCGAAGGTTGCCCGTTGCATTCTCCCCGTCTCAGTGTAGGAGTGGATTCCTTCGGACATCCTATCCTCCCACTCTTCCCAGATGTGGCTCTTGAAGATCTTGTTGACGCTGATGTCCAGTGGCTGCAGCTTCTTTGTCATTCCACCGGGAATGACTGCCAGGATGGTGTCGTGCTGCTTCTTCAGGATATCCCGAACACCTTCGTCTTTGTCAGCCGTCGTGGAGTCTAGGACGAGAAGGGACTTCTTGTCAAAGAACGCTGCTGGTCTTGACTTGAAGCAGCGCTCGATCCAGTGCTTCATGGCACTGGTGTTCATCCAGCCTGCATAAGGGAAACAATAAAAAAATGTAGTTAAATAAAGAGAACAATCTAAAATCTATCGATACAATATTTTCGGTTTAAATTTAGAAACTTTTCAGCTAAAATAAAGCACTTCGTCATTAAAAATGAGTTTTGTTTGCACTTGTGAATTATGCTAAATTTGAATTAATAAAAACTTACCTTTCTTGTTGCACATGACGACAACACCCGACGGCAGCTTGTCCTTTGGGATGGTCACCCGTTTGAAGATAAGCATAGGCTTCAACTTCTTCCCGCTGGCAGTGCAGGCCAGTACCGCCGTGAAACTGGTCTTTTCGTGGCCAGTTGTTGTTATGGTGACCGTCTTGTCACCTTTGGTGGTTGCTGTTCGGTCATCGGGGCGTCGAAAGTCATCGGCACCTCGTCCATGTTGAAATTAAGTCGCTTGATATTGCTTGATATTGCGGTCGGTGAAGAGATTGAAGTTGGTCATTTTCTCCTCCCAGTCGTCTGGAGTTCTCTACCCCATGGACAGACCAGCCCGTTTCATGAACCGATAGCACCAACTCGGGCCACCGACAAACTCCACCAAACCCCGCTCCTTGGCAAAGTGACTGGCCTGCTGTCTAATCATTACAGTGGTTACGGCCCTCCCACTTTTTCTCTGATCTATGACAAACTGTGCCAACTGTGTCTCCAGGTCAGGGAACTTGGTTATTGTGACGGCCTCTGTGAGCCTCCTTACCTTGACCCTGCTCTGCCCCCTGGTGGTGCCATTCACTCCTACCAGTAGTGTTTTCTCTATCTCACCCACTGACCTCAAGAGGTCAGTGATCTCACCACATGGACTCGGCAGACATCTTGTTCATATTGATATATTTCTCTGTTATTTCACCATTATTAAGCAGCATCATTGCACATGTTATAGCCACTTTTCCTGCGAATGTGACCCATTCCTGAACCACAGTTTTGTGAGTAGTTTTCTTTTCCATTACTTTACTTTAGACAGTTTTAAGTAACTTTAACTGAAATTAGTTCATGACCCATCATGATGGTAGTTATTGGTACAGTGTTAACGTTGTACATGAAATTGTGTATTTGACATTTGTTCATCGTATGCTGAACTAGTATTAGTTGTTTGAATCGCGTAATGCTTTTCCTGAACACGCTTTAGTATTCCATTTAGCTTTTTGTGTTTCTAAGAAAGAGATTTAGATGGGATATTTTTGGATCCCTTGTAACCTTTGAAATTGCAACCTTTTAAATTGCAAGACATTTAGTATTGTTTTCTGTTTTGTATTTTTACAGTTCACCGTGTAATAAAAGGATTTGGAAACTGAAGCTCCGCCCTTCGGCCATATTTCTTTGTTCTACGGTTGACACTAGCTGATCGAATAAAGTTACCGCTTGCCATTTAAGCTACACTTTTAGTGACATCAGTACAGTGAAAAAACTGTGATGAACCAACTACAAATTAATACTCCTCAGTAATTTCCAGCGGTCATCACGCAAACCATCTATCATCGCCATGGCAGATGCTCTTCTGAGTCAGACTGATCTCGATGCCCCTGACCCCGAAACCCGACACCAGGAGCCAGGCATGGAGGACTTGCATGTACATGGTCGACCGCAGAGGGAAAGACACCCTACTGCGAAGGCCCTGTACAACAACATAATGACAACTGAAAAAAGCTTGCATCATCAGTGGAGGAAAACATCTCAAAACCTAGAGAACCTTAGTGACGCCCCCGATGAACATGCTGTCATCCTTCACCACCTTTCTAGCGCCCGTTCCACACTGCAATCATATACCGAGATGTGGTCTAAGCTGGACAAGCTCTACGGAGAAGACCACACTGGTGAATTCAAAGATGGCGCATACCATACAAAGATGAACTTTCTTGAGAAAGCCAACTACGCAAATAACATTATTTCCCAAGGAACGGAGAGATTGTACCAATTAGCCCTCGAGACTCGCTCTAGTCTTTCTAGCTCCAGTACTTCTCAAAGATCCCAAAAGTCAACATCGTCATCAGTCCATAGTGCCAAGGTACAGGCACTTGCGGCTGCCGCAGCTGCCGCCCAAAATGCCGCATTTGAAGAGGTGATAGCCAAACGCACAGCAGACATGAAAGTTTTACAAATGACTAGCGAAGCCGAACGGAAGATCGATCAGACAAGACGAGAAGTCGAACAGCAAACAAAATTAGCAACAGCTGAGGCAGACCTGCGAATTCTCCGAGCACATCAAGCGGCAGCTATAGAAAAGGCACGATTTGACGCCCTCCAGCAAGCTGATCAAGAAGACACAACAAAGGACCCCCTGACATCCCCCCATCAGTCTTCAAATGACCACGCCCTACGGTTTCTGAATCTTTCCGACAAAGTGGTTGATGCTACTCCGACCTCCCAGCTCCGAGCCTCAGCCACACCCTTTCAGCCATCCGCGGAACAGACAGCGGTCCCGCTGCCGACTCCTAGTGGTGCTTTACTGACTACGCCGGAGCCCCCCCTGTCTGTAAAGCCGACCCCGCCGTCGACATCCAGTGATGCTTTATTGACCACGCTGAACCCCCCTCCCCTGCCTGCGACACCAATCGATGGAGCGAATCCTCTGCTCGATCTCACTCGAGAGATATCCGACACCCTCGCTCGTCAACGCCAGCCTACCCACGAGCCTGATTTATATGACGGGGAACCCATTATGTTTCAACCATGGCGCTGCGCATTCGAGACCATGGTCAACCACGCCCACACACCAGCCACGCAGAAACTAACCTTTCTCGCCAAATATACCAAAGGGGAGGTGAGGAAACTGGTAGATAGATTTCGACATCGCTACGTTTCTAGCCCCGAGATCGCCTATCGAGAGGCGTGGAAGGAGCTGGAAGAGAGGTTTGGAAACAAGACCAGCATCACCACCGCAATAATCCAAAAGCTCACTAATTTCCCCAAATTGAGGCCAGAGGAAAACCGCAAGCTCCAAGAGCTGGCCGATCTATGTACACTAGACTCTCGTTAGTACGAAAACGGATATAACGAAATTCCGGTTATTACAAACATTATCCTTGGTCCCAGCAAAACTGTGCACCTTTCTATTGGGTCGGATAATACGAAATTTGGATATAACGAACACTTTGACGAGGTCCCGCGGAGTTGGTTATAACGGGAGTCGACTGTATAGACGCGGCCGCCCAGATGAATGACCTGCCAGACCTAAACATTCTCAACTATGCACATAATTTACACCCCATCCTCGAGAAGTTGCCCACATTCATCCACAATGCCTGGCGGAAGCGCGCCTCGGAGCACAAAACGACAAATGGTATAATTACCCTCCATTCACCGTGCTGGCTGAATTTTTGAAGCAAAAGGCTAGGCTCCACAACGACCCTGAGCTTTACCCATCAAGCAAGACCCAACCAGACCAGAACCGTCTCCATCCATCTTCCGAGAAATCAAGCACAGACAGGAGCCACGAATCCTCACTTCGTGTTCTGGCGACTTCGACACCCTCAAAATCGACACCTGCGCCGCAATTCCGAGCCAAAGAGAAGTGCCGATTTCACGACGTGAAAGGTCACCACCTGTCCGAATGTGTTGCTTTCAGCAGAACGTCTATTCAGGAGAGGCGGCAGTTCTGCAAAGACAGAGGCCTGTGCTTTAAGTGCGGTGCCAACCACAGGATAAAAGACTGCGAAACAAAAGTGCAGTGCAAGAAATGCAGAAGTACCGAACATGCGCCCTTCATGCACATCTCTCAGAGACCGAACGACGGGGAGGCCCAGAATGAGAAACCCCCAGCAGATAGCCGCGAGGACGTAGATGCTAACACAAAGTGCACCCGGTACTTGACTTGTTCCTCGGCACGATCTTGCTCCAAGATCGTTCTCTGCAAAATATACCACAAGGATCGTCCTTTAAACTCCATCCTCGGCTATACGGTGCTGGACGACCAGTCTAATGCCTGTTTGGGGGGCCCAGGAGTATTTAAGGCACTTGACATTGCAGGCCCAGTTTTTCCATACAAACTTTCTACCTGTGGAGGAGACAAAATCACAGTTGAAGGAAGACGAGCGTGTGGTTTGATTGTTGAAGCGCAAGACGGGCAAACCGAGCAGCTGCCTACGGTTATCGAGAACGCCTATATCCCCGGCGACAGGAGCGAGATTCCAAGCCCTGGTCTCTGCGAAGGCTTTCTCCACCTCAGAGCAATTGCTGAAAAGATACCAGAGGTGAGAGAAGACACCAACATCATCCTTCTCATCGGAAGAAATTGCCCCGAGCTGCTGAAAGTGAGAGTCACGTAATGGTCCAAGAGGAACACCATGGGCACAACGTACAGACCTAGGCTGGACTGTCTCTGGCCAAGTTTGCATGAGTGGCGCACAAGGGAAAGTACACGCCTCCATCAAACGCACCATCCTTCAGCCACAACCTGATGGCCCAGATATCTGCGAGAATCACATCTATGTGAAAGAGATGTTCTCATTAGCCCGCCAGAACAAGACAACGACGGATATATGCATAGAAACTCCGGAGGACAACTTGAAGGCCCCGTCGATCCAAGATCAGCACTTTCTCAACATCTTAACAGAAGGTGCCCACACCAACTCACAAGGAAACCTAGAGTTTCCTCTACCCTTCAAGGAACAGCAGCCAATCCTGCCCAACAACCGTCCTCAGGCCCAAAGCAGACTGGACAGCCTTCTAAAGAATTTACGTCGTAAACCAAGGATGATGTCGGACTACGTAGCCTTTTTTGACAAGATCCTAACTAGGAACCACGCCAACCGAGTCCCTGAGAAGGAGCTGTCCGCCCCACCTGGAGCGGTATGGTACTTTCCACACTTCGCCGTACATCATCCCCAAAAGACAGGAATCAGAGTGGTACGTGTTTGATGCTAGTGCGGAGTTTAAAGGCATCTCCCTCAACAAAGCACTCCTTCAAGGACCAGACTTGATGAATAGCCTGTTGGGGATCCTCCTGCGATTTAGGCTAGGCAAGGTTGCGGTGATGGGGGATGTGGAGCAGATATTCCACAACTTCTATGTCAACTCGGAACATCGTGACTATCTGCGCTTCTTGTGGTTTGATGACAACGACCCCACAAAACAGGAATACAGGATGAATGTACACCTCTTCGGCAGTATTGCATCGCCTGCAGTAGCAACATTTGGCCTTAGAATGGTTGCCGATGAGTGCGAATCTACTCATGGAGCTGACGTGAGGGATCATCCACCACGATTTCTATGTAGACGATGGGCTTATAAATTACCTCTCAACCAGACGCGCACACCGCCATAAACCTGGTCCAGCGCAGTAGAGACGCCCTGGCCACCAATAACTTACGCTTCCACAAGATTGCCTCCAATAGCAAGGAAGTCATGAACGCCTTTCCCCAAGAAGAAAGATCCAAGGACCTGAAGTGCATAGACCTCTGCCAAGACGAGCTACCTACCCAAAGGTCGCTTGGAGTGTATTGGTCCCTCGAGCGAGACACTTTTACATTCCAAGTCGACCTGCAAGACAAACCTTTCTCACGACGGGGAGTACTTTCAGTAGCAAGCTCCATTTACGACCCATTAGGTCTAGCAGCACCAGTCACCATCGAAGGGAAGTTCATCCTGCGCGAGCTTATGACAACCTTAAAAAAGGAGCAAAACTCGCCTCAGGATCTTTGGGATCGACCGCTCCCTGAGAGTTGTCTTCCAAGATGGACCCGCTGGCGCAACTCTCTACGCAACCTACAAGACATCCACGTTCAGCGCTGTTATCAGCCTACTGACTTTGGCCAAGTCGACAGAAGAGAAATTCATGTCTTCTCCGACGCCAGCGAGCGAGCAATATGAGCGGTCGCCTACCTAAGGCTTGTCAACGAGAACAACCAGCCACATGTGTCCTTTCTTCTAGCAAAGGCGAAAGTCACGCCTACCGACACGGTTTCCATACCACGACTGGAACTGTGTGGTGCGGTGCTAGCAACTACGCTGGTGCAGGCTGTTGAGCCAGAGATCGGAGGGCGAGCAACTATCGACAGTATTACCTACTACACTGATAGCAACGTAGTCCTAGGCTACATTTCCAACCGATCTAGGTGTTTCCATGTGTACGTGGCAAACAGAGTGCACAAAATACACAAAGTGTCAACACCAAGCCAGTGGCATCACGTGCGGACGGACGAAAATCCCGCGGACCTCGCATCACGCTCGGTCCCCGCCCACCAACTCGGCACCTCAATCTGGTTTAGAGGGCCAGACTTGCTCTGGCAGCAAAACATCTCTTCGATGGACATCGAGACATTGGCTAGTCAAGCAATTCCACTCGACGATGACGACTCCGAAATACGGAAGGAAACTCGTGTCAGCCACACGAATGTTTCTCGCTAACCCAAAGGTCCGGTCACCCTGAGCAGTGGGCAACAGCTAGGTTGTGATAGGTTCTCACGCTTTTCTACCTGGACATCCCTAAGAAGTGCGGTTGCAACCCTGATATTCGCAGCAAAAACCTTCAAGTCGAAAGCAAAAGGGACGAGTAACGACAACCACGAAGTCGACAAACCTCGCAGACATATATCAGTCGAAGAGCTCCACAAAGCCGATTGTGTGATCTTCCACGCCGTACAGAACAAGTACTTTGGCGAGGAACTAGCCAGCCTCAACCCTGATAATGATCTGGAGCAAGCTTCGAGCAACACCATAAATAAGAGAAGCCCCTTGTACCAACTAAGCCCGTTCATCGACGACGACGGTCTCATCAGAGTCGGAGGTAGATTGCGAAGAGCCGACCTCGTCATCAGATCCTCCTTCCAAAGAACAGCCATATTTCAGAACTAATGGTGAAACACTTCCATCAAGAGGTCAAACACCAAGGACGACATTTCTCCTTTGCCGCTATATGGGCGGGAGGCATCTGGATCGTCGGTGCCCACGACCTCGTCAGGAGTGTCATCAACCAGTGCACCATCTGCAGGAAGCTAAGAGGCAAGTTTCTAACTCAAGTCATGGCTGACCTACCACAAGACCGGCTCGAACCAACGCCCCCCTTTACCAACGTCGGGACGGATGTATTCGGACCGTGGACTATCGTGACAAGAAAAACTAGAGGTGGCTCAGCAGATTCCAAATGATGGGCCGTAATCTTTACCTGCCTCTGCACAAGAGCCGTCCACATCGAGGTCATCGACGCCATGGACACCTCGGCCTTTATCTCTGCACTTAGAAGATTTGTCGCAGTTCGTGGACCGATCGCAAAGATCAGATGCGACAGAGGCACAAACTTCGTAGGTGCCAAAGGTGAGCTAAACCACGAACAAGTTGGGCGATACTTAACTACCCAGAGTTGCGAGTGGGTCTTCAACCCCCCCACATGCCTCACATTTCGGTGGAGTTTGGGAGCGGCCGATAGGAATCATCCGACGTGTCCTAGAATCGATGTTCGCCCAACTAGGAAAACATCAGCTAACCCACGACGTACTGGTGACTTTTATGGCCGAAGCATGCGCAATTGTCAACTCGCGACCTATCACTACCATCTCTTCTGATGCCAACGACCCACAGGCACTCACTCCTGCCATGCTACTGACCCTGAAGACTCGACAACTTCAGGCACCACCGGGTGACTTCGTCAAAGAAGATCTCTGTGCAAGACAACACTGGCATCGTGCCCAGTATCTTGCAGATCAATTCTGGCTTCGATGGCAAAGAGAGTACCTCCAGAGCTTGCAGTGCAGACAAAAGTGGAATGACACACGGCCCAATATCCGTGAAGGAGACGTAGTTCTGGTCCGAAGTAAGGAGCTTACAAGGAACGACTGGCCCATAGCCCGAGTAACCAAGATCTACCCCAGTGAAGATGGCCACGTTCGCAAGGTGGACCTCGTCGTCTGCAAAGATGGAGATAGACGACAATATCACAGACCGATCTCCGAGCTTGTTCTCATCGAGAATGCAACCGACTCCAAATCACATCCCACTACAGAGTGATTGGTGGACTTTCTAAGCAATTGACTTGCCTGGTTAACCGATAAAAACTCACTCTCTCCATTTTTAGACGGGGAGTGTGACGGCCTCTGTGAGCCTCCTTACCTTGACCCTGCTCTGCCCCCTGGTGGTGTCATTCACTCCTACCAGTAGTGTTTTCTCTATCTCACCCACTGACCTCAAGAGGTCAGTGATCTTGCCACATGGACTCGGCAGACATCTTGTTCATATATATTGATATATTTCTCTGTTATTTCACCATTATTAAGCAGCATCATTGCACATGTTATAGCCACTTTTCCTGCGAATGTGACCCATTCCTGAACCACAGTTTTGTGAGTAGTTTTCTTTTCCATTATTTTACTTTAGACAGTTTTAACCAGTTCGCGCCGGGATTATTTTAACATCGCCGAGCCGACGGGCGGGATTATTTTTAACGAAACTCGATCCGAAGCGTGTTCAGGCTGATAGTGCTGGGTAGCACACCCACGCATTTCCGGCCTTGCGCGCTGCTGACATACATTTCCGAACTTGAACTTGGCGTATTTATTCGTCATCCGTTTTGAATTTGGGGAAATTTTCGCGTTTATATTCGTCATCCGGCGCGAACTGGTTAAGTAACTTTAACTGAAATTAGTTCATGACCCATCATGATGGTAGTTATTGGTACAGTGTTAACGTTGTGCATGAAATTGTGTATTTGAAATTTATTCATCGTATGCTGAACTAGTATTAGTTGTTTGAATTGCGTAATGCTTTTCCTGAACACGCTTTAGTATTCCATTTAGCTTTTTGTGTTTCTAAGAAAGAGATTTAGATGGGATATTTTTGGATCCCTTGTAACCTTTGAAATTGCAACCTTTTAAATTGCAAGACATTTAGTATTGTTTTCTGTTTTGTATTTTTACAGTTCACCGTGTAATAAAAGGATTTGGAAACTGAAGCTTCGCCCTTCGGCCATATTTCTTTGTTCTACGGTTGACACTAGCTGATCGAATAAAGTTACCGCTTGCCATTTAAGCTACACTTTTAGTGACATCAGTACAGTTATGCCGATCCGGTTGGCCCTCTTGTTCCGCGGTGTTTTTTCCAATGTCGTTCTGCTCTTTCTCCACTTTCGCACCATGGATTTATCTACTTTGTGCTCCCCGCCCAGCTGCCCGATTGCCGTGTTGCTCGCTCTTCGCCGTGAAGCCATTTCTTAACTAATTTGTACCTGACAGCAAAGATAACTTTTTGAAAAGAATATAGCCACCATTTCATACATGCCAGTGTTACATGGTTCTCGGACAGTTTACTGAAATATAGGACAAAGAAGGGAGAAAGCATGAGAGCATGTCCATTCACTTACTAGAACAGTATAGAAGTGTTTAATATTCAAATCATGAACTATAACTATAAACACGATGAAGAATATATAAAATCATCTTAAACTTGTGCTCAGCTAAATACTAAATAATTAAATCACTTAATTCACAAAAACTAATAGTCAAGAAACAAAACATTAAAACCGTGTGGCCGAAACTAATAACCACCTAAATAAACTATGGAGTAACAACATTCCAAATTCCAGTGACCCGATGTCCAGCTCTGGGCCATACTCCCTAATTGTGAACACAGCTGTCATTATTCTAGACTTTGGCCACCCATATCCACCCTTGGGAAATAAGAACATTCCTCCATGGGTCCCTACTATTAGTACATGTACAGCGTAGGCCCTATTCACTCTTTCCAGCCACACGCGTGCCTGCATTCACCCCAACTTTATCTACACAACTTTGTAACTGAACAACTTTCACTATTCTTGCATATTTACAAGTACATGAAGTATACAATGATGAGGACTACATTCATAACTTCCTTGCAGTTCCTACCAAATTTACATTCAGGGTAAATACAAAGTGTCAAATCAAACTCTTTCAGCTTCAAAGTATTAATGAACTTCTTCTATTTAGAATAACTTTATGTTCTTTAGCTAATTAAATGAAAGCAAGGATAATTCTTATACAGTTTCTAACCCAAACCTACCTCAATGTTCTACATGTAACGAACAACTAAATCTCTAAACTTAATTGGTAATCTTTATGTTCAATCATTACTAAATTTATCAAGAAGGAATTACCTTGTAGACAGCATTCATGAACAATTCTCTTTTTACAATATCTAAATGAGATAAGAAAAGTTAACACATACCTGAAATATAGGACAAAGAAGGGAGAAAGCATGAGAGCATGTCCATTCACTTACTAGAACAGTATAGAAGTGAAAGGGCATGCAGACATACCGACCCAGATCTTTGGACTATACCAACATTGTACGGGGAGAGGGGTATAATTGATCTGTGACCCAGATCTTTGGACTATACCAAAAGTGTCCGTGTGTGGCTTAATACACAGGGCTCTACACAAGCCTAAACCTGAAATGCTGGAACAACACTGCAAGAGCGCGGTCAGCGACCACTCCCCAAAAGCTGGAACTCTCACACTATATCGACCCAACACCCCAGTTCAAACAATTATTTAATTAAATTTCACTTACTCCCGAGAAATAAAATAGAGAATAGAGTGTTTGTGTTCAATTTTATGTGTATTCGCATATCGCGTTTCAACAAACACGGCGCATACATACAACCAAATAATGCACGTATTTGAAATGTTTTGGTTTTTTTGTCAAAGATTTGGAATATCGTGATGTTCAACAGACACTTGGCTCTGGGAATCTAAGTGACAACTCGAAAATTGTGACAGAAATTAAAAAAAACACCAAAAAAAACACCAGCGGTTGTGTTTTATTCAAACAGCTCCGTTGGTTTCTTTATCCAAGACCCCAGACCAGCCTTCCCAAACCCTCGCACCATAACTGCCTTGGCTTGGTTGTAATCTTCAGCCTGGGCCTTGGCCACAGCATAGGTCTTGGGCGGCAGCGAATGGGCCGGCATGGCTATTTTTTTGACCGGCCCGTTCCCCGATGGGTCTGTCCATCGACTTCTACGTCAACGGTAAAAATCGGGGTGTGTAAAAACAGTTGCTCTTGCTGATGGGCCGGTTGAAAGACCAGACCAGGCTTGATCTCATTTAGATGCCAGACGACACTGCGGAGATGGTGGAGCTTGTGTTGTCAGAATGATGGAATGGGAACAAGCGATGAAGGACATGATCAAGAAAATTATGCATTATGGCATTCTTGGGCATCGGAGGGCCACGGGCGAGTTTGTGCCTACTCTTTTTACCCTTGGCCTTTTGCGCATCGCCTCCGTTCCCCATGTCTTCGTCCTCATCTTCACTCTTTCTTTTGGCTAAAGTTGCAAAAAGGAGAAACAGAAAAGGTTAAATATAATAAATTAAATAAATAAATAAATGGTTCATTTTTAAAAGAAACCTGACAGCCATAGGCTGAATAAGATTTCTTGTTATAATTCATTAACAAAACTCTTTTTTTTTTACCCTTGGCCTTTTGCGCATCGCCACCGTTCTACATGTCTTCGTCCTCACTCTTTCTTTTGGCTAAAGTTGCAAAAAGGAGAAACAGAAAAGGAAATAAATTAATAAATAAATAAATAAATAAATAAATAAATAAATGGTTTATTTTCAAAAGAAACCTCTCAGCGATAGGTTGAATTACGTTTCTTTTTACAATTCATTAACAAAATAAAATTAAACACAGTACTGTACAATCAAAATATAAAAATGTGCACATAAATATAATAAATTTAGAAAATGGCAACTAGAACAGCTAAAAACAAAACATGAACTAGGGGAAAACAGACAAACAAATAAACAACACAACATATAGACAAAACACCAACAATAGTTGATAGACACATCATTATATAAAATACAATAAACTACAGGTGATTTAAAATTAAAAATATAAGCACCGTCATCTCGCCCATTATAACCCTGTAGAAAAGTGACTTCCGCAGTTCCGCATATCATATCGTCATCGTTTTGGAAATGCTAACTTCATCTTTGTAGTATTATTTTCAATTTTATATGTATTCGCATATCGCGTTTCAACAAACACGGCGCATACATACAACCAAATAATGCACGTATTTGGAATGTTTTGGGTTTTTTGTCAAAGATTTGGAATATCGTGATGTTCAACAGACACTTGGCTCTGGGAATCTAAATGACAGCTCGAAAATCACTTTCTGTGCTCCGTAGTCATATATGAGTCGATGTGGCCGGCTGCCAGCGGCTCGACTACGTTGTAGCCGCGTCCTTCGCAATTCAAATTGTATAATTGCTGGGCCCCTCTGAAAAACAGTGTTTCACTGAGAGGTTACCCCAGGCTCGGTGAGCCTCGCCAGGCTCGGTGAGCCTCGCCAGGCTCGGTGAGCCTCGCCAGGCTCGGTGAGCCTCGCCAGGCTCGGTGAGCCTCGCCAGGCTCGGTGAGCCTCGCCAGGCTCGGTGAGCCTCGCCAGGCTCGGTGAGCCTCGCCAGGCTCGGTGAGCCTCGCCAGGCTCGGTGAGCCTCGCCAGGCTCGGTGAGCCTCGCCAGGCTCGGTGAGCCTCGCCAGGCTCGGTGAGCCTCGCCAGGCTCGGTGAGCCTCGCCAGGCTCGGTGAGCCTCGCCAGGCTCGGTGAGCCTCGCCAGGCTCGGTGAGCCTCGCCAGGCTCGGTGAGCCTCGCCAGGCTCGGTGAGCCTCGCCAGGCTCGGTGAGCCTCGCCAGGCTCGGTGAGCCTCGCCAGGCTCGGTGAGCCTCGCCAGGCTCGGTGAGCCTCGCCAGGCTCGGTGAGCCTCGCCAGGCTCGGTGAGCCTCGCCAGGCTCGGTGAGCCTCGCCAGGCTCGGTGAGCCTCGCCAGGCTCGGTGAGCCTCGCCAGGCTCGGTGAGCCTCGCCAGGCTCGGTGAGCCTCGCCAGGCTCGGTGAGCCTCGCCAGGCTCGGTGAGCCTCGCCAGGCTCGGTGAGCCTCGCCAGGCTCGGTGAGCCTCGCCAGGCTCGGTGAGCCTCGCCAGGCTCGGTGAGCCTCGCCAGGCTCGGTGAGCCTCGCCAGGCTCGGTGAGCCTCGCCAGGCTCGGTGAGCCTCGCCGTGGTCAACTGCACCACGTTAACTATAATTTATACAATATAACCTGTTCACAGTAAGCTCTTTCTATACGGCGTAAGCCTCACACAGCTTATACAATATAATATCTTTACAACAAGTTATCTTTATACAGCGTAAGCCTCACACAGCTTACACAATTATAATTCTTACATGTGTTATAGTAATATAAAGAAACACAAGGTAAAGCAGGGTAATGAAACACTTAACAGGCAACCTCATTACATATTCACAGAGTAAGCCTCACGAGGTACCACGCACCTTGACCAGGTTCAGCTCACTGGCAGCGAGCACAGGTAAACCTCGCAGGTTCCATCATACACCTGAATAACTACAGTGATCAGAGAATAGCCCAAGGAAATCTGACTAGACCACACGGGACACTTAAACCGCTAACTCAGTAAACCTCTACGGGAACAACTAGCTCAACAACCAGGACTGCTCAGCCGACGCCACGCCAACAGGCATGAAACATACACCCAGCGTGCAAGCCCTTCGATCCCTCTAAGCTTCGCTAAATCCCCAACCAAGCGGTCTACCTCGCACGTTTAACCCAGGTCCCCGGTAATCTAACAACCAACTTTTACGCTGACTCACCGGTCAATCCCGTTCGCCAGCAATCCGCTAACGGCAACACTCTTTCGTATTTCTTCGGGTACTTCAGGTACTTGTTCTAGCATTGACGCCTTCTATGGAACTGACTGGAAACCGCGCGAAAGGCCCCAGATGTCGCGATAATGCGCTACGGCGATTGGTCACCACGCGCTAATTATATGTGCATTACCCGGGCAGAAGCCACGCGCTACGGTAATTGGTTGCTTCACCCTGATCATGCAGCAGCGCGTTGATGATTGGCCACTGCGCCATGTATCACGCAGCATGAGCGCGTGATCCTGCATAAGCAATATGTTTAGAATAACTAGACTCGAATACGAGTCGGCATATATACCCTGTTCCGTTACAGTATTCTTGGGCATCGGAGGGCCACGGGCGAGTTTGTGCCTACTCTTTTTACCCTTGGCCTTTTGCGCATCGCCACTATTCTACATGTGTTCGTCCTCATCTTCACTCTTTCTTTTGGCTAAAGTTGCAAAAAGGAGAAACAGAAAAGGTTAAATATAATAAATTAAATAAATAAATAAATGGTTCATTTTTAAAAGAAACCTGACAGCCATAGGCTGAATTACATTTCTTGTTACAATTCATTAACAAAATAAAATACATACATACATGTACTGTAACATACAAGAGGGAAAATTCACTGACCTGACAGCCAGCCATTGTAGTGCCGTAGCCTAGCCAGGAGAAAGGTGGCCGCAGGCTTCGTCATGGCGAAAGGTGAAGACATCAAAAATGCCCTGGTCATCAGCATCAGCTCGGGGACCAAATGCATCAACGGGAAATACTTGTCAGATCAAGGGCTAGCTGTCAACGACTCCCATGCAGAGATCGTCTCCCGACGCTGCCTGCTCCGATTTATGTACTCCCAGCTGGAGCTGGGCAAGTCCTGGGGAACCATTAGAGCGTTATGGTTAAGACTGGGTGACTGTTAAATTGTTAAACAACCCATAACATTATACAAATATTGACTGCTTCGAGTGGTATAGTAAAACTAGCCTCCCGAGGTGATCCATGGAGCATTCTATTTTAGAATGCTTCATGGATCACCGAGGGAGGCTAGTTTTGATATACATGTACATGTACCACGAAAATCGAAATAAAGCAGTCAATATTTGTTTTATAACCTCACTCACAGATTCTGCACAATTTAAGCTTCCTGAAAGTATAGTAATGACAAAAAAATCTCCGAATTATACGTCTCTCGATAATACGTGTGGTGTACTTTGTTTCCTTGAGGAAGATGGCGGCGCTTAACAACAGTGGCTATAAAAAGCCAAGCGCGTATAATTGCGCGCCTATCGCGCAACGCACTTTGCACGCGCGTTCATATAATCATGTACACTATCCTTCGTTCGACGGGCAACGCACCGCGCGCTCATTACGTTCTGTGCGCATACCAGGCAACGCGCTTAACAAAAAAAAGGGACTAAAAGTCTTTATTTGAAAGTATCAAGATTGACACTGGATATGCCTAATCTACATGGCCTATGGTATAACCCTAGGTAATTTTCTTTTAAAGGGTACTTGAAATCAAAATCTTTAATATGGCGAAATATACGTTTTAATAATGCTGAATACATAACAACTGCCAAAACTTCATATTTGTTTATGTTCGTTCATTAATCGTGACCCCAAAATTAAAAGCAATATGCGCCGTGCCCCGCCCATAAAAGATGACGTCACGGTAAGAATAGAGCGTGGCTGTACCAGGCTAAGCCTAGCCTTGAATACAAGGCTATGCTGTATCCGCAACGTGGGATCATCGTTTGCCACAACACTAAACGTGTACATAGCCGTATAGTATGTGTACATAGCCGTGCACATTATACGCATAATAATGCATTGCGGGCTATGTGCACGTTTGGTGTTATGACAAACGATGATCCCACGTTGCGGATACAGTGCAGCCTTGTATTCAAGGCTAGGCTTAGCCTGGTATATCCATGGAGAAATAAGATTTCTCCATGGTATATCCACGCTATAGTCTTATGTGACGTCATCTTTTGTGGGCGGGGCACGGCGCATATTGCTTTTCATTTTAGGGTCACGATTAATGAGCAAACCTAAACAAATAAGAAGTTTTTGCAGTATTCAGCGTTATTAAAGCGTATATTTCGCCATATTAAAGTTTTAAATTTCAGTTACCCTTTAAATCGATGAATGCTTTCATATAATTATTTTACTGGAACAGTTCGGGTGTGTACAAAATCCCTATACCGGTACCGAGGGCTAAATTTGCCCATAGTTGGTATTTTAGTCGGGCGCCGCGAAATCACGAAATCATCCTGTAGTTTTGAATAGGACCTGGCGGTCTATGTGTTTATGGGTGCACCACCCTAATTGAAGGGAGAATTTCTACGCGAGCTCATTTGCATGAAATGTGCCCCCCACAATTTCTTTTGAAAAGGGATGCCGTTTGGTGAAAGAAATGGTGGGATTGTGTAAATATAGCATAGAATCAACTCCTTGGTTTTTGAGCTTCAATCTGAGGGCAGACTTGACAAAATTACGGTTGAAAAATGGGTCCTAATTGCCCTAGAATGTGGAGGGATGCCATTTGTAAAATGGCTGCTTTCAGGATCGGGAAGTATCACTTTTCGGAAGGTAGTTTTCTTTTGGTGTGAATATTAAAAAATGTAATCGGCTAACCTACTAAAAATTGAAAAGAAATGGAAAGATAAAGACCAAGACAATAATCTGATTGTTGTTTGATAAACCCCAGTGATGTCGGTGTGCATGGAACTTGGTCCTAAACATTGTTGATTTTACACTGTTTTCAATGGGACTTGAATTAGGCCAGTGCACCCTTATATGTCTGTGGATGATGGCCACTATTTTTGTAGGGCGCCCTCTTTTCAAAAAAAGTTTCAGTGTTTTAGCGGTTTGGGAAGTATCATTTCGTTGAGAATTTCCAACTTGCGATACTCAAATCCCCAAAAGGATCAACTAAAGAGAAACAACAAAACCAGTGTTTGGTTACGAGTGCCAAAACGCACGACGTGTCCACCGGTCACACGTACATCACGTGATAGCGCAAACTGTCATCACGTACGTACGTAAATCTGGGGTGCGTCCATGGTTCCACTTACGCGAACTGTTTGCGCGAACGTTCGCCAACTAAACGTTTTGAGTTGGCGTTAGTTGAAGTCATGGAACGATATTTTAAAAACTACGTTTTCAAAATGGCGGCGCCCAGTGAAAGTGACATCGTTTGGTTCGCTGCTTTTTGTCCAACTCAATATTTTTCTTTAAAAGATCCCTGTGAATGCTTAAAAACAATCCACCGTTTATAACGAAAAGTATAAAACGTAAATAAAAACCGTGAAAAGAACACTGCCGTCTGCTAACCGCTTCGATCGCCATCATTAAAATACGTCACTGGCCAACAGCGAACAGCTCGGAATGTCGTTCGCCGTTTTCGCTAACGTTTGCCAACATAATTGGCGCCCTTTGCGTTCCACGGGCACTAGAGTTCGTGCGTTTTAGACCGTAAATTACCGTTGTACGCAAAACAAGCCAATCAGCACATGCGAGTGTTCGTGAGGTCAGCGGTGCTTGCGTTCCATCCAATGAACTATTGGGACTGTACCGTAGCTTATTGTTATTCATAATAAGGTTTGGCATACGATCTACATGATTATTATAATCATTAGTATACACACCCTCCCCCCGCTGGTCGCGTGACTGACACGCCAGATATGTACATGTACAATGGCGTTTGCAAGGACTAATCCCTGCTTCTATTGTTACAAGGCTAGGTACAATGAGATACGTACACGTGTACGTGGCGGGAATTTCAATGTTATTTTCAACATATGCAGGTTGTCTTGATCAAACCATTTTAAATGCAGGGAACACGAACGACTGTTTGTTGCTCACGCAGTGTCAGTGTGGTGGACATTGTACCGTAAAATGGGGAACCTTGGTCAATATGTTCAGACAATTTACTATATATTTCTGCATATTAAACAATAATGTTATATTTTCCGTGTTATGTTTTACAATAGAGTTGGGTTTGAGCCAACAAACATTTTTTGACCGTAAACAAAATCCGTTTGCACACAAAAAAAAATACAAATAAAAATCGATTTGATTACCCAAACACCCCAGACTTTTCTGAAAAGCTAAATTTGACGATTGTCCTCTATAAACACAATAAGTTGAATAAGTTTCCGGAAGCGTATTGTACGTTTGATACTCATTGAAAGGAATTCAGGGTTAGGGTTAGGGTTGATCAGATCGTTTGGGAAAAACATTTCTAAAATATCACATAAAATCCAGTTTGATGTTATTTTTCAACTCTTTCTTGATCATTTACAAAAATAATAAAAACCAAATGTCCAAAAATACTCGTAAAATCATCAACAAAAGATTGTATTTTGCATGTAGTGGCCAAAGTTACCCAGCATGACAAAGTTGCCCCATTTTACGTTATGTTTAGGGGTAGGTCACGGTGCATGTTTGGGTTCTGATGTGAGAGTTATTAATCCCTCAGCTTTTATCTCTGGGGTGGAAATGGAATACACCAGTTAAGGCATCCACGTTTTGGTACGTCTGACGGTAATACAAAAAAGTGGACGGCACTAATAATCATGATAGGGACAAACATCCCCTCTGGAAGCTGGTTTATATACTCTATACTTGGTGTAAGTAATTACCAGGCCTATGTGTCCCCTGCATCTAAAGTGGTTTGATTACAACCCGCCTGTTGAAAATACCCCATTGAAATTCCCGCCATGTACAGTACATGTACGTATCTCTATCTATCTATCTATCTATCTATCTATCTATCTATCTATCTATCTATCTATCTATCTTCTATCTATACTACAAAAGATGACAAATGCGCCATCTTGTCCCTGGGCGCCGCCATCTTGGAACGCAGGGCCGCGCCATCTTGGAACACAGGGCCGCGCCATCTTGGCGCCTGGTTGGCGCCATGTTGGCTTTTGGTCGGGCGACTCGTCGCCGCGCGCGTGTGCCGCCGGCGTCGGTGCGGCGGGGTGCCGGATCGTTCGCGACGGGGAATCCCCCGGGGAATAAGATTTAAAAGTGAGATTTAAAAGAAACGGACGTTACCGATAAACGCGTAATCGCTTTTCGATTGCCTGTCGATGTCTGCGGGCCTTTTTGCGTGAACTATTGCGTTATTTTTGCATTGTCCTTGCCCGGAGTTCGGGCCGAAGCCTTCCCGAAATCGTACTACCGTAACTCGGTTGCCGAATTGTTGGCTGTTTGCGATTAAGCGGCGGCTACATGCGTTACGCGAAGCCTTCGCAAATTGATTGTATCCGCCTTGCTTGCGCGGTGGCCGAGTTGGTGCCGAGTTTGTTTTTTCGCGATTGGGCGGCCCCGTCACGTGTTATTTGAGCTGGTGCCCCGATTTATACTTCCTTGGTTATTGCGGAGTAAACATAATACCAGTTGAGCGCCGGCTTCGAATTCGTGCGCGTCTACCACGTTTCAGTCACAGCTTGGGAACGTTAAAAAAGGATTTATTCCTTTCGTGTTGCCTTTTGGGCAAATTTCTTTACTTCACATTGTCGATACTTAAATATTACAACATTATGTGTCTAAAAACACTCCGAAACATATCGCTATTGCCTCAATTTCAACTTTGATCCCGCAAAAATGTAGCGAAATTGTAAGGCGATGGTGGATATGAATATGCAAATTAGAAACGTGACTGCATTACGTCAGTTGAGGGCGCACTGTCAGATGGCCGGCCTGTTGGGTTTTTTAATCAGGATTTTCACGATGATGTAAACTCAGAAATCCCGAAGTGGTTCGTATTGTTTCCCGTACGATTCCTGTTAAAAAATAACGAGACGCAGGCAGCATGCAAGCGAAGATGGACTGCCTATTGAGTATTATTAGTTCGAAAGTCGGGAAGTATTTTTACAAAGATTGTTTGTTATTCAGACTCGATGGTATTCTACGGAGCCCCTAAAGGGACATATGACGAATAAAAATCACCGTTACGAAATAATTTGAGTATTTTATTTCGTGCACTCAAAATAACTTATTTCGTGAGCTCGAAATGTTGTCGTGGCCACGAAATGACTTCTTGCGCTCCAAGAATATCTGTTCGTGAGCTCGAAATAATTTCGTGCGCTCGAAATACTTTCTAGCTGGTACTCTACTCGCTAAGTTTCGCGATTTGTTTGTCATACAATCCATTATGTTTTTAATACGTCAACAAGGTGTATAAGTTACGATTTCACCCAGCTAGCAGGTGCCGCGCGAAGCGCGGCATCCTGCTCGTCCCATTGAACCTTTTAACAATAGAAGCGGGCCGGGCGTTAATTGTACACATCTGGGGTGCGTTCCACTCCAGCGAACGTTGCCAACGTTGGCCAACGTTAGCGTTGTTCGCGTGAGTGGAACACAATGTGCGCCAATTATGTTGGCCAACGTTAGCGAAAACGGCGAACGACATTCCGAGCTGTTCGTTGTTGGCCAGTGACGTATTTTAATGATGGCGAAGCGGTTAGCAGACGGCAGGGTTCTTTTCACGGTTTTTATTTACGTTTTATACTTTTCGTTATAAACGGCGGGTTGTTCTGAGCATTCACAGGGATCTTTTAAAGAAAAATAATGAGTTGGACAAAAAGCAGCGAACCAAACGATGTCACTTTCACTGGGCGCCGCCATTTTGAAAACGTAGTTTTTAAAATATCGTTCCACTTCAACTAACGCAATCTCAAAACGTAGGCGACGGAACGTTCGCGCAAACAGTTCGCGTAAGTGGAACGCAGCCCTGGCCTTATTACGAATAACAACAAGCTAAGGTAGAGTGCCGACAGTTTATTGGATGGAACGCAAGTGTAACCACGAAAAATGGTACACTAGAAAAATACTAATAAATAAAAGCTAGAGGGATTGCAGTGAGAACCAAAGATCTAAATGAAGAGTCGCAGATTTTCCTTAAATAACTGGGGCAAGAACACTAAATTTTGCACTGAAACAACACTATGAACTTTTAATTAAACTTTGACCACTGGTGTTTGAACAACCCAGAATAGTTTACTTTAAGCCAGAGCAAATGTTAACTCCAGATTAAACTCAAAAATACAAAATATAAAAAAAGAAGTAAAAACCCAACACAGCACTAATAGCGAATTACTCTCTAAGCACAATCAGAACAAATAATGAATAGCCTGTAAATACAAAGAAAAAATGCAAAAGAAATGATTACAGGTCAAGTTACAAATAAACATTAAAAAAATATGCATTTCCAATTATACCATGCACAGTACACTTTTCCTGTACAAAACTATACTGGGAAAACTTAAGAGAAAATCATCTCTAGAGGTATAACTTCTGCTCCAGGTTGTACTTCAAGCGAACGTCGTCCTCGAAGCTGACCAATCTCTCCATTGGTGCGTGCAATGTCTATGCCGTCTGTATTTACGCACTGGAATGCCGAATACCAGTTGGCAGACTGGTAGGCTACCTTACACATACCATCCTGCTTCTCTTTTTTTGACGGTGGCAACTGGAGTTCTGCCAAAACTTTAAGATTATTTTCACATCCTTGTTTGGTGGCAGACAAGTTTGGCTTGTTCATGTGAAGAGATTGTGGCTTCTTGTCCTCTACGGGGTGCGTCCTCTCACATCTAATCCTTGGCTCGGAATCGCATAATCTATCATCCTGTGGTTTTAAAGGCAGATTCTGATGAAGTATTGCCTCCATTTTTATTGGGTGATTAAGGTGAGGCTTTGGCAAAATTGGGGTTTTGGAAGAAGCCGTTAAGTTAGATTTCTGTTGTAAAATTCCACTTTTAACATCCATGTCATGTTTAGAATCTTCAGACACAGCTCCCATTCTTGGATTCATAGATAGGTGACCTGGTTCAGTCTTAATGTCACCAGGGAATAGCTGATTAGAAACGTTTTTGACATTGTGTAGAGCCTTCACGTTTGTGGTGAATTGCTCCTGCTGATGCGCCTAGCGACCTCGGTGCTCTGCTGCCCTCTCCTGTTTGCTCCCGACTACGCATAAGCGGCAATATGCTGGAAGAGGGCGCCATTTTATGAAGACATCGCCGAACTTGATGACTTCTGTTCTCGACACATGGGGTGCGTTCCACTCCAGCGAACGTTGCCAACGTTGGCCAACGTTAGCGTTGTTCGCGTGAGTGGAACGCAATGTGCGCCAATTATGTTGGCCAACGTTAGCGAAAACGGCGAACGACATTCCGAGCTGTTCGCTGTTGGCCAGTGACGTATTTTAATGATGGCGAAGCGGTTAGCAGACGGCAGGGTTCTTTTCACGGTTTTTATTTACGTTTTATACTTTTCGTTATAAACGGTGGATTGTTTTGAGCATTCACAGGGATCTTTTAAAGAAAAATAATGAGTTGGACAAAAAGCAGCGAACCAAACGATGTCACTTTCACTGGGCGCCGCCATTTTGAAAACGTAGTTTTTAAAATATCGTTCCACTTCAACTAACGCCAACTCAAAACGTTGGCGAACGTTCGCGCAAACAGTTCGCGTAAGTGGAACGCACCCCTGGGCTGGGCTGGGCTGGAGTACCTCTTCTTCCTTCTGGTGGATCCAAAACAAAATAAACGTTACAAATACAAGTGGTAAGTCAATTTAGAAGATATTTTTTGAAAATGTAACATCAGTCAGCAATGTCTTTAGGAATTTAGGCTTGTAGGCTTGCAAATAGGCATACATTTCATGTATCTACCTTCAAACCATACCATGGTGGTAAGTCTGGCAGATGGCATTGATCAAGACTACAGCTTGGTTGGCTTGAGCATAGGCTAGCCTTATTGTGAACTACTGGAACAGAAAGATGCGGTGGAGTGGCAGATTTGCTATCATGGCATAGAACTCTTGCTTGCAAGACTTGACAGTTCTCCTCGGAAGTCTGGCCTTTTAGAAATCTGAAATGCAATTTGTTACATAAATTTTCAAAAAAGTTAACTTTAATTCTAACTTTACTCCCCCCAAAAAACAAAAAAAATTGTAAGTGGTATATTGCACAACTGCACAAGAACTACAGGGTAACGCAAGGCGATGACAGATTTACATTTAGTGAGCCACACAGGAGGCTTTGCAATTTAGTTTGCAATTTTTTGTTGATGAACTTGCTACCAATTTCAATGGAAATCACCGGATATAGGTCCAACAAATCTACCGAAACAGAAGTCAACTATACCCGAGATTAATAATAATTTGTGATCAGCTAAATCTTCCAAACTCCCCCTCCCCCCACCACTGACCTCAACACCTGGACAGATCATTGTCCATATTCTGCTGTGCTAACACTTGAAGTCGGCGCGAACTGGAAGTGCAACATGGCGTCACTGCTGTGAGCCAATGAAATGTCCAGTTGTAGAGGTCAGTGGATTTACCAACCAACTGAACTCTACACCTGGACATTTCATTGGCTCACAGCAGTGACGCCATGTTGCACTTCTCTGCATGCCGACTTCAAAATGAAACAATGGAGGATCTGTCCATGTATAGAGGTCAGTGCCCCCCACCCATATAATCAATAATGTCTTAATTGCAAACAAGTGTCATCACAACTCATCAACTTAAAGGAGGCTAGGCTAGCCCCATAATTAAATAGGTGGCTCAAATACTGGGCTACGTGGAGGTACAGTAGTTATGATCAGCCACACAATTATGGGGCTAAATTCCGCCCAGCCCTATGGCTATGCTTTTTCGTTACCTATCATCAGTTGCTCTGCCATCGCCACCCGATTTTCTCTTTGTCTGGCTTGAATTTGTAACAACATGTTTGTCCTCCCCACAGTTTTCAGCATTTCTCTTTCGTTTTAAACTCAACTTTCCCCGACGGTCGGTTCCGTTGACGTTAGCAGATGATGAAGCCATTTTCTTGATATTGTGGACCCGGCGCGCAGCTAGATAGTGCAGAACGTATGACGGATATAGAACCGACGGAATCCCCCTAGCTTAGTTCCTGATCCTTTACCTACACTCTCTAGACTGTTGTTACCTAACGCACCCCCCTAAATAAACCAAAACAAATTCCTGAGAAACCACTACATTCCGCCAGCACAATGAAAGAAGGTGGGGCCCGTACAACTACAATTTATGATGCATATTTTATGCATCGCGCTATTAAGTACTGACTACATCATGAAAATTGTGTAAAACGCCCTCTTTTGACAGCTGTTTTGGCAACTTTTGTTTGTTTGTTTTTTGTAGGACGATTTCTCTCATAATTAGGACGAAATTTCCCATATGAAGCCCGATATGTGGCAGAGTAACCCCCCCCCCCCCCCCCTCCTCTTTTGTGTTGACCATTGTGTTCCCGGAATCTCAGGAATTAGGTGTCTAGTGCGTATGGGTTAGGTGTCTAGTGCGTATAAAGTATAGGGATAGGAGGGGGGTACCCCTCTGCCACATATCGTGCTGGGTATAACATTTCCAGGCGATGACCCGGGTTCGAATTCCGCCTGGTCCAATAATGTGGTTTGGGTTTTCAGTCCCTGCCTGATTATGTGGGGTTTCCCCAGAATACGCTCCTGGGGTTTTCCTCCACCTTAAGATGAAACCTCTTCACATTATATTCTCCATCCATCCTGCAATTGGCGCGGGATGAAATAATTAAATAAAATATGTATTTATTTGAGATGATGACCACTATTTGTGTAGGGCGCCCTCTTTTCAAAAAAAGTTTCCGTGGTTTGGCGGTTCGGGAAGTATTTGATGGTAAATTTCGTTGAGAATTTCCAACTTGCGATACTCAAATCCCCAAAAGGATCGGCCGCCGGTCACACGTACATCACGTGATAGCGCAAACTGTCATCACGTAAATCAGGTGACAAGGACGTCGACTCGGAAACTTCTTTTTTCTTAACTTTTTTTTCTTAACTAATAAAAGCATGCTTCATATTTCTGATTTCCCCAGGCTATTCGACAACAGACCAAGCTTCATGACCCATTACACTCCACAGCCTTAGAAGCTCTGAAGGCATTGCATACAGCCACAGCCGTCGAATCCCGGCCGTCGACACGTGTGTCCTTAAGCAAGGCAATTAAACCACTATTGCTTCGTCCTTCGGATGTAAAGCCGTTGGTCCCGTGTGTGGGTATTGTGTATATATTGAACCTGGACATGCACGTAAAAGAACCCAGTTATGCTTATCGCTAAGAGAAGGGGTTCGCCCCGGTGTTTCTGGCATTCCGTTCATCCTCCTCAGGTTTCTTCAGGCTTACGAGCTACAGTGCCTTGGGCGCTTTTGAGGAATCCTCGGTTTCATTGCCGAAAAGAAATAATAATAATTACTAAATAGTTTATTCTGACGTGACCTTATGATGACAGTTCTCACTAAAAGCAACCGCTATTTATTAAAAGAATTCTAAGAAATTACTGAAATTGGTCAGTGACAGATACAGCAAAGCACTTTCTTCCTGAACCGAAAGTAGCCAATGTTATGTCCATTAAAAAAAAGAACATTTAGATAAACAAAAAAGCTGCATTGTATTAAAAACCTGGAGGTTGTCAGAATATTTCTAATTTGTGTTTAAGAAAGAAAAATGCAAAAGCGCACCATGTGTTGCAAACACTGAAATTGTACTGTATTTTTGTAACACGGGGTGGGGCTTGGATTCCCTGCCCCCTACTCTTCGTCATCTTAGTATCTTTAATACACAGGTATGGCTCTAGTATTTGGCAGTATTCCATTGTAAAATAGCTGTATATTTGTAACAAAATAAATTCCTGTGATATAGTTAACAGGAATGTAATTTATGCCTCGACGTTTTGAAGTATGGTACCTGCTGAATAGTGGTAAGCCACCTGCAACCTAAAACCCTTGTACATGTATGTTGTGCAATAAGAGAATACATGTATGGAAAAGTTGCATAATAGTGCCATTTGAAATCAAGTAGGATGTTAAGGCACCTTTGTTTGTTTTGTTTTTCTTCAAGTGTATCTATTGCAAATTACAGATCATATCCTCTTAGTCCATGTTATGTGTAAGGGCGTTATGGTCTTTACAAATCATATCCTCCCAGTTCATGTTATGTGTAAAGTGGTCACGGTCTTTCATATAATTTGCATAATGGTAGTGGGTTAACTTTTTAAGAACAATAACTTCAGCCTTCCATCTTTGGGGGGCTATGGTGATAAGGAACTTGAACATTGTTGACCCGTTTTTAGTCCCACGAATACTCAACACATTCCAAGGACTTTGTTTTCACGAAATCCTGCAGCACTTCTCTCCGATCAAACATTTCACAAAAGAAACTTATGAAAATATTGACACATATTTAAGTTGAAATGTGTACACAGTACATGCACATTCCTGCTAATGAACAAACCTTTGTCCCTGAAAATACAAAAACATATTTATTTTGGTTTACAAATATAGTATCAAAAAATGTCATGACACTTTAAGTTAACTTACTTTCCATGTCGTTTTCACAGAAACTTTCAGTAAAAATAAACTTATTTCTGTTATACATTTTTTTTTGTTAAATTCTTTTACTTTAGTCTTTCTGTTGGGTTCATTTATATTCAAATTCTAATAGTTGGCAGTGAGATATGCAAATTTAATGAATATTTATTGTTGAAGTACAAAATAATATGAATAAACTCTGAAGGATAATACTATTGTCAATTTTATCCCTTGTAGCAAAATGGTAAACAAAACTAACATAATTTGCATACCAGCTATTGCAATCAATTATTATTGAACACTGAAATGATACATGTATCTCGTTCATAAATGAGTTTACCGATTCTTGAATTGACACGCCTGCGTCAACACTGGGATTTGATTAATTAGGTGTACATTCACCTCTTTCAAATACTAGAGACATTTCATGACGAGCAACACTGGCTTTTGTTTTTTGGAGCAACTTGTGTACACTGCATCTGAATGTGGCTAGATCACTTCTCATAGGAATGTGTATTGGCTGGCCAAACCCAACAAAATATATGCAGCCTTATTTTTCATGTGCAAAATGAAATATTTAGTCACAGCAACTCGATCATGAGCTATATTTCTGATATTTTTTGTTTTTATAGATTTTTTTAATTTGTGATGTAAACAAAAGTAACATAATTGTGACCCACCACCCCAAAACAAGTCGGCAAATTCCATTTCGAGATACGGCATTGTACACAATTTAGTTTATTTATGTTTTTTTTTTATTATTTTTGAATTTTTTTTTTTTTTTTTCCATAAATCGTTAGTTTAAACTCGTTAGATAATATCGGTCTTCTCCTGATTTTTGCTCAATAATGTATGATAATGATTAACGACTTTAGTGTTCGTTTTCTCAAAAGCATCCCTTGACACTTCCTAACTTCAAAAAGATATAACTTAAAAAGTATACCACCTATTTGAGTCCACTATAGCTTATTTTAAAGCTTAAAACGCTAGCAATCCAATGGTATAAAAATCTCTCATATGAAAATTTCGACTTCAGCCTGGTTTTGGGGTGGTGGGTCACAATTTGCATACCAGCTATTGCAATCAATTATTATTGAACACTGAAATGATACATGTATCTCGTTCATAAATGAGTTTACCGATTCTTGAAAAGAATTAAATGTGATCGACATGCCTGTGTCAACACTGGGATTTGATTAATTGGGTGTACATTCACCTCTTTCAAATACTAGAGACATTTCATGACGAGCAACACTGGGCTTTTGTTTTTTGGAGCAACTTGTGGATGTGGCTAGATCACTTCTCATAGGAATGTGTATTGGCTGGCCAAACCCATATGCAGCCTTATTTTTGCTGCGGCTCTTTCATGTGCAAAATGAAGAAAGGAAACATTTCTCGGCAATTACACAGTAATCCTGATCATGAGCTTCAGTTCAATATTTCTGATATTTTTTGTTTTTATAGATTTTTTAATTTGTGATGTAAATTCTGCGATTGCATTTGCAATTCTTTTACAGGAGATTCCTAAATAAAAAAAAGTTGTGATTAAATATGCAATCATTCAGATTCTGTTTCTTTAAAGTTGTGCTTTCCGAGACCTTTTAAGAAAATAAGTAAAGTTTTCTGTTTCCAAAACTAAGTTATGTCCTCGAAGGGCGTTTGATCACTTTTAACAAAATTCATTCTTTACTGTATATTGCCTTAATAAGCCATTTGCGTATTAAATTTGAATAACACCTGGTACACCGACTTGCTCAACCTGTTTAGCACATTTTAACTTTGAATTCTCCAGACTAAAGAGACTGTTGCTATATCACGTGATTCTGGGCAAGGCTTACGCTAGCAACCCCCAGCTCCGGAATGGTCTGGTGTCTTTTTGCCATTCTCACCCATTGTGAACAATGTATTAGTGCCAAGCTACTCTTACGTAACCATGCAAGATCTTGCCCCGATTTACGTGATATAGCAACAATGTCTTTAGTCTGGAGAATTTAAAGTTAAAACGCACCCAGCATTTTAAACAAGTCAGTGTACCAGACGTTATTCAAATTTAATGCGCAAATGGCTCATTGACACCACCTTATGTATATCTTTTTTAGCATTTCCCCCCAGACGGCGATGGCAACATGTCCAAAGATGTTCTCTCTGCATTTGAGGTGCTATGTCCAACTTGATACCGAATTCTACGTTTTGAAGCTGTTGCTGGTTGTTCTACCAGACATATTTAGAGCTTGCCGAGAGGCACAACGCTATGTGTCCGTCTCTCTCCTCGAATGTCAATCTTCAAGAAATTAAATAAAAATATAATTAGATTACATTTGAATACCAACTCATTAAAAAAGTTATAAAAAGTTCGGAAGGAAACTAATTTTTCTATGTTTCTTATATTTTGCAGACTGTAAAACTGACTGATTGTACAACGTTCTTTACTTTTTGGGGAAGTGTGGCATTTTGAAGTGTCCGCCTCAACTTTTTTTCAGGACTTGTACTGAATTGAACGGAAATACTGTCAGCTTTCTTCAATACGTATTGATTTAATACAAACATTATAAAAACTGATTTAAAAATTTTGGGGTTGTATATTGATGACGGTCTTTCTTGGAGCAAACATTAACCACATTTCTACTGTTATTTCCAGAAACATAGGTACTATATCCAAGCTAAAATGTACTTTCACCCAGGAAGTTTTAATCATGTTGTATAATACCCTTGTTCTACCTTATATAACATATGGTATGCTTGGGGCAATAGTGGTACTGGTCATATTAATAGAATTATCAAATTACAGAAAAAAGCTGTGCGTATTATTAACAATGCTAACTTTTATGAACATAGTAATCCATTTTTTTATAATTGTAATGTTTTAAAGGTTAACGATATTTACTCTCTCCAGCTGGGATCCTTTATGCATCAACTTAACACTAATAGTTTACCCAAATCCGTTTGTTCTATGTTTTCAAAAAATTATGACATCCACCCTTATTTTACAAGACAGTGTCATGATTTTCATCGGTCTTATGCTCGCACTACAATCTCTAAAGCAACTGTGAAGCATGAGGGTCCCAAGCTGTGGAGCTCGATCGACTTTTCCTTGAAAAATATATCTAGTCTCTCGCTTTTTAAGCGTAAATACAAAAATATGCTATTGAATAATTATTTGTAAAGTAAGTGTTTATTATTTCACGGGGTTACAGCTACAGGATAGGCTACTGTTTTCTTAATTATGTCATTCCCATATTTATGTCTGGTGTTACATGTATTTGTTGTTTCGTGTGTGTCTTTCTTGTATAATTGTAAATGGGGATCTCTACTCGACAAGCTTTGCTTTTTAGGGATCCCCATCCACTATTATGTATACAAATCCTTTGTTGGTTGTCTCAATTGTTCATGTAAAAAAAAAAAAAAAAAAAATTGAGCTGTTCAGATCTTTGCTTCTTAAAAGGTAGTATACACCATTTGCAGATATCGAAAATATTTACTACCGAATTCTTAAGAAATATCTTACTCATCTGAAAGTAAATAATGATTCTAGGCACCCAGCAAAATGATTGCGCTAGATATCCTGTAATTATTCGTGAAAATATAATTTTATAAGGGAAAATTTGCGATCGCCGGACGGCGATCGCGAAATGACACAAATAACATAAGAATAACTGCTCGACACCGGTTAAAAACGAACGCCGTTTTTGGTGCTTTTCTCGGCATTTATGATTGTAAAACTTCGGACAGGTCAGTTAAATGATATTTACTATAAAATTCAACCCTACAAATCTACCCATTCATGATAATTCAAGCAATTACCAATGGTGTATCCTACCTTTAGTGGCTTCACATTTGCATACATGTTCCAAGTACTCTTGTTTGAAGAAGTGGCACCCAACTTGCTCTTGATTTTTGCCGATTCATGATAAACTCTCTCACATTCAATGGGCAAAACTTCATTCAGTACTTCAAGACTAATTGATGGAGTACTTGATAGGTGACCTGGTTCAGTCTCAACAGGGAATAGCTGATTAGAGACATTTTGTGTAGAGCCTTCATATTTGTTGTGGTGAATTGCTCCTGCTGATGCGCCTAAGCGACATCGGTGCTCTGCTGCCCTCTCCTGTTTGCTCCCGACTACGCATAAGCGGCAATATGCTGGAAGAGGGCGCCATTTTATGAAGACATCGCCGAACTTGATGACTTCTGTTCTCGACACCTGGAGTACCTCTTCTTCCTTCTGGTGGATCCAAAACAAAATAAACATTACAAGTGGTAAGTCAATTTAGAAAATATTTTTTGAAAATGTAACAGTCAGCAATGTATTTAGGAATTTGGCTTGCAAATAGGCATATATATATACACATGTACCTACCTTCAAACCATACCATGGTGGTAAGTCTGGCAGATGGCATTGATCAAGACTACAGCTTGGTTGGCTTGAGCATAGGCTAGCCTTATTGCGAACTACTGGAACAGAAAGACGCGGTGGAGTGGCAGATTTGCTATCATGGCATAGAACTCTTGCTTGCAAGACTTGACAGTTCTCCTCGGAAGTCTGGTCTTTTAGAAATCTGAAATGCAATTTGTTACATACATTTTCAAAAAGTTGACTTTAATTCTAACTTTACTCCCCCCCAAAAAAAAATTCAAAAAAATCGTAAGTGGTATATTGCACAACTGCACAAGAACTACAGCGCAAGGCAATGATAGATTTACATTTAGTGAGCCACACAGGAGGCTTTGCAATTTGGTTTGTAATTTTTTGTTGATGAACTTGCTACCAATTTCTCTGGAAATTAACAGATATAGGTCCAACACATCTACAGAAAAAGAATTCAACTATACCCGAGATTAATAATAATTTGTAATCGGCTAATATCTTCCAAACTCCCCCTCCCCACCCATATAATGTCTTAATTGCAAACAAGTGTCATCACAACTCATCAACTTAAAAGAGGCTAGGCTAGCCCCATAATTAAATAGGTGGCTCAAATACTGGGCTACGTGGAGGTAGATGTACATGTACTTCATCAGCCACACATTTATGAGCCTAAATACCGCCCAGCCCTATATGCTTTTTCGTTACCTATCAGTTTCCGATTTCCTCTTTGTCTGGCTTGAATTTGTAACAACATGTTCGTCCTTCCCACAGTTTTCAGCATTTCTCCTTCGTTTTAAACTCAACTTCCTCTTTGTCTGGCTTGAATTTGTAACAACATGTTCGTCCTTCCCACAGTTTTCAGCATTTCTCTTTTGATTTAATACAAACATTATAAAAACTGATTATTTAACATTTTTGGGGTTGTATATTGATGACGGTCTTTCTTGGAGCAAACATTAACCACATTTCTACTGTTATTTCCAGAAACATAGGTACTATATCCAAGCTAAAATGTACTTTCACCCAGGATGTTTTAATGATGTTGTATAATACCCTTGTTCTACCTTATATAACATATGGTATACTTGCTTGGGGCAATAGTGGTACTGGTCATATTAATAGAATTATCAAATTACAGAAAAAAGCTGTGCGTATTATTAACAATGCTAACTTTTATGAACATAGTAATCCATTTTTTTATAATTGTAATGTTTTAAAGGTTAACGATATTTACTCTCTCCAGCTGGGATCCTTTATGCATCAACTTAACACTAATAGTTTACCCAAATCCGTTTGTTCTATGTTTTCAAAAAATTATGACATCCACCCTTATTTTACAAGACAGTGTCATGATTTTCATCGGTCTTATGCTCGCACTACAATCTCTAAAGCAACTGTGAAGCATGAGGGTCCCAAGCTGTGGAGCTCGATCGACTTTTCCTTGAAAAATATATCTAGTCTCTCGCTTTTTAAGCGTAAATACAAAAATATGCTATTGAATAATTATTTGTAAAGTAAGTGTTTATTATTTCACGGGGTTACAGCTACAGGATAGGCTACTGTTTTCTTAATTATGTCATTCCCATATTTATGTCTGGTGTTACATGTATTTGTTGTTTCGTGTGTGTCTTTCTTGTATAATTGTAAATGGGGATCTCTACTCGACAAGCTTTGCTTTTTAGGGATCCCCATCCACTATTATGTATACAAATCCTTTGTTGGTTGTCTCAATTGTTCATGTAAAAAAAAAAAAAAAAAAAATTGAGCTGTTCAGATCTTTGCTTCTTAAAAGGTAGTATACACCATTTGCAGATATCGAAAATATTTACTACCGAATTCTTAAGAAATATCTTACTCATCTGAAAGTAAATAATGATTCTAGGCACCCAGCAAAATGATTGCGCTAGATATCCTGTAATTATTCGTGAAAATATAATTTTATAAGGGAAAATTTGCGATCGCCGGACGGCGATCGCGAAATGACACAAATAACATAAGAATAACTGCTCGACACCGGTTAAAAACGAACGCCGTTTTTGGTGCTTTTCTCGGCATTCACGATTGTAAAACTTCGGACAGGTCAGTTAAATGATATTTACTATAAAATACAACCCTACAAATCTACCCATTCATGATAATTCAAGCAATTACCAATGGTGTATCCTACCTTTAGTGGCTTCACATTTGCATACATGTTCCAAGTACTCTTGTTTGAAGAAGTGGCACCCAACTTGCTCTTGATTTTTGCCGATTCATGATAAACTCTCTCACATTCAATGGGCAAAACTTCATTCAGTACTTCAAGACTAATTGATAGAGTACTTGATAGGTGACCTGGTTCAGTCTCAACAGGGAATAGCTGATTAGAGACATTTTGTGTAGAGCCTTCATATTTGTTGTGGTGAATTGCTCCTGCTGATGCGCCTAAGCGACATCGGTGCTCTGCTGCCCTCTCCTGTTTGCTCCCGACTACGCATAAGCGGCAATGTGCTAGAAGAGGGCGCCATTTCATACAGACATCGCCAAACTTGATGACTTCTGTTTTCGGCACCTGGAGTACCTCTTCTTCCTTCTGGTGGATCCAAAACAAAATAAACGTTACAAGTAAGTCAATTTAGAAAATATTTTTTGAAAATGTAACATCAGTCAGCAATGTCTTTAGGAATTTAGGCTTGTAGGCTTGCAAATAGGCATACATTTCATGTACCTACCTTCAAACCATACCATGGTGGTAAGTCTGGCAGATGGCATTGATCAAGACTACAGCTTGGTTGGCTTGAGCATAGGCTAGCCTTATTGCGAACTACTGGAACAGAAAGATGCGGTGGAGTGGCAGATTTGCTATCATGGTGATCTGGTTCAGTCTCAACAGGGAATAGCCGATTAGAGACATTTTGTGTAGAGCCTTCATATTTGTTGTGGTGAATTGCTCCTGCTGATGCGCCTAAGCGACATCGGTGCTCAGCTGCCCTCTCCTGTTTGCTCCCGACTACGCATAAGCGGCAATGTGCTAGAAGAGGGCGCCATTTCATACAGACATCGCCAAACTTGATGACTTCTGTTTTCGGCACCTGGAGTACCTCTTCTTCCTTCTGGTGGATCCAAAACAAAATAAACGTTACAAGTAAGTCAATTTAGAAAATATTTTTTGAAAATGTAACATCAGTCAGCAATGTCTTTAGGAATTTAGGCTTGTAGGCTTGCAAATAGGCATACATTTCATGTACCTACCTTCAAACCATACCATGGTGGTAAGTCTGGCAGATGGCATTGATCAAGACTACAGCTTGGTTGGCTTGAGCATAGGCTAGCCTTATTGCGAACTACTGGAACAGAAAGATGCGGTGGAGTGGCAGATTTGCTATCATGGTGATCTGGTTCAGTCTCAACAGGGAATAGCCGATTAGAGACATTTTGTGTAGAGCCTTCATATTTGTTGTGGTGAATTGCTCCTGCTGATGCGCCTAAGCGACATCGGTGCTCTGCTGCCCTCTCCTGTTTGCTCCCGACTACGCATAAGCGGCAATGTGCTAGAAGAGGGCGCCATTTCATACAGACATCGCCAAACTTGATGACTTCTGTTTTCGGCACCTGGAGTACCTCTTCTTCCTTCTGGTGGATCCAAAACAAAATAAACGTTACAAGTAAGTCAATTTAGAAAATATTTTTTGAAAATGTAACATCAGTCAGCAATGTCTTTAGGAATTTAGGCTTGTAGGCTTGCAAATAGGCATACATTTCATGTACCTACCTTCAAACCATACCATGGTGGTAAGTCTGGCAGATGGCATTGATCAAGACTACAGCTTGGTTGGCTTGAGCATAGGCTAGCCTTATTGCGAACTACTGGAACAGAAAGATGCGGTGGAGTGGCAGATTTGCTATCATGGTGATCTGGTTCAGTCTCAACAGGGAATAGCCGATTAGAGACATTTTGTGTAGAGCCTTCATATTTGTTGTGGTGAATTGCTCCTGCTGATGCGCCTAAGCGACATCGGTGCTCTGCTGCCCTCTCCTGTTTGCTCCCGACTACGCATAAGCGGCAATGTGCTAGAAGAGGGCGCCATTTCATACAGACATCGCCAAACTTGATGACTTCTGTTTTCGGCACCTGGAGTACCTCTTCTTCCTTCTGGTGGATCCAAAACAAAATAAACGTTACAAGTAAGTCAATTTAGAAAATATTTTTTGAAAATGTAACATCAGTCAGCAATGTCTTTAGGAATTTAGGCTTGTAGGCTTGCAAATAGGCATACATTTCATGTACCTACCTTCAAACCATACCATGGTGGTAAGTCTGGCAGATGGCATTGATCAAGACTACAGCTTGGTTGGCTTGAGCATAGGCTAGCCTTATTGCGAACTACTGGAACAGAAAGATGCGGTGGAGTGGCAGATTTGCTATCATGGCATAGAACTCTTGCTTGCAAGACTTGACAGTTCTCCTCGGAAGTCTGGCCTTTTAGAAATCTGAAATGCAATTTGTTACATACATTTTCAAAAAGTTAACTTTAATTCTAACTTTACTCCCCCCCAAAAAAAAAATCAACAAAAATTGTAAGTGGTATATTGCGCAATGTCTTGACAGATTTACATTTAGTGAGCCACACAGGTAAAGGCTTTGCAATTTGGTTTGTAATTTTTTGTTGATGAACTTGCTACCAATTTCTCTGGAAATTAACAGATATAGGTCCAACACATCTACAGAAAAAGAATTCAACTATACCCGAGATTAATAATAATTTGTAATCGGCTAATATCTTCCAAACTCCCCCTCCCCACCCATATAATGTCTTAATTGCAAACAAGTGTCATCACAACTCATCAACTTAAAAGAGGCTAGGCTAGCCCCATAATTAAATAGGTGGCTCAAATACTGGGCTACGTGGAGGTAGATGTACATGTACTTCATCAGCCACATATGAGGCTAAATACCGCCCAGCCCTATGCTTTTTCGTTACCTATCAGTTTCCGATTTCCTCTTTGTCTGGCTTGAATTTGTAACAACATGTTCGTCCTTTCCACAGTTTTCAGCATTTCTCTTTCGTTTTAAACTCAACTTTCCCCGACGGTCGGTCCTGTTGACGTTAGCAATAGCAGACGATGAAGCCATTTTCTTGATATTGTGGACCCGGCCCGCGCGCATAGAACAGACGGACTTTGCCAATCTTAGTTCCTTTATATACACTCTCTAGACTGTTGTTACCTAACGCACCCCCCTAAACAAAACCGTACAACAAATTCCTGAGAAACCACTACATTCCGCCAGCACAATGAATTGAAAGAAGGTGGATCCGGAAAACTACAATTTATGATGCATATTTTATGCATCGCGCTATTAAAGTACTGACTACATCATGAAAATTGTGTAAAACGCCCTCTTTTGACAGCTGTTTTGGCAACTTTTGTTTGTTTGTTTTTCCTTCTTATTCCTCCATGGTTTTTTGTAGGACGATTTCTCTCAAAATTAGGACGAAATTTTCCATTTGAAGCACGATATGTGGCAGAGAAACCCCCCCCCCCTCCCCCTTCTTTTGTGTTGACCATTGTGTTCCCGGAATCTCAGGAATTTCTTTTAGGTTTCAAGGGGGGGTAGGTTAGGTTACAATAGTGTCTAGTGCGTGATAGCCCAGATGGTGGCGGTTGTGCATATAGGCCGAGTTCGGGCGGTCTGTTCTTGACACGCGAACTCTGTTCTCGCGCTCGAACGGCGGGAACGCGACCCGTGAACAATGCACTCGGAACAAGAACACACACCACCTATCCACCAGGGTTTTGCAAGAACAAGTTACGCGTGTCAAGAATAGACCGCCCGAACTCGGCCATAGCGTATACAGATACAGATACAGATAAAGTATAGGGATAAGATCAAGAGGGGGCGGTATAGAGGTCTACGGAAGCCCGTTAGGGCCAGGTACCTCTTTCTCTTTCACAGAGGTTCGTTTCTCTTTCACAGAGGTTCGTTTCTTACGGAAGCCCGTTAGGGCCAGGTACCTCTTTCTCTTTCACAGAGGTTCGTTTCTCTTTCACAGAGGTTCGTTTCTCTTTCGCGGTGGTGCGTTTCTCTTTCAGAACGTGTGTCTCTCTCTTTCAAGGGGCAAGTCCATTTTTCACAGGGGTGCATTTATCATGTATTGCGATTAAGTCGCGGCCGCGAGTTAGTATGTCGCGGCCGCGACTTATTATGTCGCGGCCGCGACTTAATTATGTCGCGGCCGCGACTTACTAACTCGCGGCCGCGACTTAATTATGTCGCGGCCGCGACTTACTAACTCGCGGCCGCGACTTAATTATGTCGCGGCCGCGACTTACTAACTCGCGGCCGCGACTTAATTATGTCGCGGCCGCGACTTATTATGTCGCGGCCGCGACTTAATTATGTCGCGGCCGCGACTTATTATGTCGCGGCCGCGACTTAATTATGTCGCGGCCGCGAGTTAGTAAGTCGCGGCCGCGACATAATTAAGTCGCGGCCGCGACATAATTAAGTCGCGGCCGCGAGTTAGTAAGTCGCGGCCGCGACATAATTAAGTCGCGGCCGCGACATACTAACTCGCGGCCGCGACTTAATCGCAATACATGATAAATGCACCCCTGTGAAAAATGGACTTGCCCCTTGAAAGAGAGAGACACACGTTCTGAAAGAGAAACGCACCACCGCGAAAGAGAAACGAACCTCTGTGAAAGAGAAACGAACCTCTGTGAAAGAGAAAGAGGTACCTGGCCCTAACGGGCTTCCGTAGAGGTCAGTGGGCGGTACCCATAAACACGTCTGTGGCGGTACCCCTCTGCCACATATCGTGCTAGGTATAATGCATGCTGCGTTGGGGCCCAATTTCTTGGCTCTGCTTACCGTTAGCGAAAAATCCCTGCTTACTATAGCAGAAAATTCGGTGCTTAATACGGTAAACGTATTTCACGCGTTAGCAAGGAATTTTGGTCTCTGAGCATGCGTACAACCCGTAACTAAGGATTCTGTGCTTACGGGGTGAGCACATAATTTTTCTGCTATCGCGGTTAGCGAAAAATGGTGACCGTAAGCGAGGAATTCTGCGGTTAACAGAGCCAAGAAATTGGGCCAAGATCGCGTCGTTTTTATCGTGTTCACCGTGAATTTCTCCATTTTCACGAGTGGGTTGCATTCTAAACGCTACTCACCAAGACGCACGCGCACAGTCGAGTTAGTCGGGCGGTAAGGACATTCTTTATCGCTTAGGAACTCGTTCGTGAACCAACACGCATGCGCGAGTATTCATTCGTTTATGAAGTCGTGAACATGGAGAAAAAAAATCCACCTCGAGTTCACCACTGGTGAACACGAGTTACCAGGCGATTAGAACGCCATTATACGACTCGTGAACTCGTGAACACGATAAACACGACGCGATTGGAACGCAGCACAACATTTCCAGGCGATGACCCGGGTTCGAATTCCGCCTGGTCCAATAATGTGGTTTGGGTTTTCAGTCCCTGCCTGATTATGTGGGGTTTTCCTCTACCTTAAGATGAAACCTCTTCATATTATATTCTCAATCCATCCTGCAATTGGCGCGGGATGAAATATGTATTTATTTGAGATGATGGCCACTATTTGTGTAGGGCGCCCTCTTTTCAAAAACGTTTCAGTGGTTTGGCGGTTCGGGAAGTATTTGATGGTAAATTTCGTTGAGAATTTCCAACTTGCGATACTCAAATCCCCAAAACGATCAACTAAAGAGAAACACTCAAAACCAGTGTTTGGTAACGAGTGCCAAAACGCACCCCTAGTGCTAGTGCTGCAGGTGGCCGCCGGTCACACGTACATCACGTGATAGCGCAAACTGTACGGGGGGCGCCTTCGGCCATACGGTGTCATAACAAACATTACAATATTTGTTCCTTATTATACAACCTTTCAGTTTCAATGTTCATGCTGTAGCGAATAAGCATGAGCAGTAATAGTATAAACGAAGAGAGTCATAGTGCCAATAGTGCACGGTAAGTACAACTACAAAGTATATTGGCAGCTGTCTAGAAAAATTAGGTATAATTTTGGGACATATAGTGCGCCCATAATGCGCCTATATTAAGGGATGAACGCTAATGTCCGTGACCAAATCTTGGCAACAAAGGTTTGAAAGTGTTTTGGGCATCCCTGAAGGGTACTGAAAAAGTTTGGCTTGGGCTGCCCTCTTCAAGGTAATGGGCATTTTTGTTAGGGGTCAATTAAGGTCAAACAAGGGTCAAATTTAATTTATCCCAATCTGTTCATGAAGCATATCAAATTAATCGTCTGGACATCAGAAATCCAAAAATATATAGTTTGCCCTATCTGTGACCTTTCGTTACAGCGCTATGGGGGAAAACGTGACAAAGGTCAACGTACTTTGATATGGCGGTCAAGTTGACTAAATGGTTAAGATTGTCCGATTTCAATGATTTTGGTGTGTAATTATAGGTTTCCTGACATGACAAATTCAACTGAACAACGTTTAAAAATCCAAGAGGTCCCCTTGACCTTGATAAATTCAAAATGGCTGCCAAAATGAACGTATTTTTCCCATTTTCCCATTCCCAAGTCCATAAAGGCTTAAGTCAAAAACAATCCCAATTGGATTTATAGCCCAATTCCACAAAGTTTTAACTCAATGAAACAGGTTTTAGTATAGTTACCAATGTTACCACCTGAAAGACTCGGCTCAGACTTAGGTCTTTCTGGTTTGGTAACTGATTTGCTAATAGTGAGATATTATGGTTTTCTGGCCTACCCAATTGCCAGAATGTATATGCCATAAAGACTACATAATTCCCCTTCATTCTTAGTTATTTAGACTTGTACCCTCAAATAAAATGATACATAGGCAATAGGCATGGCAACATGGTAAACATTCCACAGAGATGAGTGGTTTCAGTAATACTATCGCCACTTGTCAGTGAACCCTAATCACTTTAACACTTGACTTTTTGACATGTGACCTTCTTTCTATTAAAATACAATAAACCAAAGTTAAGATGATTTAAAAGTGTGTCATTTGCATGTTTGGTGGTTTAAAAACCCATTCATAAATACCTGGGACAGTTTAGGCATTCCCATTGGTCAAGAGCCCGTCACGTGGCCGGTATTAAACGGACGATAAAGACATGGCTGGAAGTGTTTAAACATAGATGGAAACAACATTCCGTCCCCGTTCAAGACCCTGTCGCTCCAACATCCAGATACAACCTTTGTTTACTCTGTGAGGGATCACTGTTGTGATTTGTCCACTGATGAGGTGATTGGAGAATATTAACACGTGTCACCATATAGAGGCAGACACAATCCTTCTGTTCATCTATTCGCAGCTAAGGAAGACGGGAGTAGAAGATACCGTTGTCATCGATGCAGAAGATACTGATGTGGTAATCCTAGCTTCATACGCAGCCCATCATATTGAAGGAGCATTGGGCATCAAACGAAAGAAGACTGTGTTGGATTGCAAGGCACTGTGCGATGCAGACATTGCCAATGTGATAATACCATTCCATGTCCACACTGGTGCAGATGCTGTCTCCAGCTTCTACGGCCATGGAAAGCACTCCGTATTTGATAGCACAATGAAGTCAGAGGAAGCGAAGAAGTTATTGTCAGGACTCGGGAGAAGTGTCCCAGTGACAACAGACACATTAACCGACATGGAGAAGTTCACCATGAAATATATACAAAGACAAGACGAGTGAGACACTTGGAACAGCTCGGGCATCCAAGTGGGAAGCAATGAAGCGGAAGTCAACTCTGAGGATTCCTCCTGATAGTGATTTTCATAACTTGAAGGTTACCAGAGCCAACTATCAGGTATTCATCTTCTTGAACTTTATGCATCCAGATGCGCCACCATCACCTCTGCAACATATGGCTGGAGTATAACAGAGGGCATATGCTCGCCTACATGTCTATCACAGCATCTTATCACAACAATCACAGACGATAGCGACTCCGACGCTGACTCTGACGCTGATTCAGATATAAGTGAATCTGATGGAGATGAGTAGAACATTTTCCAAATAGTTTTGTCTTAGACACTCCCCGTCAACATGTTATTTCGAACTTGAATCTAAATGTAACATTTGAACCTGATTTCTGATGCACTCATTATAGTCAACATGGAAAGAATATGTGCATTTTGGCAGCCATTTTGAATTTCAAGGGGACCTCTTGCGAGTTGAGTCTTTCAGGCGGTAACCATGGTAACTATATACTAAAACCTGTTTCATTGAGTTAAGACTTTGTGGAATTGGGCTATAACTCCAATTGTGATTGTTTTTGAGTTAAGTCTTTATGGTCTTGGGAATGGGAAAATGGGAAAAATACGTTCATTTTGGCAGCCATTTTGAATTTTAAGGTCAAGGGGACCTCTTGGATTTTTAAAAGTTGTTCAGTTGAATTTGTCATGTCAGGAAACCTATAATTACACACAAATCATTGAAATCGGACAATCTTAACCATTTAGTCAACTTGACCGCCATATCAAAGTGCGTTGACCTTTGTCACGTTTTCCCCCATAGCGCTGTAACGAAAGGTCACAGATAGGGCAAACTATATATTTTTGGATTTCTGATGACCAGACGATTAATTTGATATGCTTCATGAACAGATTGGGATACATTTCAAATTTGACCCTTGTTTGACCTTAATTGACCCCTAACAAAAATGCCCGGAACTTTGAAGAGTGCAGCCCAAGCCAAACTTGTTCAGTACCCTTCAGGGATGCCCAAAACACTTTCAAACCTTTGTTGCCAAGATTTGGTCACGGGACATTAGCGTTCATCCCTACTATATCATCAGTCACGAGATGAAGTCCAGTAATTAGTATGATAAGGTACATGTATGGGCCATTGGTGTAGCCGCGCGACACAGATTTATGCATGAGACTGTTTGGTTGAGCCAATTTTAATATGCCTACATATTTTATCTTGATTCCAATTCAGATTTAAATCTTGGCTACGCAAAGAGACAAATATGCAGAAGGCTGGTGCAAACGAACATTCGCCGCTGCTTCGGTATCGCCTGGACAGTTCTTGTGAACGGAACGTGGATCATGTGACAGAGACGACTAGTGCTGATGTCCACGCAAAAGGACACGCCCAACCAGGAAATCTCACTACATTCTTTGGAGTATTTGTACCATGTGTGCTTTCTATGTTCAGTGTGATTTTGTTCTTACGAGTCGGTGAGTTAGTTGAATAGTCAGAGAATTTGCAACAGTGTAATAATTTATTAATATGTGGAGGCAATACAAGGGAATGACAATTTTAGAAATTACTGCTTACATCCAGTCTCAAAAATGTGAAGACATTTTATCAAGTAAATATTACTATAGATTCAGACAATTTTTCTGCAATGATGTTTATTGGTAATTGGTGAGTCGGGCAGCTAGTTGCTGATTACAATTTGCCTAGAACATGTCTGGGACAAATCTTATCAAAGTGAAAGATACTAGCCACAACTTTCTGGAATTCATTTTGTAATGTGAAATGAGGAGAACCCCTACCACTTACCTGCATTAAAACTTTTAAAAAAATTAAAAAAATTAAAAAATAGGTATACTATTAATAGTTTTTTTATCATTTTGCAATTATCCACGTCATTGTGGATATATAGTCGCACAAACATGTAAATTAGATCAAAAACAAAGTAAATGTAGGAATGTAACGATCGTTTCAAGAGGAAACCGACGAACAATGACTGGTTTTCTGAGAAGTTGTTGAGCAAGTGATTGTTTATTGAAATTTGAGTGGTTGGCATTATTTTCGACTTACTTTACTTTACTTTATTTCACCTCACCTCATGGTACATATCCATTCAGAAATATTCATGTGTACATACAATTATGGTAAATACTTTTATAAAGAAAAACTGATTCATAATAAATAGTTAATTTACCAAGAGATGCAGGGGACCCGCAAAAAGCAGAACTTGTCGGGTGCGAGTCCCCTCGCCCCACAGTCCCACATCAAGTTGTCAGCCATTGTTACTGTCCGATGCGGGCACCCTCTAACGCACGCTGTAGACTACGCTATATGACTGTCTATTCTCATGCAGGTTATGCAATTGGTGAGAGTGGACTGTTACAGACTCTAGTCATGTTTGGTTTGGGTTACTTCATTGTTCTCCTGACGGTTCTCTCAGTTTGTGCCATCTCCACCAACGGAGCAATAGAAGGAGGCGGAGCCTACTGTATCCTTGAACAAATATCATCTACCACCCCCTCCCCCCTTCCAACCACCTAGTCTTAACACATTCAAAATGAGAGACCATTACCTGCTTTTATAATAAAGTGTGTTAGTGGCCAGTGCATCAATTATTGTCAATCGAAATAAATTAGGTCAACTATAAAATTTCGATCATGCAACAAGTTAACATCAAATTATTTTGGTTAAATTTAAGTTGGCGACAATGATATAAAAGTGGCATTGCCGATTGGACCGGAGCATTTAATTCGTGGTCTGTGTGTAAATCTGCAGGTTGTGGGTTCGAACCCATCCTGGGCTATGGCACTTCTACACCCAATATGGGTAGAGGCATTATAAATGCCTTGCAGTGGACTAGTTACCCATCCAAACCCTATTCATTCAATGAATAGATCACATTTTCTTGTATTGTTTCAGTGTAAGGGGCTGAATTGTCCACATGTTCCTCTGTAGCCTATTCCGTGGGTGGCCTATAGCCTTGTGATGGGCAATTTGCATATGAGCAAATCCAGTTATTGTTGACTTTTATTGAACTGTTGACACACTGTACCATTGTTCTGATGCAATTGTACAAAGTTTTTATTCCAAAGTCCACTATCTTGATCTTTGGAAGATCAGAGTGAAAACCACAAAGAAACAGAATGCATAACAGGAGCCAGACTAATACCTTAATCTGTGTGCTCTTAATGAGACAATACAGGGGACAGAACTTAAATGAATTTGATCTACAAAAACGAGCAGGATCACCCAATTTGATTTTTTTATATTTTATTTAATTTAATATCCAACAGCCGAGACCCACTGCTTACAGGTACCATTACAAATATATATTAATGAGATAAATCGTTTTAGTTTTCTAAAAGAAGAGGATACGCATGTGTCCCATAAACAGAAGGCTTGGTAAGTACCAATTAATTTTCGTAAATGGTTTTTAAACCTAGTATTTATTTTCCATTGATACTTTTTTAATTGTTGATTGTTTTGTTTCCCTTAACAATGTTTTTCCCTCAGTTATGATCAGTCGAGCTTTGGGACCAGAGTTTGGCGGGAGCATAGGTGTCATGTTCTTCATCGCTAACGTGTTTTCTTCTGCCTTGTACTGCATTGGTTTTGTGGAAGCCATCTCGGACAACTTCGGGACTGGAGGTATGAGCATGGAATCCCATGTAATGACAAGGCGTAGATAGTTTGCAAGACTCTGCTTTATACATTGTTGGATGCTTGGCAGAAGGGCATGTGAGGTATACGAAAGTCATTTAAAAGTTAACTGGATTTAACTTTGTTTAATTTGTTTGGCATAAATACGGCATGCTCTGAAAACAACAAAATCATGTAACTCTCCCCATTCTCTCTCTCCCAATTCTTCCTGCCTTCTCATTTTTACAATGTTGTTGCTTTTATTAAAGGGTCTTTGCTGTCAGTCGACCAAACCGCACTCCCCATCAACGACTGGTGGCCCTTCCTCTATTCCTCTATTGTTCTCCTATTCTGCCTTCTCATTTTTACAATGCTGTTGCTTTTATTGAAGGGTCTTTGCTGTCGGTCGACCAAACCGCACTCCCCATCAACGACTGGTGGCTCTTCCTCTATTCCTCTATTGTTCTCCTATTCTGCCTTCTCATTTTTACAATGTTGTTGCTTTTATTGAAGGGTCTTTGCTGTCGGTCGACCAAACCGCACTCCCCATCAACGACTGGTGGCCCTTTCTCTATTCCTCTATTGTTCTCCTATTCTGCCTTCTCATTTTTACAATGTTGTTGCTTTTATTGAAGGGTCTTTGCTGTCGGTCGACCAAACCGCACTCCCCATCAACGACTGGTGGCCCTTCCTCTATTCCTCTATTGTTCTCTTCTTCTGCCTTCTCGTCTGCATCATCGGGGCTGGCATGTTTGCCCGGACCTCTTTTCTCATCTTCCTGGTGGTCATGGCAACGCTCGTCACAGTTTTCGTCAGTTTCTTCATCCAGTCACCCCTCACGATTCCCTTCCCGCACAACAATGAACGAAACGGATCAGCCAACTACACTGGTTTCTTGTGGCAGACCCTTCAAAGCAACTTGTATGGTAGGTCTGATGTGGTCATCACTGAAGTTTATAATCTTCACATCATTTAAAGGTAGTATACACCATTTGCAGATATCGAAAATATTTACTACCGAATTATTAAGAAATATCCTACTCATCTGAAAGTAAATGTTGATTCTGGGCATCCAGCAAAATGATTGCGCTAGATATCCTGTAATTATTCCGAAAAATCAAATTTTATAATTAAAAATTTGCGATCGCCGGACGGCGATCGCGAAAAAACAAAGATAACATAAGAATAACTTCTCGACGCCGGTTGAAAAAAAACCGCTGTTTTTCGTGCTTTTCTCGGCATCCATGATTCTAAAACTTCGGACAGCTCAGTTAAACGATATTTACTATAAATACAACCCCCCAAATCTACTCATTCATGATAATTCAAGCAATGACCAATGGTGTATACTACCTTCAACAAGAAACCAGATCATCAGGAGTCTCAAGTAACTTCCTGTTGACACTATCTGACTTGTTCATTCAATTTGTGTTTGTTAACAGGTGAACTTACACCTGATTACACCACACTGCGGGATGTTGATTTTCTCGTGGTCTTTGCTGTGTTGTTCAATGGCTGTACAGGCATAATGGGCGGCGCTAATATGTCAGGTAATCACTTGTTTTGATGTAGTCAATTATCTCAACTATCAGGGAAAGTGTAATGCACTAAGAAATTGCCTGATCGTTTGAAATTCAAATTTGCTACATTTTTTATTTCTTCTAAATTACAGTGAGCCTGATGGAATAATTTCACAGTGTGTTTAGCACAAATAAAATCTTAACTCCTTTAACCCTTGCTCATTTATAGGACACTGACTCTGCCAACAAAATGTGCAAATATTGAAGTGTTTTGGTTTTGTTGTATGTAGCAAAGGAAAGGTTAATCCAAGCAACCCTTTTTGTCACATTTTGTTACATGTGCCATGGGGAAAGTTATACACAGTGCCCGCAGCTAATTGATTTATAACCAATTTCAGGTGAGCTGAAGAATCCTGGGAAGTCCATCCCCCTGGGTACTCTGGGTGCGTGTCTCTTCACCGGTGTGACATATGCCCTGGTGTCATTCTTCGTCAGTGCCACCTGCTCACAGTAAGTACATAGGGACTTCTGCCAGAGCAAAATGAGAGTTGGGCCCGACCGCTAGGAGGGCCTATTGAATGCACTCTCAATGCCTGAGATATAGAGAGCCAACTCGTCTTGCATAAGGGTCAGTAAAGCCAAAAAGAAAATAGATGCTGTCCCTGTTGCATTTGTCACAAACCACGTATATTACTGTTTGATTTTTCACTTTCAGGGAGTTGCTGTTAAATAACTACGGCTTTCTTCAACAAATCAACATCTTTCCCCCTGGGGTCGTGGTTGGAATTCTAGTCGTGTCGCTCTCTGCAGCTCTGACGACCCTCATAGGGGCATCAAGAATCTTGCATGCCATAGCAAAAGACGGGGTGCTTGGTAAGTCTACAATCTCATCTTAAGAGGCCAGTAAGGTGTGGACTAGGTCCCCCTTTCAGACACCAAGTTTTTTATTTCTATTTATTTATGTGAACTCGAGTATAGAAAGTAGTGCTGCAACTGAACTGCCAAACCGAACTAAAAATAGCCGAACTTGGCCGTCTGAACCGAACCAAAATGGTTGGTTCGGAGGTTTGGCAAGCTTTACATGATAATTTATACCACTACAAAATGCCACAATACGTGTTGATAAAAGTCATTAAGTCTCTTGTTTGGCCGTGATTCATTCATCTTGAGTACCTTAGTACCACACAGTGGCCTGGCGGCAGCGTCGGAAACGTCGGAAACTGTACTATCCATACTATATCGGCATGATTAGGCCCTTTGATTTGTTTCAATGTACATTGATTTGTACATGTAGGCCTCCGTCCGAACTGAACCCGAACCAATGTTCGGGGAAAAAAGTCTGAACTGGAACCGAACCGAACCTGGAGGATCAGTTTTAGCACAAATAAAAATTGTAGAAAGACTGGCCAATTGTTTCATTTGTTCTTATTGTGCAACTGTCTTTCTCTCTATAACCCTAACTCCTTAGGGTGTGTATTGATTTTGTAGGATTTAGGAGGTTTAGGATTAGGACATCTAGAGCATCTTTGTAAACTTTGAGAATCAGAACTTCGACAATCACACACAGGTCACAAAGATTTATACAGCTGAACTCTTTGTCATTGTGTGTCGTTACGTTGTCAGGGTGGATTCTGTTGCCGGTTCACAAGGGAGTGACAGCCAGCGGCAACCCCATTGTGGCTGTGCTGATGTCCTGGTTCCTAGTCCAGGTAAGACTTAAGCCGTGTCCAAAACAGCATCCTGAGCTACGGCTATGTATATTGTCAACCTGCTCACCTGTAGTTGTAATGGTTGATCACCTAGACAATAGCCAGACAAGATATTTGGACGCGGCCTTAGTCTTGGCTCAATACGTTGTTGTTATTGTAATGTAGGTATGCAACCACCTGCTAAAAAGAAGCATCAAAACATCTTGAGAATCTTGTAATGGTAATATCATGCACACACATTTTTGCCTCATTGTATGCGGTGGATATTCGACATTGAAGATAGAAATGAAGCCGGAGTTCCATGTAGGGATTAAGACATCTCCCAAAGCCGATGATGAAACCAAGAAAGTGGCCACAACTTGGCAGAAATGGGAAGAACGCGAAAATAAATAACTTTGTACCGTAAGTCGCCAAATATTTATTTTAGCACATTTGTGGGACTAAAATGTTATTAGCCTTTGACTCGAGTCATATCGAGTCAAGTTGAGTCATTTGCTTACAGTGACTAGAGTCAAATCAAATCTGTTATTGGGACTCAAGTTAAGTCAGTTGCCAAGAATTGTGACTTCTGAGAAAAACTTGAGCACAACTCTGATGTTTGCCATATTACGGTGACTGATCTTTCAAATTACAATTGCGCATCATTCCTAAGTACGAATGTATTTTTTAATATTCCCCTACTTTTACCCTTGTATTTTTAACCTGTTTTTCCTAGCTTGTTCTACTCATGCGATCGCTGAATGCTATTGCTCCACTGGTCTCAATTTTCTTCTTACTGTCGTATGCTGCCACAAATCTGGCTTGTATGGCCATGGACGTCGCTTCAGCTCCAAATTTTCGGTTGGTGGTTCGCTGAAACAAAAGAAATGTAATGAATCTTGTCCTGTCTATAAATGTGTATAAGTTTTGGAAGAATATATTTTTAAAGGTAGGATGTCTATTTGCAGATACCATAAAGATTTACTACCGAATTATTAGGTAATATCTTACTAATTTGAAAGTAAATAATGTTTTTAGGCATCCAGCAAAATGATTGCGCTAGATATCTTGTAATTGTTCTGACAAATTTAATGTCATTAAAGAAATCACGATCGCTGGCCGGCGATTGCGTAAAAAACGAAAACAACAAGACCAATTGCTCGACGCGGTTGAAAACAATTGCCTTTTTGTTCTTTTTTTCTTCTAGGCATCCACGAATCTAAAACTTAGAACATGTTAGCTAAAACGATATTTACTATAAAATACAACCCTCCAAATCCACCCATTCATGATAATTCAAGCAATTACCAGTTGTGTATCCTCCCTTTTAAACAAATGTGATCCAATGTGAATTTAATTTCCTGTGCCCTTGAAAAGTCTGAATTTGTTTTTAGAAAACTAACAACTTCTAGTAAGATAACTCAGAGGTTTAAACCCTTCCTTGTTCTATTTTCTTTGATTCACTGAATGTAATTATGTAGGCCGTCCTTCCGATATTTCTCCTGGCACACTTCGCTTCTTGGCATCATCTGCTGTCTTGTCATGATGTTTCTCATCAGCCCTCTTTGGGGAGCCATCAGTATTTTCGTCTTCATTGTACTTTTCCTCATCAACTCGTTTCGTATCAATGAGTCAGAGTGGGGCTATATCACCCAGGCCCTCATATTCCACCAGGTGTGGCATTGTTCAAGTTGAGTATTTTGCCGTGAGTGTGAGTACTTTGCTCCGAGTACGAATATCAGGAGTATTTTGCAATGAGTATGAGCATTTTGCCATGACTACTGATTTCTCTGAGTAATAGGCAAGCCTTTAAAGCTGTGATGATGGAAAAACTATTAAACCCTCCCCCAACCCCCCTAGCTATAACACCCAGTTCTGGGTTAGCAGTTTGTGTAAAGTATACATGGCATATAGGTAGTGCACATTTTGCTAACTGATAAAGGATATGTTTAGGTGAAAATACTGCAAAGTTGCTAACCTACTGCAACGGGGTCGATCACGGGAAACTGATGGTTGCATACTTTGATGTCATACAATGGAAACTGTTTACCCTCGGGTGTGGTTGCCAGAGTAGTAGAATTATAATAGTCTTGTTTGTGATTTTGTTCTCAAGGTGCGTAAGTATCTCCTACGTCTGGACACAAGGAAGGACCACGTCAAGTTTTGGCGTCCTCAGATGCTTCTCTTAGTAGCCAATCCTCGCTCCTGCTGTGAACTGATTCGCTTTGTCAATGATATGAAAAAAAGTGGACTGTACATCCTTGGCCATGTTAAAAAAGGTGAAGTGCAATAAAGTCGTATATCACGCGGTGTGCATTTACGGTTAGTGTAGGAACTTGGTAAACATTGAAGCTCAAATCCTGAAAACTAAGCTGCACACAATGAAACTACATCATTGGTGCGTCAATGTAGCACGATACAAGGGTGTCTAGAAAGGATTTGCAACTTTAATAAATACATGGACGTGCAATCTATTTTGGTTTTCCGTTTTAGCCTGGTTTTCTGTTTTGAAAATTCACCACAAATGACATTCAGAATCTTTCTTTTTCATTGTCTTAGAAATACTATTCAAGTAGTTTGTAAAGTTGGTTACGGGTACCTGATCTGGAACCTGTTTCAGTTGGGTACTGGGTACCCGGTTATAATGCACCCCTACGTATATCCGGGATACGCTGTGGACATGCCTGCAATGGACTAATCCACTTTGCTTCCCCCGCCTTTTGGGATTTTTGTGCTTGTTTTTATTCATCTACTTTCCAAAGTAATATAATTTCTGCAGCTGAATACATTTTCCCTCATCCAAATTGATTTCATATGTTTCTCTTAGGAAACCTGGACGAGTCGTATGCAGATCCTGTGCAGAAGGAATACCCGGCCTGGATTGTCTTGGTGGAGAAACTCAAAGTGAAAGCCTTTACTGAGCTGACGTTGGCATCCACCATACGAGAGGGAGTCCAGCATCTCATCAGGATATCAGGACTTGGAGGTATACATTTAGACACCTTTTTGTTTTTAATTAGACATTATAAAAGCTTAAGTATACAAATTCTTCAGTTATCAAAGATCTTTTGGCTCTTAGTAATTGTGTCAAATTGTATTGCTTTTCCCAAAGTTCGTCGGGGTTAGTTGACCAAACCTGTCTTTGTACCCGATACTAAACTTTAATTAAAATTCTCACCAAGTCTTTCAACTGTGTATTTTTTTAAAGGCATGAAACCGAACACAATAATCCTTGGTTTCCACGACAACACACCCTCCAAAGACTCCTTTGAGAAATGCCGTGTGTTGGCTCCCAGTCCTTCTTTTGGGATAATGGAGGATTGTGGGATTGATGAGGAACAGGGACTCCTGATGAACGCCTTTGACCCAGTGCGGCCGTCCAACAGCAGAAACAGGCTGAGCATGCAGGAATACATCATGATCATTAATGACAGTATCCGGCTGAGAAAGAATGTCTGCCTGGCACGTCACTTCAGCAAGTTTGATCGGGATGCCCTGGCAATAAGCAAGGAGCCTGGCTTTGTAGATGTCTGGCCCATCAACTTCTTCAAGCCAGAGACGAGCGGTTACCTAGACACAGCTTGTATCTTTCTCCTTCAGCTGGCCTGTGTACTCCACATGGTGCCTGTATGGCGTAAGCACACACTGCTGCGTGTCTTCCTGTGTACCAGTGAAGACGAGGAACCAGCTGTGGTGCTTCATCGCCGAGGCAAGCTGGAGAGCTTCTTAAACGACGTCCGCATCAAGGCCCAGATCGTTACAGTAGGCAAACAGAACGTGAACCGGCTAGCTGTCATGAGAGAAGATTCCTTGCCGAGTACTGACCACGGCCACGCAAGGCTGGTGTACTCCCAGGTATCCAACAGCTACATACAAGGAGTCAATGACATGATCAAGGAGCAATCTACCAAGACAGTTGTCACATTCTGTTATCTTCCTCTGCCACCAACAGATAGCAGCCAGCAGCCTGATTACATGAGGCATCTGGATGCACTCACCGCTGACCTACCCCCAACTGTGCTTGTTCATGGCATGCAAGAAGTAGCTTGCACAGCACTCTAAACCAATGACATCGCTTTGTTTTAAAGGTAATGGATACAATTCGCACTTGTGGTAATTTAATGAAATGGACCAATTTATATTAAGGTCTACGTAGAACACATTCCACAGAGCTGTTCAACGTTTTGTATTATCAGTTGTCATCAATGTAGTGTGTGAGAAATCCTTTTGTTTTCCGTAATAGTAAGTCCTTGCCTTCGTTGGTAATGAATAACAAATCTTTTTTTCCTTGAGAATTATGACATTCCAGGCACTGAGATTTTGCAGGATGTTTCATACTATTATTTACTTACATACATACATCTAGGCTATTTTATAACATTGAAGCAATGTGTTTGTTGTTGTTTGAATATGTTTTCCATTACCATTGAATCCTGACGAATGTCTTCAGTACTTCTTTAATCTTAGTGAAGAAAACTCTCCCGACAAGATAAAACAAATCATGTTTTTGGAAGTTTGACTGTCTGACCTTGAAAATTGGGACCCTACCTATTTAAATTAATGTGAGAATGTGCTTGGATTTTCTTAGGCATTATGATTTCTTGGTAATTTTATGATCTTGATTGACCAAAGTCCAGGTTCAAAACTGGAAAACCTGTAAAGTCCTCAAATTGTTTTTAGTCTGTGTGTAAGTGTCGTACATGTTCGTTTGCCTTCCTAAATCTGTAAGTTTCAATTTGTCTTTCAACAAGTTATGTATCCCACTCCTGCCACCTTCACTACAGTAACATGTACAATACTATCGCAGGGTTGTCCTGACATTAATATTTTCCCTGCTTCTGTGACTGTAAACTAAAGATGAATGGTTAATGGTGGTTGTCAAGTGGGAGTTAATTAACAAAAGTGGAATTTGTTTAAGCAAACATCAAATATTTATATGTTTAAAGTTTATAAATTTTGCTACTCATTTGTAGAACATTTTGTATTATGCTATACTTATAGGCTAAGTTTTTGTTATTTCAATAGGGAAAACAACTTGTGTAAAGGCTGAACATATTTTCATAAGGGAGTGTCTACTTTGTACATAGTGTCAATTTTTGTATTTTGCACTAGTGATACATATCGTGAATCAACTGTTTTGTCATTTGGAAAGACTGTAGTCAAAAGCACATCTTTATAAAAACAGGGTTACAAACCAAAATAATGTCTTTTTTTTGTTATGGAAATTTAAATACAAATTGCCTGTCACATACAAGGCTAAAGGCCACTCGAGGTGTGGGCTACTAGAGAAACGTGTGGAAGAACCAGCCCCTCGCACTGAAACAAGACATTCTAATCTCTTCACAGTAATAGGGTTGAGATGGGTAACTAGTCCAGCAAGGCATTATTAATACCTCTACCCATATTATGTGTGGAAGTGTCCTAGCCCAGGCTTATTTTGGGCTGGAAACCTGTTTTTTAATAACTAGCAAATTTGTGTACTTTTTTGGCAGACTGCAAGTTTAATCCAAGCCACACTATTGGCAGTATGTGTGTAAATTATCCAGAAGGAAAAAAAGAAGCAATTAAAAATTAAGATTAGAATTGCCAGAAGATGATAGGGATTATTATACCCAGCACGATATGTGGCAGAGGGGTACCCCCCTCTTATCCCTATACTTTATACGCCCTCAACACTATTGCAACCTAACCCACCCCCCCCCCCCCCCCCTTGAAACCTAAAAGGAATTCCTGAGATTCCGGGAACACAATGGTCAACACAAAAGAGGGGGGGGGTGTTTCTCTGCCACATATCGTTTTCATATGGGGATTATAATAATATGATATATAGTATGTTGTTAATTTGTCTGTCAAGTCGCCGAAAATTGTGACTCGAGTCCGAGCAGCTGTGCAGCGTGAAGAATGTGGTAAAATGAAAGTATCGATCAACGATCAATGGAAAATAGCATTAGTAAATAAATACCTGTAATTGATCGTGGCATAATAGGCAAACAGATGCTTACAACCAGAAATATTGAGAACAATGGGCTGGAATGCACTGGCAATTGTGTTCACATGGTGTACGTACGTGCGCGCATGTATAGAGGTAAATTAAAATAATAATTTCCGCGCTATGCAATGCATGCAGTGTATCTCCAATTCTCCATCCATCAAGAAACACGAGTTTTCTAATTAACCGCGGACACCAATGCTTTAGTTTTGCATAATTACTTCCCCATGTCATACGATGGACACATAAGTCTCTCGGCTGTTAATTCGGGTGTGCTCTTTTTGGAGTAACTCCAATAAATCTGCATAATAGCGCAGCTTTTGTGCCAGTCTTGTCCTGAGGATGAAATTCAATTTCCGGATTCGGTTCCTGATGATTGCGTGTTTGACAACATTGTTAACAGTTGCTCTGTATTATGAATTACGTGGCCAGACATCATGGGAGGGTAGAAACACCAAAATCGACAATTTGTAAGTTAAAGCGCTGATGTTGTTATTGTGTTTACGGCGGTGATATTTACTTCCCATTTTTATCCCAAGTTTTTATCCTCAAATTTTGAGATTTTGGAGGATACGGGTGAACACATTCAAGTGAAGACCAATTTAAATTCAAAACGACCATATGAAGCACGATATGTGGCAGAGAACCCCCCCCCCCCCCCGAACAACCCCCCCCCCCCCCCCCCCCCCCCCCCCCCCCCCCCATCTTTTGTGTTGACCATGGAATTCTGTTTAGGTTTCAAGGGGGGGGGGGTGTGTATTAGGTAAAAATAGTGTTGTGTATAAGGTATAGGGATAAGAGGAGGTACCCCTCTGCCACATATCGTGCTGGGTATAAAAACGACACACCTATGTAGGCCTAATAATTGTATTTTTTTTCGAAAATTGGTAGGTTTTGATATCGGCCAATGGCGGGAGTAGTGCCAGTATAGATGTAGTGAAATGTATTATGTTATGCAGGAACAGTTGAATCGGCAGAACAATCGAATGCTTATTTTTGTTCTCAATATTTTATAACTAGGAATAGCCATTGACGTTTTAGATATATACAAATGTGAAGCTAAATGAGCTATTGTGTTGGAATTTTTAATTTATTTAAACCTGCTTTCCATCACTACATCAATGTTGCTGCTCTTCACACCGTCAATAGATGTGGTGTTTGACGATGGAAATGTCTGCAATAATCACGAAGTCGTCGAATATAGCGTTGGTAGTGATAATCCTAACCTAATCCCAGTGACAATCTGTGTGTCAAATTCTTTGCACATTTCAGTACCAGTACATCTTCCAAACCAGTTGAAAACCGTACAGTCAAACGACCATTGAGCCCAACTCCTACCACTGAGGTACATTAATATCATTTAGTCTGTGATGTCTGATTCACGTCCGCCTCCTTGTATTGGCACAGACTAAACAGCCTTGGTCTTCTTATGATTTTCACTGTATCATCGGCTTCATTTTGTCCGTGTTATTCAAATGTACGAATAATTATAATTCCGTTTTTTCTTTAGACTACAATCGGTTTATAGCCGTTAACGTGTTCAGAAAGTGAAAGAGTTTGAAGGACGTGCTCTTCTTGAACTACTTTCTAGATCATTAATATGAAAGCTTGCAATTTCTGCAACGTTAGTTTCAAAGATACGTAAATACAGCCTGATTAGCATTTAAATTAACAGTTATTTTTCTATTATTTTAGGCCAAGACAAACGCATGCCCAGCCAATCAATCAGAACTGCAATTAAAAGACCACATCAGGTATGCATGAAGTTTCATAACATAAACCCCTTTTTACGACGACCATCTTGAAGGTACCTTTGGTGTTTATACTTGGATAGGCATATTAATGCACGATTGTTTATAAAGAAAAGACCCGTCTGAAAAGTAAAGAAACTGCATCTTTTGAAACGATTCTGCTTCAGATTGATTTATTTTTAATTGAGCATATAGTTTGCTTTAAGCGTAAACAATTGCTTAACTTGCACCTAGTTTTAACTTACTGCGTACCCATTTTGTTTTACTCTTGAGACACTTCGTCAACAAATATACGCCCAATTATCCGACGAAAGGTTACCAGTATCTAAGGCTTCTACACAAGAAATGTATCAACCAAACGTGGTCTAGAAATGAAGCCAATGCTGACAGCTTCAGGTAAGAATATAAACAAGAACTTGACGAAATTGACGAATTCCATTGACAACGTCGACCTCACTTTACTTGGGACATTCAGTCTAGATCAATCCTTTTGTGATTAGATCAACCGTTGACAGAAGATATAAACTTGTTTTTCCAATTATTTATAATTGAGTATCTGAAAAGGGGTGACTGTGTCAATTATATTATGCGCTTGTATTGCCAATAACATATTAATGGGCAGGGTATGGCGGATGGCGGATGGCGACTCGTCTAAACAGTTCTTTAAAAGTGCTGATCACCACCGCATGCAGTTTCTGTTGTACCAACCCACTTCACTCTCGTCTCAGAGAATGCAAAATTGAAGTGTTCTTCTTATGAATAGGAAGGACCTCTTAGCTGCATCGGGATGTATGAGCGCCAGGAGGCGTCTGTACCTCACCACACAAAACATAGCTGTTGAAACCCAACTACCGTTCTATCAAAACGGGGATCCCGTCACGATGACAGAAAGTTTTCACAAGCTTCTACCTGATGTAAGTCGAGTCTCAAAATGTCTGCAACATAACTGTTTTCTGTTGTGTGGAATGTTATTGATGCAAAACTAACAGCGGACGACGGCAAGAATTCATATTTATGTCTAAAACTGTTTATAATCATAAACAATTGTGGGTCAGTGTGGATTTCGTCTTTATTTAAGTTATGATTCCTTTTAAATAATCTGTCATATCTTTGTGGTACTTGTTGAACTTGAATTCTCGAAAATTTCTTGAGTCTTATCTAATCTCGGGTTATTTGTCATTGCTTCCTCTTGTTAAACAGAAGACGATATTTCAGTCACGTGATCGGTATAAACGATGTAGTGTCGTGGGCACCAGTGGCATATTAAGCGGCTCTGGTTGTGGTGGAGAAATCGACAAAGCTGACTTTATATTTAGGTATTAATGTTTAAGTTCTTCAAAATGACATAAGTTGAACAAAGTTACTACCGCCTCGTACTAATTAATGTGGCAAAATAAACGTTTATTTTCGTGTTAATTTATTTTAACAGGTTTAATCTCGCCCCAGTGACAGGTTATGAGAATGACGTAGGAACGAAGACAAATTTTACCACTGTCAACCAATCAGTACTCAAAAAGGGGTAGGTCCAGAGAGTTTTCCGATTTGAAAAATAAAATAGCCAGTGTCTTTAGATTCGGTTGTAGTGTTCCAAGTAATTGTTCATTAAAAGCGTGTCATCGTCACGTGACACTTGTAAAGAAGTGTTAATAGGTCCCAGTCGATGCGATAGGGAAGGTGAATTCTTCATTCCAATTTTCAATTTCCTCTTGAAGTTATTTTTGTTTGGATGCTGTGCTTGTTCACATATTTTGATCTTTTCTTGAACCATGCAGAAATTATATCACAATGTCAAGTATAGATCCACGCTCTTTTCAATTTGGTTCTCATTTGTCATTGGGACGATGTAAACAAAATCCTCAACACCTTTGTTAATGCTTCCTTTCACTTTGTTTTATAATTTTCAGAAAGCATCCCTTACTTGAAACAGAATTTGACGCCCTCCAGCGTCAATTTTCAGGCAGTTTATTGTGGGTTCCAGCTTTCAGCCAGAGAGCCCGCTACGCGCTCGCCCACACGATTGTCAACATTAGCCTTGCGTCAGGAATTATGAAACCCGTCTTTCAAAATCCTTATCATTTTATGGCCATGATGAGACTCTGGAGGGCGCTTCACAGACAAAGCAACTGGCCGTCCACGGGTACGTATATATATGTACGGTTGATTGACCGCATAGTTAACTCATAACTGTAACACTTCATAACTGACACCATCAGTTGAAAATGCAACTGTCATGGAATATCGTTCGCAGATTTTATCAAAATCCCTCTATCGTTTTTAATTTAATGTTAATAAACCTTAATTACTCGCTTTCCAATTACTCTGAATATAATCACTTATTATTGCTACTTCATGGACAGGACTCTACATACTGTCAGCAGCTTTCGAACTTTGCGACAAGATTGACGTGTATGGCTTCTGGTACTTCGAGAGGTCGCTAGAGGGCGTCCCCAAACCGTACCACTACCACAATGACGTCATCTTTGGCACACGTCACAGTCGCTTTAAAGAGTTTAAGGACCTGGTGAATTTTCACGAGATGGGAATTCTGAAGATGCACTTTGGGAGTTGCAAATCCTAATTAGAAGTAACAGATTTTACTAATTACCTAATACTCTTTTACCATTATGCCCAATGGGACAGTGGTGCCGTGATAACACCACCTTTGGGTACGAAGGAGGCTCGAGCTCGGGTCATTTAATAAAACTATTTTGTGCATACATCTGTATGGACAGCTACAATGCGTGTAATAAGCTCATTTAATGTAGACAAATTGAAAGCCAAATGACCCGAATGACTGCACATTTCTAATGGGGCCGCAATTCACTTCCGCCTCATGGGCGCTTTTACATAAATTATCAAAAAGACTAAGAGTCTTTTCCAATCCCTGGCTTCGTCGTCGTCGTCTTCGTCTTAAGATGATTTTAAGCTGAACTACGGGAGCTCCAGCCACATTTTAATGCCTGTTGTGCTTTAGAAACCTTCAATTGGTTGATATGAACCCAAAAGTTCGGATATTCGTATTTGCTTCCATTTCTATTTACAGTGATTCGAAAATCGGTAGCGAAGCCGAAGCAAAGGTTTCGAAAATTAGGCACGTTTGTCGTTTGTCAATCACAACTGAAGGTCTTTGGCACTGTACACAAAGTGGCCTGGAATGGATACGCACACACGCACGTATGTGTGGCCAGTGGTGCATCCATTGTACTTTAGGGATATTATCTCTTCAGTTATTGTGGCGCAGACTATTGACGGATGTTTAGATTACAAATGGGCAAGGTTTTGACTATATTGACGTTGACTATACTTTATAATGTAGTGTTTGTTCCGGACATGCAAACATATGTTTTACATGTTTTTCTTGTTGAATAAACAGTAAATCTATTGACTTGAATTTGAGCACCCCTTAAGTTACCATACGGGTTGTTGGGAAATAGTGCATCAATTGGATTCAAAAGAGCCCCCCCCCCCCCCGCCCCCGTGTAATTTACCGTGTTATTAGCACTGTTCCACTGCAGGGACCAGCAAATGAAGGCACGCACGTTTTTCATATGATTATTCTGACACACAAACGTTTAGAAAACCAGGAAACTATTTGCGTACTTATGACATAAATCATTACAAATATTTCGCCTGAGAAAGCCACCCCCTCCCCGAAAAAATACTAATACAATGAGTAAGCATGGAGGAATCTAGTTTATTCCTCCATGTATTAAGTAATACCAATAAAATGAGATGTCGATATAATGATGGTAGGCGACTATACCATAGAGCCCGTGGCGAATTATTATGAAGAGAAGTTTCCATAATTAACAATTATTTATTATTGTATTATTCCCGCCGCCACAAAAGTGATACGATGGACATCTCGTTAATATGTCCGAGTACATGTATATGGTAAACCATGATTAATTACGAGGTCGAATCATAGCTATTTGACCATAGTGGCATTATGATATGATATAGCCTGGCTTTTGTTTGGGCGGCGTGTATTATCATGCTGTGCATGTGAGGCATGACGGTTGTGTATTCCTCCATATGGTCACACCATAGATAAAGTTCCTTTCTCGGGTTACACCCTACTACTATTGTAACAGAATTCTGTAAGTCGTTTCATTTCTATATAATGATCGTCAGAGTGTTTATCGGATCCTAGTAAGCGCCCTCCGTCAAGTCAAGATGTGCACGACCAAAGTAATGAAAATGACCCTACTAACTGCCATCTGTGTCATAATGGTGGTGTCAAGTTATATCGGCATTCATCAAGGTACGTACGTATCATGAACGACGCCTGTTTCGGGTACCGAGTATCATGTGTCTTTTAGTAGGAGAGCTCACTATTTTTAAGACCGGCTCAATGGTACTGGCTGGGTAAGGTGGCCCTGGAGGGACACGCATATCGACGTGAACATTGACGTCAATATTCGCGACAAATTTCACGACTTTTCCCAAAAGTCGGGAATATTGAAGTCAATATTCACGACTTTGGGGAAAATTCGGGAAATTTGTCGCGAATATTGACGTCAATGTTCACAATATGCATAGTCCCTTCAGGGCCATCATCGCTGGGTGCTTTTCTGTTGAAATGTACTACTTCACGTAGAGCTGCGTTTTGCCACTTTGCCGCTTTTATTGTGCAAAGTACACAAATTGTACATTTAAAACCGCGGTTTTCCCATTAAATAATTGTCAGACGGTCAAAACTGTCAAGAATTAAAAAAAGAATTGCTTTTTCTTATAGTGCGGGTCAGTGAATATGTGAAGAACGTCTTGGGCTACAACAAAGATGACGTGTATCCCTCTGTTGTCAATGTATCGGGACGTCTACCTGGTCAATACAAACTCGCAAAAATCCATACCGATGTGGACGACAGAATCGGCCTAGTCGGAATCGATGATACCACGAATGATTTACGCACTGCGGATAGGGAGCTCATGAATCGGGTGGTGATAGTGACTGCGATATCGCAGAATCATTTGACGGAATCGAAGGGAATGATCGGCAGCGTTCAGGAATTCCTGCCAAACACCACTATCATAATGTACGACCTGGGACTGACACCAAGTGGTATCATGGAGGTTAGTATTAGTCTATACCTGAAGATACGTACGTGTGTCATTTTAAATGCCATTCTCTCAAAAAGGTTCCATGCATCAAACTGAAATGTGTAATCGGTGACACAATGACGTCACGCTTTCGTATGAGAGCCAGATGGGGCATGGCAAGGGACGTCACACGCGGGTTCTGACTTTTTATTACATCAAAAGAAAAGATGCGAACACTCTACAAGGCCATTGATCACCATCCCTGCTTTTTCTAGTATGTTAGTCTTCCTACAGTAGCGACGGCTATGCTAATGTTTCATAGCTATGCATGCCGCGGCATTTTGCTATTATGATCATTTAAAATACTTAGCAGCTTTGAATTATCTGCCAACCACATCTGATACCTTCCGGTTTTCTCAGGCTTATATGAGCTTACAGTGCATTGGGTGCTTTTTGAGGAATCCTCGGTTTCATTGCCGAAAATAAATAATAATAATAATAATAATAATACCATTGAAACAAGTCCTGTACTTTGCCTGGTTTCTTTTTTAGGTGCAGCGTCTTTGCAACGTAGAAATGCGACCGTTTAATTTCAGCAGGTACCCGTCACACGTCAGGAATCTAGTAAACTACGCATGGAAACCGCTTATCATTCAGGTATAATATTACTGAATAAAAGAAGAGAAAAATACGAGCAAGGGCACTGAGCAAGGCCTCGGAAAAAATAGTGTTATCAAACTACGAGCGCGTATAGCGCGAAACCCTTAGGTTACCCCCCCCCCCCCCCCCCCCAACCCCAAACCCTACGCTGTAACTTCTACCGCGTGGGGCAAACCCTACGCCGTAACTTACGGCGTAGGGTTTGGAGTCGGGGTACGCCTTCACTGCTCCCTGGATCCGCCCCTGTTGAACTTACCAAAAGTGACATAGCTCGTGAAAGAGCAAACCGCAACTAAGGCTTTGTAACCCCACGGTGTCAAGAGAAATTACGGAAAATGTCCATAGAGAAGATGCGTTTTAAAGAGTTCCACGTATCATACACAGGGCATCAAACAGTCGCATAACTATGTAGCGAGTGCTAGTGACACCTGACATTACCGTCAATTTAATTGGTTAAAGCGCACGCGCAACAATCTGTGACTATTATACAAAGAAATACAATATTCGAGAAGTAGTTTTATTTTAGAAACAAATCTCAAAATAAAATTGTTATCTTTTGGACGATTTGCAGGAGACGTTGGACGAGTTTGGTATCATCTTTTGGTGCGACGCATCGGCGCGATTCACGAGAAATCCGCAGGTCTTGTTCACACTGCTGAAAGAGCAACACGGCTTCATGAGCCAAATCGTTCAATTCAAACCTGATTACATGCTGATTCGTACGCATCCTAAAATGTTTAAGGCACTCGGTATAGACAGAGAGAAGTTCAAGATGGATGGAGCCCATGCTCTGTGCATCGAGGCCAATCGTCTCCTGTTTGTGAATAGCGCCCTCGTGCGAACGAATATCATCGAGCCCTGGGTAGACTGTGCGCTGAAGCCCGCTTGCATCGCCCCGAGGGGAGCGTCCGGCGACAATTCCAGGCAGGACCAAAGAAGTACACGCACCGCTTCGATCAGGCTGCACTCGCGCTGCTCGTCTACAAAAACATGAGGGGTGTATTCAAGAAGGAAAATGACCAGTCCAAATTGTTTAACGACGTTGTCAAATTGTCCCGCTCGAGTCAGGGCTATGAAAAGGCAAAGTTCTGCAAAGGCTAAAGAACCATACTCGAAAAAATTAGCTGTTTATCTAAAACACTTTCAATAGTTGCATGACGTTGTCAGATCTCTACAACCCACAATAAACGAACACTATTCTAATAACATTTGCGGGCCAAATTATAAAGTTCCAAAATTCTTTAATTGAAATCGTAGCTTTTACATTTTTTCCGGGACCATGCCCCGAACTCCCTCGCAGGGCGAACCTTCGTCCTACCTTTTGACCCCCCCCCCCCTGTCAATTTTTGTTTGCAAAGGAACGCTGAGTAAATGTTCACATCAGGTTCGTCCACATAGGTCTCCTTTTGTTTTCAAAAGCTTGAGATTAGATAGAGAAAACATTCTTGAGTCCTGTCTTGTGGGGAGTCGCCCCACGCATGCATATCTTGGAAACCTTACAAGCTCAGGCGACTTGCGGAGTTCCCCACAATGTCCATTTAAAAAAATATTTGTTTTACATATAATTATAGCGTTTGGAATTTTTAATAAAGTTATTCAGATATTTCTATACATTCTGAATATTTTGTGCGCATGTTTGAAACTATTTCTGACGTTTTAAGTTTATTTCAAAGTTAACAAATAAATTCGCAGGTTCGAGTCTCGCCTTGACAAATTTTGTGTTCACTTTGAAATATATGCACATTTACCTAATCCGTTTTCTTTGTGGTTTATTTGTTTTTAATTTATTTACAAAAACTATCAAATGTTTGTACATGTAAAAACAAAAAAGTTAAGAGGGCCTAATATTTCGATCTTAACAAGACTATCTTCAGAGACAAATGGCTGTATACAAGAAAGAAACATATCGTCACCGTTTTCACGAAGGGGGTGAATTTCATGAGAAATCGTCTATTTATCGATATTAATTTGTTTGATGAAAACAATTTAATATTGCAATATCTACAACCTGGTGAAGTTATACATCCAAAAAAATCATTAAATTCCCAATTAACCTAATTACCGAATGGGCGAATTGATCCTCAAGTGCCGTTTTGCGTTTTCACATAGAGGCGAATTTAAAATAGCGTTGACTTTACTCGTGTTTGTGAAGGGGCACTTTGGTACATGGTGCGCGTACTGACATTTGCGTTTTCACGGTACATGTATATTGTAATCATGCATATTCATTACACGCGACATTCAAGCTCTAACATCAATAAGGATGATTCCTAAAAAGTATGTGATTTTTTTGGCGACATTGAGTCTTTTATGAACGATTTGTTGACATTCTTGACGGAATTATGTCCAGGTTGTACTGTATTAAGACTTTGATTGCAAAAGGGTGCACTTATTAAAGTCAAAATGAAATGTCATATTGCACACTGTGAGTGTTAGTGCACACTGGGATGACGGGGTCTAGTTTGGATGACGGTTAAAAGTAATGGGGCTTCCAACAATTTACCTCATGCCGGCTACGTTACACAACTCTGCATTTATTTGCCTTCAGGAAACCTCCTTTCCGCGCGGGAAAGGAGCCTGTAGGCATCTATTTGTGGAGTAACCTTTTGTTGGAAGCCCCATTCTATAATAACCTTACCCTCCCTATTACTAACGGGGCTTCCATTGACCTCATCTACGTTGCACAGCGTTATTTGCCTCCTGGAAACCTCCTTTATACCCGGGAAAGGAGCCTTGAGGCATCTGTTTGTAGAGTAACATGTTGGAAGCCCCACCCTTACCTTCCACTCACCATCCAAGCACCCTCCACTCACCCTCCACTCACCCTCCACTCACCCTCCACTCACCCTCCACTCACCCTCCACTCACCCTCCACTCACCCTCCACTCACCCTCCACTCACCCTCCACTCACCCTCCACTCACCCTCCACTCACCCTCCACTCACCATCACTCACCCTCCACTCACCCTCCACTCACCCTCCACTCACCCTCCACTCACCCTCCACTCACCCTCCACTCACCCTCCACTCACCCTCCACTCACCCTCCACTCACCCTCCACTCACCCTCCACTCACCCTCCACTCACCCTCCACTCACCCTCCACTCACCCTCCACACACCCTCCACTCACCCTCCACTCACCCTCCACTCACCCTCCACTCACCCTCCACTCACCCTCCACTCACCCTCCACTCACCCTCCACTCACCCTCCACTCACCCTCCACTCACCCTCCACTCACCCTCCACTCACCCTCCACTCACCCTCCACTCACCCTCCACTCACCCTCCACTCACCCTCCACTCACCCTCCACTCACCCTCCACTCACCCCCCCTAAGTTAAAACCGTTACACCCTTCATATTACTGTTTTCCGGCGCGTGAGAGACTCGGATGGCGACGCGAAAAACAAATAAAAACAAATGCATCGTTAATAATAATTTTGAATAAAACAATTCTATTGAAGTATAAACTATTGCACATACCATAAATAATAAAGTCATTAATAATTTAATCAATTAGTTTTGAACTTTTGCACTTATATCAAGTTTAAAGTTTATTTACACAATATTTCAATGTTGGCAAAAAATGTTATTACCAAAACTACGCGAGAAACTCACGACGTGAGAGTATTTATTTTAATAACTGAACAAAAGAAAGGACACATAATGCCGAAAATAACCAGACTGTGTTTGGGCAAAGATACAAATACAAGAGATTACCCAAAAGTCCACATTTGCTGGGGTAAATAATGGCATTTTGATGTAGAAATAACGGTACTGGAACACGAAAATGTTTGGTTCCATTTTTGGTCCCATCAGTACAAATTCGCACCCCCTATAAAAATCCTGCGTACGGGCCTGAGAGGGGACAGAATAAACTGGAGGGGGACAGAATTCACGGTTCCAGGGCACTGACCTCAACACCTGGACGGATCATTGTCCATATTCTGCTGTGCTAACACTTGAAGTCGGCGCGAACTGGAAGTGCAACAGGGCGTCACTGCTGTGAGCCAATGAAATGTCCAGTTGTAGAGGTCAGTGGATTTACCAACCAACTGAACTCTACACCTGGACATTTCATTGGCTCACAGAGTGACTTTGTGGGTCCGCCATGTTGCACTTCTCTGCATGCCGACTTCAAAATGAAACAATGGATGATCTGTCCATGTATAGAGGTCAGTGTTCCAGGGGGACACTTTTCCCTAGGTAATTCTGTCCCCCGTCCCCCCGGACAATTTTACCGGGGCACAGAATTACCGTTCACACCGGCCGGTAGCGGCCAATTATTGAACAATGTTACCGACAGAGGGCAGCAAACAAACCGGTCCATTTAACATTCGCGGGTTCAATCAACGACGGAAACTGTACTGTTTGACGGGTACGAAAACATTGATTGTTAAACAAAAAAGAGAAATGCTAGTAAAACCATAAAGCGGAAGGAAGAGGGGACTTGTGGAAAGCCAAGAAAGGTCCAATTATATGCTACATCATGATGTAGTTTCCGTTTTTATTCCTGATCCTCCATCAGTGAATGTTCATGTTTACCATTCGAGGGCGCTAAATTCAATTTCTCCACATTACATGCACTTGTCGTCATCACAGACACAGTAGGATGATGTATGCGCACAAGCAGCATCACTACCTGGTAAGGTATTCACTTGGGACAGGCCTTCTTTGGTACTGTAACTTATGGGCAATAATTTATTTAATATTTTATAGCAAGTCTTTGCATGCTTTGTCTTAAACTAGCCTCGCTATGTGGCCCCCGTATGCTGCACGTAATGCCACACACCGTGTGACACCGTACCGGCTCTAGGATCCATATTAGTTACTAGACCCATGGAGGAATAAGAAGACCCTATCACTTTTTTTAACATTTGGACATAATTTGGGTATACTACATTAAACTAGGGTCCGAGCCAGTGTAATAATCAAAACTGTGAGTCTACACAGAAAGCAATTGCTGTCATTGATAGGTCATACTTGCTTTGTGGACAGGCAGCCATTTAAGGTGATGCATGGTTGGTTTGATGTGGTCAACTAGTTGTAGCCGAGTTTAATTTTGTAAACGTTGAGGCAATATTTTAAATACCGTTTTAACTACTCAAGGATAATTTTAGCGATTGTTTTTAAAATTTTATTTTTAAATTTCTGATTTATTTTACGTCAGACTACATGGATAAATTCTTGAAACTACTACCCGCTGGACTAATAACCTCGGTGGAGGACGTCAGATTTTCTCCACTCACCCTCCACTCACCCTCCACTCACCCTCCACTCACCCTCCCTAAGTTAAAACCGTTACACCCTTCATATTACTGTTTTCCGGCGCGTGAGAGACTCGGATGGCGACGCGAAAAACAAATAAAAACAAATGCATCGTTAATAATAATTTTGAATAAAACAATTCTATTGAAGTATAAACTATTGCACATACCATAAATAATAAAGTCATTAATAATTTAATCAATTAGTTTTGAACTTTTGCACTTATATCAAGTTTAAAGTTTATTTACACAATATTTCAATGTTGGCAAAAAACTACTACCCGCTGGACTAATAACCTCGGTGGAGGACGTCAGATTTTCTGAGGTCATTCCTCGCTACAGCTCGACAGAAACGAGCTCTGTCCCCCAAAAAATAACACTGAGTCCAGAAATATTGATACTGGTCAAGTTCGACGTGTGGAAGTATCGAATAGGATGGAATTGATGAGTGCTTTACAGATTTGGACACGGACACTAGCGATCCATAAGAGCTTATGAATCATGTGGGGACTGCGATATTGCAGAATCACTTGAAGGAAACAAAGGAAATGATAGGCAGCGTGCAGGAATTTCTACCAAACACCAGAATCATAATGTGTGACAGGCGGCATTACTCAAGCAGGTAAATTAAGCTGGCTACCTATAACATTTATTGCAAATTTGTTGCATCAAACAAATGTTTCTACATGTATAGGCTACATTTCACAAGTTATGTTACTCTTATTACATGTATTAGGTGAAATGGCTCTAAATCTCTGGCTTTGCCAAGTGCCATCCGCATTAAGACGTATGCATGGAAACCTTGGATATACAGGTTAGTGGAAATTGACAAGTTTTCAATGAATAAACCATTTTACCTAAACAAACTTCTAAAATCCCCACATCCTAAAAATAAAAATAAAAGATTGCGACCTACCGAAAAGCTTGTAATGAGAAGGAGAACTATTTTCTTTTTGGCCTAAGTGCCCTTGACCCTTGACCCTTGACCCTTGACCCTTGACCCTTGACCCTTGACCCTTGGCCCTTGGCCCTTGGTATGCAAACGTTTCCTAGCCTTGACACATAACTTACACCTTGGCTGAAGCTCTATGAAGAATGTGCATAGAACTAATAACAAATGACCTCAATCCTCTAAAATCCTCATTTGGATAAATAAATACCCAAGTAACCACAATCCTCTAAAATGACCTGGATTCTTCATTATCCTCCTGTGGCAAAACACAAAACCAGAGGATTTGGGGGATTTGGGATGGTTAGGGTTAAATGTTACACTAGTGCGGTTTTAAAATAACATGGATAAAAAACGCATAAAAATTAAGTCTATAAAGTGAACAGATTGTTACTCCACTGCCTGAAAAGAGTGAGCTAGATTTGTAACTATTATTTGCCTTTTTAAACAACTGAAGTGTTACAGTATTTAACCTTTGTATGGTAGTTTTTATTTATTGGTTTTAAGTTTGTTAAGACATCTATCAAAATCATTACCACTCTTATACATGTAGTATTTTTGCAGGCAAAAATTACTAGTAATAGGCTACACATTGGCTACACTACTTTATTGACAGTAGATTTTTTTCTCTCAACTTTTTAGTGAATAATATACATATTCTTATATCGTTTTTTTCTTCTATACATTTATGCAAGCTTATAGACTGAGATCTGAGTAAATGCACCAACACATCTTTATAGTATTTTTGCAGGCGAACAAAAAAAACCACTTTGTGTATTACTAGTAATAGGCTACACATTGACTACACTACTTGACTGACAGTATAATTTTTTCTCTCAACTTTTTAGTGAATAATATACATATTCTTATATCAGGTGTTTTTTTCTATAAATTTATGCAAGCTTATAGACTGAGATCTGAGTAAATGCACCAAAACATCTTTGATTTTCAACTTTAAACAACAACAAAAATAATTATTTGACAAACATAATTATATGACAAAGTAGGTGAATACTTTTGTATCGGGCCCTTCTACATGTATTAACCCAAATAGAAATCTATACATTGCAGACATGATATTTTTTACTACCGAATTATTAAGAAATCTCCAACATATTTGAAAGTAAATAATGATTTTAGGCATCCAGCAAAATGATCGTGTTAGACACTCTGTAAATGTTCTGAATTTTATATAAAAAACCAAGAACAACATAACTTAACAACTGCTCAACACTGGTTCAAAACGAACGTCTTTTTTCTTGCTTTTCTCAGCATCAATGACCGTAACAATTCGGACAGGTCAGTTAAACGACAATTAAAGCACTATTATTATTATTTTTAGTAAAAATATATCGGCCAATCAAGATACAGAATCTGTGGGTGATAAAACTGATCTATCTTTAATTAAGATGGAATATTCAACCCAAGTTTTCCTTCACCGTATTTTAGTAAATAATTGGGAATGCTGCAAGTAACTACATGTACTGGCTAAACTATACTAGTTTGGATGCAACAGAATCTTCAACAAATAATGCAACAATCACGCTGGTCCATGGTTCGGCTCCATCTCTAGATTCGAACACTAGTAGCCACGTCACAGGCTTTAGCTGACTTTGCAGCTTGGGGCTGAGCTGTTTTTCAACGTCCGTTCAACCCTAGGAAAACAATAACACATGCAGTTGTATCAAGTGAAATGCTGAAAATGATACAATGTTACAATTGCAGCACTGACGTGAAAGATCTTTTAATTTTTAATTTTTATTTATGAGTTGATGAGAAAATACCTACGAAAAATTACCTTTGATGTTTCCCATCCTTTTGGGTGAAACCTACGGCATAATATTAAATATTTAGTGTTTAATAACATTTTTAAAAAATGTTCTTGTAATCAGTCGAGCTCGTGAATAATGCATTTTACGATCCAGGCCGGTAAAACCAGCGCATGTGCATAAACCGAATGTCGCGCACGGAGCCTGCGGAACAGCATGTGTCCTTTGTACGCACTGTTGTCGTTAACAAACCTCACCTCTTCCGTTGGTACAGCTCCTTCAGCAACTTCTCAATCTCAGTATTGAGGGTGACGTCAAGGACATTGTTCCCTTTTTTGTTCTTGATGTAGATATCGGCACCATTTTTAATAAGGTAGGCTCCTATGGCAACCAGGTTGGCTTTTACGTCTGACGAACTTCCTCCCTCTCCAAGTTGCTCGACGAGCTGCAACAACTAATATTCGAAAGTTATTATTGGGATTATGAGTATATTGGGGTAGCCAAATATTAAACGACGTAGTGTAATTTATGATGTAATTTCGTCAATGGAACAATTTATTACTGATAGGCCTATCGGCAAACAAGTACATGTGTTCCGAATTACGTAATCGGATAATCGATTGCTGTCTGATGCCACGTACGTCTAGGGTCTGCTGCCACCAAGCGTACAGTCTGCCACAAGCTAGCCTTGTGTAAGGCGTCCACGCGTTATTCGTCCGAAGTCCCCGCCCCGTGCTGCATTAGTTATTGGACGGATAACGACGAACAATTGCACAAGGCTACGGCAAAGCGGTGCAGTCTGAGTTTGGTTTTTATTGTGTAGCTTGCATGATGTCTTTGGTTCCATACCTGCCCTAATGGTGTGACTTGCATGATGTCTTTGGTTTCATACCTGCCCTAATGGTGTGACTCCCATGATGTCTTTGGTTTCATACCTGCCCTAATGGTGTGACTTGCATGATGTCTTTGGTTTCATATCTGCCCTAATGGTGCGACTCGGTGATGACTTTGGTTTCATACCTGCCCTAATGGTGCGACTCGCATGGTGTCTTTGGTTTCATACCTGCCCTAATGGTGTGACTCACATGATGTCTTTGGTTTCATACCTGCCCTAATGGTGTGACTCGCATGATGTCTTTGGTTTCATACCTGCCCTAATGGTGTGACTCGCATGATGTCTTTGGTTTCATACCTGCCCTAATGGTGTGACTTGCAGGATGTCTTTGGTTTCATACCTGCCCTAATGGTGTGACTTGCAGGATGTCTTTGGTTTCATACCTGCCCTAATGGTGTGACTCACATGATGTCTTTGGTTTCATACCTGCCCTAATGGTGTGACTCGCATGGTGTCTTTGGTTTCATACCTGCCCTAATGGTGTGACTTGCATGATGTCTTTGGTTTCATACCTGCCCTAATGGTGTGATTCACACGATGTCTTTGGTTTCATACCTGCCCTAATGGTGTGACTCGCACGATGTCTTTGGTTTCATACCTGCCCTAATGGTGTGACTTGCAGGATGTCTTTGGTTTCATATCTGCCCTAATGGTGTGACTCGCACGATGTCTTTGGTTTCATACCTGCCCTAATGGTGTTACTCGCATGATGTCTTTGGTTTCATACCTGCCCTAATGGTGTGACTCGCATGATGTCTTTGGTTCCATACCTGCCCTAATGGTGTGACTCGCATGATGTCTTTGGTTCCATACCTGCCCTAATGGTGTGACTCGCAGGATGTCTTTGGTTTCATACCTGCCCTAATGGTGTGACTCACATGATGTCTTTGGTTTCATACCTGCCCTAATGGTGCGACTCGCATGGTGTCTTTGGTTTCATACCTGCCCTAATGGTGTGATTCACACGATGTCTTTGGTTTCATACCTGCCCTAATGGTGTGACTCGCACGATGTCTTTGGTTTCATACCTGCCCTAATGGTGTGACTCGCATGATGTCTTTGGTTTCATACCTGCCCTAATGGTGTGACTCGCATGATGTCTTTGGTTTCATACCTGCCCTAATGGTGTGACTCGCATGATGTCTTTGGTTCCATACCTGCCCTAATGGTGTGACTCGCAGGATGTCTTTGGTTTCATACCTGCCCTAATGGTGTGACTCGCATGATGTCTTTGGTTCCATACCTGCCCTAATGGTGTGATTCACACGATGTCTTTGGTTTCATACCTGCCCTAATGGTGTGACTCGCACGATGTCTTTGGTTTCATACCTGCCCTAATGGTGTGACTCGCATGATGTCTTTGGTTTCATACCTGCCCTAATGGTGCGACTCGCATGGTGTCTTTGGTTTCATACCTGCCCTAATGGTGTGATTCACACGATGTCTTTGGTTTCATACCTGCCCTAATGGTGTGACTCGCACGATGTCTTTGGTTTCATACCTGCCCTAATGGTGTGACTCGCATGATGTCTTTGGTTTCATACCTGCCCTAATGGTGTGACTCGCATGATGTCTTTGGTTTCATACCTGCCCTAATGGTGTGACTCGCATGATGTCTTTGGTTCCATACCTGCCCTAATGGTGTGACTCGCAGGATGTCTTTGGTTTCATACCTGCCCTAATGGTGTGACTCACATGATGTCTTTGGTTTCATACCTGCCCTAATGGTGCGACTCGCATGGTGTCTTTGGTTTCATACCTGCCCTAATGGTGTGATTCACACGATGTCTTTGGTTTCATACCTGCCCTAATGGTGTGACTCGCACGATGTCTTTGGTTTCATACCTGCCCTAATGGTGTGACTCGCATGATGTCTTTGGTTTCATACCTGCCCTAATGGTGCGACTCACATGATGTCTTTGGTTTCATACCTGCCCTAATGGTGTGACTCGCACGATGTCTTTGGTTTCATACCTGCCCTAATGGTGCGACTCACATGATGTCTTTGGTTTCATACCTGCCCTAATGGTGTGACTCGCATGATGTCTTTGGTTTCATACCTGCCCTAATGGTGTGACTCACATGATGTCTTTGGTTTCATACCTGCCCTAATGGTGTGACTCGCATGATGTCTTTGGTTTCATACCTGCCCTAATGGTGCGACTCGCGTGATGTCTTTGGTTTCATACCTGCCCTAATGGTGTGACTCACATGATGTCTTTGGTTTCATACCTGCCCTAATGGTGTGACTCGCATGATGTCTTTGGTTTCATACCTGCCCTAATGGTGTGACTCACATGATGTCTTTGGTTTCATACCTGCCCTAATGGTGTGACTCGCAGGATGTCTTTCATCGATGCCTTCATCATGACTAGGTGCAGGCTTGTATCACCGTCGCTATCCTGAGCATTCACATTGGCACCGTTGTTAACCAAAGCCTCGATGCACTTGTTGTGGGTCCTGTCAACGGCCATGTGAAGCGCTGTCTGCCCGTTGATAGCTTTCAGTTCTTTGTTGCAGTTGGCCTTGGTAAAAAAAATGGAAGAGTATGATATGGCTTACGATATTTCGGTATCGTGTTGAAACTTGTTACAATCCACATTACGTTCATCGTGTTTGTAGATCATTGGTGTAAGTCCAGACGAATGGGTTGACACGTTTCACCATTAATAGTCTCACGTCTCATTTTGGTTGGAAATTGAAATCATTTTTCTCACCCGTACCTGTTTAACGAGGAACAAAGTGATGTCCGACAAACCGTTAAAGGCGGCAAGGTGTAGGTTTTCCAAGGTGTAGTGCCGTGAAGCCGTCATTTTTGGCAACATTGATCATGTTTGGAGAGGCTTTTAGAATCTCTTCCATGGCGCTAGGATAACAAAAACAGGTTTATTTTAACTGTCGGATTGTCTACCAGTTATTGATATGCAAAAGCCGATAAAACTAGCTTGTACTGTACGTTATCTGTCAGACACGCTTCTAGATTCGCACACAATACGAGTAATAGGATTGTTTGGGTACATTTAATTAAATTAGTAATGTAGAACAGTTGTCAATTGCTGAAGTTTTACATAATTTGTTTTTTATTGTTACACAAATCTTCCCCAAACAAAGACGTACTATGCGCATTGGCCAAACACGGCGTGATGCAAACTGTTGAAGCCCTTCTTGTTTGTCTGACGGAGGTCAGCACGTGGGCTGTTTATCAGCCAATGGATGATCTGCTTGTGATTCTTGGCAATGGCAAGGAACAATGGACTGTTGCCATCCTTGTCCTGTTAAAGTAAATACAAGGAAAACAAATATTACTACTTGAGGTATTTATTCGTTTAATCATATTGTGCTGTCTACGAGCTACTGTTATAACGGCATGTTTGTGCAATCCTAATGGTCGACTACAATTACTTCGTGTTTGTACTGTATTGTACTACACCTCTTTGATAAGATGTTTTACATTATCCATTTCCACCACTTTTCATCTTTGTTGAGTAATGAACCATCGAATTAATGCCTCAGTAAATAAAAACAATTTGACTGTGAACATCATACTTTGTAGTTAACATCACATTTCTGCCGATCGTGTTTGAGCAGCACTTCTACGCATGTCTGGTGACCTTTGGCAGCAGCAAGGTGGAGTGGAGTCAAACCATTGTTGCCTGCTGCGTTTGTGTTGCAACCAGCTTGCAGGAGATACTTGACAATCTCTGGATTATCACTGTCGAAAAAAGAGGGCCACTCAACTAAGAAAATATTACTACGAGAAACATGCCTGCTATACCTAGGGTAAAGATTGCTTAGACATATTGGCAAATATTTTGTAACTGAACACGTTACTAAAACTAAAACATCCACACAGATGTAATCCTGTTGGATCTCATGCTACAATGCCACTTTAAAGTAAAGACTAGTACTAGTACATGTGACAGCTCACCCGAGGACTGCATAGGTAAGAGCAGTGTCTCCATCTTCATCTTTGCATTCCAATGGTGCTTTGCCTCCAATCAAAGCAATTACCACATTTAGATGACCGCGATGAGCAGCTGCCTGAAGCGCCGTCTGTCTTTCTTTATTTTGAAATTTGACCTGTAGAGAACCATTATAGCCACTCAAGACTATTTTAAATGGCAAGCCCCCTCTGCCCATTAGTCTTTTCTTGGTACCAGCACCGCTGGGAGTACCCTGCGACGGACTGCCATTACATCAACGTAGAATCTCGGTCTTAGTACATGTAGGCTGAGAAACTGGCCTATTAATACACACTGCATTGCGAAGTTTAAATGGAATTGAGTTCGAAGTTTGTCTAAGGTGAGGGCTGGCTAAACTTTTATTGCAGACCTACATGTATATCATTTTTGGCATTTTTGAGGGTGTTAAGGGTAATCTAAATTTGTTTTTAATTCTTTTTACTAATGGGCACCGGTGCTTCCTAGAAGTTCACAAGCACTAAAGCCTACTATATAATCCTGAAGAAACTCAGTTTTATCGACGCCAGGAAAGTCATAAATATGGAAGTCTGCGGACATCAAGCTGACTCTCTGACCTAGTGTAACCTGACTGTTAGACAATCTCACCGCATCTGGATTATCACTCATGATCTCTCGCACTTTGTTAGTATTGCCACTAGCTGCCGCATGGAAGAGTGCAGCACCGCTCGTACTATCGGCCGACCCACCAAGCATGCCTCCTATTTTCTCCAGCTGAGACTTCAGGAGTAGAGCGGCCAGTAATTCACCTACATCGACTCCTGAAAAACAGGCAAAGGTTTGAGACCATTGTCTTCCCATGCAGTAGGTTGTTATGTCTTAACCATGACGTAAGTTCAATTCTTTGTGTGAAAAGAGTCGCAGTAATTTCACATTTGGCTCAGCTTTGGAAAAAACAAATTACACTATTTCAAGTGGTTTGTTATAATCGGCTGGGAGATAAAATCCACGATCAATACAGGCCGAAAGCTAAAACAATATCAATGAATCTTTCCTAAAATTAAATTTCCAATATAAAAAGTTTACTACTCAGTATCACTATCAGTACGTTTTAAAACACGGACGGCCCGTTTCTGTTGTCGACACTACTCTTGAGCAATGTGGACAATAATTTCAGTGTCGACATGTTCATGGATTCTCTTTCATGTCGACATTTTCCAGATGATCCTTTTCACCTTCTTCGCTGGCTGTGGTATCTTCAGCTTCTTTCTTCTCCTCCATGATAAGGCCCAGTGGATTAATGAAGTACGACGAGCCACCAAAGTTGACCTTAACGTCGCCATCTTTGTCCACCATGATGACCTCTCCTACTTTGCCTCTGTACTGAGATGGGAAAATGGGAAATACGGCAAATCGTTTGGGACTTGTGCGTCCCCAAGAAACATGTCTTCAAAAACATGTTGTTAATGTTAATAACATATTTTTATTTTTAACTTTTGTCCCTCCTTGACGGTGATAACAAGTGCATAATTTGGTGCGTAAGAAGTCGTTAAATTGAACACTGATGGTCGATTTTTCAAAAAGATATCTTTTACGTCTTTGATTTCTTCGTTCCAGCCACACCTCTCCAGCTGCAGTTCCTTGAGCTTTGCTGGGTCCATGTCTCGCAGACGGACCTTGTCGCCGGTGTCCAAATACGGGCGGACCCTAGTGCCGTCTGCAATAATTAACAATTCAGACCGACACTTGTAGTTTTTGATGTAAAAAATATAGTTATTGAAGATAACGAACTGCTGAAGAGAAAAAGTTGGCCTTGAACTTGAAAGTAAAGTTTTAATAGACTAATTCGCATACGTTTGCCCGAGCTTAACAAACTGAGGGAGTATTACAAAAAAAGGAGCTTTCGTGCTGGAAGGGGCTATGGTGGATTAATGTATAGGTGATCACGTGGCAAGAAGTCTAAAGATTACAGTGAATACTCAATAGTATTATGCTGAAGCTGTCTGGAGACATACGATAATTGAAGATAATTTTGAAGATTTCTTCACCATTTGTCTAAAGACCTCGCAACTGAGGTAATTAATCCAGACCATGCAATATTTACCGAGTTTCGGCAGGTGGTCAATGTAGAATTCTCCCATCGTCTCTTTCTCCGTGTAGCGCACATCCAACTTGCCTTTGTGACCCCGTTTGTATTGGTTGGTCGAGAGGTTAGGCCACTGAACGCCGACCCAGGAACGTTGGGTTCCACCCCCGCCACTCACGTCGTCACGGTGCCAACTTTCCCGTCCCCACCTGACAAAATGACCGTACACTCTTAAACTTCCCTGCCTATATTGACTAGGAATCCGGGATCTACATTGCATTTGGCACATGAACCCTTTTCCTAGTCAAAATGACACCTTTTTCAAAATGATACTTTTGGCCAAGATTTACGGGTCAAAATGACCTCAACAATTCGTGTAAAATAATATTTGACCCAGAAAGGCGTTATTTATTGGAAATCTGACCACAGACGTTTTACAGTTTAAATACTATAGACGATGATAAATTATAGGGCAAAGGCTGTGTGTCTTTGTGCTGTCAGCAATTGTGTCAATACTCGCTGCATGGTTGTAGGAATCTACACTCATTACTTTTTAATTTTATTGGTTCAAAATATGTGTACATTATTATGCTACAAAACATCTGCCATCTTTCACATAGGCCCCTACATTTCCAGAGGGTTTTTCTGTGATCATTTAACTTAAAAGAAATGAATATTCCCATACCATCTTGATCTTCCCATTCCCAATCAGGCCCTCGCACAACTCGGGCACCCGGAAAAATGCCAAGAGAGCGGCATTTAATGGCGCCAAATCGACAGGGAACCTCGATCCTGAAACGACAATCACACACAGTATACTGTACATGTACACATACACATACACATGTACGTATGTTATACAAAACGTTTTCACTGCTGTGAATATGGAAGCAGCAACATAATCTTTTTTCCCCCCAACGTTGTTTTTCTTTTATTCGCACGAGCAAACACATTATATCTCTATAGTTGTTGGGGCTGGACGTGTTTCCATGGTTACAACCCATCAATTGGCTACTCCATACTTAGCCTGTTGCAGGCTTTGTGTGTGCAGCCTGTACAAAAACGTCACCTCCCACGAATTATTATTGATTTCTTTTTTACAGTCATAATAATGTAAGCACAATTACAATGTATACCCATCAGAAATGCATTAAATCATTTAGAAATACGCAACTACATGGCCAAAAAGCAAGGTGTCCTTTATCTTACGCCATTGTCGTTAGGTATGACTAATAACTAAACTACGAAGGACATTATAAAGCAATATATGGAACGGAGAGAACCCCCCACCCCCTTCTTTGTGGTGGTCATTATGCTTGCTGAATGTTGTGGTTTCTTTTGAGGTTTTTAGGGGGGGGGGGGGGCGTTAGGTAAGGGGGAAGTCGCTCGGTCCCATTTATTTCTGGGTATGACGAAATAGGTTGTATTTCTGAAATAAAAGTGGAATTAATGAGCCCGAAATTTGCTGGTCACATCCATCCAACTCACCCTGGGACCGAGTTGGTCTCGATCCTCGTGAAGGGATGTCCCAGGTCATGCTTGCCCTCGTTATAGCAGCTGTGACACAGGTCAAAGTCGTGACACTCAAGACATTTCCAGTGTAATCCTAAGATACCGTGCTCTTGGCAACAGTCACAGACAACAGTCGGATGCTTCACTCCTATTCCAAAATACAGCCATTGTAATCTAAGGTCATGATTAACTTTCTTCTAATACAATGAAGATGATTTACGTCGCAAATGTCGTTTTAATATAGAATAATATTACCATTTAGTTGAGTTAAAATAAGATTTTTGTCACAAACGTCATTTAATACAGACATGCCTCTTCGACCCTATGTAGTATTAGGACATAACTCGTACAATTTATTAATGTCTCTCGTGTCACCAAATACGGCACATGTAATTGAGCAAAATTATCCGAAAATTTGTCCCCTTTTTAAAAAACAACCCCCCCCCCCCCCCCAACAACAACAACAAAAAACATCAGAACCCCACTCAAACACACGCTGCCATTGAAATTTTATAGGAAACTTTTCTCATTAATATCCATGCATCATTTTATTGCGTTTTTTATTGACCCACAACAAAAATTTGTTGAGTGAAATTTGGACCCTATAAAATATGGACTCATTGTTGTATTGCGCATGCAAATCGGAGCATTAGTTGCTGTTTTGTGAGGTAAAAATAGACACCCTGCAAAATAGGTGCGCATTTGGGGTTTTCCAGATTCAGCCTCAACATTGATATTTACACAATTCGGCGCATTGTTCCATTATAAACAGATAACAATAACATTATCACGCGATTACAAATCCCCGGGGATCACTGTGTGGGGTCTTTAAGCTTTGTGACTTTTTATTCCGCGGCCCTCGCGGTAACAATTATTTTTATCGCGACGTTACGTATCGTTCTCCGTGGGAGACTGGCAGAATGTGTCGCATTTTGGGCTCTCTAATTATGCACAGTCAGTTTACGCGCGGTCGCGGTACTTCTACGTAGGCGAGGCTGTTCCCAAACCTGTTAGTGTCCCTGCTTACCGCGGTTGGGGCACTTTGAAATTTTATTCATTTTTATTTCATTTCATTTAAAACCCTTCAATGTTCCTAGAACATTTACAAAATTGTGTATTTTATGCAATTCGTTACGTCAGCGATGGATCTTTTTTTTTTTTACTAATACATGTATAAGGTTGAGATGTTTTGTTTTTTTGACGAGAGGTGTATAATGTCATCACTGAATAAATAAGAAATAAATGAAGCGTATAGCATAACATTAACAAGTATAGAAACCAACAAACCTCAGTTCAATAACCTCAAGATGCATTTAACTAAAAGTAAAAAGAGGGGGAGGGGTGTGGTGGGAGGGGGGGGGGGTTAAATTTTATTAAATGAAAAGTCATTGCAAGGGGTATTTTTAACAGAATCTTTGGCTTACCGAGTTGGGCGTTATCGTAAATCCGCAGATCGCATTTGCCGCTTGCTTCACCGGCGCGGTAGTTGGCGGATTGGCCCGAGTCCCAGCGCACCCACACACCCTTGCCTAAAAACAAGACACACAAGTTGTGTGTAAAGTGGGATGCTTGTTAAAAACGAAAAGATCCCTTGCATTTAACCCATCGAATTATTAGAAAAAGCTTACTTATCCCTCAAAGGTCCATGTGAATAATTATTACAGGCACAATCTTACTCAGCACCGTGGGGCCTACTGGTACTAAACGCCCTTTGCAATAAATTATTATTCCATCTGGATTGCTGTCATTTTGAACAGAAAATTGTAGTTTATTTTCTATCAGCCAACCCACAGATTTTTGGAAACAAAGATTAAAAATTGCATTTCGTGATCAAGAGGTTGTGCATGGTTTGTCACTGTTTTCTCGGAAAATGAAGTCCTAAATCTACCGAGCTGAAACTTCGGATTTTGAACATTCGTCTTTGAATTCTGGGGTAATTATCAGAAAAAAACACATTTGTACACGAAACGCAACTTAGGCCTTTAGGAGAATGGCAAGCTAGGAGGTCCGACGATTACTATATTCGATTGTAGGGCCTATTATTTATTTTCCACAATATCTTCCTAAATATAGCAAACGTTAAGAAAAATAGGTGATTAGTTTTGCAGAATTAATCAATTAATAGAATTGCCTCTTCGTGAAATCGAAAAAAATATAAATTAGCAAATTCGCCCGTGGCTGCGAGAGTCAGAAAGTATACATTTTCCCATTGCGCCCCAAATTCGCCTCTTCGTGAAAATGCTAAAAGCCAGTATACGCGCCAAATTCGCCCAATTTGCCTCTTCGTGAAAATGCTAAAGTCATACGCGCACCATGTCAAAGCGCCCCTTCATAAACACGTTGAAGCCAACGCTATTTTAAATTCGCCTCTTCGTGAAAACGCAAAACGGCACCTGAGGATCAATTTGCCCTTTCGTTAATTAGGTTAATTGGGATTTTAATGATTTTGGGGATGTATAACTTCACCAAAAGGTTGTAGATATTGCAATAATTAATCGTTTTCATCAAAATTATGAATTTTCATGAAATTCGCCCCTTCGTAAAAACGGTGACGAATTGGGGACAACCCGCTCAAAAGCATTTCCCGTAAAAAACCAACACAGCAGCCGGATTGAATATTACTATAGATGATGTTTCATCACCCATGCATCAAAAGTCGCATAATCTTTATTGAAAATTTAAATTATTAGGGGAAAACGGGGCTTGTGTGACTTATTTATAATACTTACTGTCATTGGTCTGTGCAGGGACCATGGTGCCTACACAGCCCCTTCCCCCATCTTGGTCGTTCCATTTCCAGTCCGGACCTCGTACAACTCGCATCCCTACAAACATGGCGATATGACACTTTAACTAATTCTTACTGCGTCAACAAACTATCCTAATTCAGGTCCTGTGGTTAAAATATGTTTCTCGTTCAAAGTATTTTTTGTTAATGGTCTTCAGCCCTGATCATTTTCAGAATTTTGTGTGATGATGCCGTCACTCGGCGTGAGGTTCGAGGGACTTGACGGGAAACCCCCTGCCGCGTTGCGCCATCGCGGGAATTCCAGGGTATCCAGCAATTCCGAAAATTCTAAATTTAGCTTTTATGTATTTTCCAGTTTTGAATCTTTTCAAAACAAAAATGCACGTGACCGATGGTTTTAAAAAACCATAACATATTAGAATCTCCTCCGACGTCACGCGTTTACATAATAATTGTACGTGCCCCGTAGTGTGTGCACGCAGTGCTTTTTGCACAAACTTTGGTGATGCCGCAGATATTTTGATGTTAGCCTTCTTAACCAAATGTATGCAAAAAAGGTGCGTGCGCATACCGCCGGACACATTTAAATTTCGGGCGGTTTATATATATAAACTGGTCCATTCCTGTGGAACAAACTTCCCCAGGCCATCCGTTTACCTACAAGTCTCTCTGACTTTAAAATCGCACTAAAAACACACATGTTTAAGCTGTTTTTGTCCTAAAAGTGTTATGTTTTTCATTGTTATGCGCCATGAGCGTCATTAATGACGGATACCGGCGCACTATAAATATTCGTTATTATTATTATTATATAAACAGTACAAAGGGAACATAATGGTCTTGATGTAATTGTGTTTTACAAAAAAAGCACTACACAGACTAATTTGGAGTATGATTGTTTTGTCGGTTTGCCTGATTTAAAGCTTTTCGGGGCAGATCGAGACATCCAAAAGGAGCTGAATTGTTGATGCAGAGCACTTGTTTACAAAGATGAAGAAAGGGAGAATTGAGAGAAGGGGCTAAAAATCAAACTGATCGTTACTGCTTTCCCTCCGTCCGACAACTAACATCATAATACGTCACTGGTTCTCTCCATGTTTTCTTATGGAAAGAGGCTATTGTCAACCAGCGGCAACAGTGCCCCGGGGTCTGGCTCCAAATAGTCGACTAGATAGTCTAACCATCCTGCGTTCGAGTGACGTTAGTTGACTTTGGTTAACTGTAGTTTGCGCCCGAACTTTGCTCCTGGTTGGTGAATGATGATGGTTTATCGCGATAGTTCCCCTCTCGTGGCTGCGGATTGAGCAACGTCTTGCCCAAAGACTACGGCTCGACCGGTGAGACGGCTCGACCAGTGGGACAACTCGACCGAGTTGTCTCGGTGGTCGAGTTGTCTAGCTCGGCGGTCGCGTTGTCTAGCTCGGCGGTCGAGTTGTCTCGCTCGGCGGTCGAGTTGTCTCGCTCGGCGGTCGAGTTGTCTCGCTCGGCGGTCGAGTTGTCTCGCTCGGCGGTCGAGTTGTCCCACCACCGCGGCCGCGCGAGTTGTTCCACCACCGGCACCGTGCACCGCGGCCGGGGGACTTGTCCGATCACGCATAATACGATGTCAATGCACAATTCACGAAAGCTTCAAATCTCCCCTTCGAAGGAGCTTTTGATGCCCATAAATGTCCCTCAGAAGTTGTTGATGGGGCCTGGACCTTCCAACATCCCACCAAGAATCCTTGCTGCAGGGGCACTGCCCGTGTTGGGTCATTTACACCCTGAATTCTTGAAGGTAGAAATTGACATCACATGGTCACCCAGTCATCTGGTCATGGTTGATTGAACTTTGAAACTTACTAAATTCAATGAGTTTATGCATAAGCTGAGCTTTGAAGCTGGAATTTTCAAGCTTTTCGAAGTAGTTTTATACCTCCACATATTTGGACTCACTTGTTTTTGTACAACAAGTTCTGTAAAAAAAGAAGATTTTTGTAACTATTAATATTTCTTTCGACAATGAAACTGAGTATTCCTCAAAAAAGCGCCAAAGGCACTATAAAATAAGCTCGTAAGCCTGAGAAAACCTGCAGGAGGATGAACTAACTAACCAACCAATCCAAATTGATTTTTTGCAGCCTCAAGCAGTGGCATATTTTATTGGAAATAATAAAAGTTGTATTTTTCTTTAAATTAGTACTGATCAAAATTCTAAAACCTGGAGTGTCTTAAAGGCTTTAGATGGTTAAACTTAAAGGTAGGGTACACTATTGGTAATTGTTTAAATTAACACGGATGGGTAGATTTGGTGTATCCTACCTTTAAGTTTAAGTGTAGGATACACCATTTGCAGATACCAAACAATTTTACTACCAAATTATTTGAAAATATCTTACTTATTGGAAAGTGAATAATGATTGTAACTTTTTTTAATACAAATTTAATTTTATTAAATTTACATGCATGATAAGCACTTTAGAAGAAAATGTGACTTATATTATTTAGGCCATACCCGTACCTGTGGTTTATAAGATGTGCTAGTCACACTCCCCAGTTCATTTATTCAAGTGCTCATGAAAGTGTTTACACCATAATTGTAGAGTGTTTTGCCAAAATGAGACGAAACTGGCCCTGGATGCACTGCACATTTTTGATTCAAGAGTTTATTAGTTTGAACAAATCTGAATAAATACCTTGTGGCACAGGTTATGGACGATGTGAAGGCCGGTATCCAATATGCCTTCCAGACTAGAAACGAGCTGACTTTAGCTGTGAGTGGCACCGGCCATGCTGGCATGGAAGCAGCGATGATGAACATTCTTGAGCCAGGAGACACCATTCTTGTTGCTGAGAAAGGACTGTGGGGTGAACGACTCGCAGACTTGGCCAACAGAAATGGTAAATTGTTGCACACACTCTTCTTGCTTCTTATAATAATATCTAATATTTATAGTGCGCTGGTATTTGTCATTAACCCTAACCCTCCCAAATCCTCCAAATTCCTCATTGCAAAATGCAGGATTTTGCAGGATTGAGGTCACTTGGAGTTTGATGCATTGCAGGATTTTGCAGGATTGAGGTTACTTGGGGTTTTACCCCTGCAGGAATATGGAGGATTCAGGTTATCAGGCTGAATGTGACACACAAGGATTTTGCAGGATTGAGGTCACTTGGAGTTTGATGCATCGCAGGATTTTGCAGGATTGAGGTTACTTGGGTTTTTACTGACTGCAGCCAGGGCAAGACTGCAGGATTTTGCAGGATACAGGCTGTATGGTCACCAGTGACCAATATTGGAGGATTTTGCAGGATTCAGGTTACTTGGAGTTTTAACAATTTAGGAATTGGAGGATTTTGCAGGATTCAGGTTATGTGTAAGTAAAAATGGGTAGGGAGTTAGGGTTAATGACGCTCATGGTGCATAACAATGAAAAACTATTTATAACAATGATAACTTGGAAGTTTTCTAAAAATACAAAACAGATAGAAGGTACAACTCTTTTTAAGCCGTGTACCTTTCGTTTGCGTTAATCTAACCCGAAGTAACTCTCCAATTAATATAAAGGCACACAGGGCTTTGTACTTCTTTTTCAGAGAAATTGGAGTTTCTTAAATAAAACTCATAAATATTCAAACATTTTTATTTTTTAGGAGCAAATGTTAAAATCATCGAAAAGCCAATGGGCCAAGTGTTCTCACTTCTTGACATAGAAAATGTAAGTTTTTAAACATCTGTTTTAAGAAAATGTATTACCTTAACAAATCATCTGACCTTTAACCCTGACCCCCTGGTGTGAATTACTAAAAACCGTAGCCTGCCCATCCTTGCAAATTCCAAGAAAATAATTGTAAACTCTGCACTCCAACTGTTGAACTCTGATGGTATGCCAAACCATTGTAAAGGACAATCATTTTTAGGGGTTCAGTACCCATCCTAACAGATTCCAACAAAGCATGCAGAGTAGAAATCCCTGGATGCCTTATCAAGCTTGCAGTTTGACGGAGGTATCAGTTATCGGAGGTATCAGTTATCACAGCCAGCTTTTTACTCGCACATCTGTACAAACTATAACTTTGCACTTGATTGACTGCACTTCTTGCTATTCAGATCCATGTGCAACACACAGTGCTTTTATTATAATACATATGAGGCTAAGGAAAGAAGGAAGAAAGGAATTGAAGGTGTTCATGAGTTCGGTTAGGGTTACTGCTTAAATGTTAATTCAGGTACAAAGGTCCCCCAGTGCAACGAACTACTAGATTTATCCCGAGGTGAATACATCAAATTTGTGCATTTAGGATACCAAAGTGGCCTATATGTTCAGTAGCTTTATTTGAGAAGCAAATAAGCTTTTTGTTTGGTTTCTAACACATTGAAAGGGACTTAGAATGCACAGGCCATCAGTATTCTTCATCACACAAGGGGAATCTTCAGGCACTACACTCCAGCCTCTTGAAGGTGTTGGGGAATTATGCCACAGGTAAATGAACCCTTATCCCAAGGTCTTTTCTAGGATGCATACTTACTCCTTCAAAATCATCTATTACCTACAAGAAAAAGTTTTAAAGTCAAGGCATTTCTTGAATTTGTTCAGTGGAGGGGACCATATGCACTGCCCAAAACCTGCAAAATCCACCACCAAGCAAAATCTAGGCTTAATTGTATCCATTCCTAATGATAAAACAAGTCGTAGCCTAGACCTTAATGCAGTATGCATTAAGCCTTAGTACGCATCCACCAAGATCAACTGACTCATTTTTGTTTCCACACAGAATTAATCCTTGGGGTTAGACTGTTACCCTTTCAAAATCTAGGTACATTATTGTAGTGTATCCAATAACTTTAAACTGGCTTTGATGGTTTTTGAAAATGTGAAGAGTTGCACCATTGGAGAAGAGAATTTTAAAGGAATTAGGCAAGTTCCTATTAGGGAAAAGTCCAGGAATTTTACGGTAGCACCATGTGACAAATCTCCTTCTGAAAAGAACCTGCAAAACTCAACGTTTCTGAGAGTATGCACTGCCCATTGTCTGTTGGGTACAACAGTAGCGCATTTTGCAACTTCATAATAAACTCCATAATTTAAAATGATTTAACTCAACTCGAGTCACAAAATTTAGTGACTTATTACAACTCGGGTTCATACAAATATTTAGCGTCAATTTCTTAGATGCATATGAGGCATTGGAATCACTGTGTACCACTTTGTTTACAATTGTTTACATGCTATTAGGTACAACTGCCTGTTGTTTGTTGACACAGTTGCATCATTGGGTGGAGCACCACTCCTTGTGGATGCATGGGGTAAGATTGTAGGCTTCGTTTGGTTGTTGAATACAAAATTGATAGTAATTTCTGAGAAAAACTTTTCCACCACAATATAGAAGTGTGTTTTTCTGAGATTCAAAATGAATGACGCATAAACACGTCACGAGCAAGGCCGGAATTGTCTGTCAGCAGCGAGCAAGGCCAAAAAGCAGGGGGGTGCTTCCCGGTGCAATCAGGCCGCCTCGGATCGAGTTTCGTTAAAAATAATGCCGCGCCTCGGCTCGGTAAATGTTACAATAATCCTGGGGCGAACTGTCCAATGGTGACAGTAAAAGAGTACAGTACATTAGTTTCTCAACATTAAATTGTAGTTTAACAAACATGTAAAGATGTTGCAAGATTTTGCACATTGCACATTTTGCACAATGTGTGCAGTGCATATAAACCAGACGTGTCAACAATATATTGCACATTCCATAAGCTAACTCTATGTCCAGGTACGCATCACAAGTCAAAAGGACAATCAGTGAGTGACTGATCTCAAACTGTTATATGTGATTGTGATATGTAGTATCTATGTACAGAGTTTTGGGTTGTTTCAGGTATTGATGTGATTTACAGTGGTTCCCAGAAGGTTCTTAGTGCCCCACCCGGCACATCACCCATCTCCTTCAGTATGAGAGCAAGGTGAGAACCAACATTGCCGTCAAGTTTTGCTTGGAATCATAACTCAGACTTTTCCAATTTGTGTGAATTCTTCTGCCCACAAAAATTGGACAGTTGTATTACACAATGAAATATAAAGTGGCGATTATGTACAGCAGTCATTGGAATTCAGGTGTTGCAGGAAAGTGAACTTTGTGCTTGCACCTATTTGCCAAGATGTTATTTTATGCAATACTTAAAAATATAAATAAATAAACAACTTGTCTGCTATGAGTCAGTTACATAGAAAATGATCTTTGTGTCAAATCCGATGCTTTGAAATTGGCAGAATACCAGACACCATAAACTCACTAAAAAATCATTGTGGTTGATAACCACTGATTGTAGTTGTATTTATCATTCAGAGAGAAGATGACAAGCAGGAAAATTAGAGTGCCTTCTTTCTACCTGGACATGGTGGAGCTTGGGAATTATTGGGGATGTGATGAGAATCCAAGAAGGTAATGTAAATATTATGGCAGTCATCTTGATGTCATCATCATTGTAGTTCTTACATTCCAAACCCTGTCTGTTAATGTTACTATTTATAATAGAATCTTGGAGACATCATTATGAGCTGGTGGGTTGCAAGTTTTTTTGGATTTCCCTTATAGTTTTTAGCAAATGTCTTATCTTTAAAGTCTTCTCAATTAAAAAAAACTCCTGGTTCAAAGGTTGGTTTGCAGTAATTTCTTTGTATCGTTTGGGTGTTATCGCAGGTATCATCATACTGGAATGACAAACTCTGTCTATGCTCTGCGTGAAGGCTTAGCCATGTTAGCTGAGGAAGGCTTAGAGAAATCCTGGGCAAGACACAAGCAATGCGCTGAGATGCTGTGGGTGGGGCTTGAGAAGCTAGGCCTGAGGTTATTGGTGACGGACAGGTCATCCCGCCTACCCACTGTGACAGGTGTAATGGTGCCTAAAGGCGTGGCTTGGAAGGAGGTTACCCAGTACATGATGGACAAGTAAGTTTTAATTACTGAGATTCCTTTCAATATACAGTCGGCAGTTCCGGATCACTTGATTAAATATAAATTATTTCAACTGTAACCAAACTTGTTCCCGATAATTTGTTTTCAACAAATTGTAGGGTTATCATTTTGCAATTGTCGGGGGGAGAACAAAATTAAAATCCCCTAAACATTACCCCTGATACAGTTTGACAAAATATCCACTTGTTTTGTAACTGGGCAGTGAAAGGAAGTATGCAAACGCAAAATTCTGGATTCCTGTGGAACTTAGTCAACATTTTTTGTAACAAAATAAACTCAAGATTCACCGAGAATTAATGACTTTGGTGTTAAAATGTAATAATTTATTAATGGAAATTTGTTATTCCCCCGTGCTACAGCTGCAAATCACTGATGACAGTGACACTGAAGGCGTGACACACGTGCACGCTGTTAATTATGAATTTGTACATGTACAAGGTAGTGCAGCATGCGCCATCTGGAACTGTTCAAAGTGATCCATCACTGCCGGGTTCAGTCTTTTACAAAAAGCCATGATTTATTTCTCCTAAAGTTCAGTCTGTGTGAACATTTTTGGTTTTATCTTGAAGATGAGGAAATGAAATGATGTCATTCGGAAATAGAAACTCTGTACATGGGCAGGTACGGCGGTTTGTATCAAAAGTGATCCGGAACTGTCGCACTGACTGTATCGGAAAAACAATTTTGTTCTTGGTTCATTTTCCATAAGTGTTGTACCTGATTTGATACAAAAAAATGCATCTGTGTGTGGTGGATAGTAAAACATCCTTTTTTGTTGTAAACTTTGCAGATACAAGATTGAGATTTCTGGTGGCCTTGGGGGACTGGCAGGAAAGGTATGCAACTATTATGTGGTGACCTGCTACCATAAACATTTAATGATCTTACAATTGGACTATAGCGTGTACCATAACAAACAGCGACATTTCTTCTTGTAATTTTAGCGTGCGTTCCCACTTTCCGCGATCACTTTTAGCCTGCTAGTTTTACATCACGGTCTTAGTACGCTGACAGGGAAGTTAGTCTACTTCGCGTTCCCATTGGATATAATTTTGTCATTCTACAGAAAACATGTGATACTTTAACCAACAAATTATTATGACAAATTATATTTTTGGATTCCTCAGAACGAACAAACTTTCATATAAAACATTATGAAACATATTTAAAACCAAAATCAATTACAAAACATATGCTGTGAAATATTAAGGTTTTAAACAAATTTCTTTTAGGTTTTGTTAGCATTCATACGTGGACTGCATGCCATAATGCGTGCAGGTTTGACTTGACCCCAACAGTGCTGAATCCATCAATTTCAATATGGATGTTCACATATCCAGGGGCTCTCCTTACCACTTCTTTAACCAGTTCGCGCCGGATGACGAATATAAACGCGAAAATTTCCCCAAATTCAAAACGGATGACGAATAAATACGCCAAGTTCAAGTTCGGAAATGTATGTCAGCAGCGCGCAAGGCCGGAAATGCGTGGGTGTGCTACCCAGCACTATCAGCCTGAACACGCTTCGGATCGAGTTTCGTTAAAAATAATCCCGCCCGTCGGCTCGGCGATGTTAAAATAATCCCGGCGCGAACTGGTTAATGGTGCATATAGTAAACTGATCCTTGTCATATTACTTGTCAGATTTGGCGGATTGGCTTGATGGGCCACAACTGCCGACCTTACAACGTGGAGAAACTGCTAATGGCTCTGAAGGAGGCGCTAAGTCACTGTGGGATGCAAAGCCCTACCTCCAGATTGTAGATGAAGCCAAGAGGAGCAGTACTGACCAAGAACTCAGATCAGCAAAACACAGGTACACTACTTTCTGGAAGAAAAATGATGCCAAAGAATCACAATATCTTGGTATCATTTTTTTCTTCCAGAAATATTTTCTATCATTGGTATAGCTAGTTTTGGCCTAAAGCTATTTTTTGTGGGCCACCCCGTTTTGGTTGAAAAGGTAGCAATATAATTTTTTTTTTTATAAAAGAGCAGGGGACCACAACTTGAAATGAATTAATAGAGAAAAGTGAACTGGATATTGGATGAAAGCCTTTGCGTTTAAAAATCGATCCAAAGTTGATCAAGAAATCACATGAACTGGATCTTTACTTGCGAAGAAGAAAATATTTTTAAAAATATAATAACTACACTGTCACTTTATTTGGCTTTCTAATAATGTTTGTATAATGTATTATGTGTAAACAATTGTATGATCTTATATCTCATTTAGAAGCAAAACTTGCCTGATTCATTAGAATATTCTGACAATTTAATGTTAATTTTAAACCTGTCCTATTAAAAAGTGTTATTTGGTGCGGTATTTAACTCATAAACGTATGCTTTTGAGTCATACATTTTCAATGATAGTTTATTAAATTGAGTTCTTAAAGTTTTTAGTAAAATGGATCAAGCGAATAACGGAAAAATTTTATCAGCTCCTAAATAACGATATCATAGTCAGTTTATTTATATTATTGTAAATTCTTTAATGAGTGCTAACAGGAAAAACACAAATTTCAAAATGATGTGTGAAAATGTTCCCAAGCTCCCAAGCGAGTTGATCAGCCCAGACCTCTCCTCAAACTTTTTCAAACTGGTTCAACCCCCCACTCACAGGAGCAAAACCTATTCATAAATAAAAAAAAAATTGGTAGTCTATATTTCAACAATAGTATAAAACCCACCCAGGACCTGTACCAGATCGCGAAGTGTTTTACGATCTATTTCACAAAACTTGCGAATGGTTGAACATATCGCAACTACCTGACAATGGTTTGAAACACGTCTTAAGTTACGACGCGTCTTTGGGTCATCGTAAAATAAGATGCGTCTTTTAATAGCCAGTTTTACACCATACAAATGAAATAAACGAGACCAGAATACTCGGGCAATGTGTGGGAAGTTGTAAGTGAAACATTCGTCATATGAATAGTGCACTTGAAATTTCAAATTAGCTAGAGGTCCACAGCAAGCTTGTTTTTCTTAAAGCTTTCTTAAAGCTTTCCGATAAGAGATTTGACGGCTATTTACTCTGCATTGAATAAGTACATATAACAGTCACTGTTTTGTGCTATAAATGCACCTACGACGGGTCGAACGTACATGTGTGTTTGATGTGTTTAGTGAAATAGATTCTGCAATGTGTCGCTGCGATGCATCGTAAGTTACGAAGAGTTTAGTGAAATGCCATAATAAATTACCATAGATATTCATCATATGCAAATAGACATTTCCAGGGATCAGCAACATTTATTCCACATATTTTATGGGCCTGAATATTGTGAATGCCTTTGGCTCGGGCATTAACGCGTCCAGGCCCATGAACTAGTTTTAAACACACTTGTTTAATACCGGCCAACAACATTTATATTCTCATTCATAAATACCTTTTTGGTCCAAATATCTAAACAAAGATGAAATCTTTCCAACGATTTTGTTCAAAACACCCTTCCAGCTACATATTGAAGCATGCAGCTCGCGAGTAAGACATAAAGAACTCCTTTTATGGGCATTAGTGCGCAAATGCAGCTGTGGCGAATGTGTTGTGAATTTTGACCATAAATACTTGCTCATTGGAAAGTATTGCGCATGCATTGTGAACGTTCAACCAATGTAAAAAGCAGTACAATTCATGTGACACTGGAAAAGTGTTTAAAACCAGACAGCCATGTCTTTATCATCCATTTAAACCGGCCATGTGACGGGCTCTCAACCAATGGGTAAACTGTCTTGGGTATTATGAATATAATTTCAAAACACGTGTAGTACGCATATCAAAGATCTGAAATTTTCAAAAAAGAAAGTATTTAAATTTGTCTCTACTTTGGACTGTGCCTGGTTCCGTCACAGTTTTTCAAGCACCAGTTTTCAGTACTTGGCGACAACACTAGACTACAGATGACCCGACTAGTTGTTGGTCAAGGCAGTGCTATTTGCATGACGTTGTTATAGACGTTGATAGAAGTACAAATAGCCAAGGTCCTTAGGAGGATGCTCAGACATTGCAACTTTACGATCGTTGTAGATGACCCATCTGCAAAAGATAAAAAGAACAAAATGTTTGGTGTCAGGAAAATTATAAGGGGTTATCCTTGCATTTGACTATTAAGCGCAATATACAAATTGTAAGAGGTCAAGTTAAGTTTTTATTTGTGAAATTGATACAAGTACTATCTGCAGGTTTTAGAGAGTCAAATGCGTGGGTGTGCTACCCGCCTCGGTAATGTTAAAATAATCTCGCGCGAACTTGTTAAGACACTTTTATTGCTACTCTAAATGAAATTTACGAAAAGGTAAGCAGAGTGATGCTAGATGTATGGGTGTATTTGGAATCCTAGGATTGTAACGCTTTGTCAATAAATTGGCGGTTGTCAATCAGATTTACAGAAGAAATTGAGTATGTGCATCAATAATGCGTATTTTTTATTTACGAGCTGATAAAAGTCATTACTCGCTTCGTCCATTTTTAAAGACCTTTTAGAACTCAATATAACAAATATTTTATAAACCTTTTAAGGCCTTAAATTGAAAAGTCAATTTTAATACTTTTTAAATACCCGCAGATACCCTGTAAAATTGTAAGTGGTACCTTTCACTTTTATACAAAATTGACTTTTTTGTAATTAATTGTAAAAGGTTAGCAGGGGTCAATATAGAAAAATAAAAATCACATGCACTGATGCATGTGGACTAACAAAGTTACATTCACAAAATAATTTTTACATGCACAAAGAATTAGGGGGAATTCTCGTTCGTAGTCCCACATAAAAATGGAATTTTATGGTGACAAGATTACGGTGACTGGGTGCTGCCATCTTTGTTTTCTTTTTTACCCATGCGCTATTGTAAATGTCCAAGAAAAACAAGATAGCCGCCGAAAAAATTAACCGCTAATGTCGTACCTTTTCGCCAAAAAAAATCGCGTACAATACTTTTAAATACTATGATAGATAAACATAGGAGCCCACTGAAACTTAATTTGAAACATAATGTACACACAATATGCATGCAGCAATCACCCAGAGGGGTATTTTCAATTGCTCAATTGCGTTGTTCATGTTGTGCGTGGTTCGGATGGCAAATGTAAAAAGTACATGCATCAGTGCATGCAGGCACCTGTCAAAATCAAATACTGAGGATTAGCCTTGGATTTATATTAAAATTGACAAAATGTAAGGGGTTAGTTTTGCATTGTTATTAAAAAAAAAAAAAATTGTAAGGGGTTAACCTTGAATTTTTATTAAAATTGGTCAAAATTTGCAAATATTTTACCCTGTATTTGTTATGCACAGTTTGCATTTGCATGTATTTCAAGTTTTATTTTCAGATTTGATTTTAAGTTGGTACGAGCCTGAACTAGTCTTGCTTACCTGCCATCTTTGAAGATGTGACAGACATAATGGCCACAGGAGGTGGAGGTTCCCATGTGACTGATGAAGGCTATCAATCGATACTCTGTAATGTAACAATTTTTTTAAGTTATTGATTTGTGTCGGGGGTGATTATTATATTTTGTTATGGCTTTTCACTGATGTATTTTATAAACGTGTTTGTAGAGAGACATTAATAGGAAAAAGGATTACTTGGGTGTGAATCGAACCCACGACCTATTGGGTCCAAGTCCCACTCGCTATACAGTGCTATTTACAAGAGGAAGTTCAACACAAACCAATTTCAATGATATACTCACTGCCGCTCCCGTCACGACATTTTGGGACAGTGGGCGGGGCTTCAGCCTGATCTGTTTCCATGGCAACTGGATCATCCAGGTGGCTGAATATCCAATCAGCTGCACGCTCTATGTTGTTATCCTGCATCATCAAAGAATTACTTTGTTTTCATTTTGGTTCATAAATTGTTTAATTATAGTTTGTGCTTTGCCAACTACCCATTTCACAAATTAAAGGGATATTCCTTGCAATTATGCTTTCACAAATATTGTTAGATCTAATGAAAACAAAATCATCAGATGTGCTACAGAAAAACCTTCCTCAAAGGTGTGAGGTGCGTAGTGATTTGTAGCTTACCGTTGCTTTGAGTGCCCTGGTGGCCTGATCCCTGCTGAATCCCATGTTCAAGATTATTGCTATGCCGTCTTCACTCACTACAAATTCCGGCTTTTTTCTGGGCCCTGCTAACTGCAATGGCTCAGCAAAATCTGAAGAGTCACAATAACCGTGAAAAGATTGGCTTGAAATTCTCAGTAACCTTTAATTTGTAGACAAATCCTTTGTCACCCCAATTGTCTCAATTCCCTAATCACCATCCAAGTATGGTCAATGCGAGGGTTCATCAATACAAAAACTAATCCAATGTCTTGACATTCCATTTGGCTTGACATTGCTTAAGGCAGTGATTGGTTCCGGTATTTAGATTTGGTAATGACTTAAACACCATACATTTCTTTTCATTTTTGGTCTTGGTCTAAAAAAGCCTTGAGTTCGTCTTGGACATAAGGGTCTTAACTACAACACTGGCCTAAGGACAGTGCCATTTGACGTACCTGCATCTGCCATATGTTGGAAGACCCAGTTCATGGCAGCTTCCACTCCAGAGTTCTTAGTGTGGTACACAGCCTTCCTACAGCCCTCTCTGGCAAAACCCATGTCCATCAGTTGTTGTACCGCTTCCTCACTGATCTCTGGCTCTGTATTTGGAATAAAATTGTCTGTGTGTGTAATCGTACCATGTCTGCCATACCCGTAAACTAGCAATGATACCCTGTATATAGAGAGTTACCCTCTTCTAAGTAAGCTGTCAAGTCTAACTTAAACCCTAACTTAACATGAAACTAGCTCTAGCTGTGTTGTCTCACCTGGTTCAGGAGGGCTGTCCCCCTCAGGTAACTCCACTTCCCCTGGTTGAAGTCCGCTGCCCCGGTAAGAAGTCAAGTCTAATTCATCTGGCATGTCAACCGCAACATCTAAAGACAAACGGAGGCAATATATCCTTTGCTTCATTGAGGATTGTTGCACTAGTGGCAGATGCAGGTAGACAATACAGCATCTATAAGTGTGACGTCACTAGGGTCGTCTCTCGTAGATATTTGTCTAGAAAATTAACTCCCAAATGTCTCCATAAATATTTATCATTTGGTCAGCCATAAAACCCCAATGACTTCAGTGGTGGCTCTATTATATCAGGTATAAGAAACAGTGAGTGATGGATTTTGATGGACATGGTTGTCTCCTCAGTAAAAGTAACTAAGGAGTTAGGGTTAAAGGAAAAACTAAAATACACACGCATCTCTTTTGCAACAAATTACAAAATGCTTACCAAGTTTCTTTGGCAACCAGTTTTCAGTAAGAGTAAACTTCTTCAGTTGTATTACCAGGAAATCAGGAAAGGTTGCCAACTTTGCACTCCTAGTAGAATAAAAAACAACAACCTGTAAACCAAATTGCTTTATAAATGTACGTTTCATTTTGTATTTTACCATTTGGAAGCTGTGACAGGAATGTGGGGATAGGGTTAGCCTACTCCAGCGATTACCTGGTAGCTGAAGACTTAGCATGTAGGGCTGAGCTGTAGAAAAACTCTACCATCTCTGGGGCCATGATTGCCTCCTTGAAAGCTGTGACAGGAATGTGGGGATAGGGTTAGCCTACTCCAGCGATTACCTGGTAGCTGTAGACTTAGCCTGTAGGGCTGAGCTGTAGAAATCCTCCACAATCTCTGGTGCCATAAATGCCTCTAGGCAAGCTGCAACGGGAATGCGTGGTCTCACCAGCTCCTTGGGATTTAACGGCTGCTTCTTGGCTTCTAGTTCCTTCTTCTTAGCCTCATAGGACGCAACTTCATCTGCACGGATAAACAGATGCATGGTCACACGCCATGATTCAACTGAATGTCTGTATTTTTACTGTGCTGTAACATGCACCTTTCTGGTTGAAATAGCCATACAGTCATACCTAATAGCCAACGTAACCAATAGATTAATCACACCAAGGAGGAACATGCACACACCTTTGTTGATGGCTGCGGCTAGTGGTATTGGTAGTGACAAAAGAAAGTCTGAACGTTTCTTGTAGAGCACTTGACCTGATTGCACACACTGTATTCTCTCCTCAAGCTCAAACTTGAAGCAATCGCAAGGATTGCTACTACCGACACTATTGCGCTGGGAAAAGATGTAGAAAGGAGGGAAAAATCAGTTGGAAAATCAAAAGAATGGTTTCTGTTTTGATAAATCAAGGTAGGTACTAGGTAGGAAATATATTTTTATTTATTTCTGTCCAGTTTTAAGTGTGTAAAATGATTATGGTTGTGGCAAATATTTGAAACCAGTGTTCATTTTAAATTATCAACTAGCAAAATAGCAATAAAAAGTTTGAGGTTGGCAAATTGGCCACCAACATTTCAGAATGGTTGGGTTACTGTAAAAACACCATTGTGTGGCCTTACAAGGCCAGGATTAAATCCCCTGTCATTAGATTGACAGGTTGCTTAGTAAATTATATTTGGTGACAGGTAGAATGGTCCATCTGTCACCTCATGAACTTATTCTCACCATTGCATTCATAGTAAACAGTAATATAAATACAATTCCATATTAAGTGCGAATGGAATAACTAGCAGATATTGAAATGTAGCAATTTTGACAATAGAAAACAAACGTGTACACAAATTCAATTAAAACTAAAAAGATGTGTTTTGGTTTATTTTTAGCAGACTTAGGAAAAAAAGCACTTCTGGAAATAGCACTTATGAAAATCTTAAGACATTAAATATAATTTATCTCAATGAAGGTCACACAGAAACCACTGGTCCCATGAGAGCATAACTGGAGGCGAAATTGTACCTCAATGATGTTGAAGAGATGAAGTAAGAACTCCTCTGCATCTTGCTGTCGATTGGTGGAGAACTCTGGATGACCTCGTCCAATCAGAGACTTGAACATTCTAGGAGTGATTCCCTCCTGACTCTATTCAGGTAATCAATGTGAAAAATATCAACCAAAGTATCAAACACAGGTCATGCTTAGGACTTTACACAACCTCATTGATTAGGAACAAAAGAAAATGCATAGGGATTGCAAACATGTTCCTACATAATGCAAGAGATTGTCCAAACAATGTAGAAACTTGTGAAAATGTTTAGTTTTTTTGTACATTTTTGGAAAAGCTGTGTGGAAACTTTTTTAAATAAATTTCCTCGGTAAAACAATTTACAGAAAACTACAACATTTAAAGATTCGCAAGACAAAGATAAACTTTTACCAAGCAAGAAAAAATAATGCAATTTTACCAATTCTTGGGGTTCACCACTCTCATCAATACTTCGAGGCTCTGTAGAATACTTGCCCGATTGAAGACCATAGCCCAACTTGGACCTGTGGTAGTTAGAACACGGAAATTCAAATAAACCACGTTTGAGAATTCATTTGAATTTTTGTAATAAAAGCTTTATCTTCCGAGTGATCCCCGTTTGCTATCTCCCAGGTTTGAAGCATTGCTAATGTTGCTAGTATTGTGACTTTGAACATTTATAGATTCTGAAGAAAAAAAAGGACCTTGATGAAATAGGGAACCACCAACATTGTGCGGGACAGCTTAGTTGGTAGAGGTTTGTAAACAGCAATACAGAGGTCATGAATTAAAACCACAAACCTACAAGTAAATATCTTCAATCATCTTCTTAGATCAATATCTTTGTTAATTTAAGATTTGTCTGAATCTATTTTAAAGAAAACTTTGCACATGTACTATTTTACATAAGTTCATGTAACCCCCCAAAAAACATGTAATAAGCTCACATTAGTACTAAAATGTGACGTACATTTGGATGTTGAAGTCTGATGTAGGATCTTGCATTGGTGTTGAAAAGATGACTTCAGTTTGATTTGCATATCTGTAAAATGAAGATATAGTTGAAATATTGGAACAACTTAGCATGGGGCCTTAAATGCGTTGAATCAAATGCGTTAAATCCAAAGGATGTTATGGCATAAAACATAACAAATACAGTATTATTAAATCCAAAGATTTAAAATTGCCCCAAAGTGTATTTTTAGTTAACGCCACTAAATTTACTTACTTTTGAATAAAATCTGGGACCATGAACACAACCTGCATCACTGAATTCATGTAGCAACTGTAGAAAAGTAAATGTTACAAACCATGAAAACAGACATTTCTCACAAAACACACTTTAAGCACAGTCTGTTTTTTCCACACTATATAGATTGAAATTGTTTAAACTTCCATTGAAATTGGCTCAAGTGCGTGTAGCATATTGTACCTGTTACCAAGGTTCCTCATGCCCGTGTAGCCCCCACCAAACAGCGGTGTCAGTTTGCTTCCAGCCTCCTGGATCACATCCCACTCGGCCACTTTGCTATTCAGGTCAATCTCAAGCTCTGTCATGGTCTTGTCTGTCTGAAATTCAATTCAGTTAAAAAACAATAACAATTGTGAGGCGTTCTTGCAGAATAAGACAAAACTGAGCAGAGGTCGAGATGAGGGTTTGCGAGTATTAGAAAAAAGAAAAACAATTATGCTAACAACACTGTATTAATGACAAGTTATGGTAAGAATGACAGACACCAATTAATTCTACTTGAAACAACATTTATTTAATGATTACTTTTAATACTCTTTCTTGAAAAGTGTTGTAGAAATCAAAGATAGAAAATAAGTAAACCTGAACAAATTCTCCCCCCCCCCCCCCCCAATTTTTTTTTTTTTTTTTTTGGGGGGGGGCATTTTACCCCACGATTGTCTGTACCAAGTTCCATCTCATTTTGCTAAATTACCTCACAATTATACAAGATTAGCTACATCATGTATTTGATCAGGCACCAATTACCCCCTCAATGACAAGAAAGGGAGAGTTTATTGGAAAGTATGACTGCAGATACGTATTATATGCATTTGTCACAAAATGTCTGCCATAGTCCGTCTACAGGCTGTAGCCATAGCCACTGCCGGCGTCAATGGGTTATACCTACCTTTTCCATGATCATCATGTTGATTCCAAAATGAGACAGGTGTTGGGGTAGCTTGGGGTCTTCCACCATATCATCCTCATCATAAGAAAACACATCTAGGTAGGTAATCCAGGGGTAATGTCAATAAGTCTTTAATAGCTTGACTAATGTCTTTATGGATTATGAGGAACGAGTCCTGAAGTACTGTTGGGGGAATCTGATTGACTTTGTCCATCATGCAGTACTGATGTCATAAGTCTGTGTACTAAGACTATCAACTAAGTCTATCAACATTAACCAGCACTTCAGTGGTGGTTCCATTATGGTTCCTAGTACAGAGTGTTTTATTTTAGTGGATTTGAACCGATATTCAGTCAAAGGCAGTAAGAATTTACCTGCACCATTTGCAGTGATGGTACCCAATTTGACTGCCAGAGGGTACTTTAGTTCTCCATAATGCTCCAATGCGTGGTTATTGCCCCCAGATCCATCAAAGTAGCGACGTCCACAAAGGATAGTGCCATCTGTCAGGTTCATCCACAGGTTGTTGGTCAAGTCGCACCGGCTGCACTTCCAGCCTCTGGGGGGAACTTTGACCCCACTGTCCAACTGCAGCAGGTTTTCTGCATGTCTGAAGAAAAAACTCGATTAAACTGCTGTACAACACCCAAATATATAGCATATTCTTTAAACTTGCTCCTGTCTAGAGGCCGACTCAGCGACAAGGATGTCAGTCACAGCTTGCTGCACCTGAATGAAAACGTGTTTACTCAACTTACTTTGTGACCTTACGTGTGTCTCCATCCCAAGCAGCAACTTGGTCCTGTCTAGAAGCCGACTCAGCGGCAAGGATGCCAGTCACAGCTTGCTGCACCTGATACAAACAAAAGGACAAGTCCATTACAAGCTCTCATTGTTACTCTTGCGACAAATGGCAATTTATAAGACAAGGAAGGTTGTTGTAACATGTGGTACTAGACTGTGAGAGTGAATTGGCTTAGAACAGAGTTTTTCATGAATGATTGTCAAATAGCTTCTGAGGCGTGCAACCAAGGAATGAGGCCTGAAAGTTCACACCTAGTAGTGCGTTTCCAGGACCCTTAATGTATAAAACATTTAACAACTTGCAATTACTTGTGGTAAATTTGCTTCTTAAGAAATCACCCCCAAAAAGACCTTTGTACAATTGTAAGTTATTCTTCCTCATTGACGAAAAGCAGCTTTCAGAATATAATACCATGGATAACAAACAATTGTTGTAGATACAAAATGTTCTACGCGGGTTTTGACACCCTTTGAGGTGAATGACCCCCTGACTTGGCCATGGACGCCATCTGCCTAATAAATGACATATCTGAGGATTGTATCATGTGTAAACCTTAAGAGGAATGTCTTGGTCCGGTAGTGGAACCACCAAGTAGTCTGGCAAGATGACGACTGAATTGTGCTCTTCATATTCATACTGGTTCTGCTCCTCCACATCAAATCCACCCTGAACACCTGGTATCAAAACAGGAATAGACACAAAATTAACCGTAAAACATTATTATAAATACGTATATTATGTCAGGCATTCTGGCAAACTAAGATAGAACTATAGGCATAGGTCTAAAATGGGGCCAATTATATTTTATGATTTTTTTATATTTGTAATATTTAATGTCTACTACATATATATCAATATATCAAAAATATCTGTGAATAAGATATTGTGCACCATGGAACGGCCAATCGGAGCCATGTCACCCTGACTGGACTAAGATGTTGATAGGCCAATTTAGTTGCCACGTTTTGCAATAGAACAATAGGCTACGAAAAACCCGATAGAGGTGCCCGCTGGAGGACCAGAATTTCAGGTTAAGACAAACTCTTGTTTTGCATAATTAATCACATGTGTAAGTAGATATTACGTAGACTAGTTAACATACAACATGTACCATCACAGCAGTCAAAATCAATCGGGTAAAAAAAAACAGGTTTTGTTAAAAATTCACTTGTTAATTTGTTAATTTTCTTGTGCTTTGACTGGCGGTCTCATAATATGCCAGCTGTATACCTACAAGTTGCATCTTGTCTGTTGATATAATTTACATAAAAATGTAAGAACGGGGAAAATGTTTTAACTGTGTGTATGATCAAATCTAAATAATTTGATGTCAAATGAAAGTCGACCTCAATCCACAAGCACCCCCCCCCCCCCCTACCCAAAGGTTTTATTCTTACCAATTGCTAATTTTGTAGGTTTGGGTTTTTCTTCCTCCTCTTGTGTTTTGGGCTTCTGCAGACAAAACAAATGTATTTCTTCAAATCTTCATAGATACATGAAGCCATGTTAGTAAGGGTGATGTAATTGGTTGGTATTCTCCAAAATATTCCATCTTGGGAATTTAAACTGGAAGTGTTTAAATAGACATACACATATAAAAGGTAGCACATATAATACCAACTAAAATTCAAAGTATGTCATATGTTTTCATATCTTCATCTGATGAAGTCTCTGTAGCTACCATAGCTTATGCCATAGTTTATGTACTGGTACCTTTTTATTTTACTAATCTTAAAATGTTCAGTGCAGGAATCCATTGGGGTAAGGTTCCCCATTTACTAAGTAAATCAATCGGAGGATAGGGTTTAACAAAAATATAAGCCCCATTTGCATTAAAAATGGCCAAACCCTATAAAACCTCTGAGAATCCTAAAAAATCTCCTGATAGACATAGCCATGAATTCACCCAAGAAATGCTGTTCCTCACTTTACCTTCTTTTTGATCGTCTTGAGATGGAGGTAGACTTTATTTCCTGTGTGGTGGAAGTGCCTGAGAACGTGCTCCTTGCCAAAGCCAAGAAAAGTCTTCATGCAGACATACAGACCTGTGTCGCTCTCCTGGAATTAATCAAATTTGCCTAAATTCACAACTTTGGTTTGTAGCAAATCACGGGAGCCACAAAACCACGAATTTTTTTTCTCTGCGATACATCACTCACAATGTGCGATTTGCAATAAGGTTAGACCATAGCTTATTAATTAATTAATTAATTAATTTACAAATTATAAATGTAAAGGGCCCTACAAGTACAAAATAATTCATAAAATATTAAAAAAAACTGCATTACACATGCACAGATTGTGGGCGGAGCTAAATTTGTATATGCACTGTCGCCCGAAAAGCAACAGAGTATATTTGTGGGAGCATGAATGAATTGGGCTGTAAACTAATTTAAGACAGTTGTTAGGTCAAAACGACCTGTTGAGATTGAAAGAATATTGAAGCTCTGAATGACATTCTCCAGGGTACGGTATAAGAACGCAATAAACAGAGACAAACCGCGACAAACCGACACGGACGAACCTGTTCAACGTTGTCCGAACAATTATCTGGCTAAAGTTCAATAAATCATAAACAGAGGCTTATGTATGGCACAAATATCTCTTAACATAACCAAAAACTCACAGGGTTGTCAAAGGAAAAGGCACATTCATCTTTATAGATTTTGTCACCACCAAGCGGAACTCGAACGTCGTTGATAAAATCGTGCAATATGATTTTCGCAGCCATTTTGCTTTTTTTTTAACTCGCAAAATAGAATCCCAGCTCGCTATAGGGCGCCCGCCCGCGATGTCCGGAAAATAGCTAGCTAGCGAGTACGTGCATAAAGCGCATGTTCGCGACTTACTCCATAATGACCAATCACAAATGACTTCAGTTCTGAGGTTTGGAAAGAGAGTCTGAAACAAGACTCGTGAATGGCTAACATTTTGTTTGAAAACATCACCGACAAAATCACAGCACTGTAGCAATGCAGCAACCAAAGGTAGAGTACACGCATGTATTTTGGAGTATTGCGCATGTAGTATAATCATCAATTCGTAAGTATTAGTATTATTATTGTTAATAATTTTGGTATTAGCCCTACAATTTAGGTGTTGCTAAGTTGTAGGCATATGTAATTGGCTCTCTTAATTTTGACAAGATAAGACCATCCCCCCACGGCATAGAGCAAGGAACAGATTGATAAATCATGTAAATGATAATGGATCGGTCGATTTGCCTTGGGCTTGGCCTTGACGGTCGAGTTGAACAAAGTCTAGTTCAAGTTGTCCCACCGGTCGAGTTGTCCCACCGGTCGAGTTGTCCCACCGGTCGAGTTAAGCCATGAATACCTTTACCGCTGTTTCTTAATAAGGAACATAAAGTTGTGCTCGTGTGCCAATTTCAAATTTAACAACAGTGAAGTTAAAATGTATATCATATGATTATGACTACGACAAGCCAACAATTACAAGCCTAAAAAAATTGTATTGGGTATAATTGTATTTGTTCAATTGTTGATTACATTTAAAATGACACGATAGCGAGTTTTAACAGCACGTGTTATGCGAACGTCAACGTGTGCGCACAAGTTGGCACGGCCGGTATGAGCCGATCAAACTAAAAAATTATTTATTTTCTTTGGGAGAACTCTGCTGTTAAACCTCGCTATTAATAAAACTCAAAGTAGTTTAGTGGCACTGGCAGTGGGTTGCCTTGTGCGCTGTGCATATGGAAGAATACTCCTACACCCCCGGACAAATACTGCCGCAGGCAGTCGTATTTTCCCCAAAGGACTAAAAGCACTCATTTTACTTCAAGTCCAAAGTCATAGATCTAGAGTCCAACACTTTAACGGTGTCAATGTTTTATGCTGCAAACAAAGTACATGTAAGTACATGTACGTATTCATGTTAAAATTTATAGTGGTTAATAGGAACCAACTGTCCTATTTTAGATTTAAATACTCCTTTAGTGCAGTTTTTAGAATTGAAAACAGGAAAGTGAAACCACATCCTGTCAGTTTTGGTTGAATGCTTTGTGTCAGTGTGGCCATAGGCCATATGCCATAGTGATCCAATCATTATGTAAAATATGATTGCCACATACATTGTTAACGTTAAACTGTAACAGTGTGTTTCACATCAGGTGTCTCAGCTTGAAGTGCACACAAGTAAAAAAGATTACACTAGGCCATTCTATTTGGGCCAGGAATAATTATTCCTCCAAGATCCTCTGCCACCATATAAAAAAGAAGTGATTTGATGTGATACATTGGGTCGAGCTCGTAGGTGGTACCCAGCATTGTTTATGTCCCTCCGTGCATATTAATGGAACCCTGCATTATCTGCACTGCTTCTGAATGTCAATGGCACTCGACCTAAAAGCAGTGATTGGTGGAGGATTAAAGCGAACTGATTAGGAAAAGTTTACCATGGTTCACTGAACAAACTTGCAGGAAATAACTGATGATTTTGGAGAATTGAGGCCGAATCCAATATTTTACAGGGTGGCAATTGAAGGATTTTGCAGGATAGATGATAGTTCCTAGCAAGAGGGCCTTAGGGTTTAGGGTTAACAAATTCTCTGAAGAAGTGAACTACTTTGTCTTTCTTCACACAGTAAAGTGGTAGTCGGCAGCCTATAATGCAGTTCTTCGTTTTATAAAATCTTCCTGTATCGTTGTTAATAGGTACTTTAGGACACAATGGGAACCACAGACAGTAAAGCTCACCCTGACACCACCCACCTTCAAGACACCAATGACAAACCAACGGATGATCCTGATGGCAACCATACCCCACTCAACAACCGACGCCTAATGAAACTCGGTGATCCCCGCTCACCGAGCGACGAAGTCCAACGGACGCCAATCATCGTGCCCAAGCCAGGCGAGGTGGATGACAGCTTTGAGGACCCACGTTCACCGACAATAAAGATTGCTCGGACGCCTATACCCGAGACAGACCCGCGATCCCCCACGGAGGGTGTGTTTAGAACCCCCCACCCATTTGCCTACCCAGATCCCAGGTCACCTACCGTTAATGTACCGCGGACTCCCATGCAAAAGGAATCTCAGCCAGGTACTGTATTATGGATTCGAGACAAGTTTAGAGAGTACATGTCAAACACACCTTTGGCTTTTGTGTACATGTGGCTAGTTTAAACATGTTTAACAGTTTTAATAACATTGTTTCATTAATATGTTTGTTAAAAATCATTGTTGTACAGATAAATTTGAAATGCCTTCTGCCAGCCAACATGACAGTATAGCTGAAGAGGGCAGAGATGATGATGTGCCGAATGTCTCCAACAACAACAGCAGTGATACAGCACGGTTAATCGACCAATCACACACAAGCAATGCGCCTGAAATGAACAGCGTAGCCTCAGGAACACAAAAAGTATCCAGGGAGACTAAGCAGGAGGAGACTGATGAGAAAGGTGGCTGTCACAAGGCCAGTCTAATTGCATCTGAGAAAGGTAAAGTAGACTCACATTTTCCTTGTTAAAATGTTTTTGGTTCGCAGTGTGACAACTTTCCCTGGTGTCGCCATTGTTTGGTTGCTTTTGTGTCGAGTAAGGACTGGCATTGCGGAAATTTGGAGGTGCTGCACCTTTCTCAAATGTGCTCTTATTTTACAACATTTTGTTCTGAAGTGTCTTGAATTGTATTCCGAGTTTGATTCCAACCTGCAGTCAAGTTGATTAAGCCCACTACAGCTAGTCATTGGTGCAAGGTTAAAGCACATGCACCTCCCATTCAGATTCTTATTAACACTGCTCTGACGATTATGTGCACATTACACTGCAGCAATGTTGTGCGTTACAATTCCTAATTCTTTTGCAGACTAAAACAATTTTCCATTTCCCTATTATGCAACATTGTCAATGCGTTACACCACAGCATCAGGAATTCAGACAAATGCACACACTTTTCAACACGCACTGTTGATACTGTCTGTTTGTGTCACTTTGTTATAGGGCCCAGTGTTTTGGCTGAGGACCCAGCATGACTTGTATGCATCACCTGACCTGTCACAAGGTCTGTGTCTGTTTGTTTGTCTGTATGTTTGGTTGGCTGTGTGATTGCACTGTCACCTGTTTGTGGAATGTTGAACTTGAAGCAAAACATATTGTGTAGAGTTACACTCAACATGCTGAATAGAAAGTTGTGGGGGGGGGGGGGGGCTGGCTAATTGCATTAAGCTTCTGCTCACAGAAATAGGCAGCAGAAAGTATTAGCTCAATTTAAAAAAACAGTAACCACCCAAGATGGTGCAAAAGTCTAGTGTGTTGCTTTGAACAGTACTTTGGCCTTTGAAGCTTCAGACCCAAATGCACCTTCAATAACAGTAAAGCACAACACGTAACTATCATGACTAACACAAGTTCATCAATGTAAATGGCACTTATACTGCATTTGCAGTATACACCTACTTTCTAATTTAAAGAGAGCACTTCTGGTAAGGATTAACAAAAGTTAAACAGACCTTGAAAAAAAAAGGAAATTAATTAGGCCTAATTAAATTGTTTTTTACAGGACCGTCCAAAAAAACAAGGAGACCCAGCTTCACAAAGTCCATCAAGGCTAAGATTAACGGTACCCTACCCGCACCGCCCCGTTCCCCGCTATCTAATCGCAACCTTGAGAAGGACGCCCCCACAGTCCATGTACGAATGGGAGACGGCGTCATCGCGTACAACAAGGTAGGATCACGTCGGAGACAGGCTAGCGGCACCCCCACCCGACTTGTGGGAAAGTATGAGCCAATGATTGACAAAGAAAACTTGTAGTAGTAATTAAGCAGTGAGATAACACAATGTACATACAATGGACCAGTACACTTGTTGTGTGTTTATTGACGTAAGTGTCTCACAGCTTGATCAACTGAAGTAAATATTTTGACATGGTGCGTTTGCTTTATAATTATGAAAATGTTAAAAGATATTTCGTTTTTTTCAATTTCACTTTTGGAATAAGAACATTTTGTACATATATTCCCGGCTAACCTTTTTAGGTCCTTGTTAGCATGCAGGGGAAGGAAGGAAGCTCCCTCTCTGTTTTTTCTGATCACAGGTTTTGATATGATAGCGTGTGTGCATAAAACAAAATGTACGTAATAAGTGAATTTCTACGAAGAATGATGACTGCAGTGCCTTACCTAATCTCCTCTGTATTTTTTGAAGATTGAAACAGTTGGGCAAAGTGAAAAATGGAAACAGTTGACGAAACGTTTGTATAAAATTGTTATGATTATTTTTGCAATTTGTTGCCTTTAAGAATTGTTTACAGACTGTGCTTCCTGCCAAGAACAAAAATCAAGACGTTTAAAGTTTCTTTTGTATTACATGTATAAAAAATATAATCAGTATTATAAAAAGAAACATGTATACAGGAAAAAGATTTTGTTTACAAGATTCGCCGTGATTCTTGTGAGTGTATACATGACATATGACAATAGTGGCTATTTTTTAAATTCCTTTTTTTGCAAGTGTGCATTCTTCAATTTAATTCACTTAACAGTCAAACTGACTTCATGCAAATATATGTACATGGAGTAGTGGGCATGATTCTAGCTGCTGTAAGGTACTAAACTGCAATAAATTTATTGCATTTTGGACACACTCTGCGAAAATTGAAGGTTCCGGTGATTTTTTTCACCTTTTCTTTTTAATATTTTTTTGGGGGAGAAGGAAGAACATTTAATCATTCAACACGTGCACTTCCACTCGTAACTTTCATTGCAAAATGGGGTCATTCCGTGTCAATTCAACACACCTTTGGACGTAACCCACACACAGATTGAAATGATATTTGGTGTTATGATTGGCCTATAAAAAAAACTCTAAGAACTGATTGTTTTTGTAAATTGGCTTGTTAGTTTTTGAGATACGGGTCATTGAACTTGAAACTAATTAGCAAGACCTCCAAACTTTAATTACTTCTATCGCAAACAAAATATAGCCTCTAGAAGGCCAAGTTGTACATCATTTTAAAGCTCTTTGAATGGTCTCTATTTCATAAAACGAAATCAAAAATGTAGTATGAAGCATAGAGAAAATAAGTAACAAAATGCAGTCTTCAAATTTCTAAATATTTTCTCTAAAATTATTTTATGATGTAAGCAACACTCTTAGAAAAAAACTTATTTACATATACAAATGTACACTACAGCTCTTGCATATTCATGTTTGAGGCTTTTCCTGACAAAAATATCTTTACAAAATCATAACTTACTAAGTTGTCTCTGAAGAAGATCTTGTTAAGATCAAAATATTAGGCCCTCTTAACTTATTTGATTTGTATATTTCAGGTCATTCCAGCCAGTAAGCAGTTTGCAGCAGTCTTAATCTTATTTAAGTTGAATTGACACGGAATGACTCGATTATTTGGCAATCGGGGAAAATGCGAGTTGTGAAATTTATTTCTTCACTGCCACCAAGAGAAGTAACAAGAAATTACTGTTGTGGCCTGCTTGCCTTCTGATTAAAATTGGTATTCTTTTCTAATATATTTTACTGCCATCTTTATTTTACTAAAACTTGAAATGAAAATGATCAAGTTGAAATTTGAATAAAGACATTCCACACTTAATTAGCACATTTGCTAAAGTACTATTCAGTATAAGATTAATGTTTAGGGTAAAAATGTACACACAAACTTTCCTGCATAAATACATGTACATAGGTTTGTATTGCTACTTTGTAAAACGAAATCACTGTGAACAAATGAAATGGTATGGATTGGTATGCTGATTACCCTACTTGTATTTAAAAGTCATTTTATTGTTTGTTTTTTAGGTCAGAAATTAATTGTTGGTATTAACTACAGGTACATGTATGTTTCATTTAAGGACACATTTAGAACTTGGGTGTTGGGTATTAAATCTAAGGCTGGGTTTAGGCAGTCTGTTCCTGACATGCAAATCTTGCACTAGGAACATGATCACACATCATCTCTCCATATTGGTTTGGCATTAATGAGTTAACCAGTTCGCGCCGGATGACGTATATAAACGCACAAATTTCCCAAAATTCAAAACGGATGACGCATAAACACGCCAAGTTCAAGTTCGGAAATGTATGTCAGCAGCGCGCAAGGCCGGAAATGCGTGGGTGTGCTTCCCGGCACTATCAGCCTGAACACGCTTCGGATCGAGTTTCGTTAAAAATAATCCCGCCCGTCGGCTCGGCGTTGTTAAAATAATCCCGGCGCGAACTGGTTAAGTGCGTCCAAAATAGGATACCAGAACCCAGCCTAAATGTCTGTAAGAAGGGCTGGATGAGAATCCCCTGCATAAACCTTCGGGCCCTTGAACTCCTCAAAATAATTCTCCAAATAGTGAGTTCCATTTTCCTCCTGTTAATGGCACTTTCCATCTTGGGTTATTGTAGGTGAAAAAGCCAAAATTGCAAGTTTTAGTGAAATCCTGGTAAAAAGATTGTGACCCAATATATGCTGCACACAATCATGGCAACTAAACAGACGTGCCAACGTTCGCATCCATTTCAGACATTAATTAAAGGTCAGTTATAGAAAACAAATATTGATTGGCTCCAAATTATGGAATGGGAAGAATATTATCGTTTGATAAAATCTGGACCTTCCCATTTCACTCGGCTTCGTCTTGTGAAATGGAAGATTTTACCTTCTGATAATAATCCTCCCCTTTCACTCTTAGCAACTCAATAATTGTATACTAATTGCAGTATAAATGTTAGGAGCATTATAAGTTTGTGTAGTACTGTATGAAGTATATGTAGAAGCAAGAAAAAGAAATCGTTTTTTTAATGTCATTAGTTGACGTCATTCGTGGCCAACAGGCAGGCCCTGTTTGCAGTTGTGATGATTAACATCCACAGACAACCTATGTGCAGTCATTAAAAGGTCTTGATTACGGCAATTGTACCAACAAAAAACCTCACCCTTTCGTTTATTGGACATGTACAATTGTTATACATGTATTATTTTAGTTAAGGTCAATAAAGTGGGAACCTGGTAGTAACATGCACTAATTTTGGCTTTGCTCATGAAACATTTGCGCCAAACGAAATGGATTTATATTGTTTACATGCATTAGCACATTTTACAAAAAAATACTGCATCTGAAATTAAGGCCTTTAACTTCAAAGGTAACATGTATTTTGTGATCGGATGTCTTTGGCTAGAGTGCCTTAGAGTATGTACATAAGGCTTTCAAATTGGAACGTTTTAACAGCTATTTATAAAAACATAAACTACCGCTAAATTTAGTCTGGTATTTTAATGAGAAAATGTGCTTATGTACGGATCGAAAATGTATGAAATCCACTTATTCAAAGTTTAGGACGAATGACTGGAAATCCATTAATTTGTCCATAATAGTTAAGTCACTACACTTGGAATCATTTACAAAGTGATACATATATTAAACCATCCGTTTTAATTTCAAATAAACATGCATAAATATGGATAAAATATAAGTCGACAAGTTATAATCAAATGTTGTTTATCAAAAGGGCCAGTGGTTTAAAAGTAGGACTGGCAACTTGCTTTTGCAAAGTTTGGTTACATTACAAACAGCTTAATGACTGCTGAATGGTCAAAGAAAAACAGTTTTCTGAGTCCTTTATTCCTCGTTTTTACAGATTCTTCACTATACTGTCCTAATAGCTGGCTCAGTTTTTTGGTTTCATTTTTAATCCACCTGCCACTTCTTAAAGAAGTCATTGCCTTTATCATCAACAACGATAAAAGCTGGGAAGTCTTCTACTTGCACCTTCCACACAGCCTCCATACCCAGCTCTGGGTATTCCAGTACTTCCACTTTCTTGATGCAGTTCTGGGCTAAGATGGCCGCTGGACCTCCGATGGAGCCTAGATAAAAGCCGCCGTGAGTCTTGCATGCCTTGGCTACCTAAAGATAACCATGTAAGTGCAATATAAAGTTACTATTAGATTTTGATCAGTGTTGAATAGAAACTGGGTTCTTGCCCCAAATTATCTTTTGGAATCACAATTCCTGGACAGAATTGGAATCGACTGAACATCTTAAAGTGGCCCTACTAAGTCTGATTGAGCACATACCTGTTTACTTCTGTTCCCCTTGGCAAGCATGACCATCGATCCACCAGCTGCTTGGAAAGCATCTACGTACGAGTCCATTCTGCCAGCTGTGGTCGGACCAAAGGAGCCTGATGCATAACCCTGACACAGCAAACCAATAAAGATGCAGGTTAGTATACAAATAATGCATGTTTATGAGTGCAATGGTGAGAATATTTTCATGAGTTAAAAGATGAAATGTTCTATTCAATGAGACGAAGCCGAGTTAAATGGATCATTTCATCTTTCAACTAATAAAAACATTCTTACCATTGCACGAATGCAAACAATTCATTATTTGTTGTATATAACACCCAAGTACATGTACATCTTTATTTGAGTGGAGGATAAAACTATAAGAATAAACAAAATTTACAAAATTTTAATACAAAGGGCATTTTGTACTGCTGTGTACAAAATGCGTGCATCTCATTTGCTATCTAGTCCTTGGTTTGGTGGCCTTAAAAAGTGAAAACTACTGAAATCCAGTGTACCTCGGGTGTCTTAGCAGGCCCTGCATAATAGACGGGGTGATCCTTAATGTACTGAGGCAAACCTTGCCCACTATCCAGTCTCTCCTGTAGCTTAGCATGAGCACTGTCTCGAGCTACTACTAGCGTGCCAGACAAACTGAGACGAGTTTTGATTGGGTAGGCTGACAAAGTCTGGCAGATCTGGCTCATGGGCTGATTTAGATCAATCTGGTGATCCGGAAAGCAAACAAAAACTATATTTAGTCACAAAAAGGTTTTCCTATATGTAGTTGGAAGCAGAATTCCTAAAGTACTATCATGTATGAATTCTCTATTTCTCATTGGCTTGGCTTGGCTAGGTTCACAAAGCAATGGTAAATAGGGCTAAAGGGTACAACATCAACAACCAACTACTGCAGTTGTTCATTGCAGAAAACAAATACAAAATTAATATTGGTTTGTGAAAGACGTCTTATTCTAAAGAAGACGCAGCCTTTGTGTCTCTACTGGAAACAGTTTAGAAATTATGGTATTGACCGTCTTAAAACTGTCTTGAAAAACACACCTTCTTTCATTATTAAAATGTATAAGAACATTTTTGTAAGCGGATGATGTCCATGCAAACTTTTATTTTTCTTACACATTTCATTGTGTAATACATTATCCTGTATTAAAAAAATGGACGTATCTTTCAAATGCATGAAATTAGGCCAAATTAGAGACAGAATGACTACCAAATAGCCAATCAACTGCCAGACCATTTTCAACTGAACTGTACACGCAACATGACAAGGTTTAGTACCTTGACTACATTTTCTTCCAGATCACCAGGTTGTACCTCAGGAAGGTACTTCCCAGGATCTGTCTCCAGCTGTTCCAAGAACACTCCCTCTTCGTTGATTTTGCCAAGAATCTGCAAGTGATATAAAACAAGACACCCTTTGATTTATTTGTAAACGTACATGGAGTACCCAATAGACAAAGAGCAATTGTCGCCATGTATATGGTGTCCCTGTGTGTGCCATACTTTGCACCATACTTTGCACCCATCCTCGCAGTATTATGGGGTACTTGCATTGTTTTCCCCTTATCCCTCTGAATAGCATTTCCCTTCTGGGGTACTGTTAGGCAAAGATTGACTTTTGGAGTTCTTACATGCAAGTTACAGAGGGGTGACTTCCATCAACAAATTGTGTAAATAACACTGATCTTTAACCAGTCCGTGTCAGATTGATTTTCATGAACCTCAATCCGAGACAGGTTCAGGCCGGCATCTGTGGGTAGCACACCCTGAAATTTTCGGCCTTGCTTGCTGCAAGTCAATCGATGACATATTTCCGGCATTTTTCGTGACGTGTTTATCTGTTTTGAATTCCGGATTATTTGTACATGTATACACGTCCTCCGACGTGAAATGGTTAAGTCTGAATTCTTTGTCCATCCTGATACTCACCTGTCTATCAGCAGAGCATGAGACCCCCATACCCACGGGGCATGAGGCACCATGCCTAGGCAGCCTGATAACACGCACATCATGACAGAAGTACTTGCCTCCAAACTGAGCTCCGATGCCCGTACTCCGACTCAGATCTAGCACCTTCTGCTCCATATCTAGATCACGGAAGGCTCGCCCATGCTCATTACCTTCAATCAATTACAAATAAAACACATTGAAACATAGGAAAACCACTTGACCATAGGGAAACCATCATAGGAAAATTTCATAGGGAAACCTCAAACCTTGAAAATTTTTGAAACTTCCAACCTTAATAATTTTAGAAGCCTCAAACTTTGATAATTTGCTACCTGTTGTTGGCAAGTTGTCTAGGTATTTGGTGGAAGCCAGTTTGACTGTCTTGAGGGTCATTTCTGCTGATAGTCCCCCAATAACAAAAGCCAGGTGGTAAGGTGGACAGGCTGCAGTACCAATCGTCTGAAAATAGTCAGAGTGACAATAACATTTAGTTCAAACTAAAGCTAAACCTTGCCTTGGTTTACTGGAAAGCCAGTCGGAGAAGAAAAATAACTTAATTCAAATAATTACGCTTGCACTGATCACTAAAAATCATCACCTCCCAGATTCGTTGACTTTAGAAAGAAAGAAAAAATGGATATTGAGAGCCATCCCCTACATATAGGATGCCAAAACAATTTACACAATACAACCTTTGATGTAGAAGCCTGGCTTGGAGCCAATGTGTGATTTCTACTTCATCTATTTGAGTTTGTTATATCCTCGTCATTTCCCACGTAACTATGAGCTACTTTACTTTGATCTTCTCATCCACAAAGCTGGCCAATTTAGCAGGATTTAGCAGGGCCTTAGTCTGTTGGTATAGGAACGTCTTGTTGGCTGAGCCACCACCCTTGGCAATAAAAAGGAAGTTGTATTCATTGCCTGGTGTGGCATACAGCTCAACCTGGGCTGGTAGGTTGGTGCCTGTGTTGACCTCTGTGAACATGTCCAGGGGTGCTACCTGGGTTAAAGAGAGATGAGATAAATGGTTACAATGCAAGCATAAATTGAAATCTCAGCACGTGATATAAAATTTGCCAATTTTCACTTCGGGGTAAACTGCATGTCAAATGTATATCTACCTGTGAGTAGCGTAAGTTTGTCTGAGTGTATGCATTGTAGACGCCCTGTGATAAGTGTTCTTCATCCTTCTCATCTGTCCACACATTCTGTCCTCTCTTGCCTGCAAAGGATCCAAGATATTTTAAGTACTTTGTTTGCTGAAATATGTCCTCTATGCCTGTGCCACCTGGAAGTAATCCAGATATGGGATATTTACCTATAACGATTGCAGTTCCTGTATCCTGACAGCCAGGTAGAATCATACCCGCGGCGATGTTGGCATTCTTTAGTAGTTCCAGAGCTACAAACTTGTCATTAGTGGATGCCTCAGGATCATCCAAGATACTACTCAATTGCTGGTTGAAACATAAGAATCAGATTTTATCAAACAAGCTTTAAAAAATGTGTAGCACTGCCTAAAATAGACACACGAGATTTCCAAATAGTTGCTAGATGGCTTAAGCAAGGCCTTCCCATAGCTCTACCCCACCAACTCCCCCCTTCCCCCCCCACCCCCCCCTCTCCCCTCTCCCTCCCCCTCCCCCTCTCCTCCCCCCCCCCTCCCCTCCCCCCCCCTCCCCCTCTCCTCCCCTCCCCCTCTCCTCCCCCCTTCTACTTCTAGATTCTCAATAACCCTCTCTCAAATGACGTAATTTCCTACAGATCATTGCATCAGCATTTTGAGCATCAGCTTGCCTAGTAACTAACACCCTAGGCCCTTTTTGCTAGAAACCATCCTCAATCCTCCAAAATCCTCATTTTTTTAAAAACCTTATTTTTTTAAAACCCCATCTAGCCTCAATCCTCAAAAATCCTCCACACTTAAAACAACATCATGTGCCTCAATTCTCCAAAATCCTCATTTTTTGTAATCCTCCAAAACTGCAATGAGGAATCTGGGGATTGAAAAAAGTCAGTCCTCCAAAATCCTCATTATGATTTTTGGAAAACCCCACAGCCTCATTCCTCCAAAATCCTCATTTTTTGAAAACTCCATTGTGCCTCAATCCTCAAAAATCCTCCACACTTGAAACATTGTGGAACAACATTGTGCCTCAATCCTCAAAAATCCTCATTTTTTTAAAACCCCATACAGCCTCAATCCTCAAAAATCCTCCAAAACTGCAATGAGGATTTTTGAGGATTGAGGAGCGTTAGGGTTGTGCACTGGACACTGGCTATGTCGTATTGTTTTACACATTTCAAGCAAAACGCGCATGTATTTGGAACATTTTCCACTCAGCCATGTGTGCCTGATTGCGTAGTAGAATACTGCAGTCGCAGTTTTCCTACAAAGAAGCCCGTCTTTGAGAAAGATCACACCCTGGAAAGCGGATCGATTAAAATCATGCTCTGCCAAAGAGATCGAGTTCCAACCTGTAGATGTTTAGGTCTTAGCAAGTGTGCAATATCCACCATCGCCTGTTCGGATATTGTCGTCAATGCTTCCGGTTGTACTTGGAGTATCTTCCTGCCCTGAAATTCACATGTTGACACAAAGTCCCCTGAATAAAAACAGTTAAAAAAAAAATGTAAAATACTGACATGACTCGTTCCTCTTGTACAATTTTGTTTAATACTCTACATCAGACAAACCCTTGAAGTTAAATGTATACACTTAAGTTCTAACTATACTAACCAGTCAACTTTTTGTAGGGTACATCAAGTTGTGTATCAGGCTTTAGGATATCCTGATAGTGAAATGCCTTGACTGCTGGTGCTGCCTTGGCTGCAGTGGCTTTGCTGCGATGCAGCGACGATTTCAGTAGGCATCGCTGGCATAACAGCAGACTACGGCATGCAGAATGTGTCAACATCGTTCAAAGGCTAACACTACAGTAACAGAAGGGGATATGACAAATGGAGGGCATAAATACTAAGCATGCACTATAAGCACAGAAAACCCACAAAATCAGTTTTCCAGTTCCACTAATAATGTCGTTGCAATGGTTAAAAAAGGCCTAGAACTCCAGAGGGCGCTAATTAAGAGAGCGTCGCGCAATTTTTAAAACGGTTTCGGATACAGTTTACACTATCATCAGTTGGAAAAACATTAAGACAAAATCATCTTTTGCAAGACTCACACAAAAATGAAATTGCCTTTTGTAATTGGGATCCTTCCTGTGCTGTTTTGGGGAGTGAATGGGTCGTTTATTTCATGGATTTTTGGCGAAAAGAATTCACCAGACTCCGTCTCGGATGACCCTAATGAGCAGACGGGATCAGCGAGTTTTTCTGCGGCAAGTTTGCGTCGGGTGCCTTTTGAAATGAAGTCGGCCGAGCAGAGATTTCTGAAGGCGGGCGAAGAATACATGGCAGGATTGTCTGAATTGGATACGTGCCATCATAGGGTGGGTTTCACCACAAGCTGCAACGAGGGCTAGATTTGTACTTTGGATTACTATTGATCGCCACAGTTAACCACTGTGTCAGTGTCTGTCAGTGTCAGAATAAGTTTAAAACTGCTGCAAACTGCTTACTGGCTGGAATGGCCTGAAATATACAAATCAAATAAGTTAAGAGGGCCTAATATTTCGATCTTAACAAGATCTTCTTTAGAGACATAATGGCTGTGTACAAGAAACAAACATACATATGTTTGTGTTTCTTGTACATAGCCATTATCATGTCTAGGAAGAAGATCTTGTTAAAATAGAAATATTAGGCCCTCTTAACTTATTTGATTATTAACAAGACAAAAATTGCAAACAAAAGTGGTGTTCGTAAAAATTGCAAACAAAAGTGGCGTTCGTTTTTGGTAATCTTTGCCAAATAACTAGCAAGATGGAGATAGGCACAAGATTGCATAGTGCCACCAACCGCCCCAACATATCGATGACGCATGTTCGATATGCACGACCAAAGTTGCCATTGGTGGCGCTATGCCATAGCAACGGTTTGTTTTCGGGAGCTGATGCCATTTTGACCCAAGGCCACTGTGTGGCTTACAATACAGAGGAAGTACAGTATTTGAGCCTCATTTATGGGTCTATAGCCTAGGGTTAATTGAACTGACATTTGTATATCAAGCTAAATTGAAAATTACTTGTGAGTGGTCAAGTACTCACGAGTAGACTAGTTAGGCCTAACATATTTCACATAAGAACAGAAATACGTTAGGCCCAGTACCCACTACATGAAGTACTTATTTTAAAAAAACATGATTTTTCACAAAAATGCAGTCCTAAAATTTAAAGGTAGGTACCCGGATTTGAATATTTAGTAACATTTGTATTTTCTGCAGGTGATTGCTGACTTGGTGGCATCTTGTAACGACATTGCAGAGGAGGAATTAGGCAAATTGGGCGTGGCACTTCTGAACTGTCAGTCACAATCTGAAGGGCGCCCAACATTCACTTGTACCAAGGATATGGTAAAGTGGAAATAGGGAAAGATAGATGCTTCTTATTTATGATATTTGAACTGCATCTCTCTTTTAAATTTCAAATTGTTTGCATTGTCTCATATTACTAGTCTTATCAAAGCTGTAAAAATGATGTTGTTACTTTGCAAGACAATACAAAACTTTATTGCAGACTTTAGATCTATATAATTAAAAGGGCCCATGCATTTCAATAAAATATGCGGTCTCTGAAACTTATCAAGGATTTAAAACAAATCGTAATTTTCTCTTCATTTCTCACTGCCGAAAATTTGTTGGAGGCAATTTAAAAAAATTCATGTCTTTAAAACTTTGCTACATGAAGACTGTCAATCTGCATTGTGGCTGGTTTCTGAGTATCTGCAACCTGAATTCACTCAACATTAAAAGACTGTTTTTGTCTTTTATTAAGACTTTGGCAGAATGCACCAGAGATATGGATGCCACAATGTGGAACACGTATCACATAATCAGTGACCGTTCTCGCTCTGTGTGCTACGGTGTAAGACAGCAACAGTTCCAGCGTCAGACCCGCTATGCTGTCAACCAGCTTGCAGCTACTGCAGCTGATCAACTGAATGTAATGGACAATTTAATGGTCAGTATAAAATAATTGCAGTGCAAGTAGAATTACTGAAATTCAAGTACTTGCTTGAAATAGTGCTCGTTTGTGAAGCATTTAATAAAGCTATTGTCGTGATTACTTTTACTCTAGGTTTTCATGAATGAATGACAGCATTATTGCAGATATGTTTTTTCGTGTTAATTCCTAACGTCTTAAAAATCTTGGATTTCTGGTTTAAGGACGGGCAGGATGCACTGCAGAGTGTTGCTTCAGACACAATAAAGATCGTGTCAGATGGACAACAAGAGATAATTCAGGAGCAAGCAGCTATGAAGGACTCGCAGGTAAGGACTTTGCCATTCACAACCTTGGTCAAGATACAATGGACAATGATATAGTCTGATGGTTGGCCAAAAAGGCTACAACATAAACAGCAGCCACATGTTATGCACTCCATGCACATATTGTTGGAAATGTAAACATGGACCTCACATGGCTACATTTGATTGGAATGAAGCCATAAGAAACTACAGTCAAACTTGCCTTTGCGGCCACCTTGATACAGCGGCCACCTGGCTTAACTGGTCACCTTTGCTTGGTCCCAGTTTGATTCTTGCATAAACATACCATAACCATTTCTGCTAATGCGGCCACTGCGTAACGCGGCCAGTGGCCAACCAAAAATAGCCCACAGCAAATAAAATGTGTACAATTACATTGCCGTGAAACCTGTGTACTCCGGCCGCAGAAATGAAGTGCGCCCTCTGTTGACTTTGAAATCTCCCCTGTTACATTACATTACATTACATTACATTACATTAATATTTATAATGCGCTTTTCCCAAAAGGCTCAAAGTGCGTACAATTATAAAATGTTACTTAGATATACTTACAATAAAATAGTTACATTAAAACTAACAATTAAAACAATAATTGCAGAATAATACAAAGGTAGGAAAATTATACAAAAAGATGCGTTTTCAAAGATTTTTTGAAGTTATTTACAGAGGTAGAAGATCTAACTAAGATCGGGAGATTGTTCCATGCACGGGAGGCACATACAGTGAAAGTTCTATCACCGGCCTGTACTCTTGTTCTAGGATATTCAAGTCGTAGGATATCATCTCCAGATCTCAGGTTATTTCTTCTTGGAACATATTTTAACAAGCAGTCTGATAAATAGACTGGAGCAAGGTTATGAAAGGATTTGTAGACAAATAATAAATGCTTGAACATTATTCTTTGTTGTATTGGTAACCAGTGTAGCGAATGCATCAAGGGTATGGGATCATGCTCGCGGTTGACAGCAAAAACTAAACGTGCGGCCCAGTTTTGTAACCGCTGCAGTCGTTGTATGTGTACATTGGGTACAGAAGATAACAAACCATTACAATAATCAAGCCGTGAAAGTACCAATGAACGAACAGCGTGGTGACATGTAGATTCATCCATGAACTTGCGGGCACGTGATATATTGCGAAGATAGTAATTGACAGTTCGTGATATATATGATATATGGGAAGACATGGACATAGCCGAGTCAAAGAATACACCTAGGTTCCTAACAGATTCAGATGGGTGAATAGAAGAGTTTCCAATAACAATGGAAATATCGGGGATAAGTTTAAGATTATGGGAGGAAGCAGCGACAAAGAATTCTGTTTTATCATCGTTTAATTTAAGCTTATTAACTGTCATCCAGGTTTTAATGTCTGAGATGCATTTTTCAAGTTTAGAGATTGCACGATTCATCTCACCAGGTACATTAGGGTTGAATGATATATATAATTGTGTATCATCAGCATATATATGATAAGAAATTTGGTGGTGCCGTGCTATATCACCAACAGGAAGGGTGTAAACAGTGTAGCCTAGTGGACCAAAGACAGAGCCCTGTGGTAAGCCATAATCAGCAATAGATGGAGCTGACAATTCACCAGCAATGTCAACCTGACTGGTCCAACCCTTAAGATATGAATGGAACCAGTCAAGTGCAACCCCTCTTATGCCAATTCTGGATGACAAACGCGAAAGTAATATACTATGATCAATTGTATCAAATGCAGCTGAAAGATCTAATAATACTAGGAGGGTAACTTGATTTGAATTAAGGGAAAACATGATATCATTTTTTACTTTTATTAGGGCAGATTCAGTACTATGTTTGGGTTTATAAGCTGACTGGTAGGGGTCCATTAGATTATGTTGATTCATATGTTCAGATAGTCGTGCACAAGCAATTTTTTCTATTATCTTACCAACGAAACTGATATTCGAAACGGGTCTATAATTTTTAAGAATATTTCTATCAAGTGACGCCTTTTTTAGTAATGGCTTAATGATGGCACGGTGGGCTTCAGTAGGAAAGATTCCGGACGACAAAGAAGAGTTGATAATATCAGTAATAATTGGCACAATTTGAGTAAGGTTTTCCTTAAGCATCCATGTGGGCAAGGGATCCAGGCGACATGATTTTGATGGTGAATTGCAGATAATTTTTGATATTTCAGTTTGTGTAGTTAGCCGCAAGGTCGATAGTGATTGAAAAGAAATATCTATTGGATCAGCAAAATCGCTTGAACCCGTCTGAAGGTCAAGTTCACGACGAATAATGATAATTTTCCTTTTGAAAAATGTAGAAAATTGGTTACTAAGGAGGACATGTGATTCACAATTTGGAAGGTGATGTGTGTTATTATTAAGTAGGGTATTAATGATGCAATGCACTTGTTTGGTGTCAGCAGTTGATAGTTTGTCAAGGAAAAATGCTTTCTTGGATTCAATGGAAAGATCAGTAACAACTTTCCTTGACTCCATGTAAAGTTGGCGGTAATTTGAGGAACGTGACTTCCTCCATTTACGTTCTGCTTGTCGTCTGTTTTGACGTGCTTCATGAATACGTTCATTATACCAGGGTATTCTATGTTTTACAGTGCGATGTTTTGTTGTAGATGGAGCACAACGATCAAGTATGTTTGTGATTTCAGTATTGTACCAGCTAAAATATGTATCTACGTCGGTCTCAGCAGGTCGACTGTCTCTTAAATGGTTTAGTGAAAGTACAAGTTTAGAATTATCTATTTGGCGGTAATTTCGCAATGTAGAGGTAATGCGCATTGGGGGCAGCTTTGCTTCATCTAATAGCAAGCAAATAACATAATGATCGGACATTAAATTTTCATGAATCGTGCAATCTCTTATGATAGAATCTTCATTCCGAGTAAAAACCAGATCTAAAACATGACCACCTATGTGTGTTGGATCATGAACATGTTGAATAAGATTTGCAGCAGTAGTGGTTGTCAGTATATGATTAACATCAGGTTTGGTAGGCTTATCCCAGTGTACATTAAAATCACCTAATAATAATAGTTTACCAGGTAAAAGTGTGATTACATCAATAAAAAAATCAAATTCATGAAGAAAAGTAGATAATTTAAAATTATTTACAGATGATGGTGGGGGCCTATATACAATGATAAAATTAATTGATGATGAGCTGTTGGTAACACAAGTGTGTTCAAATGTGGAATTAAAACAGTCAACCTGCTTTAGACGCAGTTTATGATGCGTTTTGAAGAGCACACCGATACCTCCCCCGCGATTCGTTGATACACGAGGAACATTCAAGAACGTATAGCCAGGAGGTGTACACTCACCGATTACTGCATCATCATCTGAGCTGAGCCAAGTTTCAGTGAGGAACATAATGTCCACATCATGATAAGTGATGTAGTCGCAAAATTCAGTAGATTTATTACGAATTGAGTGGGCATTCCACAGACAGATTTTTGTGTTCATTTGAACCGTTGGTTCCTGGACTTCATACATGTACATGTATGGGTGTGTGTACATGTGTACGTCTTGCTATAGTGGCCACTTGCGTATAGTGGCCACGAAAACCGGCACCGTCGATGGCCGCTATATCAAGGTTTGACTGTACCAAACATTTGAAAAAGGTGCCCATGTACTGGATATACAAGTGGACTATGATCTGTCAAGTAAGGTTCAGCAATTCACTTGGGCAATAATTATTTTGACCCTGTTGTCTACCTGCATCGCCCACTCTGCCTATTTTCTTTTTGCCTCTGAACTCCCGACATACACCCTCCTTAATCGTGAAAAGTCTATTTGAACATTATTGTATATGGACGCATTGCAGGGTGAACTACAACAAAGTATCCAGGTGAATCTAAAAGACTTGAGCAGTGAGAAGGCATTGATAGCAGCAGGCCATAGAGAGCTGGCCCAAATGACGGACAACATCAGACAACAACTAGGTGATTCGTATGTGTAGAAATAACTAGTTTTGTAAAATTGAAAACCTGCAGAAGCAAACTGAACAATTTGACTTTTTTTAACACCCTTGGGGACGCATAGTACCCACCGATGCATATCTCAAGAACACATTGTACCCATCCCTGCATCCCTCGTAGACGCATTGTACCCAGCGCTGCATTCCTCGAGGACGCATTGTACCCACCGCTCCATCCCTCGGGGACGCATTGTACCCACCGCTGCATCCCTCGGAGACTAGGATTTGATGAAACAAATTGCATAAAACATTACTCTTGATTAGGCTGTATCTAAATAGTGTGTTTTCCCATTTTTTTTATGTGTATTTTCTCTTTTTTCTTTTAGAGAATGCTACCAAACAGATACTGAACCAGGACCAGGATATAAGACATAATCATGAAGAGCTACAGAAAGACCTGGCTAGCATCCGTCAGAAAGCTAAAGAAGCATTTGATAGATTAGGTCAGTTCACAAGCAATGAGGGCATCTTGGACTATTCAGAGTCAATAACCAAGAAGTGTCGGCAAAATCCTTGGCATGCTGAGGAAAACCAACCCAATCCAGTTTTGCAGGCTCTGAAATGGGAATTTACTGGGAAAGTGTTTGTACACACCATCGTTGTCGGATATTCAATACACTGCTATTGAAATGTGTTTTAGGAGCATAGTTTCAAGTAACATTGTTGTTTCCTCCAAGATGTATAGCAGTGGTTTTTCAAATTTTCATTTATTTAAAATTCCCCTTAAGTAGCTATTGTTTTGGGGGGCAGGGGGTGGTGTAAGCACAACAATTTGATATTCTCAGCAGCGGAGCTTAACTGTTATTAACAATACAAACTGTGTAATAAGCTAGCAAGGTGTACACTTATGTGAACCTTGGTGTAAATGTTTAAACAAAATCTTGATAAAAACTTCCAGATGGAAATGTGCAGCATGTGACGTTTTTCCAAGATGAGACATTTCAGTACTACAAGGAAACCATCGATAACCTGAAGAAGATGAATGATACTATCAACTACCTGCTAAACCTGATTAATGACATGCAAACTGGGATTGATGAACGGCTTGGCTGGTTAACTTCCCTCGTGGGCGGCCTAGGTAGGTGTCAATTGACCCCATCAATGTTGGTGAGCTAGCCACGCCCATCAGACAACTTTACACATGTGCAGCACTCGACTGCAATATGCGAAACCCGCAGCAGCGTATTAGGGAAAATCATTGCAACATGCTCTCTCTGACTTGATACAGGAGTTGTCTTGTATTTCTGAGACAACTTTGCCAACGTGTGCAAAAAGTGGAAAAATAGCTTTCCCCTTTTTCAGTCCTCGTTATAATAACTCACGTAATTTCCCCCATCCATAACCTTTCATTGCTTTATTTTCAGGTGAGAATCTGACCCTGTTGTCTACCTGCGTTACCCACTCTGCCTATTTCCTTCTTGCCTCTTTATTTGCGACCTTCCTACATACTCCCACCTTCTCCCGTATCGTCTTGCTGCTCTTGGTTCCACTGAATGCAATCTCCGAGATCAAGCATGGAGCCAGCCTAGACTTCTCTGGCATGACGATCCTCATTACAGGAGTGGTTTTGGGTATGTTTATTTTTTATTTGTTTATTTTCTTTTGAGTGAGTACATGTGAGCCATTGCATTCGAGCACAAATGTATCATAAATATTTGTACACTCTCCTTACCATGTTCTTCACATCCATGTGACCCATCAACACCATCTTAAATGTTTTGAAAAAGGGAATTTCAAACTCTATTGGTAATCACAACTGATTCAGGGTACAAGTTTGTGTGCAAATAATTCAGCAGTTATGGCAATTGCAAATTATATATTACTTGTGTACTGCAATTAATGATGGCTTCATCACATGTAATGCCAAATTGTCAAAATTCTTTTCAAACCTAAATGTTGACATTGACTAATTATTTTTAGCAAACTGGTTTGTACTGCTCATCTTAAAGCATCGAGGCGTTTTGACTGCAACCCAAGGAACTAAATCACCTGCTGAGTTTACACTAGTCTCCTCCTGCCAATGCAAGCATATCACCCCAAGATATGTGATGCCACCTGCAGTTAATAGATCCCTAGGGTAAGTGCCGGTGCCTTGGTATTTACACTTGTCACAAGATCCCTCTGCCAATGCAAGCATATCACCCCAAGATATGTGATGCCACCTGCAGTTAATAGATCCCTGGGGTAAGTGCTGGTGCCTTGGTATTTACACTTGTCGATCCCTCTGCCAATGCAAGCATATCACCCCAAGATATGTGATGCCACCTGCAGTTAATAGATCCCTAGGGTAAGTGCCGGTGCCTTGGTATTTACACTTGTCGATCCCTCTGCCAATGCAAGCATATCACCCCAAGATATGTGATGCCACCTGCAGTTAATATATCCCTAGGGTAAGTGCCGGTGCCTTGGTATTTACACTTGTCGATCCCTCTGCCAATGCAAGCATATCACCCCAAGATATGTGATGCCACCTGCAGTTAATAGATCCCTAGGGTAAGTGCTGGTGCCTTGGTATTTACACTTGTGGATCCCTCTGCCAATGCAAGCATATCACCCCAAGATATGTGATGCCACCTGCAGTTAATAGATCCCTAGGGTAAGTGCTGGTGCCTTGGTATTTACACTTGTCGATCCCTCTGCCAATGCAAGCATATCACCCCAAGATATGTGATGCCACCTGCAGTTAATAGATCCCTAGGGTAAGTGCTGGTGCCTTGGTATTTACACTTGTCGATCCCTCTGCCAATACAAGCATATCACCCCAAGATATGTGATGCCACCTGCAGTTAATAGATCCTAGGGTAAGTGCCGGTGCCTTGGTATTTACACTTGTCACAAGATCCCTCTGCCAATGCAAGCATATCACCCCAAGATATGTGATGCCACCTGCAGTTAATTATCCCTAGGGTAAGTGCTGGTGCCTTGGTATTTACACTTGTCGATCCCTCTGCCAATGCAAGCATATCACCCCAAGATATGTGATGCCACCTGCAGTTAATAGATCCCTAGGGTAAGTGCCGGTGCCTTGGTATTTACACTTGTCGATCCCTCTGCCAATGCAAGCATATCACCCCATGATGCCACCTGCAGTTAATAGATCCCTGGGGTAAGTGCTGGTGCCTTGGTATTTACACTTGTCGATCCCTCTGCCAATGCAAGCATATCACCCCAATATATGTGATGCCACCTGCAGTTAATAGATCCCTAGGGTAAGTGCTGGTGCCTTGGTATTTACACTTGTCGATCCCTCTGCCAATGCAAGCATATCACCCCAATATATGTGATGCCACCTGCAGTTAATAGATCCCTAGGGTAAGTGCCGGTGCCTTGGTATTTACACTTGTCGATCCCTCTGCCAATGCAAGCATATCACCCCAATATATGTGATGCCACCTGCAGTTAATAGATCCCTAGGGTAAGTGCCGGTGCCTTGGTATTTACACTTGTGGATCCCTCTGCCAATGCAAGCATATCACCCCAAGATATGTGATGCCACCTGCAGTTAATAGATCCCTAGGGTAAGTGCTGGTGCCTTGGTATTTACACTTGTCGATCCCTCTGCCAATGCAAGCATATCACCCCAAGATATGTGATGCCACCTGCAGTTAATAGATCCCTAGGGTAAGTGCTGGTGCCTTGGTATTTACACTTGTCGATCCCTCTGCCAATGCAAGCATATCACCCCAATATATGTGATGCCACCTGCAGTTAATAGATCCCTAGGGTAAGTGCTGGTGCCTTTGTATTTACACTTGTCGATCCCTCTGCCAATGCAAGCATATCACCCCAATATATGTGATGCCACCTGCAGTTAATAGATCCCTAGGGTAAGTGCCGGTGCCTTGGTATTTACACTTGTCGATCCCTCTGCCAATGCAAGCATATCACCCCAAGATATGTGATGCCACCTGCAGTTAATAGATCCCTAGGGTAAGTGCCGGTGCCTTGGTATTTACACTTGTCGATCCCTCTGCCAATGCAAGCATATCACCCCAAGATATGTGATGCCACCTGCAGTTAATAGATCCCTAGGGTAAGTGCTGGTGCCTTGGTATTTACACTTGTCACAAGATCCCTCTGCCAATGCAAGCATATCACCCCAAGATATGTGATGCCACCTGCAGTTAATAGATCCCTAGGGTAAGTGCTGGTGCCTTGGTATTTACACTTGTCGATCCCTCTGCCAATGCAAGCATATCACCCCAAGATATGTGATGCCACCTGCAGTTAATAGATCCCTAGGGTAAGTGCTGGTGCCTTGGTATTTACACTTGTCGATCCCTCTGCCAATACAAGCATATCACCCCAAGATATGTGATGCCACCTGCAGTTAATAGATCCCTAGGGTAAGTGCCGGTGCCTTGGTATTTACACTTGTCACAAGATCCCTCTGCCAATGCAAGCATATCACCCCAAGATATGTGATGCCACCTGCAGTTAATTATCCCTAGGGTAAGTGCTGGTGCCTTGGTATTTACACTTGTCGATCCCTCTGCCAATGCAAGCATATCACCCCAAGATATGTGATGCCACCTGCAGTTAATAGATCCCTAGGGTAAGTGCCGGTGCCTTGGTATTTACACTTGTCGATCCCTCTGCCAATGCAAGCATATCACCCCATGATGCCACCTGCAGTTAATAGATCCCTGGGGTAAGTGCTGGTGCCTTGGTATTTACACTTGTCGATCCCTCTGCCAATGCAAGCATATCACCCCAATATATGTGATGCCACCTGCAGTTAATAGATCCCTAGGGTAAGTGCTGGTGCCTTTGTATTTACACTTGTCGATCTCTCTGCCAATGCAAGCATATCACCCCAATATATGTGATGCCACCTGCAGTTAATAGATCCCTAGGGTAAGTGCTGGTGCCTTGGTATTTACACTTGTCGATCCCTCTGCCAATGCAAGCATATCACCCCAATATATGTGATGCCACCTGCAGTTAATAGATCCCTAGGGTAAGTGCCGGTGCCTTGGTATTTACACTTGTCGATCCCTCTGCCAATGCAAGCATATCACCCCAATATATGTGATGCCACCTGCAGTTAATAGATCCCTAGGGTAAGTGCCGGTGCCTTGGTATTTACACTTGTGGATCCCTCTGCCAATGCAAGCATATCACCCCAAGATATGTGATGCCACCTGCAGTTAATAGATCCCTAGGGTAAGTGCTGGTGCCTTGGTATTTACACTTGTCGATCCCTCTGCCAATGCAAGCATATCACCCCAAGATATGTGATGCCATCTGCAGTTAATAGATCCCTAGGGTAAGTGCTGGTGCCTTGGTATTTACACTTGTCGATCCCTCTGCCAATGCAAGCATATCACCCCAATATATGTGATGCCACCTGCAGTTAATAGATCCCTAGGGTAAGTGCTGGTGCCTTTGTATTTACACTTGTCGATCCCTCTGCCAATGCAAGCATATCACCCCAATATATGTGATGCCACCTGCAGTTAATAGATCCCTAGGGTAAGTGCCGGTGCCTTGGTATTTACACTTGTCGATCCCTCTGCCAATGCAAGCATATCACCCCAAGATATGTGATGCCACCTGCAGTTAATAGATCCCTAGGGTAAGTGCCGGTGCCTTGGTATTTACACTTGTCGATCCCTCTGCCAATGCAAGCATATCACCCCAAGATATGTGATGCCACCTGCAGTTAATAGATCCCTAGGGTAAGTGCTGGTGCCTTGGTATTTACACTTGTCACAAGATCCCTCTGCCAATGCAAGCATATCACCCCAAGATATGTGATGCCACCTGCAGTTAATAGATCCCTAGGGTAAGTGCTGGTGCCTTGGTATTTACACTTGTCGATCCCTCTGCCAATGCAAGCATATCACCCCAAGATATGTGATGCCACCTGCAGTTAATAGATCCCTAGGGTAAGTGCTGGTGCCTTGGTATTTACACTTGTCGATCCCTCTGCCAATGCAAGCATATCACCCCAATATATGTGATGCCACCTGCAGTTAATAGATCCCTAGGGTAAGTGCTGGTGCCTTTGTATTTACACTTGTCGATCCCTCTGCCAATGCAAGCATATCACCCCAATATATGTGATGCCACCTGCAGTTAATAGATCCCTAGGGTAAGTGCTGGTGCCTTTGTATTTACACTTGTCGATCCCTCTGCCAATGCAAGCATATCACCCCAATATATGTGATGCCACCTGCAGTTAATAGATCCCTAGGGTAAGTGCCGGTGCCTTGGTATTTACACTTGTCGATCCCTCTGCCAATGCAAGCATATCACCCCAAGATATGTGATGCCACCTGCAGTTAATAGATCCCTGGGGTAAGTGCTGGTGCCTTGGTATTTACACTTGTCGATCCCTCTGCCAATGCAAGCATATCACCCCAAGATATGTGATGCCACCTGCAGTTAATAGATCCCTGGGGTAAGTGCTGGTGCCTTGGTATTTACACTTGTCGATCCCTCTGCCAATGCAAGCATATCACCCCAAGATATGTGATGCCACCTGCAGTTAATAGATCCCTAGGGTAAGTGCCGGTGCCTTGGTATTTACACTTGTCGATCCCTCTGCCAATGCAAGCATATCACCCCAAGATATGTGATGCCACCTGCAGTTAATAGATCCCTAGGGTAAGTGCCGGTGCCTTGGTATTTACACTTGTCGATCCCTCTGCCAATGCAAGCATATCACCCCAAGATATGTGATGCCACCTGCAGTTAATAGATCCCTAGGGTAAGTGCTGGTGCCTTGGTATTTACACTTGTGGATCCCTCTGTCAATGCAAGCATATCACCCCAATATATGTGATGCCACCTGCAGTTAATAGATCCCTAGGGTAAGTGCCGGTGCCTTGGTATTTACACTTGTCGATCCCTCTGCCAATGCAAGCATATCACCCCAAGATATGTGATGCCACCTGCAGTTAATAGATCCCTAGGGTAAGTGCTGGTGCCTTGGTATTTACACTTGTCGATCCCTCTGCCAATGCAAGCATATCACCCCAATATATGTGATGCCACCTGCAGTTAATAGATCCCTAGGGTAAGTGCAGGTGCCTTGGTATTTACACTTGTCGATCCCTCTGTCAATGCAAGCATATCACCCCAATATATGTGATGCCACCTGCAGTTAATAGATCCCTAGGGTAAGTGCTGGTGCCTTGGTATTTACACTTGTCGATCCCTCTGCCAATGCAAGCATATCACCCCAAGATATGTGATGCCACCTGCAGTTAATTATCCTTAGGGTAAGTGCCGGTGCCTTGGTATTTACACTTGTTGATCCCTCTGCCAATGCAAGCATATCACCCCAAGATATGTGATGCCACCTGTAGTTAATAGATCCCTGGGGTAATAAGTGCAGGTGCCTTGGTATTTACACTTGTCGATCCCTCTGCCAATGCAAGCATATCACCCCAAGATATGTGATGCCACCTGCAGTTAATAGATCCCTAGGGTAAGTGCTGATGCTTAGTAAACAATAATCAAATCTTTGTGATTTTATAAGAAGACATCGTTGCCTATGCATTTAGAAAGAACAATGTCACTACAAACATGTATGGTCAACTTGATCAAGAAGCAGAGACACTCAAGTTGATTTTAGTATAAAGATTTTGATTAATTATAAAGAAATTGTTAACATTTTCAGTTTATAGCCCTTTGTCGACTGTAGTGCCTGTCTGATTTTCTGAATTATCTAAAGAAAAGTTCCCCTTGATTCATACGCATGTGTATATGTACTTTTTTCATTAAAGTCTTGGAGACTTTTCTGAGGATGATGACTACACCCTACCCACTGACTTGTCAGCCATAACCGGGGAGCATACCTCTCAAACATTCAACAGTGGCATACTGACAGAGTCCAGTGCCTTTGGTAATGACACAACATTGACTGGCTCTAATGTGACAGATCATTGGTTGGCAACACTCAACAACGACCAGTCAGTAAGCAAATAGTAAGTTATATTGTAATTGGAATTCTTCCTGAGCTTTGTTTGGGAGTGAATAGGTCATTTATTAAGTTTTTTAGAGGAGAGAATTCACCAGAATCTGTCTCAGATGATGAGCAAATGAGATCAGCGAGTTCTTCTGCGGCAAGTTTGCGTCTGGTGCCTTTTAAAATGAAGTTGGCTGAGCAGAGATTTCTGAAGGCGGGCGAAGAATAGTTGGCAGGATTGGTAATGACACAACATTGACTGGCTCTAATGTGACAGATCATTGGTTGGCAACACAACATGCCATAATAGGGTGGGTTTCACCACAAGCTGCAACGAGGGCTAGATTTGTACTTTGGATTACTATTGATCGCCACAGTTAGTAGTGCTGAGTGTGTCACTGACACTGTCAGTACACCATTAACAAGACAAAAATTGAAAACAAGTGGCGTTCGTTTTTGGTAATCTTTTCCAAATAACTAGTAAGATGGCAGGATTGTCTGAATTGGATACGTGCTATAATAGGGTGGGTTTCACCACAAGCTGCAACGAGGGCTAGATTTGTACCTGGGATGAGTTCCATAGTCAATCGCCACAGTTATACGCCATCAAACTGGCAAAAATTATAGAAAAGAAAGTGGCGTTCGTGTTTAGTAATCTCTTCCAATAGTAAGTTATCTGCAGTGGTATATGTTGTAGATACGACCTTCATTTCAGCAAATATTTTAACCAGTTTGAGTCGGATGACATGTATACATGCAAATATTTTCATGAATTACAAAAAGGATGACGGAACAATTCACAAGCAACTCAAAGCAAAGTCAAAATGATCTGTCAGCGACCGGCTTGTAGGCAGCAACTGTAGGTGTGCTACCCATCAGATGCCAGCCTGAACCCGCCTAGGATAGATGTTCGTGAAAAAACAATCCCGCGTCAGAGCTTGATTAATGTCAAAATAATCCCTACACGAATCAGTTATGCGTCTGTTAATGACATGTGTTTTAACTTTAGCATTTGATTGATAAACAACTATCCTGAAATCCAACAGTTCAACCTGACCTTGATCCTGTTGTTTCTTTAATCAATAATTGCTAACAAACAAAGATAACTCTTGGTTTGAATTTTGAATTGCATTATAATGGACAATTTATCCACGCTTCTTAATTACAAATAGCATGAGGGGCACACCCATAGACTCCTCTCTCAAGACTCCAATGCCTTCCTCTCCATCTATCCTTGGCTTTGGTGACTTGAGACATACCAATCCAGCCAGAAGACACCTTGCTTCGGTCCTTGAAGAGCTTCCAAAGACCAAGTCATCACCACAAAGCCACCGAGAGGGTACACCGTCCAGGTATGAATTGTACCATTTTACAGCATCCATGAACACGAAACGGAATGAGTTTCTTATTTTATGAGGAAAAGTTGTTTGTAAAAGATATTTTGAATATCTTTGAGACATCCGATATTATTTGATTATATTCTTTAGGCAGCCCAGCTGTGGTGTGATGGTCATATATGTAATTCTTTCCACAAAGCTTTACATTTGTACACTGGTCATTTCTAAAAATTACACTAAAAGCAAATGTTGTATATAATGTTGGGGAGTCCGGTTTCCTCGCCTTTCACCACTATGAGCCAGGTACAAATCCGGCCTGGACCAATATGTGGATTGGGATTTTCAGTCCTTGCCCGACTCCAAGGGTTTTCCCCAGGATATTCTTCTGGGGTTTTTCTCCCACCTCTAAAACTGTACTTTCTTCTTATTGTCTTCTCTCCACAAGTTTCTTCAAGCTTACGAGCTACAGTGCCGAGGCCACTTTTGAGGGATCCTTAGTTTAATTACCAGAAATAAATAATAGTAACAATAATAATGTATAAGAAACCATTCAAAATGTTCAATGTTTTTCTCTTTTTTTCCATTTGTTTTCCCCCACTGGTAACCCTCATAAAAAACAACCTTGTTGAATAATTACTTTTATTTATTTTCTTTTCAGTTCTAGACCTAGTACCCCTGGTGGTTCCCGAGCCAGCACCCCAGGCAAGCGACTCTGTACTGGCACTACCAAGTCAGGCCAGCCCTGCCGACTTGCCTGCACACAGGGATCACACTACTGCTTTCACCACACTGACAACTGAAATGTCTTCCCTTGGAGAAAAAGCAGGTTTACAAAGTCATTTACTTTTAAATGCTTAGAAGTATTGCTCAAACTTTTATAAACGAGTTCAGAGTTTAGTATTTTGAATACAGTATATCTTGCTTGGCAAATTAACCCTTTATTAACCCTTATTTGGAGTTGGCCTTAATCATGAAATCCGAACATTAGTAAATACAATAAAAATGATTGAATTACTCTTGAAAAATAAGTTATTTAGTAGTGAATAAAGTATGAAAATGAAATAAAATCCAGTTATTGAATTAACTTCCCGCAAGATGTTTTTTGTGCAAAACATTTTTTTTCCCAGTGGGTTGCTTAATTGTTCATAATAAACAATACAAATGTTCATATTAAATCATTGCAGAAATTTGTCAGCATTTTGGTTTTTTTAGTAACATAATTTAATGCTACATTTATGAAAGCATTATTTTTATAATCAATTGACTTCAAATGGAACTGACAAACAATATCACTGTTGTAGTAATTTTCCCATTGAAATCCGTTACCCAGTGGAATTTTCATAGCTTGTGGGTTTTCCCAAATGGCCGGTTTGGAAATAAGCTCTTCAAATACCATGTCAACAGGTAGAAAAGTGATCCAATTTGCTTACTAATGTTAACAATGTAAATGTCACGTACGTGACTTGCTCATTATTGTTTTAATGCTTAGCATTTTTTCTAAATATTTACGTTTGCCCTTTTGGATTTCGTTAAATTGTGATTTTTTGCACTACTAGTAGTCATTTTATTTCAGTTGATTTGATTGGGCAAGTCAAAGTTTGATCCCTCGCCCTATATTTCGTCTCTCAATTGTTTTCTGGCAATTATAGTTCAGTTCTATCCATCATTTCTTATTTCAAAAGGTTGATTTGATATTCTTAAATACATGTAGATGGCTTTGTTTTGTCATCATTCTCCTAATAATTGAAATAAATCATTGATTTGTTTTTGTGGACGTTGCTCTTTATTGTTAATTGATCGGATTTGTTTCTACTCCAATTCACTCAGTCAATTTAAATGAGCGGATGCAAACGTGCAATTACTGTCTCATTTCAAGATATTAACATTTTGGTAAAAAAAAAACTTTTAAAATAAAATTCAACCAACAATTGACTTTTTTTTCTAAACGACCTAAATATCACCTTGAATGCAACCAGGGTTACTATAGTATATAATTTAATTTGCAAGACTTGCCCCCCCTGACCGACTCGCCCCCCCCCCTGGCCAACCTGCCCCTTTTATTTAATCATTTTTATTGTATTTACTAATGTTCGGATTTCATGATTAAGGCCAACTCCAAAATTGCATTCAAACTTTAAGATTTGGGAATATCGGGGTTAAAGGGTTAAGACTGCGCTGTTGTATCCTTTGAGAAATTACCTGATTATTTATGTTGTTAGGGTCGCACCAAATATTGAAAAGAAATGGATAGATAAAGACAAAGAAAATAATTTGATTGTTGTTGGAGAAATCCCAGTGATGTCGGTTTGCATAGAACTTGGCCCTGAACTTTGTTGATTTTACACTATTTTCAATGCGGTTTGACTAGTGCACCCTTATATTTTAATAAGACTGCCTCCTTGCAGTCATGGGGCGGGTCTATGGTCAGTTTGTTTTACAAGAACAAGCCTCGGGAGACCATTTTCTGGATTGCGATACATCAGAGATATTTTATTACTGGCAACACTCAAAAGGTAAAGAAACTGTTTACAAATGTATATCAAATGATCATTATGTCCAGTCGTTTTTAAAAATTTGGAACATGACTTTTAATGTGTGTTGATTTTCAACCTGTGCCCAGTTGACCTGGTTAGTCAAATGGACCCTCCACTCCAAATCATCCGGCATATGAAGCAATATATATATATTTTGACAAATAGAATAGGGCTCTTCAAGTCTCGAGATGGAATTCATTTTTGTTTTTCTTCATAATCAGTGGCTGCGCGGCATCATGTGCGCAGCCAGCGCTGTAAAAAAAAACCTTGTTTTCTACATACTTCTGTAATAAAGTTAATTTATTTTCTAATTCTACCTTATTGAAAAACATAATAAAATGAATTACTTCAAGACGAGAGTTTTGACTTTGGTAAACAATTAGAAGTGTGTAAAAAGGGGAAGTTAATGGTTTTTTATTTTTTAATTTTGTATCATCTCTCCTGAAATATAGCTTATTACTTGGCCGTTATTGATATAGCCAGTTTAAGACTGGGTTGCTGTAAAAATCAAAGATATTTTTTAAAAGGTGGCAGACTTCAAAAAATTGATTTTGGCAATACTCCATGTATGAGTAGATACGGGTACATGAATTACAAAAATAGGGAAAAAAATGATATTAGATGTTTGTTGCCATGGTAACCGCCAAAATAAGATTTCCAACAATTTTTCAAGTTTTTACACTTATTTAAGTAATGAAATATAGGTAAATTAGAAGCACTGGTACATCTAAAGGGGAAAGAGTAGAAGTTTGTCTTTTACACATATTGCACAACCATGTTTACTCTTTCAGAAAAAGATTTTAAAATGTAATGTGTGCGTTCCACTTTGGGTCAAACCATTATTTTAAATAGGGGTGTTGTCATCATATTTTCTCATAGCGAAAAATGGAGTATTGAATTGGGCCATAAAGCCGAAAGTGGCACTTTGTAGATAATGCCACTTTCATAGTTGGTAGATAAGATACCAACCTACATAAACATGGAATAAAATGTTTTGGTATTTCAATTACGCGAAAACAGTGTTGCCGGAAAGTTAGCACTTTGGCTAGAAAAAACCGCAATGAATGGCCACAAATTATACATTAAAGAAAGCCCTAATTGCCAAATTATATAACAAATAGGTCATATTTATGATAGAATACATAAAATGAATGTTGATATGAAGAGAAAAAATACTTAAATGGCATTAAAGGCAGTCAGTGTTGCCAGAGACATGATTTTTAAATTTGAACCTTGATATATAGGCATATAATAGTTAAGAAACATGGAATTGGTAAGTGACTTTTTATGTCAAACATTTTCTTTTGGACCTGGACTACAGTATTTAAAAATATAACAGTATACATGGATACAAAATAAAACAAAGTTGCAACACTGTTGCATGTAACCCGTCTTTAAGCCTAGTTTGGTTGTAACATCTAGTGTAATCCACATTATAGCCCTATATTCCATCAAAAGGTTGGCATTATATCAAGCATGTATAGTGAAGCATTGACATTTCAGGAATGAAACATGCATGTTTTTAAAAATATTTTTTTTCATTTAGCATTTTTTAAACAAAATTAAACAGCAACACGTGTGTCGTCAATGTCAGAACTTAATGGCTTACGACGGAGCTCTAAAGGCTGTGGCTATTTCGGAAGAATAAACAGTAGGCATAAGGCTGAATGTCACCCAAAACCGTAAAATTACGAAAGAGAAAGAAAAAGCGACTGAAAAAATGGTCAGTTGGTGAAAGTGTGCTGCGCTATACGTACATGCGTAGCTATAGCTGTACTTCGACGTTTACATTGTTTATAAACAGTTAATGTAGGGCCGACTTTCCTCATGCAATGTTGCCAAACTTCTTTGTTGACAAACTGCAAATTCATTGTACCTTTACCATGTTAATGTTATTAATGATTGCTATTTACCCTCTGTTAACAATTTAGGTGTAAACTTATTCTGAAAAAAAACCAAAACGGTGGCGTCCAGAAATTTGGCACACAATCGACCGAGTGTTCCCTAAGTCGTCAGGCGCAATTGAAAAATTCTTGGAAATCCAAGTTTATATTTACGAACTTCTTTTAATAGCAATGTCATTTATGACCCATGTAAGGTTTCAGTCAATAAAAGGGTGAAAGATAGATTTCACAGGCGTCTACATTTAACGGAACAGTATTTAAAACTGGTTGGTTTTTTAAATTAACATTGCAGGATCAGGAATGTTGAGGATCGAGTAACGTCCATAGTAGTGCTTGTGTGTAAAGCCCCAAAGTTATATTTGATGTCCAAAAAAGAATGCAAAAAGAATATTGCTTGTATGAATTGGCCCCAGAATTTGTTTACTGTATTGCATTCAAATATATTGCATTCAAATATATGGCATTCAAATAAAGCTTCACTGAGTTCCGTGCCACTGAAAAAAAAAAGTTAAAATTTTGGGCCTAACTGGTTTTCTAAGGAGCCTAAGGCGCGGTCTCGTTAAAGACTGTGTGTTCTTGCCCCGTTCTTACCCCGTTCTTCCCGATCGGTCCGTCGTTGTCAAGGAGAACGGGAATCCGCGAACTGGACGGGGTGTGCGCTCAAGCGCGGCGAAGTTTAATGAGCGAGGCTATTGTCATCGCTTCAATGGTGAAATGAATAAACATGATCCCACTACTTACCTCATGCATACGAACGGGATACACGCGGACTGCACGCCAGGTTTAGAACGTGCCTTTAATAAATAAATGTAATAAATTGTGCGGGTACTTTTTGCAACTGGGATCTGGTACATAGTTTCGAGCTGACCTACACCGATGCAGCCCTGATACTTCACGACGGCAACGACGGCAATTGCCGTCGATGCCCCTACCGATTGCCGCAATGCCCTTTAAAAATCCCACTTTCCACGGCAATTGTTGCCGTGCCCTTTTTGTTATTGCCGCCGTGCCCTTTCTCCTGACAAAAATATATTAAACGATATTCTGCATGCGACATAAATCTAAAAAAATGACACAGAAAATGAGCTGAAATATAGCGACTGTCAAAACTTGCGATGTCTGTGTGATCTATCTGCAGATCCCACACAAAAAATTAACGCAACAAACAATTATACACACATTACACACACACACACACGCAGTTAACACTGGCCCAGACGCGCAGTAGGATGTGAAAATATTATACCGAATGCAGCGCGGTTCCCTGCAATTATGTATACTAATACTGCGCGTGAACCAGCGACGCGGTCATTGATATTATTTTCCCACTGCGTGTCCGGTCGATCGAGTGTAGTGTAGAATGGCACGACTAGTGGCCACGTGCAGTACGTGCGCGCGGTAGGCCTACTATTAATTACGCACGGCAGGCGGAAGAATAATCCTCCATCTAAGACTTTTTAGGGTTCTGTCCATTTAGTTTACAGCCTGATCAAACTGATTCAGTGTTTATGCATAACAGGTCTGAGTGGTGTGTATTTATTGTGTAAGATTGTATTATTTATGAAATATGTGTTTTTTTAAAAATTGCCTTGGTGCCCTTTGCAAATTTTTGCAATTGCCTTGATGCCCTTTGAAATTTTTGAAAATTGCCTTGGTGCCCTAAATTTTTACAAAAAGTCAAATTATTAATTAAAGTATGACATGGCAATGATTGAAGTTGACTAATTTTCTGAGTGAACAGTTCTATAAAGATTGGATTATACACGAAACGGCCAATTTACACGATCCGAACTTTCCAGTGATCCACGCACGCAATCCACGCCTGTCATGCATTGCACAACTCGGGACTAAAAACACACGGGTCGTTTTCCAATCCCCAGTACGGGCTCCATCACTATTGGCAAACTACATGAACAAAGCCCCAGTGGAGACGTAGTTGGGGTTTGAAAAACGGCCTCGGGAAATCCCCGCTGGCACGCAATATTTCAAGCGGTAATATTGCTACATGTATGTAGCTCGGGGAACACGACGACAGTTTATGTATGCACTCTAAAAATGAAGATAGGGGAAGCGCACAACTAATTTTAACAGACAATTTTTGTGTGGCACAGCTTCCAGAACAGAAGTTTCCTCCCCAAGTTGCTAAATAAAAGCAAATTAATTCTCCCCGATGTTGATGGTAGGGTGCATGCAGATCGTATGTGTTTTTCGACACTGTAGCAGGCCTCTGCACGATAATCAACGGTTGCTTGATTCTTGCCCCACATTTGCACAATCCGAAAGTATACCCTGTTAGGCCTTATCTAATATATATTCATTGTGAACATCCGTTGTTTATTAATGTTTACAGGAATTTTAGAAATAAATATTGATTTTATAATTGTTATTTTTGGGATGATTAGAAAAACACACATGGCGACAATGCTGTAACATGTAGGAAAGCTATCTCTCAATTATATAATTATGTTACTAGGTCTACTACTTGCACAGCAAACAGCCGTCCACAACTCCAACCGATGCTTTGCGCGGGAAACTTCTTGGTCCATCGCCAAGTAAATGACCGTGGGAATTAAGTGCAAGACAGCAAATTGTCATGGAGACGGAATTGTAGCACCAATGAGATTATCGGCCTGAAGATGCTAATAAAGGCCCAAACATTAGGGCCGCCCAAAACAATGATGGTTGCGTAGCAACATTGTTGTCAAGGAAACCACTGTTAAATTGCTTTTTCTCTTGATAAATTTCTTTTATTCCCTGACGCGACTGAAGGGGGGGGGGGGGGGGGGGGAGTACTTTCGATATATTTATTTCTCGGATGAAGTGCATTTGCAAATAGAAGAAATCCGCTGTGGACGGTGAATGAACTTCAACAATTTCTCCAACCGATTTCAGGGGTAAATAATAATACGATTTATTCTTGGTTTTCTGATATCTAATAAAATCGACATACACCCGAACATTAAATTACGAAGCTAGCAAAATAAATTCCAAGTTTATAAACATTTATTTCTGGTTTCATTGTTTTTAAAAAAGAAGAGAAAAAGAATAAACGGAACCTCAACACCTAATATTTTGAGCTCCTAAACATTTTTCTAACAGTTTTAAGGGGGAAATTTAATACGATTTATTTTCCGTTTTTTTTGTATTTAACCAAACGTACGTGCACAATTTATTTGGTGGTGCATTCATTATGTACACTAAATTCACTGAGAAGTTGTTTTTATTCAACTCGTACGTACGTTGATTGTCTCGGCATTTCTAGTATTATAGACCCAAATGCCGCGAAATACTTGTGGTTTGGCAGGCCGGTATTTCGCGGACTGTCGGCCCCGTGATGAACCATTCATATTTAAATTAGCCTTCTGGGCGCTGAGAGTAGCCCGGCGCCTCCGCAGGAAAACCGGAATATTCATGTTCTTTGATATGTAAATGACCGTTCCAGACGGGGTTATACCGGGTTGTCAAGGGGTCTTTTGTTAACTTTGGTCCTGGGTATCCTCCAGACTTCCCGGGGCGCCGCCCAGTCGGTCTTTAATGAGACCGCGCCTAAATACACGGCGTCTTTTCAAGTGCAGGAAAGCAAATCTAGTTTTATGATTGGCCATTTTTTTTATTAAGTATTTTCCGCAATTCACTAACTATCTGTTGTCTTTCATTCATGGTATAGCTAATTACGTTAGTCTTACACGCAAGAGCTCGGCAGCCATATGAGCAAGTTCGGGCGCGAACTATAGTCAACCATGCGCATGCTCAAATGCAGTTCGCTCGAAGTCGAACGGCTCTAGTCGAACTATTGTTGAAAAGATGGCAACCTCTTTGTTTACATTTGCGACATGAATGAGACGGGTATTGGCACTATTCTCCCACGTATATAAGCAGGATAAGTCATAACGTTAGTCATGTTAGTAAAAAAAAAAACATTAATAACATTAGGCCTGCCAGATTTTCACTTTACTGGCTGCTTTTTCCTCCGTCCGACTACTGCCATCACTTTTTTCACGTCACTGGTTCTCTCCATGTTTTCTTATGGAAAGAGGCTATTGTAACGTAGATTCGCCTGGGGTCGACACAACACACAAGAAGGACTCTTGACGCAAGTATTCTCGTTCTTCCGGTGATTCTCGGCCGTTTATTGTCGACTCTCGTCTAACAAACATGGACATTCGGTTCACACCATCACGCGGCACCAGGACTGGTTAGAACCAGTTCGGCGCTTGCGCAATCCAAAGGCGGGTTTCCGGGGCGCACCAGCAGGAGCCACCAGGGCGATCCCACCACCGTGGAATCGCTCCAGCGCCCTCTACCGCCCAACCGGCACGGGCGTTACACAGCCCCCCACGAAGACCTTGTTTGCCCCCAAACAAAACCATGGGCGCTGCTGCCGCACCCCGGCCAACCGCCCCGGAAAATGCATAACGCCAACAATTACACAACAATTTACATTACAACAATTTACATTACAACAATTGTTGGGGTAAGCCCCTGGCCCCGGCACACCCCTGGCCCCGGCACACCCCTGGCCCCGGCACACCCCTGGCCCCGGCACACCCCTGGCCCCGGCACACCCCTGGCCCCGGCACACCCCTGGCCCCGGCACACCCCTGGCCCCGGCACACCCCTGGCCCCGGCACACCCCTGGCCCCGGCACACCCCTGGCCCCGGCACACCCCTGGCCCCGGCACACCCCTGGCCCCGGCACACCCCTGGCCCCGGCACACCCCTGGCCCCGGCACACCCCTGGCCCCGGCACACCCCTGGCCCCGGCACACCCCTGGCCCCGGCACACCCCTGGCCCCGGCACACCCCTGGCCCCGGCACACCCCTGGCCCCGGCACACCCCTGGCCCCGGCACACCCCTGGCCCCGGCACACCCCTGGCCCCGGCACACCCCTGGCCCCGGCACACCCCTGGCCCCGGCACACCCCTGGCCCCGGCACACCCCTGGCCCCGGCACACCCCTGGCCCCGGCACACCCCTGGCCCCGGCACACCCCTGGCCCCGGCACACCCCTGGCCCCGGCACACCCCTGGCCCCGGCACACCCCTGGCCCCGGCACACCCCTGGCCCCGGCACACCCCTGGCCCCTGGCCCCGGCACACCCCTGGCCCCTGGCCCCGGCACACCCCTGGCCCCTGGCCCCGGCACACCCCTGGCCCCTGGCCCCGGCACACCCCTCTAATGTTAAGACTTGACTGCGACTGTGACTGCGACTGGCTCCTCTGACTGCGACTGGTGCCTTCGACTGCAGCTGGCTCTTGCGACTGCGACTGTGGTTCCTGCGACTGCGACTGCGGCTGGCTCCCGCGACAGCGACTGGCTCCTGCGACTGCGACTGGCTCCTGTATCTGGTGCCTGCGACTGCGACTGGCTCTTGCGACTGCGGTTCCTGCGACTGCGACTGCGACTGCGCCTGGCTCCTGCGACTGCGACTGGCTCCTGCGACTGCGACTGGCTCCTGTGGCCGCGACTGTGACTGCCTCTTGCGACTGCGACTGATTCTTGCGACTGGCTTAGAGAGCGTGGGCGTCCCGGCGAGGCCCCGCCCCCGCTGCGCCGACGGGCACGGCTCGGGCTCGCTCCGAGTGTTGCGAGCCGTCTGCCGCGTCGCCGTCTACAGCATTGGCCGGGCCCCTCCGACTCCTCTTGCGACTGTCCCTTGTGACTGTCCCTGCGGCTCCGACTGGCTTAGAGAGCGTGGGCAACGTTGACGGATCCGCTCCATTGCACTGTGTGCGGAGCAGCTCCGCTCCATTGACTCCCATGCGGAGCAGTGCCGACGGCTCCGCTCCATTGGTTTGTGTGCGGAGCAGTTCTGCCCCGTTGCTCCCCGAGAGAGCGCTGTTCTGGTGACCTGTCTCCAGACGATTCCTCGTCCCCGCTGCGTCGACGAACACAACCCGCGGACGCTCCGAGTGAAACGACCCGCCGGCTGCGCCGTCGTCCACGGCCCTGGGCGGCCCTCCCGCCGTGGGGCGAGTTGGCTGCCGTGCTATCGTGTTTTTTCTGAAAACATGAACACTTCACCTGGTCTTTTCTTAGTCCTCCTGCATGCCGACCGCTGCCACCAATGTAACGTAGATTCGCCTGGGGTCGACACAACACACAAGAAGGACTCTTGACGCAAGTATTCTCGTTCTTCCGGTGATTCTCGGCCGTTTATTGTCGACTCTCGTCTAACAAACATGGACATTCGGTTCACACCATCACGCGGCACCAGGACTGGTTAGAACCAGTTCGGCGCTTGCGCAATCCAAAGGCGGGTTTCCGGGGCGCACCAGCAGGAGCCACCAGGGCGATCCCACCACCGTGGAATCGCTCCAGCGCCCTCTACCGCCCAACCGGCACGGGCGTTACACTATTGTCAACCAGCGGCAACCGTGCCCTGGGGTCTGGTTCCAAATAGTCGACTAGATAGTCCAACCATTCTGCGTTCGAGCGACGTTAGTCGAACTATGGTTAACTATAGTTCCCGCCCGAACTTGCTCCAAATTGACACAATTCCGCAAAACGCCCTCTTCGGTTGATTTTCGTCATTTTATGACAGAGGCTAATGGACAACCTCGTTCCCAGGATATCGAGCAGCGCCCTCACCGACACAAAAGCTGCACAAATCGTGGTTGAAAATAAAGTAAGCCCTGGGAACGAGGTTGGCTAATGGAGGAATAAGAAGGTCCACTGGGCGCCGCCATTTTAAAAACGTAGTTTTTAAAATATCGTTCCACTTCAACTAACGCAAACTCAAAACGTAGGGCGAACGTTCGCGCAAACAGTTCGCGTAAGGCCGGTTCATACTTCACGCGAAAGCGCGATTGCGATACGAATTTGACGTCATAAAGCGTTCGCTGCGAACAAGTTCGCCCAAGTTGAAATGTGTTCAACTATCGCGATTTCGCATCGCGAAAAATCCACCTCCCTCACAAATTCGCGTTCGCGTTTGCTTTCGCGCCGAGTGTGAACCGGCCGCCTACGGCGCTCTACGATCTTTGGTGGGAACGCAGCCCAGGGCCAAGTTCGACCAAGGAACTATAGTTAACTAGTGGTAGTTCGTGACGTCATTAGGGCATGCGCACTGAAGTTGAAGTGCGAACGACTCTAGTCGAACTATTGATAATTGCCAAACTGGTCCTCTCTGTACTGTGCTATTAAAGCGGCTATTGGTTACAATCGATGCGACCAACCGCGGTACAGGCTGGTCGTGAATAGTCGACTAGACTAGTCCAACCATCGTCGACTAGCCTGAGTTCGATCAGAGTTAGTCAAACTATAGTTAACTTTATAACACCTCACTCACAGATTCTGTGTCTTGATTGGCCGAGAGCGCGGCACGTGTCACTTGCTATTTTTACTATTTTTTACTAGCGCTATCCAAAAAGACTATACCACGCAAAAAGGACTGCGCGCATAGCAACACACGAACTATGCGCATAGCAACGAAAGCGTGACTGAAACCCAGACGTGTGTTTCGGTGCATTGCGTAAACATTGCTCTATCACCTTCGCACCCGTTCATCAAGGCAACAAAGTACACGTATGATCGAGAGACGTATAATTCGGAGATTTTTTGTCATTACTATACTTTTAGGAAGCTTAAATTGTGCAGAATCTGTGAGTGAGGTGTTATAAAACAAATATTGACTGCTTTATTTCGCGGTATAGTAAAACTAGCCTCCCTCGGTGATCCATAGAGAATTCTATTTTCCCTCGGCTTCGCCTCGGGAAAATAGAATGCTCCATGGATCACCTCGGGAGGCTAGTTTTACTATACCACTCAAAGCAGTCAATATTTGTATAATAGTCCTTGATCGAACTTGGCCATAGTTTTGGATGATCTGTCGATATAGCGCCCTCTGTCGTTGATATGGTTGGCAAGTGAACGCTAGAGGGCGCAATAATGCACCACTCGCATTTTGCGTTTACGTTCAGCTATCGGAAGGGTGCGCTATACTTCTCCGCGGTCTCATTACTTTAGCATGAAATGTGCCCCCCCCCCCCCCCCCACAATTTCTTTTGAAAAAGGAGTCCGTTTGGTAAAAGAAATGGTGGGATTGTGTAAATTTAGCATGGGATCAACTCCCCGGTTTCTGAGCTTCAATCTGAAGGCAGACTTGACAAAATTACGGTTGAAAAATGGGTCCTAATTGCCCTAGAACGTGGAGGGATGCCTATTGCCATTTACTAAAAGGGCTGCGTGCAGGCTGGGAAAGTATCACTTTTCGGGAGGTGAGTTTCTTTTGGTGTTAATATTAAAAAATGTAATTGGCTAACCCACCCAAAATTGAAAAGAAATGGAAAGATAAAGGCCAAGACAATAATCTGATTGTTGTTTGATAAACCCCAGTGATGTTGTTTACATGAAACTTGGCCCTAAACTTTGTTGATTTTACACTGTTTCAATAAAGTTCATGCATATGACGTTACACGCACGTCGCACTTCACGACAGCGCCCTCAATGAGGTCTAGTTGCGTAATCACGGCATATACCGTCTGCACTTTGTTTGACCTCAATAATGGCCGCTCGGCCCGGTTGCTCGTGCGATTAGCGCGTACGCGTAGCGCGCGTACGCGTAGCGCGCGTGACGTCAATGCAACCCCTTTATGGGGCTTGAATTCGGGCGATTCACAATGAAGTGCGCCACCAAGCGTTTGACTCATAAGAGCCACTTTTAAACTTTACGGTCGACTTCTTCCGTATATCATACTGTAGTGAAATATCTATTCTTCATTGTTCACGCGAGGTTTAACACAAACTAAAATGTATCCGGCAGCGTCGTTAATTAAAACATTGTTATTTGCAGAAAAAAAATTAAACTTTAATCGTGCGCGTCCAAAAAGACGTAAAAACTTATGAGTTCATGCAAAATGAATACTGTTTTTAAAACCGATGCCGACTTTTTCCCATGATGCACTGCGGGGATAGCAGGATTTGCGCCTCCAACGGCAGCTTCTAGGTATTGTGAATCGCTCGAGCACCCAGAAGCCCTTCGCACGTGCATTTTACAGATGGCGGTCTAAAAAAAACCACAACAACATAAAGAACAACTGCCCGACTCCGATTGAAATCAAACGCCGTTTGTCTTGCTTTCATCGGCATCCATGATTGTAAAACTTCGAACTGGTCAGTTTAATTCAAGCAATTTAATTGCCAATATGGGTATGAGAACCCCTCGTCTTTTTACCTTTTTTTTTTAATTAAAAAATCACTTAGTACGTAATAGTAGTAGTACTAGGCCGGGTATAAGGCTAGCTAGGTAGATTCATCAAATTTTAAATAAAGAGTTGATTTGATAATGAAAAATGCAATTAAATAAAAGGTCCCCTAGCTTTATAGGGAACTCGCTTCTTAAGTTATCACAAGTTTGAAGTCGGTTTTTTTTCTTTAAAATGATGCTCCTCTTGGCTGAACAAAATGTGACCACATCATCATCATGACAAACGGGGAAATTTACACACACAAAGTACAGTGGCATCATCATTGCTGTTTTGAGGAATCCATAACTGTTATCAATTGGCAACGTGATTTTTTTAGAAATCAAAATTTCTAAGGTTAACACCCTTCAATTCTTCTTTTTTTCGACGTTTGGAACTTTTACAAAAGTACCTTGTTGTATTGTAGTAATTGTATATGTTAAAATTCATGACCTTGAAGCGGTCACTCAAACGGAGGTAATTTCGGGCATGAAAATGGCGCCACCAACGTCCATGGTGGTGATTCAGCCTACTTGGGCTATTAATTATTACTAATATTAGTAAGAGACCTGCTTGTATTGACAATATTTTCATAAAAAGTACAACTTAAATGTACATTACTTTTTAAAATCCTTGACAGGGTGTACTGTGCATGTGGCTAGTATCAACATTCGGAGGCATTAAATTGGATTGGATTACAAGAAACTGCAGAGGCCATGGATAAGTGTGTCCATATCAAGAAACTGCAAGAAACGCACAATCACTTCGTGTTCAACCCACAAAATGGTTGTGCAAGATGTGTGGTACAACCGAGAGTGTTTGGGTAAGTGACTATATGTGATGCGATCAAGCAAAATCAGTCTGAAGGGGAGTTTTACATATTCTTTTGTAGCGTAATTTAGGCTCCATTTCAGTAAAAAACCCATGTGAATACGACCTTTGGTTAACAAATTACAACCATTTGAACACCAGCACGTTAAAAATAAAGAAACTGAGAAAATCATGTTTTTGTATCACTTCCCTTCTGAATTTGGTTAACCCTTTGGTGCACAGATAAATTTTATTGTTTTTAATGTAAAATAAAAGAAGTAATGCAATTCATTTAAAAATGGTGCTCGGTGCTTTACCTGATTGAGATACAGATATGAACCTGTGGAATTATTTGTAGCCAAGGGGATAATCTTTCAGAATATGAAAAAGAACAATGACAAAAAACCAATATTTTTATCAACATAGTAACCATGGCAACGGATTACAAAACAAAACAACCCTGATTATTAGCACGAAGATCATCAGCAGTGTGCAAGATCGAATCCATGGCTGCAGGTTCTTGCCGGACTCGAATGCCTTGTGATGTACGTATGTGTCATAACCATCGTTCACCGTGTCGTTTTCATCAATTATTTTGTCTTCTAAATCAGGATCATCTTGAATCTTATGTGATATATTATCAAGGAATTCCAGTGCTTGATCAGGCCCAAAACGAGTCGCCATGTCGCTTTTTCATCGCAAAAAAACAAAAAAAAACAACAAACGTTCAACCATATTTTTCTACATTTTTTTCAATAGCGTACCTATTGAATATCACATCAAACGAAAGCTCAACAATTGCTCTAAACAACCGAATGAGGGCGGTATATAAGGGGACCGTAGTTTTTGAGTTATGACCACTTATCAAAGTCCAAATTGAACGTGTATTTGGTGGTCGCTAGCGACCGCAGTGTGCAACCAAAGGGTTAAAAGAGTATTTTCATGTAAAAGAAAAATATTTTCCCCTTCTGTTTTTGTAAAAAAGTCAATTTGGATTTGTCCACCCCTACGAACATATTTTGGCCCTATCTCAAAACAAGAATTATATATATTGACTGTATACTGTGACCCAACTCACTCAAATTAATGACTGAATGACCTCGAGTCACTTATGACAATGACATTGTTAAGGAAGTATTTTATACACAGTGGCTGTCATTACAGCAGTCGGTGATCTGGTTACCTGACTACTCGACCTCACATTAACAATAATACTTGGATATCGCTCTTGGAACCAGACTGGTTGATAGTCAGGTTACAAGGGTGAAAGGTCAAGAGTATTGTGAATGTCAGGATAATCATGTCAGGGAATCAGATCCTCATTTTATTAACTACTCTTTTCTTTTTCTAGGCTTGCTCGAGTTGCATTAATGAGCTTGTCTCTGTCAGGGAATCAGATTGCCATTTTAATAACTACTCTTTTTTAGGCTTGCTTGAGCTGCACCGATGAGCATGTCGGGGAATCAGATTGTCATTTTATAAACACCCAGTAGCCATTGAGGTCAATGACAGATATGTGTTTTGGTGAGTTAGGGTGCCATACTCTACAAACAATTAGTTGGGCACCACTCAAAATCGATAATTACACATTTGATGTGAAACTGCCTTGTTGAATTTACTAGAAACCATAACTATATCCTGGCAAATTCAAACACCATATGGCAAACTGTACACACAAACTGTTGGACTTTGATTCTGGAGGTATGCCTAACCCAGTGTAAAAGACTGTCAGCTTAGGGGTCCAGTACCCATCCTAACGGATTTCAACAAAACCTGGTGTTGAAGTTTGACTGGATGGGGATTGGGGTGTGGTACACAAGGTATTGGTGTAAGAATTCATTTTACAGTATATACAATATCTCACATACGCTGTTGACATGTTTGTTGATAATTTCAATTGTAAATGTGAATGTTTATTGTAGTTATGAATGCGATGACTATATTCTGAATGACAATGCACCGGGTGATTTGAAACTGCTGCGTACAACCTTGAATGCGATCACCAAACAATTGCTGTATGAAAGTCAGACGAGGAATGGTCGTCGTCTCTTGAGGGCGCTGTCCGTTGACACTGGAGAACAAATCAAACACAGGTATTTGTGAATTATGCTTCGTTCCAATCGCGTCATGTTTATCGTGTTCACGAGTTCACGAGTCGTATAATGGCGTTCTAATCGCCTGGTAACTCGTTTTCACCAGTTGTGAACTCGAGGTGGGGTTTTTTTTCTCCATGTTCACGACTTCATAACCAATGAAATACTTGCGCATGCGTGTTGGTTCACGTACGAGTTCTTGCTCGATAAAGAATGTCCTTACTGCACGACTAACTCGTCTGTGCGCAAGCGTCTTGGTGAGTAGCGTTTGGAATGCAACCTACTCGTGAAAATGGAGAAATTCACGGTGAACACGATAAATACGACGCGATTGGAAGTTTGGAACGCAGCATGTATCCCCGGCTAGCGAATTTTTTTTTCACCGTAGGTGGGTGAGTCAAACTTCATGAATCATTCAGTAGTTGTATTGATCACTGTACAACACTTCTAGGTCTCTTTTCCCCTTTAAATTAAAAATTCTCCAAAGATTTCAATTTGACTAGAAAAAAGTGACCTACAGCAGGATTCGAACCAGGGATCTTAAATTCATAGCCCATCCCACTATCCACTACACTACGTATAGCAGTTCGACAACAGCTGTTCTTTAAAGCGATTTTAACTTGTTAACTATAACAACAATGCTGTGACGTCATGTTTTATTCTGATGAATAAACATAACTTCTTATCCAAACTACTGAATAATTCAAAAAGTTTGACTCGCCCACCTGTACCGTACCTACGGAAACAAATTCGCCCCCGGCTAGGCTCCGTGCAACTGACCTCTAGTGGCCGTTAAATCCAAGATTTGCATCCCATGTGTTTTTTGTTGTCAAATTCTAATGCCGCGAAGCCTCCGAGGAAAGTTGATTTCGCTGTACTAAGTACAACTCAGTAGTAGGTAAGTTAAACCCTGCCACTCACTTCATATTTGAATACTAGGGTAAACACCCAAACAAATCTGCAAATAAACCTGGTCGACATTCTGACAAACAAACCTGATACTGAATGTGCACAAACCTATGGAGCCGAGTACCAGTTTTTTATCGATCGGTTGATTTCAACAGGTGGCGCCCTGTGCTACGGCGTACTTAGTAAAGAAAGGGAGCATCGCGCGCACGGCGAACCACTCAAAAATATGTCGTCAAAAAAATTCCTAAATCTAAAAAGAAGACCAACTCTCATCGTATTTGAGGGCCAGAGGTGTTGTAGTAAATTATGAAAAGCACAAAGAGCTTGACGAGAAGGCATACCGGGCCGAAAAGCTTGATTTAGTTACAAAACAGCTCCCTTTGTCTCCCCATCATGCTTTGCGCTACGTCTTTGGGATTGCGATCAGCAACCTTATGTATGCTTTTATATTGTATTTTGAGAATAATTGTGGAAATCTTTTCACACATTGTTGCACTAGTAATTAAATTTAGATGTTATTTTAAAAATTCAAATTTAATAAAGCCTAGCATTTAGCCAATTTGATGTCGAACGTTAGACTGAACAATGTATTTTTAAGGTCGAACTAAACAAAACATGCTGTCACGTAGGTTTGTTATTCAAAATTCGTTCTCAGAATTCATTGCTCACAACTGAGCCAACTCGACCGTAGGTCCGATAAATGGAAAGACACGCCAACCGTTGAGACACGCCGACCGTTGAGACACGCCGACCGTTGAGACACGCCGACCGTTGAGACACGCCGACCGTTGAGACACGCCGACCATTGAGACACGCCGACCGTTGAGACAGGCCGACCGTTGAGACAGGCCGACCGTTGAGACAGGCCGACCGTTGGGACACGCCGACCGTTGAGACAAGCCGACCGTTGAGACAACTCGCCGTTGAGTGGGTTGAGTGGGTTGAGTAGGGTGGGTAGGGTGGGTAGGGTGAGTAGGTGTAGGGAAGGGTGGGGAGGGTGAGTAGGTGTAGGGAAGGGTTAGTAGGTGTAGGGAAGGGTGAGTAGGGTGAGTAGGTGTAGGGAAGGGTGAGTAGGTGTAGGGAAGGGTGAGTAGGATGAGACAGGCCGACCGTTGAGACACGCCGACTGTTGAGGTACGCCGACCGTTGAGACACGCCGACCGTTGAGACACGCCGACCGTTGAGACACGCCGACCGTTGAGACACGTGTCTCAATGGTCGACAGGTCTCGACACATCAAAGTGTCTCTTTACGTTGACCCACGTCGACCCACGTCTTGACACGTCGACCCACGTCGAGACACGCCGACCGTAGGGTGAGTAGGTGTAGGGAAGGGTGAGTAGGTGTAGGGAAGGGTGAGTAGGTGTAGCGAAGAATGAGTAGGTGTGGGGTAGGGTGAGTAGGTGTAGGGAAGGGTGAGTAGGGTGAGACGACGCCGACCGTTGAGACACGCCGACCGTTGAGGTACGCCGACCGTTGAGACACGCCGACCGTTGAGACACGCTGACCGTTGAGACACGTGTCTCAACGGTCGACAGGACTCGACACATCAAAGTGTCTCGTTACGTCGACCCACGTCGACCCACGTCTCAACATGTCGACCCACGTCGAGACACGCCGACCGTAGGGTGAGTAGGTGTAGGGAAGGGTGAGTAGGTGTAGGGAAGGGTGAGTAGGTGTAGGGAAGGGTGAGTAGGTGTAGGGAAGGGTGAGTAGAATGAGTAGGTGTAGGGAAGGGTGAGTAGGTGTAGGGAAGGGTGAGTAGGGTGAGTAGGTGTAGGGAACGGTGAGTAGGGTGAGTAGGTGTAGGGAAGGGTGAGTAGGTGTAGGGAAGGGTGAGTAGAGTGAGACAGGCTATCCGTTGAGACACGCCGACCGTTGAGACACGCCGACCGTTGAGACACGCCGACCGTTGAGACACGCCGACCGTTGAGACACGTGTCTCAACGGTCGACAGGTCTCGACACATCAAAGTGTCTCTTTACGTCGACCCACGTCTTGACACATCGACCCACGTCGAGACACGTCGAGACACGTCGACCCACGTTGAGACACGTCGACCCACGTTGAGACACGCCGACCCACGTTGAGACACGCCGACCCACGTTGAGACACGCCGACCCACGTTGAGACACGCCGACCCTCGTTGAGACACGCTGACCCACGTTGAGACACGCCGACCCACGTTGAGACACGCCTACCCACGTTGAGACAGGCCGACCGTTGAGACAGGCCGACCGTTGAGACACGCCGACCGTTGAGACACGCCGACCGTTGAGACACGCCGACCGTTGAGACAATTCGCCGTTGAGTGGGTGGAGTGGGTTGAGTGGGTTGAGTAGGGTGGGTAGGGTGGGTAGGGTGGGTAGGGTGAGTAGGTGTAGGGAAGGGTGGGAAGGGTGAGTACGTGTAGGGAAGGGTGGGAAGGGTGACTAGGTGTAGGAAAGGGTGAGTAGGTGTAGGTGTAGGGAAGGGTGAGTAGGTGTAGGGAACGGTGAGTAGGTTGAGTAGGTGTAGGGAAGGGTGAGTAGGTGTAGGGAAGGGTGAGTAGGGTGAGACAGGCCGACCGTTGAGACACGTGTCTCAACGGTCGACAGGACTCGACACATCAAAGTGTCTCGTTACGTCGACCCACGTCGACCCACGTCTCAACATGTCGACCCACGTCGAGACACGCCGACCGTAGGGTGAGTAGGTGTAGGGAAGGGTGAGTAGGTGTAGGGAAGGGTGAGTAGGTGTAGGGAAGGGTGAGTAGGTGTAGGGAAGGGTGAGTAGAATGAGTAGGTGTAGGGAAGGGTGAGTAGGTGTAGGGAAGGGTGAGTAGGGTGAGTAGGTGTAGGGAACGGTGAGTATGGTGAGTAGGTGTAGGGAAGGGTGAGTAGGTGTAGGGAAGGGTGAGTAGGGTAAGACAGGCCATCCGTTGAGACACGCCGACCGTTGAGACACGCCGACCGTTGAGACACGCCGACCGTTGAGACACGCCGACCGTTGAGACACGTGTCTCAACGGTCGACAGGTCTCGACACATCAAAGTGTCTCTTTACGTCGACCCACGTCTTGACACATCGACCCACGTCGAGACACGTCGAGACACGTCGACCCACGTTGAGACACGTCGACCCACGTTGAGACACGTCGACCCACGTTGAGACACGCCGACCCACGTTGAGACACGCCGACCCACGTTGAGACACGCCGACCCTCGTTGAGACACGCTGACCCACGTTGAGACACGCCGACCCACGTTGAGACACGCCTACCCACGTTGAGACAGGCCGACCGTTGAGACAGGCCGACCGTTGAGACACGCCGACCGTTGAGACAATTCGCCGTTGAGTGGGTGGAGTGGGTTGAGTGGGTTGAGTAGGGTGGGTAGGGTGGGTAGGGTGGGTAGGGTGGGTAGGGTGGGTAGGGTGAGTAGGTGTAGGGAAGGGTGGGAAGGGTGAGTAGGTGTAGGGAAGGGTGGGAAGGGTGACTAGGTGTAGGAAAGGGTGAGTAGGTGTAGGTGTAGGGAAGGGTGAGTAGGTGTAGGGAACGGTGAGTAGGTTGAGTAGGTGTAGGGAAGGGTGAGTAGGTGTAGGGAAGGGTGAGTAGGGTGAGACAGGCCGACCGTTGAGACACGTGTCTCAACGGTCGACAGGACTCGACACATCAAAGTGTCTCGTTACGTCGACCCACGTCGACCCACGTCTCAACATGTCGACCCACGTCGAGACACGCCGACCGTAGGGTGAGTAGGTGTAGGGAAGGGTGAGTAGGTGTAGGGAAGGGTGAGTAGGTGTAGGGAAGGGTGAGTAGGTGTAGGGAAGGGTGAGTAGAATGAGTAGGTGTAGGGAAGGGTGAGTAGGTGTAGGGAAGGGTGAGTAGGGTGAGTAGGTGTAGGGAACGGTGAGTAGGGTGAGTAGGTGTAGGGAAGGGTGAGTAGGTGTAGGGAAGGGTGAGTAGGGTGAGACAGGCCATCCGTTGAGACACGCCGACCGTTGAGACACGCCGACCGTTGAGATACGCCGACCGTTGAGACACGCCGACCGTTGAGACACGTGTCTCAACGGTCGACAGGTCTCGACACATCAAAGTGTCTCTTTACGTCGACCCACGTCTTGACACATCGACCCACGTCGAGACACGTCGAGACACGTCGACCCACGTTGAGACACGTCGACCCACGTTGAGACACGCCGACCCACGTTGAGACACGCCGACCCACGTTGAGACACGCCGACCCACGTTGAGACACGCCGACCCTCGTTGAGACACGCTGACCCACGTTGAGACACGCCGACCCACGTTGAGACACGCCTACCCACGTTGAGACAGGCCGACCGTTGAGACAGGCCGACCGTTGAGACACGCCGACCGTTGAGACACGCCGACCGTTGAGACAATTCGCCGTTGAGTGGGTGGAGTGGGTTGAGTGGGTTGAGTAGGGTGGGTAGGGTGGGTAGGGTGAGTAGGTGTAGGGAAGGGTGGGAAGGGTGAGTAGGTGTAGGGAAGGGTGGGAAGGGTGACTAGGTGTAGGAAAGGGTGAGTAGGTGTAGGTGTAGGGAAGGGTGAGTAGGTGTAGGGAACGGTGAGTAGGGTGAGTAGGTGTAGGGAAGGGTGAGTAGGTGTCGACCCACGTTGAGACACGCCGACCCACGTTGAGACACGCTGACCCACGTTGAGACACGCCGACCCTCGTTGAGACACGCTGACCCACGTTGAGACACGCCGACCCACGTTGAGACACGCCTACCCACGTTGAGACAGGCCGACCGTTGAAACAGGCCGACCGTTAAGACACGTCGACCCACGTCGAGACACGCCGACCGTAGGGTGAGTAGGTGTAGGGAAGGGTGAGTAGGTGTAGCGAAGAATGAGTAGGTGTGGGGTAGGGTGAGTAGGTGTAGGGAAGGGTGAGTAGGTGTAGGGAAGGGTGAGTAGGGTGAAACAGGCCGACCGTTGAGACAAAGCCGACCGTTGAGACATGCCGACCGTTGAGGTACGCCGACCGTTGAGACACGCCGACCGTTGAGACACGCCGACCGTTGAGACATGTGTCTCAACGGTCGACAGGTCTTGACACATCAAAGTGTCTCATTACGTCAACCCACGTCGACCCACGTCTTGACACGTCGACCCACGTCGAGACACGCCGACCGTAGGGTGAGTAGGTGTAGGGAAGGGTGGATAGGTGTAGGGAAGGGTGAGTAGGTGTAGGGAAGGGTGAGTAGGTGTAGGGAAGGGTGAGTAGGTGTAGGGAAGGGTGAGTAGGTGTAGGGAAGGGTGAGTAGGGTGAGACGACGCCGATCGTTGAGACACGCCGACCGTTGAGACACGTGTCTCAACGGTCGACAGGTCTCGACACATCAAAGTGTCTCGTTACGTCGACCCACGTCGACCCACGTCTCAACATGTCGACCCACGTCGAGACACGCCGACAGTAGGGTGAGTAGGTGTAGGGAAGGGTGAGTAGGTGTAGGGAAGGGTGAGTAGGTGTAGGGAAGGGTGAGTAGAATGAGTAGGTGTAGGGAAGGGTGAGTAGGTGTAGGGAAGGGTGAGTAGGTGTAGGGAAGGGTGAGTAGGTGTAGGGAAGGGTGAGTAGGGTGAGACGACGCCGACCGTTGAGACAGGCCGACCGTTGAGACACGTCGACCCACGTCGAGACACGCCGACCGTAGGGTGAGTAGGTGTAGGGAAGGGTGAGTAGGTGTAGCGAAGAATGAGTAGGTGTGGGGTAGGGTGAGTAGGTGTAGGGAAGGGTGAGTAGGTGTAGGGAAGGGTGAGTAGGGTGAGACAGGCCGACCGTTGAGACACGCCGACCGTTGAGGTACGCCGACCGTTGAGACACGCCGACCGTTGAGACACGGCGAGACATGTCGACCCACGTTGAGACACGTCGACCCACGTTGAGACACGCCGACCCACGTTGAGACACGCCGACCCACGTTGAGACACGCCGACCCACGTTGAGACACGCCGACCCACGTTGAGACACGCCAACCCTCGTTGAGACACGCTGACCCACGTTGAGACACGCCGACCCACGTTGAGACACGCCTACCCACGTTGAGACAGGCCGACCGTTGAGACAGGCCGACCGTTGAGACACGCCGACCGTTGAGACACGCCGACCGTTGAGACAACTCGCCGTTGAGTGGGTTGAGTGGGTTGAGTAGGGTGGGTAGGGTGGGTAGGGTGGGTAGGGTGAGTAGGTGTAGGGAAGGGTGGGAAGGGTGAGTAGGTGTAGGGAAGGGTGGGAAGGGTGACTAGGTGTAGGAAAGGGTGAGTAGGTGTAGGGAAGGGTGAGTAGGTGTAGGGAACGGTGAGTAGGTTGAGTAGGTGTAGGGAAGGGTGAGTAGGTGTAGGGAAGGGTGAGTAGGGTGAGACAGGCCGACCGTTAAGACACGCCGACCGTTGAGACACGCCGACCGTTGAGGTACGCCGACCGTTGAGACACGCCGACCGTTGAGACAGGCCGACCGTTGAGACACGCTGACCCCCAATAGCTAGAGTGACGTCCATCCCCAGTAGCTAGAGTGACGTCCATCCCCAGTAGCTAGAGTGACGTCCATCCCCAGTAGCTAGAGTGACGTCCATCCCCAGTAGCTAGAGTGACGTCCATTCCCAGTAGCTAGAGTGACGTCCATCCCCAGTAGCTAGAGTGACGTCCATTCCCAGTAGCTAGAGTGACGTCCATCCCCAGTAGCTAGAGTGACGTCCATTCCCAGTAGCTAGAGTGACGTCCATCCCCAGTAGAGTGACGTCCATCCCCAGTAGAGTGACGTCCATCTCCAGTAGAGTGACGTCTATCCCCAGTAGCTAGAGTGACGTCCATCTCCAGTAGAGTGACGTCCATCTCCAGCAGAGTGACGTCCATCCCCAGCAGAGTGACGTCCATCCCCAGCAGAGTGACGTCCATCCCCAGCAGGGTGACGTCCATCCCCAGTAGGGTGGCGTCCATCCCCAGTAGGGTGGCGTCCATTCCCAGTAGGGTGTAGTCCATCCCCAGTAGGGTGTAGTCCATCCCCAGAAGGGTGGGGTCCATCCCCAGAAGGGTGTAGTCCATCCCCAGTAGGGTGTAGTCCATCCCCAGTAGGGTGTAGTCCATCCCCAGTAGGGTGGCGTCCATCCCCAGTAGGGTGGCGTCCATCCCCAGTAGGGTGGCGTCCATCCCCAGTAGGGTGTAGTCCATCCCCAGTCGGGTGTAGTCCATCCCCAGTAGGGTGTAGTCCATCCCCAGTAGGGTGTAGTCCATCCGCAGTAGGGTGTAGTCCATCCCCAGTAGGGTGTAGTCCATCCCCAGTAGGGTGGGGCCCATCCCCAGTAGAGTGGGGTCCATCCCCAGTAGAGTGGCCTCCATCCCCAGTAGGGTGACGTCCATCCCCAGTAGGGTGACGTCCATCCCCAGTAGGGTGACGTCCATCTCCAAAACTCCCCCTAATGTGTTAATGATAATAATGGTCATCACATACAAGTGGACCTCTTACTGAAAGCGTCTCGTTGAATGTGGACGGCATAAAGGCTACGCTTCCTGTGGTACGATTCTATCTGGGAGACATTGCCAGATTTTGGTAGACGCCTTTGATGACTGTGTGGCATTATTGTTTGCATTATTTCTCAGACATTTCTTTTCTCTCAGATCAGCTGATTTCCATTTTTCACTTCACACTTACGCCATCGAAATTTAAAAGAAAAATAATGTGCAAAGTCTTGTAAAGATTTGAATGCTCTCGGTTTTTGTTGTTGTTAATTCCAAGTTGCGTGCCTGATTTCTTGTCTTCACAGTACTGTGGTAAATCAGAACCTTCCTGTCCCATCGCAGTACTCGATCAGCTCTGCTTTGAACTTCAAAAAGGACACTCTGAAACAAGACTACAGCTCCTCCTGTCCTCAGTCACTATCATGGTCTCTGATTCACAAAAGGTGAGCTATTAGACTCGGCTCATGCAAAGTAGAGGACTCTTGTATCCACTCAAAAAAGTCTTCCCTGTTCTACATTCGAGTTACATCCTGACAAACAGATTATTTTTCATAACACCCACCGCTAATCCACAATCTCTCGTTCGAGATACATGTTTATTAAACTAACCAGTCCCGTTGGTAGCTTTGGGCCTCAGGGGGGGCACGGTACCATCCAGTGGCATAACCAGAGGGGGTACATGCTCCCTTGTCAGAGGTCTGTGCCCCCAACCCTCATTTAAAATCTTGAATTGCGCACAAACAATATATAAGTTGCTTTCAGTGCCCCCTTGAACATTGATTCAATCCTACGCTGCTACATGTAGTACCAGCTGGAGGAAATACTAAGAATTCACAAATACAAATAATGTTGCCAAGGGGGAGGGGCCAATTGATTGCCGTGGAGGGGGCCTCCTCTCCCTCCCTCCCTTAGTTGGCCTGTCACTGACGGAAATAACTTTCTCCTATTTTGATATTTTTCATTTCAGCGAGTCGAATCCCATCTCTGTGACGGTCATCTTGGATTGTCTGGTCTTCAACTACGCGGTCATGCTATGTTCTCTAATGAAGGTCTTCCTATGACTAGCGAGACATTAGAGTATGCCTGGCTATTGGATCTACAGATGGGTGTACTGAGTGGCAGACTCACTCCACCTCAGGTAACAACAATTCAGTTGGTAGAGCACTGGAATAGCAATTGAAAGGTATCTGGTTCGAATGCCACTCTACACATTTTTGTTGATTTTGCCCCTTAAATAGTGCCCACAGTCCAAATATTTAACAAATTTGGAGATAATATTGTAGGATTATTCAACTCGGAGTTGGTATAGTACTGGCATAGCGATTGAATGGTAGCTCGTTCTAATGCCATCTCTCACTTCTATGGGACGCTGTGTGTCTCTAGCTGCTGATAAAGCCCAGGCATTAAACAACCAATTTTGCTCTGTCTTCACGAAGGAAAACCTGAGTCACTTTCCAGACTTGGAACCCAACGACATACCAGATTTACCGAATCTCACCATAACCACAGTTGGCGTAGAAAAGCTCCTCACCAACGTAAAACCTAAAAAAGCATCGGGACCAGATCAGGTTTCTGCCAAGATTTTAAAAAGCTGCGCCTCCAGCCTAGCTCCAGTGCTGCAAAAAATGTTTCAGAAGTCTGTGGATGCTGGTACTCTACCAGATGAGTGGTTGAAAGCTAACGTCATTCCCATATACAAAAAAGGTGATCGCACAAATCCTGCAAACTACAGACCGGTGTCACTAACTTCAATTCCAAGTAAGATCTTAGAACACGTCATTCACCGTCATATCATGGACCACATGGACAAATACAAAGTTCTCTCACATCATCAACACGGCTTCCGTCATGGCAGATCATGTGACACTCAACTCGCAGGTCTGACCGATGACATTGCTAAGATCCTCGACAACAAAAGCCAGGCAGATCTGATCATATTGGATTTTAGCAAGGCCTTCGATACGATCCCCCATCAAAGACTACTACGCAAGTTGGAGCATGTTGGCATCAAGAACAACCTACTTAAATGGTTAAACACCTTTCTTACCAACAGGCATCAGTGCGTACAAGTTGAAGGGGAAATGTCACCAGAATCTCCAGTTACATCAGGAGTGCCCCAGGGGACCGTATTGGGACCACTGCTTTTCCTATTATATATCAACGACCTACCAAAAGCTGTCTCATCAAAAGTCAGACTGTTCGCAGATGACTGCATAATTTATCGAGAAATCCGAGGCAACCAGGATAACCAGCTTCTCCAGAAAGACATCGATTCTCTATGCCACTGGGAGACTAAATGGCAAATGTCCTTCAACTCAACAAAATGTTATGCGATGCACATCAGCCATAAGGTCAAGCCTATCGTCCATGCGTACAACATGAATGGGAGTGTTCTTGAAACAGTGAACCACCACCCGTACCTTGGAGTGGAGATCAGCAAAGACCTCAACTGGGCACGCCACATAAATCAAATCACAAGAAAAGCAAATAAAGTCCTGGGTCTCCGGAAGAGAAACATCCACTCGTGCAGCAAACCAGTCAAAGAAATAGCCTACAAAACCCTCATTAGACCGAAGCTTGAGTACTGCGCATCAATATGGGATCCCTATCACAACAACACCAAGGCATCTCTTGAAAAAATCCAACGCCGAGCTGCTCGCTTTGTTCAAAATGACTACAGCAGGAACTCAAGTGTCACAAACATGCTGGCAAACCTCCAATGGGAATCTCTCGAAAGTCGTCGCACCAAACTTCGCTTAATTTCCATATTTAAGGAAGTACATAATATCACTCCATCAAACGTCAATTGTCGCCAGAACATCCAAATATCCACCAGACTGCAAACCGGGCCTTACATCTTAGAAACCCCACCATTTAACAAAAACTGTTACCAATACTCATTATACCCCCGGACAACTCGCGAATGGAATATCCTCCCACCAGACGTTAGAGCCCAACCTGACATCAAATCATTCAAAGAGAAACTGGATCAAATAAACATGGATGAGCTGGTCAAAAAAGCTCATTACAAAACCTAAACGCCTCCGCCACACTGACCTAAGCGTTATAACCACCATCTGGTGGTGCTTGCATAGTATCCAGCAGAAGCAGAAGCAGAAGCCACTCTACACATTTTTGTTAATTACTCTTTTCTCACTATTTCTCAGATCATTTTTTGTAATCAAATTTAGAGACAATATTGTGGGGTTCCACAACTGATAGTTGGTAGAGCACTGGTACAGTAATTAGGATGTAGTTGTTCGAATCCTTGTCTATTCATTTTGTTATAGATGCTGTCTCTCGTCAGCTTCCTGCAACTCTTCATTCATTTAGCCGTGGACCCCCTAGATGACCTCCAACAGCCAATCACATCCAAGTATTGCGTTCACATGGTCAAGCAGCAACAGTGTCGCATCATGGAGTCACTTTATCCTGTACCATGCCCGACAGAGGATGATTTAAAGTATCGCATGTTAAGAATGGTGGATCTTATGCTGGTGGATACAGGTTGTGCACTCAAGGTCCAGGTAATGAGTCTTTGTAAGGGGCTGGTATCTACATGGATATCATTTATTATATATGTGACCCGCTCCAGGAAAAGGTGACATAAGTCGCAAAAACTAAAAATGAAGTTATGTACATGATTAAAAAGTCCAAGATATAAGCTTTCATTTGGTACATAGTACAGCTCCATAGCCCCTCCCGTTCCAGTGATATGAAGTTTTTGCATATTAAGGGGTTCCATGGAATTCAAAATACACAACTGAGAAAACAGGCTTCGAAACACAACAAAACTAAGACAATACAATGGAACCATGCACTCGTAAAAGCATTTGATTCACTTTATTTATCAAATTTCAGCTTTTTGTTAATTTAATCTGAAACTTTGGATATTAAAGATGTCATTTAAGACAAAAAATAAAAATCTAACTTTGACAAAAATATTTACCCTATTAACTTTAACAGGCCATTACTCATAAATGCATAGCGCGACTTATGTCACCTTTTCCTGGAGCGGGTCACATATATTGTTTGGGGTTCTGAGAACAATATTTATTAATCAATAAATCAAATGAATTAAGGGCCTGATATTTAACAAGATCTTTAGGGGCAAACTGGCAGTAGCACAGAAACATAAGGGGACACGCAAGCAGGCAGAGTTGGGAGGAGAATTACAATGGGCGGATTAAGGGAGTGAAGTGGAAGAACCAACAATATTTGACAACTCAGTTTTTTTATTATTATAGGTTGGTTCGTTGAACATGGGCAAATGCAACCTGCACAGTGTGAACATTGGTGATGGTTTGAGTACCACCATCCAACAGATACAAGTCAAGCAGTTTGTCTGTCAGTCAGACAAGCCCCAGGCAGCCTGGCTTTAAGCTTTCTCCTTGGATTGCCCAGAGCTGCAGCTGGACCTGGCTGACTTGCTTCAAACTAAGGATTCCTTCAAGGCCCAGAACTACTTCCTGATGACCCACGACCGTAAGAGTCGTCGTCTCTGGTTCCTGTGGCAGGGGAATCCAGATGAGCCCATTAATCATCTCCATAGCAAGTGTGGCTGTCGTGGCGGTTGTCTCTTCTTTAATGCCCCTGACATGAATACCATGTCTAACTGGATCGGGGACGCTACATGGAAAGCTCCTCTAACAGAGGTCGATCATGACTACGGTCGAAGCATCCTCCAACAGGGACAGTGGATTTTCTCAGTCTGTGATAGTCTTGGTCAAGACCAAGCTAGCCTGTTCATTTGTTCCGCGGCGCGCCGTCCGTATTATCTGGGCTTATTGAGGGCGCCCTTAATTATCGCCAGATTCCTGGATCTTTTCCTCTAACTTGGTCTTGGCGCATCGATCACGTGAACCCGGAAAATTCCGAGGACATTCCAAGCATAGCTCAAATAGCTACTCGCCCCCGCATGCGCACTAAGTCGTTTTTGCTTAATGTAGTGTTCGATTATTATAGTCTGGTTCCCAGACCAAATATTTCTGACTATTTGTGATTTTTCATTTATTATTTAGCCGTTAATGTCACGTGACCAAAAACTGGAGGAATTGCTTAACGTTCGCGATGTTCGAGTGTTTCTAGGTATTTATAAAATAAAACTCACATTAGCAAAGGTCAACACCAGACGAAATGCCTAAGACTATCACAGTCATTGTAGTCATTGTGCTATTTTGGGGTAAGAGCCGTTAGAATTTGAATTGTTGCGTCGTCATAGCTATGCTGCTTGTATCGCGTCATTATCTATTTTTTTTTGTCGCCGGTGGCTACCTGACCGGACGTGTAAGAAACCACATTTGGCTATACGTCTAAATTGTAGTGTAGGTCAGGTAGCCGCCGGCGACAAAAAATAGATAATGACGCGATACAAGCAGCGTAGCTATGACGACGCAACAATTCAAATTCTAACGGCTCTTACCCCAAAATAGCACAATGACTACAATGACTGTGATAGTCTTATGCATTTCGTCTGGTGTTGACCTTTGCTAATGTGAGTTTTATTTTATAAATACCTAGAAACACTCGAACATCGCGAACGTTAAGCAATTCCTCCAGTTTTTGGTCACGTGACATTAACGGCTAAATAATAAATGAAAAATCACAAATAGTCAGAAATATTTGGTCTGGGAACCAGACTATAATAATCGAACACTACATTAAGCAAAAACGACTTAGTGCGCATGCGGGGGCGAGTAGCTATTTGAGCTATGCTTGGAATGTCCTCGGAATTTTCCGGGTTCACGTGATCGATGCGCCAAGACCAAGTTAGAGGAAAAGATCCAGGAATCTGGCGATAATTAAGGGCGCCCTCAATAAGCCCAGATAATACGGACGGCGCGCCGCGGAACAAATGAACAGGCTAGCTTGGTCTTGACCAAGACTAAGTCTGTGACAGAACACCGGTGGATTCTCTCTCCAGGGAATTCAAATTCACCCAAGGTTTTGTTGGCAGCGTTGCTCCGATTCTCCCCGGAGAAATAAAGGCATCTGATTTCCAAGTAGGGCCTCCTGAAGCCGCAGGGTCTTCTGAAATCCTTATAGAACCTTCCAAGGAGCCATCTAAGAGAGACTCTAGCTCTGTCTCGGTCCCCGACTCCCATCAGCAAGTTTCTAGGAATGTTTCCCTGAGTACCAGCAGTGCCCAGGCTAGCACCACCTCTGACCCAGCCCTGACAATCAAGAGCGGTTCGGATAGCTCCGTCTTTGAGAGGCATCCGTACCACTTCCACGGGAGCTCCCACAGCCTGCCAGTCGAAACCATAGCCTTACATCACAAACTAACCCTAGGCCGGGGTAATCAGAGTGCAGAGATGATTCAGCATCCTCAAAGCGAAGCTCTCAATGACCCATCTTCTCTCAACACTACTCTTCTGAGATCCAAGGAAGTTTCTGATATCTCACATGAAAAATAGCCATGGTTCCGTTTCAAGCCACGCCGAGAGTGAGTACTACTCGGCAGAAGTATTAGGGACACAAGTGTCTGTGTGACTTAATTTCCTGAAACACTTGTTCCTCCAGATATCTACGATCTGCCGAGAATGTGTTGTGCATCCGTCATCCTGAAGCCATTGTTGATGTACTGCACATGGATTGCATAGGCGACGTGCAGACAGCCTTAAAAAATGCTAACAAAGCCGCTGGACTCAAGAATACCACCGAGTCCACCATTAGCTTGTCTGTGGACATTCCTAAGGTAGTTTGAACTCTGTGTTTCCCTACTGTGTTTACAAATAATAAACTTTTACCAGTTTGCGCCGGATTCATTTTAAACTTAACGAGACCACTGGGGGGATTATATGTCCTCGAAAAAAATTAAATTTCTTGTTTATTTATTGCAACTACTACAAGATGCCAACACTTAGTTTATAAGCACCACAAAGGCCCACAAAGGTTTGAATTTTGTATTCGTGAAAATAAAAGATGCAAAAAAAATTTCATTAACAACACTTATATTTCATGTGTAGTAGACATCCAAGATTACAAATGTGACTAAATCTGAAAACTGGAAACTAAATATTCACATCTCAATTTTGTAAATTTTTCTCCATTTCGGACTGTGCCCAGTTCTGTCTCATTTTGCCAGAACGTCTCTTATATATCAAGTTTTCTGCTCCACAGATCAACCTGCTCGTGCTCCAAGTTTCTACCGACTATGATCAGCATCATCATCGCATCACCCAAGCCTCCTTGTTAGTTGGCTGCATCAGTAACATCCAAGTCAAACTCATGAATCGATCTACGGCCAAGCAGCCAGACTCTAATACATCAAGCCCCGCAGAGAGAAAACAGAGACTTGAAGACATTCTGCCTGGGTCGCGGTACGGTCTCCACACTGTGGATAAAGACTCTGGGTCTAAGAATCTAGAGAGCTCGGCGGTGGGTTGTATTGTAATCGGCAAGGTGCACTGCCAGTTGAGAGGGCTGGACTGTCCAGGAAAGGACGTACGAAGTCGGCACATGTCGGGGGTAACGTCTATCCCACAGTCACTGTGACATTTTAGTTGGTTGTGTATTGATAGTGCATGTGATGAGCTGGTTACCTAGCCTTGAGACTGAAGGACTTGTACTAGATTTGAGATGAACTTGAGATGGAATTGTGGTGCAGTGATGTACTCGATGATGAACGACCCAAGTCTCCGGCCCTGTCGTCTTCACCAAGCACTTCGCAGAACAACAATCAGTTTTCAAGTGAGTGGTCGTCGCAAACTAACCCCTTTGCTCATTGGCATATGGATTGTGTGCACAAGGACTGTGCCCTTGGGAGAATGCCGTGATGCAGTGTAAATGTACGTCGTGGAGAGGCCCAAACTTATATTGAATTTACATCTCCTGATGCAAGTTCCCTCTTGTGAAATTCTTCTAAACAGTTACCAAAAGTTGAGGTAGAACACTTGAACACATTGCCAAAGGTACCTGCCGGTCAAATGAAGTTGCTATGGGTTTGTGCACATTCAAAATAAAAATCTGCATGCTAAATATAATTACTTTTTTTTAAAGAAGAATGTTGTTACAAGTTACTATTTGTATGAAATTCTGATCAATGTTTGTTTTCTGCATAGTTCTGTGTGACATCGGCACAGCAGCTTTCAAATACGACATGCGACGTCTGACTGAGATGATGGCCTTTCCTAAAGCCTGATATCGCAAGAGCATCATGAAGCGCATGTTCCTCGGCGAAGAGCAGACTGCACAGGAAAGTGATGACCAGCTCTCCTCAGGTAAGGAATGAAGACGCCTGGCCTGCTCTGGCAAAATGAGGCATTTGGTCATGCGACGTGAATTTATAGATTAGGCCAATCAATGGACTAATTATATCAATTAACTTTTGATGATTTGTGTTTGACTTGTATTCGACCATTGATTAACTTGAAATGACTTTAATAATAAGATTGACTTTTTATTGTGATTGACTCATGATGACTTAGTGAGGATTTGATAACCCTTTCTTTGCCAATCTAGCTTCTGTGAGCAGTAGCGCCACGTCGTCTGACTACGAAGATGACTACTCACCACAAAAGGTTCCTCACCTCTTGAAGAAACACACCTCGTCTGTCAAGAGGGAATTCCCCTTCCCTCCTTCCTCACCAAGTATCTTCAGTGTTCACTCCCAGCACAGCCCTGTTATCCCAGATGCTAAGGGGCTACCTACCCAGACAGGTAACTGAACATTTACTTCAATTAGTCATGCATCAGTAGACATGTCAGTGATATTAAGTTGGCAACTGCACCAGGTAAAAACTCACTTCAAAATTGGGCCCAATTAAGTCTGCCCTGTTTTTTACGATGGTTATTAATAATCAACTATGTTTGAATAAGAATACCATGCAAATGACGAAATAGTAGCATTGAACAAGATATTTAATAAAACGTTGACAAATTGCCTATCAAAGTGTTTTTCTAGAATAAATGATATTTTTGTCTGGTTTTAGACCCAGGCTTGAAGCACAAGCTAAGCAAGGCCGCCAGCCAGGACAAAGCAAATACCTTCGTGGGTAGTTTACCCACGGACTCCTTGCAGCGCAGTGGTAGTGGTAGCGTTACCAGTAGCTCAGCTGGGGGGACAGTCAAGGGAGGATCCATATGGCACACCAGCGTCCGCGTCGGAGTCAACTTTACTAAGTTGGACATTCATATGAATATGAGTAATGTCATGGGCAGTACGGTGTAAGTTGGTTGTCTTTATCTGTTCTAGCCCCTTCCTCATCCTTGCCAAATCTAACTCCACATGGCAAACTCTAAACCCAAACTGTTGGAATCTGATTGTGATTGTATGTCTGACCCCATGTAAAGCACAATCAGTATCTCTTTATGACCAACACTGTAAAGATTCCTTCGAAACAGTTGGATTTAAAAGGGCTGGGATGTGGTGGTTAGTGCGAGTTTACCATGTGTGAAATTGCCTATTATGTAATTATTTTAGTTTGCTGGTCTCAGAGGATTCGTGTACTGTAGTGCCCTTTTTGTACCAGTCTCATGACTGACTGACTGACTGACTGACTGACTGTCTGACTGACTGACTGACTGACTGTCTGACTGTCTGACTGCCGCACTGCCACTTGTGACCCGGTAGTGCTATTGTTAAGGAGCATCCTATACAGCCAATGAATGGGCTAAATAAATCCAGCCTATTGTGTAGACCATGCCTGACAGGACTTAAAACTTTAAATAGCCATTTTGAATCAAGGTAATAGAATTGTGCGTTCTCTGAGACCAGCTCTAAACTTTCCCGACCGCGTTTTCTCTGTAACTTTTGACGGTTTTTTTTGCAGTTGGTCAACGACTGATCTGCGCACTCAAGGGTGTGTCTCCATCAACAGTGTTGGTCATAAAGAGATACAAATGTACATCAGTTTGAGGCAGAGTACCTTGGATGCTAAGGGCGGCGTGATTGGTGGACAGGTGTCCATTGAGCAGCTCAGTGGGACATGTGAGTGATGTCAATGATTTGCTTCAAACCACTAGTCCTTGTATTGCCTCAAACCACTTGATTCATTACTTATTTTAATTCCCTGAACCACCCCAGTACTAAAGAGGCTTACGGATTCATCTGGGAATAACTACATTGTAATACGGTGTAACACAATGTAATACAGTGTAATACATTGTAACTACTATGTAATACAATGTAATACAATGTAACTACAATGTAATACAATGTAACTACAATGTAATACAATGTAATACAATGTAATACAATGTAACTACAATGTAAATACAATGTAATACAATGTAATACAATGTAATACAATGTAATACAATTGAGTACATATGCTAATATGCCACAGAGCCCCATCAAAGTAAGCTGTTTTTTTTACCAAATCTAGTTGCTCATGTATGGTTCGTCCTAAGAACCAGGATGACCAAAGATCAATTGAGACGCTTGCAACAATCTGACTGGAAGCATGCTTTTCTCCTGTCTAGAATTGCCTGTCCTGCAATATTTGTCTTGTTTATTGTCCAGTGAGTCACTGCCAGCAACCCTCCCATGCCCCTAGTCACAAGCTTGGCGCTGGTCTGGGTCTACTGATGGCGCGTATTGACTACATGGGCTCGAGTATTGTCATGCAGAGGTTGGATAAGGTCCAAGTTAAACTGAGTGATGAGTGGAAATTGGCTGAGTTGGCGGGGGCTGATACTAGTCATAGTAGGTAGGTATTCTGAACCCTGACCATCACCCCCATCACCCCCACCCTTGTCTAGTTCCCCTAACCCTTGTCTAGACCCCTAACCCTTGTCTAGACCCCCCAACCCTTGTCTAGACCCCCCAACCCTTGTCTAGACCCCCTAAGGTCCCTTCTCTATACCCCCTAAGGTCCCTTCTCTATACCCCCCCAAGGTCCCTTCTCTATACCCCCCCAAGGTCCCTTCTCTATACCCCCTAAGGTCCCTTCTCTATACCCCCTAAGGTCCCTTCTCTATACCCCCTAAGGTCCCTTCTCTATACCCCCTAAGGTCCCTTACCTAAACCCTTATCTTGTTTTACCCATTTCCAGTTGGAATACCGAACTGGCTTATTGCAACCCCACTCCACCCAGTTGGGTGGGATTACCTGATAGTTACTTTAATGTCCCTGGTGTGTGAGCATTGACCAATAAGAGAAACGTGTTTATTTTATGAATATGTATGAGCTGTAATCCAACTAGTTGCCCTGACCTCTCTGATATCTCTGATTCCTTCAACAGATTCTCATCAGTCTACCTTGACGGTCAGTTGGAATGGGACACTTTCCAGCTGATGCTATCCCACTCCAGTACCCCAGACCTCATCAAGATGACAAGTCGTCTGGAGGAGTTCTTTAGTCAACAATTCCAGAGTATCTTGGCAGTTAGGGGGCGTGGCTAGCAGTCAGCCTTCCAGTGAGGGGACCAGGACAGGGAGCGAGAGCAGTAGCACCCAGAGTCTGGAGAGACTTGCAGTCCAGGGTGGACTCCAAAATCAGATCACCAGTTCGCGTTAGATGCTAGGTATACTTTTTTTCCGGACTTTGAAACGAATGACGCCTAAACACATCCAATATCTGTCAACAACCGACTTGCAGTGAGCGAGGCCGGAAATTTCAGAGTGTGCTACTCACAGATGCCAGTCTGAACCTTTTTTGGGTTGAGGTTCTTGAAAATGTCAGTGTCAAAAATAATTTAGGCACGAATTTGCTAAGGCCAACAAATGTTTTACTTCACAAGTTAGTACTTGGTATTCCAAGTTAATAACAAATCAACCCAGTTGATGACAACTCACTTATACCTCCAACTGACTTTTGTTTTCAGCTGAGAGGAACTACCACCGCCATTGGCAGCCAGTCTTTAGTCTTCTGCGTAGCTGTCGTTCCAACAGTAAGCTTCTCCCTCCACAGTGGCACGCAGGGAACCTAACCCTCGGTGGCCACGTGTTACTGAGTGGTAATCGGGCCCTGCTGGCGTGCTTCCATGGAATCAACTTCAGGGCTAGTTCCTGGGCTCTCTTCATCTTGCAGGAGCCGGAGTTGCACTTTGAGACGGAAGCTGTTCCCATCAGACCCAGTAGGAGTGACGGTGGGTTAAACTTTCCTCTGTTTGTCATTGTTCTCACTGTTATTGACATTTTGTAGTTAATTAACAATCTGTCACAACTCGATATGGCTCATCAGGCTGGCATTTAGCTCTGGTTTCGTTGGCATGAGAATATTCCAATTTCCCATAAATGGGATGCCATACCCTTTATACTCCTGGGTAGAGAGAGGCTAGTGTGGGTAAAGTGGCTTGCCCATGGACACAACTTATGGCCAGCCGCTATGTCACCCAAGCTCAATTTTGTTTAAAATGTATTGGTAGGAACCCCCTCCTAACAAATTAGTCCCAAAATGCCATTAGTTTTGAAACCACCTTTTTGTTCTATAAATTTGCTAATTTCAGAAGGCGGCACAAACATCATCGAGGACCTGGTGTTCAGTCTTAGTTACAACCAGACAGAGAGAGGTGAAGGGTCAATGGGGGTCATCTATCGGGTCACTCGGACTGAGCGGCATCACTTCCCAACCAATGGAACCATTGACCAGTGTTTCCACTACGTCTGCGCTATCAGAGCTCCCGAAGGTACAGTTGGGTTTGAAATTCACTTGTTTTGTTTAGAATTCCTGGGGTTCTAGGAGTTGCACTTTCCAAATTTCACAGGCTGCTATATAGGTATTTTTCTAATAAATGAGTAGGTTTGTTTGTTGATTTTTTTAAACGGTGTTTACTCTTTTTAGGTTGTAGAATCATTTGCATTTCTAAATATATTCTTGTTGCAATCTTGTGGTGTTTGTTTTACGTTACAGATTTTGAGCATGTTTTGACGTCAAGCAGCTCCAGGGAGACTTTCCGACACACAGCTGAGCCTATTTTTGCTCTGCCAAAACTACAGCTGGAGATGAAGTCTAACCACATGCAGTCCACGCACAGTCCTGCATTAAACGGTAACTCACTGTGTAGCACTGAGTAGGAAGTAGTCTTGTCTCAAGTCACCAAAGTATATAAAATGTCCGTAGCTAAATTTGTATAATCTTAGTTCCTAAAGTGTTGTCACTTTCGACCAAGGCTATGGTCCTTAACCATTTCGCGCCGGATGACGTATATACACGCAAAGTTTTTCCGAGATTCAAAACAGATGACGCGTAAACACGCGACGAGCAAGGCTGGAAATGTCTGTCAGCAGCGAGCAAGGCCGAAAATGTCATTAGTGTGCTTCCTGATACCATCGGCCTGACAGTGAGTTTTGTAACTCATTTCACGGATCACATCAATGTTGCCATGGATATTGAGCTGATTCTCTTCATTCATGCGTTTGTTACGGCCTACATCAGCTACAAGGACAAAGGTTAGCCAAGTGAACTATCGACTTGTTTTAGTCGAGGATATAAACCACGTTCCCTTATTTTTGCTTTTATTTACACATTTGTTTTGCATAAAATTGTTTTAAGGTCACTTAATTCTCAAGTAATCTGACTTGCAACGTCACTCCATAACCAAATTTTATGCGAAACCGTGCGCATACCCCCGGGTACATTTGATTAAACAGGGTGGTCTCCCAAAACAACACAAAATTGGCCCAGTAGTTATCATTTTAGGGACGTTTTTCTGGAACCAAGTTGGTGGTTAAAAAAGGCCACAAGAATGAAAACTATTGGACCGAATTGGATGATCTTGGCATTATTTTTTTCTAGCAAAGATTCGCCATCTATCCAAACTAGTTTTGTTTGATGGGAGGGTACTGGAAATAGGCTGTCCCACCCTGTATAAGTAAATACAATGCACATTGTCTGTAGTATCGAGCCTTGTACATGTATTATAACTGTCAAACATGTAGCTGAACAAGAGTAGCTGTACGAGTATCTGTGAGAATGTTAACATTGAATGATCAATTTGTGTTCTGTCTTTTTCTTTATATAGCCACGCAGTCCCACCGTAACTCTGTATCCAGTAGACCACCAATGAAGGCTTCCACAGAACCAGATAACTTGCAGTTACCGGAACCAGCTAGCATGGGTACCAGTGAGGTCACGCCTTTCAGCGGTGCTAGTGATTGGAGGGAATTCCAGTGTATCACATGGCAGTTGGAACCAACCATTACGTATGTGGGATGTCATTTTGTAATTGATGGAGGACCATTAGTTGGAGAAATTAAGCAAATATTTCCAATGGAAACTTGTTAATGTTTGTTTAATATCTAATTATGCAGCATTAATATCTAATTGTGCAGCATTTATATATAATTATGCAGCATTAATATATAATATAAGATTTTAAAGCTGTTGTGGTATAAAAATAATGAAATCTTCACTATTTATTGATTTTGAGATCGAGTAAGTGAAAAGATGATTCCACTTATGAGTGAACAGTCATCATGACAATATTGTATCGAAATTAGGGGTTGCAGCAAAATTGTGATACTTCCATAAGCAGAAACCATCTGGTCTTAATAGAAATTTGAATGAATTACAACACCAAAACAAATGAAAACAGTGTCAAAACGTCGAGGCAAATATAATGTTATTAACACATTTTCCAAAAGTTGTAAAAATGTCAGACAAAACATTTAGCGTTAACATGTACTTGAAATATTTGTAGGACCGTGTAAATGTGTAGAATTTCAATGAAATGTTTGGACGATATTTTTATAATGGTTAATTTACGTTACAATTATGATATCTTTAGACTATTACTGAAACATTGTAGTCACATTGAACCAAATGTTTATATATTGAACAGTTGGATTTTTAAAAGATATTTTAATTAAAATACTACAACATATTAAAAAGTCATAAAACACAAAATGAAACTGTTTTTATTGTCGCGGTACACACGTTAACAATTTAATGTCTGCAAAATGTTTTTCAAATACAACTCTCCAATATGTTTCATGTGTGCTAAAGCTTGTATTGTTTTACATAAAATATATGAAACACAATGCAAATGTGATTAAATTGTCCTGAAATGTAATGAAAACATTGTTAGGTTCGCATTTACGTTACTTGCATGTTGTCCAGCTTTTGTAAAACATCTACACATTTAATTTACGATGCAATAGATTTGTGTGTTCTCAGTACCAGCTGTAATCCTTCCTGTCCGAGGCGTGTGGCCAGCCTGTAGAATTTGGTCAACGACTGATCTGTGCACTCGGGGGTGTGTCTCCCCATCAGGGGCGTGTGTCTCCATCAGAGGTACGTCTCCACAGTGACGTCTGTCTTTCAGGTGTGCGTCTCCATCAGGGGCGTGTCTCTCCATCAGAGGTGTGTCTCTCCATCAGAGGTGTGTCTACCCATCAGGGGTGTGTCTCCATCAGGGGTGTGTCTCTATCAGGTGTGTCTACCCATCAGGGGTGTGTCTCCAACAGGGACGTGTCTACCCATCAGGGACGTGTCTACCCATCAGGGGCGTGTCTACCCATCAGGGGCGTGTCTTCCCCAAGGAGACATCACTCTCCATCATGGGTTATTTGTCCAGTTGATTTGATGTTTTGTCTTTTCGAGTCCAGGCTGTGACGGCAAGTTGTTTGACTTATTTTCTTCATTCATGCGTTTGATAGATAAAGATAAAGGTAAGCCATGTAAACCATTGACTTATTTGTTGTATTGAAGGATATGGACTCTGTTTACATATAAATTGAAATGTGCCTGGTGTTATTTATTGCAACATCAATCAAATGTGAAAACATAAACATGTGCCAATACTACCAGGCACATTTGAATCTAGATTCAAACAGAGGTAACATTGTAAGGTAACATACTTGAAAGGTGATACGATGTCGCTTATGAAAATGTTATGCTATACACTACTTTCATAAAAGACTTTGAAGAACATGTAGCAGAATGACTGGTGTTTAGGACAAATTGTGAGAAAATATTTTGTGTATATGTTTCTGAGAACTGTTGTGTATTAAGTTTGTATTTTTGTCCTGGTACAGGTTGTTGTGTGGAGGCAAGAAGATTGAGCGGTTGGGTGTAGACTACATTCTACAGAAGTTGGACTTGTCTCATGCTTGGGTGACCATTCCTAAATGGATGCAACATAGGGCAATGGATCAACTGGACAAGACTCTGTGGATGGAGAGACTCATTAAATACATCAAGGAGAAGGACTGATGATAGTCTAGGAACTAGACAGAATACATTTTTTAAAGTTGCCACTGGGGGGGTTATAAAAGTTATAAAAGTTATAAAAGTTATAAAAGTTATAAAAGTTATAAAAGTTATAAAAGTCAATGCGCATCATTCATGAACCATTATGTTTGCATCTTGTGCACTAAAGTTAAATGAACGACTTTGTACCCCAAAAGCTTTTCCAAATTATAGTGTTTTGTTGTAACTTTTATAACTTTTATAACTTTTATAACTTTTATAAGTACCAGTACCAGCTACTTTTATTTGCCCTGGTGTGTTAGCATTGACCAATGACAGAAGTTCTGGCTGTTATGTAACTAGAATTGCTGTGATCGCTCTGATTCCTTCAACAGATCCTCATCAGTCTACCTGGACGGTCAGTTGGAATGGGACACTTTCCAGTTGATGCTATCCCGCTCCAGTACCCCAGACCTCATCAAGATGACAAGTCGTCTTCAGTCAACAATTCCAGAGTAGTAAGCGTATGCTGGCGTCTTGGCAGTTAGGGGGCGTGGCTAGCAGTCAGCCTTCCAGTGAGGGGGGGACCAGAACAGGGAGCGAGAGCAGTAGCACACGTAGTCTGCAGAGACTTGCAGTCCAGGGTGGGTACAACGTTTGCTCCAAAATCAGATCACTATGCACACTTAAGGCAAACCAAAGTTGGCCATTGTAAATTCACATGTCAACCATCGTCGATTCACATATAAAGTGCAATTTGTATTCCTAGTACAGTAAGGTATTTCAATTGTTTTGTTAAGAATGTTTTAGAGTTGCACTTTCAAAAGTTTCTGGCAACATAGTATTTAAATAAATTGAAATGTGTCAACATTTGAATTTGTTTAAAAAAGGTGAACCCATACTCTGAAAGGCATTTAACCTAAAGTGTTATTTTTAAATCCATCGTTTTTTATAAATTTGTATGTTACAGATTTTGAGCATGTTTTGACATAAAGCAGCATGCCTGCCTATACAACTCGATGGAGACTTTTGGACACACAGCTGAGCCTGTCTTTGCTCTGCCCAAACTACAGCTGGAGATGAAGTCTAACCACACACAACCCTGCACTCAATGGTAAGTCATTGTGTGGCACTGAGTAGTGACGTAGTCTTGTCTGAAGTCCCCGATGTTTGAAACTATCCCTAGTCAAATTTGTATTGTATTCAGGTCCGACAATTTTTTGACTTGAGACATAGACTGTAGTCATTCTTAGACATGAACTGTTTTAGAAGTGCAGCTACTGCATGATTCAGAGTTGAAAGACTGGCTTGCATTTTGAACAACTATTTCCTGAACTAGGATGTGTATACCCCTGAAGAATTTCTTTAATTGAAATGACAGATAAACAGGTCATGAGCCATGTGAGAAATATCCGGGTGTGCTACCCATAGATGTTGGCCTGAACCTGTCTCGAATATAGGTTTGTGAAAGAAATACCCAGTCCTGCGCCTGGTCAATATTTAAATAATCCTTGTGCGAACTGGTAAAAAAACAAACCTAGCATCTTTGTCAAAAGGAAAAAAGTTACAAACTGTGCAATATTTATTGTGTTTTGACCGTATGTCGTGTTTGTCTTTTCATTGTCCAGGTCCGCCCCAGGTAGTGACGGCGAGTTGTGCGACTCACTTCACAGATCACATCAATGTTGCCATGGATATGGAGCCGACTCTTCTCCTTCATGCGTTTGTTACGGCCGACATCCGAGCTACAAGGACAAAGGTAGGCCATTTAACTTGTTTTAGTCAGGGATATAGACCATGTGCCCTCTGTTTTCATCTATATTCAAACGTTCCTGGCATTATGTGCATGTATTGTAACATTATTCCAAGGCGATCTGACCCGAGACGTCACACGTCACTCGTGCGCATACATACTGCCAGGCACATTTGAATATACAAATGTACAGTGTTTTTTAACGGAATGCCACACACAGAATGTGTACCCAACATAGATAACACAGGTATGGTTTGAAACATACACCTTATATTAAAATAAGATATGAAACGTCCATATCTGCTCAAATTGACTATGCGACCAATATAAACAAACACAAAACTTTGTCCCCAAAACGTCCTTATTAGTGATCGTCTTGCTCCTAAGAAACCAAACGAGACTATACTTACCGGAACAAGGGAATAGTGGAGACGCAAGAAAAACATTTGAAACCTACAGAATCCAGCATAATTGAATTTAGCCTGTGGCGTGCAAGATGAGCGGATCCATGCTCGCTCAACCTGAGGACAAACTTGTGGAACTTGCGCACAGTGGAACTTGCACAATCAATTCAACTTGCAGGTGAACAGGCTTAAATGTTGTCTGTCAGTGCTCCAGCAGAATAAGTATTAATGCTGTCACGAAGAAACAAGCCTAACGCTCCAAGCCAAATCAACGGCAACAATCTGCACAACAACAATCGTCAAGAAAACTTTGTAAAAATCGTGCTACTTTCCACAACTGACGGGAGACACCGAACAATTATTTCACATTGGAGCCGTGGATTTGAAGACCGACATTAACACTATGCTTGTAAAGGGCACAAACATTCCTGTCCAACTTGACACTGGTGCAAGTTGAGACTGTACAACATCATCGCACCACTGAAAGCCTCGCTTCGTCAAAGTCGACAATAGCTTATGGACGAACTTGACTGTCATGTCGCATAGAATCATCGCAGACTGGTCACACGATTGACCAATTGTCTCTGTTTAGGCCTCCTCTCTGTCAATAACAACAATGTCTCGAGTGATACCTCACCGACCCAAGTCTTCAAAGACTATGATGACCTGTATGACGGTTCTTTGGGGTCACTTCCGGTTGTCTATTCAATGACTGTTGACCTAAATGCTCCACCAGTTGTACGTCCACTTTGTTGTATATCCCTGCAGCAATGAGAAGTCTTGGAGAGTAACCCCAGTTTCAAAACAGACTGATTGGGTTTGCACCATGGTCGCTACACATAAGAAAAACAGTGACGAAATCTGCTAACGCTACTGTTTTCTCAGTGCCTGATGCAAAATGCTTCTTTTGGCCTTCCTACAACTGACTAAGTTCAGCACACTTCAGCACGCTTCCTTCGCACGTCTACTGAAGGACAATGAAGTAGTTATTTGCTAAGAGGAGAACGATCATAATCTTCGAAAAAGTTCTTGATTGAACTCGCAAAGTCACCATGCGTCTCATCCCTCGAGTGCCGAAGTGGTCACCTCCCTGCAACGCTGTCTTGGCATGGTTACATACCCATGTTCACATACCCACACAAGTGGGTAAATGCCGTCAATAGGGGACGGGGCATTGTCCGACCGTCTTCCCTCTTTTGTTTGTACTCTAACGTTTTCGGATGATCGCCATAGGATTTGCACACGAGTCTGAATCGGGGACCTTTGCGGAATAGGGGACCCCATTGTTCCCTTTGTCATACGTCCCCTATTTCAATCAAAAACAAACGCATGTTCATTCCCAACCTAAGCAACATCCACCGGTGTTGGTTTGACCAGCATTCATGAAGATTAAAGACATATCGCTAATGCACCGACGCTCCAATACTTAGACGTTATCCTGACCTGTGATGCATCCTGCCTACAAGACGGCGCCCTGTCACAAATGCTTCGTGTACTGCTCGCCTGAACCCAGTTGCACGACTACATATATTCTCGTGTGACCATCTTTTGTGCACCAAGACTTTGACTGAAATTTTAACCGTATAAACTCCCATCTCTCGAATAGATTTCCAGAGTGCTGTTCTATCGACCGAGTCAAAGGCTGCCTTTAGATTGATGTAGGCCACAGATAAGGGTTGGTTGAACTTGTAATGCAGCTCGGACAACAGATGGAGTGCAAGAATGGCACCCATCGTGGAGCGGCCAGTCGTGAATGCTGATTCCTCAGGTTGTCTGTGCACAACTGGGGTTTAACCGGGCCAGGAGGACGTGGGCCAAACCTTTTCCCGGAACAGACAGAAGTTCTATTGGTCCATAGCTACTGCATTCAGTGCGGGGGCCCTTCCCTTTGTAGAGTGTAATTATTATGCCCTCTTCCCACTCTGCTGGGGGTTTTCCTGATCGTCATACATTAAGCGCACTTCAAGAGCTCAGGGGGGATGTGGACAGGACCAGCTGCTCTACCGTTCTTCAGCCTTTTGATGGCCGATTTCACCTCTTCAAGGGTGTGGGGGCATCCTCGGATCAATTGGAGGAGCTATAGGGATATGTGCAGGTCTGGACACGGTGGAGCTGGTGGGTGGTTAAGGGCAGCTTTAAAATGCCCCCTCTATCTATCTATCTATCTATCTATCTATCTATCTAGAGAGTCCTCGTCTGATGAGCAGGGTGAACTATTGGTTTTATTAATGGTCAGGCTCGTGCTCCCGTCAGATTTTGGGCGAAGCTGAAACCGAACGACCAGCTACTAGTGATTGTCAAGAAGCCTCTGCACAGTGGCCCCTGCCCTACTGGATCATCTGTCAAGGATGGCCTTCTGGCATTAAACAATACTTCATCCTAGGCTTGCCCGTGGAATTATCTTGAACTTTGAAGGGACAAAAGGCCATCATCACCAAGTTACTACAGATCCAAATATTGCAAGACAGTCAATGCAGGTACCGAGGCTACCAAACACAGAGCCAGAGATATAGTTTACTGGCCATCAATGTGCATGGATATTGAACAATTCGTCCCCACAATGCCACCAAAGCTCGTCAACAGAAACAGTAATTGAAAAGCTTCTCCCAACCCAGCCTTCCATGGAAACTCATTGGTGTCGACTTATACTCGGGTTGGTTTGGTTTGGCTTCACTTAGAGACATTTTTACCCACATGGCATACCCTGTATCATGACAACGCCCACCAGTTTGATTGCTTCGCCTTCAAGCAGTCTTTAGGTTTTAAGAATAGCACGAGTAGCCTCTATTTCCCCTCAGTGCAACGGCTTCGCCGACAGCTTTGTCAAAGTACATCATTCTGGAGGCTAATTTAGTGATGCCCCCACTGTCCACCCTTGGATCATAGCCCACTTGGCATATTATCTATGTTGGTTATACATTGTATGTGTGGCATTCCGTGATATTTTGTTAGCTTTAAAAAAAATGTAATACACTGTAGATGTAAACAGAGGGCACATAGACCAGTTTCCTACTAAATTGTAATTGATGCATGTGCATAAATAGGCCGAGAGGCAAGAAGCGAAGTGGCCCAATTTGAAATGTAATGGGATTTTGACTGTGTATCTAAACTCATCAGGTTTTATTTTCTGGTGTAATTGGTTTGTTGGGGGTACAAAATAAATACTACCCAAAAACTCAATTGAAGCGAGTAGGTCTCCTTTTAGCACGGAAATACTGTAACGTTGTTGGGTACATATTGACCACTTTGTTTGCAGCCTGCGGTTTTGTCTGCAATGTGGTGGATGGCACCCAAACAAAAGTCTAGAAAGTAAATACATTTTGAATGAGCTGATTTTGCTTCCCAGACTTTTCATGTGCATGAATTTATTCGGAAACTGGTCTCTTGGTCATTCCGTGTCAATTGAACATGGTTGTTTGTGTTATAATTTGGTTCGTTATTTTTTTTGAGATACGGGTCAGTGAATTTTGTAATAAAATGTGTGACCTTGAAATTGTATGTGTGTGTACTTATTATCAAGAAAGGTATATTACCTAGAGGGCCAAGTTGCACATCATTTTTAAGCTCTTTGAATGGTCTCCATATGATGTAATAAAATGACCTTTGAGCTTGAATTATAATGATGTGTTGGCTTCAAATGTTAGTTGATGATGTTAGCAACAATAAAAACTACTAATAGTTTGCGGCCACATCATGGTAATACTCTTTAGTGAGATGTGTGGTTGTGAAAAGAACCAGAGGGAACTGCACGTATTGTACAGTATGCTCTGCTCGTCTGTCAGGAGACTGAGAGGTCCCAATGTGGAAGCCTGAAAACGATGCAACTCCCCGGGAGTACTCATACAGGACGGTCGCTGATGAGGCGTGTCTAGTGTGAAGGAAGGGGAAGGTTGCCAAGGCGACCCATAGGCTGGAGAACTAAGTGTCCTAGGGTATAGAAGATGATATGGGATGCCAGATGTCGCTGATGTAGAAACTGATGTCTTGGGGAATTGTGCTCGATGATTTGTTTAGCCTAGTTCCAGTTGATCTGATAGTTATCAATGTGGAAGTGCTTGACGATGGATGATTTGTTGAAGTTTCCCTTACTGCCGTGGGCTTTGTGTTTGTTGAGTCTGGTGGGGATGAGGTCCTTGCCAGTCTCGTTGATGTACACTCCTGGTCTGCCCTCTGTGTGTGACTGGTCCTTGTTAGCACGTTCTGGATCGTCAGGGGATCTGTGTGGAAAACTTAAATTCCGTGCTTGTGTATTTTGCTGGATGTGGTGTGATAGTACTACCTACATGTAGGTAGGGGAGAGTAATGGAACTAGATGTCCTATCTAGTTGGCTTTGGGTATATGTGACCCTTCGGCCAGGGTCTTGACTCTGTTGCAGCAAAGCTTGGGCGGTTCCAGAAATTTCCGACTCGGTTCCGAGTTGGACCTGGTTCCATTAAGTTCAATAAAAAACTTAAGCGGTCCTGGTCCCGAGCGTACACACACACACGAATGAGCCAACCTGTTTTAACCGGAAATACCACACATGTCCAGCTGGCTGAGACCATGACTGAGTGCGGATTCTCTGGTTGCACACAAATAATACCCTGTGTGTAGTGTGCCAACTGTACAATGTACATGTACATGCAATGCATTAATAATGCAGTAGCGAATTAGCTTGATACCACGCACACATGGAAATGTGGACCACTCTTTTACGCTTTAAGGGAGAACAAGACGTTTACATTTCTGCTTTGTACGCCGCCCAGGTACAGTGATTGGCAGTAGTAGTGGCTCCCCAACATGAATAAATATGGCACATGCAATGCCGCTGCTGATCCTGTAGCCGAGTTGATTGGGTGGCTGCATTCTTTCCCGTTATTTGATACACCTTCTTCTATCAGATGTTAAGTCGCTGTTTACAGAGTCGGCTTCGGTTATTGGTCCTGAGACTGGTGCCACAGAAGAGTGGACACCCGGGTTTGGTTCTCGATTTAGAACTGGGTCGAACCTTGTAACCGAAGGAACCGCACAAGCTTATAGTTGCAGTGTTGTGGTGGAGTTCCTGGGAGAAGTGTTCTTTGTCGCAGACATTGTATGCCCTGCGGACAAAAGGAACTGTTGGTTTGCGGTAGACGCTGTGATCGAGACTCCCATCCTGTTTACTCCCCTCAATGTAAAGAAATAAGGCCATCTATTCCTGGTTGCATGGTGAACTGGAGCCCGTGGAGGTGCTCCAAGAAAAGCTGGAGGTTATCGTGCCCATGCTGCCAGATGACAAATGTGTCATCCACATACCGGAGGCATACATGGGGTCTGTTGGATTTGTTTCATGAATATGTCAGGCAAAACTGGGGTTATAGGAGATCCCATGAAGGTTCCGGCCGATTGTTTAAAGTAGTTATTTTGGCACTGGAAGTTAGTTGACACAGCAGATCATGTAGCTGGTAAGGGGTGAGGTTGATGTCTGCATTGGAAGTGGGGGACGTTGGTGAAGAGGAATACAAAGCTGACCATGATGTTGTCCGGCTGGAGGGTGATGCCTTGGATATAATGGTGGTGAATTTTTAGAGTTCCTGGTGTATCTTGGCTTTGTTGTGCCTTTTCTGGAAGCTTAGGGAAACATCTTTCTTGTGGATCTGTTGCTGTCCAATGAATCTTTGGCACTTTGAGCTCGATGGCCGGAGCTGTCTGTACAAGGTGTGGGATGAAGATCTGAGCAGGTGCACTCGCACTGAAGTATTGCAAGTTATGACCATCTCCCTGAAAAAGACCTATGCTGAACCCCTTGTGATCATTGACAATGTAGCCTTTGAAATAATTCAAAAGTTGTGTTACTTGGGCAGCATAATATCTAACTCTGCTACCATAGATGACGAAGTTATACAGTGTATAGCAAAAGCTATAGTTGATTGTTTGGCAGACTTGATCAGGCACCATCACCTCTGGAGTGATCATGGCATCAGACTCTACTAAGATCAGGGTCTATGAGGCCACGGTTCTTGCTTCTCTGCTCTAAGGTTGCAAAACATGGATGGTATACTGCAGACACCTGAAGCAGATGGACAAGTTACACCATAGGTGCCTACGCTCCATATGCTATATCAAATGGCAGGATTGTTGAGGCAGTTCTCTATGGACAATTTAAAAAGTGCAAACGCAAGAGAGTCACGTGTGAGGTACACCCTGAAGCAGAACCTATGTACGTGTAGCTTTGAGACAGATTGGAGCAGTCAACATGTGGTGTCAAGCCTGTCATTTTGCAATCAGGCAAGGGCAATTGATGACAAAGAGGCGAGAAGGAAGCTGAAGTGTGTTAGCACACAAGACCTCGGCTCTTGCCCGACGTGTGGTTGAGTGTGTCAATCAAGAATTGGACTGTACTCCCACAATAGGACCTAAATGCCGAGTATTGATGTGTTGCCTACGATGTGAGACTGTATATGGGCTGGCGTTTGGTTTCAACAACTCATAATCCGAAGTGATGAGTTATCTATATCAAATGGTTATCGTGCAACAATAGTAAAATAGAATTTGTGACCTGTTGGTGTAGTTGTTGGATGAATGGAGACTTTGTGAAGTGTTTTTGTTGATGTATTGGATGAATACGGTTGTGGTCACATCCCAGAGATTGTGTATGACACTTCATATAGCATACAGTTGTTGTGTATGTTATACAGATGATTAATTGTATACATTTGGGACAAGAAATGAAAGTGTTACACTGTCATGAGCTGTACGTGTTGTGATGTTGTCTAATGTAGTAATGAGTTATAGTTGATAGCATCATTTAAGCTATTCCCTCATCTGTAGTGCTATGGGAATGTATTTTCTGCAGTAGTAGTCCTACCAATTTGACTGAGCTGTTAATTGCCTTTTCATAGGCCGATACTCTCCAGCTTCAGTAGTAATTGAAAGGATGTTTGCATTTGTTAAGATGGTATTGGACAACCTGGTAAATGTTCACCGTCACAAGTTTCTGCTTTGAAATCATCTTGATGCATGACTGATATATGTCTGCACTGAATGCCTTGAAAGAGTGGTATGGCAACAGTGAGTTATTTGGTAGCATTTGTTGAAGTGCTACTTTCATGTTGATGAAGAAGTAGCAGTTAAGCTATGCTTGGTTGTGTGTTGTACTTACTCTACAAGTGTCATGATTGATTGGGTTTATGGTGGAAAGGTTCTACAGCTGGTGTCATTTGACACAGTCTTGATGAAATTTTGAATATGCAGTCTTTGTAGCAGGATATTGTTGAGTGTAACATTGGAGATTGATCTGATCATAGCTCTGTGGATAGGTGTCAGATTTGATTGCGTGTTTTGGGAGAGAGATGGCAGGATGAGAAGGAGATTGTGAAAGTTCTTTGAAGTGAATTTGATAATTGAGAGGACATGATGACAAAGGTAAGAGCTGAATTTTAGTGTGTAGGTAGTGTGGACAAGTTGTTTGGCAGATGGCATGATAAACAGGAGGGAGGTTGATTTTGAGTTGAGAAGTTATCAGCTTGAAGGTTCCATCATGAGCAGTTGTTCTGTAGTTGGAAGAAAGAAAAAGCATGAAGTAAATTGAGTTGTAATGTTAATGATTTTGAATGATTGGTTGTGCAATAAGTATACGGTGAAGGTGTTTTATAGAGAGGTAATAAGTATACGTGTTTGAGAACTGTTGTGTAATTAAGTTTGTATTTTGTGTTCTGGTACAGGTTGTTGTGTGGAGGCAAGAAGATTGAGCGGTTGGGTGTAGACTACATTCTACAGAAGTTGGACTTGTCTCATGCTTGGGTGACCATTCCTAAATGGATGCAACATAGGGCAATGGATCAACTGGACAAGACTCTGTGGATGGAGAGACTCATTAAATACATCAAGGAGAAGGACTGATGATAGTCTAGGAACTAGACAGAATACATTTTTTAAAGTTGCCACTGGGGGGGTTATAAAAGTTATAAAAGTTATAAAAGTTATAAAAGTTATAAAAGTTATAAAAGTTATAAAAGTTATAAAAGTTATAAAAGTTATAAAAGTTATAAAAGTTATAAAAGTTATAAAAGTTATAAAAGTTATAAAAGTTATAAAAGTTATAAAAGTTATAAAAGTTATAAAAGTTATAAAAGTTATAAAAGTTATAAAAGTTATAAAAGTTATAAAAGTTATAAAAGTTATAAAAGTTATAAAAGTTATAAAAGTTATAAAAGTTATAAAAGTTATAAAAGTTATAAAAGTTATAAAAGTTATAAAAGTTATAAAAGTTATAAAAGTTATAAAAGTTATAAAAGTTATAAAAGTTATAAAAGTTATAAAAGTTATAAAAGTTATAAAAGTTATAAAAGTTATAAAAGTTATAAAAGTTATAAAAGTTATAAAAGTTATAAAAGTTATAAAAGTTATAAAAGTTATAAAAGTTATAAAAGTTATAAAAGTTATAAAAGTTATAAAAGTTATAAAAGTTATAAAAGTTATAAAAGTTATAAAAGTTATAAAAGTTATAAAAGTTATAAAAGTTATAAAAGTTATAAAAGTTATAAAAGTTATAAAAGTTATAAAAGTTATAAAAGTTATAAAAGTTATAAAAGTTATAAAAGTTATAAAAGTTATAAAAGTTATAAAAGTTATAAAAGTTATAAAAGTTATAAAAGTTATAAAAGTTATAAAAGTTATAAAAGTTATAAAAGTTATAAAAGTTATAAAAGTTATAAAAGTTATAAAAGTTATAAAAGTTATAAAAGTTATAAAAGTTATAAAAGTTATAAAAGTTATAAAAGTTATAAAAGTTATAAAAGTTATAAAAGTTATAAAAGTTATAAAAGTTATAAAAGTTATAAAAGTTATAAAAGTTATAAAAGTTATAAAAGTTATAAAAGTTATAAAAGTTATAAAAGTTATAAAAGTTATAAAAGTTATAAAAGTTATAAAAGTTATAAAAGTTATAAAAGTTATAAAAGTTATAAAAGTTATAAAAGTTATAAAAGTTATAAAAGTTATAAAAGTTATAAAAGTTATAAAAGTTATAAAAGTTATAAAAGTTATAAAAGTTATAAAAGTTATAAAAGTTATAAAAGTTATAAAAGTTATAAAAGTTATAAAAGTTATAAAAGTTATAAAAGTTATAAAAGTTATAAAAGTTATAAAAGTTATAAAAGTTATAAAAGTTATAAAAGTTATAAAAGTTATAAAAGTTATAAAAGTTATAAAAGTTATAAAAGTTATAAAAGTTATAAAAGTTATAAAAGTTATAAAAGTTATAAAAGTTATAAAAGTTATAAAAGTTATAAAAGTTATAAAAGTTATAAAAGTTATAAAAGTTATAAAAGTTATAAAAGTTATAAAAGTTATAAAAGTTATAAAAGTTATAAAAGTTATAAAAGTTATAAAAGTTATAAAAGTTATAAAAGTTATAAAAGTTATAAAAGTTATAAAAGTTATAAAAGTTATAAAAGTTATAAAAGTTATAAAAGTTATAAAAGTTATAAAAGTTATAAAAGTTATAAAAGTTATAAAAGTTATAAAAGTTATAAAAGTTATAAAAGTTATAAAAGTTATAAAAGTTATAAAAGTTATAAAAGTTATAAAAGTTATAAAAGTTATAAAAGTTATAAAAGTTATAAAAGTTATAAAAGTTATAAAAGTTATAAAAGTTATAAAAGTTATAAAAGTTATAAAAGTTATAAAAGTTATAAAAGTTATAAAAGTTATAAAAGTTATAAAAGTTATAAAAGTTATAAAAGTTATAAAAGTTATAAAAGTTATAAAAGTTATAAAAGTTATAAAAGTTATAAAAGTTATAAAAGTTATAAAAGTTATAAAAGTTATAAAAGTTATAAAAGTTATAAAAGTTATAAAAGTTATAAAAGTTATAAAAGTTATAAAAGTTATAAAAGTTATAAAAGTTATAAAAGTTATAAAAGTTATAAAAGTTATAAAAGTTATAAAAGTTATAAAAGTTATAAAAGTTATAAAAGTTATAAAAGTTATAAAAGTTATAAAAGTTATAAAAGTTATAAAAGTTATAAAAGTTATAAAAGTTATAAAAGTTATAAAAGTTATAAAAGTTATAAAAGTTATAAAAGTTATAAAAGTTATAAAAGTTATAAAAGTTATAAAAGTTATAAAAGTTATAAAAGTTATAAAAGTTATAAAAGTTATAAAAGTTATAAAAGTTATAAAAGTTATAAAAGTTATAAAAGTTATAAAAGTTATAAAAGTTATAAAAGTTATAAAAGTTATAAAAGTTATAAAAGTTATAAAAGTTATAAAAGTTATAAAAGTTATAAAAGTTATAAAAGTTATAAAAGTTATAAAAGTCGAACATTGACAGGTTTTAAGGATATATTTTATAATATTTATGTTCAACAGTTTTCTAACATAAATTTATTATTATTCAGTTTGCAGTTACACTATTGTATTTTAATTATTACGGGTTTTAGTGCAAAATGGCAATAAATGCAACTACAAAAGGGGTGGTTTGCCTGTCATATTGTCAACATTTGGTTCTACATTATAAAGACCGAGGCTTACATTTTATAAATCGTGCAGATTTTTGTTTAAAGATTAAGGGACTAGGCTTTACAGTTTAGTAATAATATTCTATTTAATAAGGGGGGGGGGGTTAGCCTTCCAATTGAATTATCTTTAGTTACATTTCATTATTCAGCAATATTTATAAATTTTATGGGTTAACCCTCCATTTAAATTTGTCCTAAATTGTTAGTTGGCGGTATATTTATAGAAAATAGTTTCAACTTTGATTAAGTTCCTATTTCAGTTTTTAAAAATGCTATCAAGTATTCACATTTTCTATATTTATAAGTTGTTGCTTATTCAAGATAAAATTTCTATTTTTGAAAAATTTAGAATCATTAGTTTACCCTTACATTTCTATTAATATTTGCTAACAAAGTCGACTTGATATACAACTGTTGTGGAAACTTAAAATGTTGCAGATTAGCCTACTATTTTACATTAATCGCCATTTATTATTGGGGGTACTTTTCTATTACGTTATAGCTTTGAATGTTTCTTCACTAATAAAATTGTCATGGTTTAGCCTTGCATTTTAACAAATAGCAAACAGTTAATTGCTTGGGTTCTTTAGGGGGGGGGGGGGGTTTAAATAGGTTAAGGGCATTGTAATAGCGAACCTTTTCGTTAACGGGAAATTTAGTTCTTACTATAAAACATGTCGAGTGGGGATGTATTCTAGGGATTTCAAGGCATCTTCCAAACAAAACCAAAATTGGTTAATTGAAGGTTAAATAAATATTAGACAATTAGTAAGAAAGTCAAACATAAATGTGACATGCATGAAAAACATCAGTATTTTAACAATTAGTAATACAAAATATAATGCATTTCAGTTTGGAATAACACACTCGACACAGTTTGGGGGCCATCTTTATTGTATTTCTTCAATTTAAAGGCAAGATACACCATTGTTACAATAGGTGGATTTAGGGGAGTTGCATTTTATAGTTTCACTAATCTGTCGGGTATTTTATACAATTGTCGATGCTGAGGAAAAGCATTAATTTTCAACCAGCGTCTATCAGTTTATGTTCTTTTCACGATTGCCGGCTGGCGATCGTCTCATTTTTTTTTCCCTAAAGTAAATGTTTTTGAACAATTACAGGATATCTAGTGCTATCTTTTTGACTGGATGCCTACAATCATTTAGTTTCAAATAAGTAAGATATTTCTTAATAATTTGCTAGTACATTTCTCAATATCGGCAAATGGTGTATATTACCTTTAAAGGGGATAACCTGCAAGGTAAAAACAACAATCAAGCAACTGTAATCCCAGCAAACGCACAACGTCATTGATACTCGATAAAGTATTAACATTGTTACACACCAGATTTAGTGAGAACATTTGTGACCCGCTCTACATAAATGAGTCTGATGTAGCAAAAAAAAATTTCGGAGTTATTTATAGGGCTTGAAAGAGCATCTGATAAGCTTCAATTTGATGTATGTCGGAGCGCTATAGAGTACTGCATTAATTTTTTATGATTTTTTGAAATAATCATATTTTTCAAGTGTGAAACAGCCACTTTTAAGAGAAAATTAACGTATCCCAACGATCAAAATAACTGAACTTGAAACAAAACAGTCAACAAAATCCTGTATTAAAACACTTTAAGATTCAAAATTAAGTTTTATTTCGTTTTTTTCTGAAAATATGGATACAAACGAAGCAGAATACACAGCAAAAAAAAAAAAAAAAAAAAAAAAAAAAAAAAAAAAAAAAAAAAAAAAAAAAAAAAAATCAATCGCCCTGTATGTGTCAACGGTAATTGCGACATCCGACTCATTTATGTAGAGCGGGTCACATTTGACCATTGACAAATGATGCTTTAAAAAAAAAAAATTAACAGTATTACTTGGGTATGCTAGATAACAATTTTTAAATGCTTTATTTAAAATGGCAATTTTTTTTTTTTTTTTTTTTAATAGGCTTTTTTTTTAATTGAACAAGATGTTTTAAACATTTAACGAGTATATCATTATCATATTAATACAAATTAATTTTTTACTCCAAGTATTGGGAAATTATTCCAACATTAATATTATATTTTCAGAAATTTGTTCATTGAGAAATATTTCCAGTTTTTTTTAAACATTGAATTACAGTTTAGGGAAAGATTTTACTTTAATTTGTTTAAATGATAGCCTGAAAATGTTAGTATTTATATTGAATTCAAGTTAATTTTCATAATGTTTACTGTATTAAACATCCAAGTTTCAATAACATATTTTCCCACAGTTATAACTAAGGTAATTATTTATACATTTAATAATTAGATTCATTGTACTGTATTAAAACATCTAGGAATTAATTCATTTTTTAACACTTGAGGCCAAAACTGTGCTTACATTCATTTGCAACAGATGGGCAAAATGTCGGGCATTAAACATTTATTAAATATAGTTTTGCTTTAATCATTTATTTTACATCGCAACTGTCGTATATTTTGAGATTAAATTAGATACTAAATTATTGGAGTCGCATGCAACAAAACGTTAATATAATTAAACATTTCATTTCTTTTTATATTAAAGTTATTGTGTTTGTTTTACTATTAGTACGTTAAATGTCAACAAATTCCACATAATACATGTTAGAAACATAATATAGCATACATGTAATATGTTAGTCAAAGAATGTAAAACTTTACTAACATTATATATTATAAATTGTGTTAAATACGTTTTATGTTTTGGTTATTAAAATTAATCTACACAATGTTTACATAGATATAGGTTTAGTTTATAAGATTGTATAAAATTCCCTACAAATTTAAAAAAAAATCATATTAAAACGGTGAAAAAAAAAAGTGCGAAAATTATTCCAAAATATGGTTATTATGTCTATTAAGATTTTAAAAATTGTTTATTGCTTTAGATTAAAGTAAATCTACTAATTTCTTTTTTATTTTAATGCGAGTACCTAGCATTTATAAATTATTCATATTGCATTCAAGTTAATTTTCATTATGTTCATTGTATTAAACGTCAAGTTTTAATAAAATGTATATTTTCCAAAAGTTAAAACTAAGGTAATTATTCATACATTGTACTGTATTGAAACATCAAGAAATTAATTCATTTTGTAATAATCGAGGCTACAAATTTGCTTACATTTATTTTAAACAGATGGGCAAAACTGTCGGGCATTAAACATTCATTAAATGTAGTTTTGTTTTAATCGTTTATTTTACATTGCAACTGTCGTATATTTAGAGATTAAATTAGATACTAAATTATTGGAGTCGCATTCAACAAGACATTTATATAATTAAACATTTGTTTAATATTAAAGTTGTTTTTTTTTTGTTTTTTTACATTAGTTCGTTAATGTCAACAAATTCCACATAATGCATATTAGTAACATAATAAATATAGCATAATATGTTAGTCAAACGATGTAAAACTTCTAAAATTCTAAAGTTCTAAATTAAGTGATAACATACGTTTCACGTTTTGGTTATTACAGTTAACCTACACAATGTTTACCTACAAATAGTTTAGTTTATTTTAAAAGATTTTATGTACATTTCAATGCAATTCCCTACAAATGTTAAGATAATCATACCATTGAAACGGTGGAAAACCAGTGCAAAGATTATTGAAAAATATGGTTCGTTATATAGCAATATGTCGATTAAGATTTTAGAAAATGTTTATTGCTTTAGATTAGAATAAATCCATTTATTTAAACATCAATTTATTTAATAATTTATTTATATTAATGTTAATGCGAGTATCTAGCATTTAGAATCGTTATGAATATGTCAAACACTGCTAAAATTATTGACAAAACAGATTGCATAGGTAAGACCATTACTATAATTTAGATTTCGAGTTTAAGATCCGAGTCTAAATAGTGCAAGCATTTAATATTTTATTTTTTATTTTAATGCGAGTACCTAGCATTTAAAAATTGGTCAAACAATGCTAAAATTATTGAAAAAAAACGAATTGCATAGAAAATACCATAATTAATAATTTCTATTTCGAATTTAATATCAAGATAATTTCAAGATCAGAGTCTAAATAGTTTAACTTTTCACTAAACAATTTCTTTTTGGCCGGTACAACGTTATGCGTTTGCTGGAATTTCTTTTGCTCAAATAATTCAGAAATAATGTGGCATCCTGACGCTGTTATTTTTCATTATATCATCGCAAAGAAAGCCAAGCAGTACAACAATATGGACAAATAAACACAAATATGAGAAACTGGGGAAAGATGGATAATGTTCTATATGGAAATGTACACAACCACTGAAGTAGCGTTAGGATACTACATTGTTTCCAAAAGCACAAGTAAATGACCATATACACTCTTTTAAAGAGTGTATAATGGCTGCACAGACAAGTTGCTGTAAAAACACAGGAAGCAACAAGTCTTTTCGACCGTCCGTAGTAGTAGTTGCACATATTGGCCAATTTGAACTTTGTTTTAGCAGAGACGACATTAGCATTTTAGAAAAAAGTCTGAAAATGTAACAACAAAAAAGGCACCTTTCCGTTTAAAAACCAAAGATTCGAAATGTCAAACAAAGGTCTGCAAATTCGCATGCCCGTTTTCGAGGCAAATTGAACATCGTACTAGTCAGGGCGCCGTCAAGCCCTCCCCCCCAAAAAAACACCGACAATTGTAACCCGGCCACATGCACAAGAAACGTACAAATCAGTAGAGAAATGGAAACGCAACTCACATTACTCGTATGGAGCGAGAGCAATTCAGCAACAACTCGGTAGATGCTCTCAGGACGGTGTCGCAGCCAGGAATGACTCTGCAACGAAACTACTGCACGTTTTATAGGGAAAACACAATTGATGTCGCCGGAATGTACACCTGGTTTAAGCATGGAGGATTCCTCCATGGTTTAAGCACGTGCACCCCGTTTGTCACTGCACTGCATTATACTCTATACACAGAACTAGTACAACGTCAACGTACAACCCGTATCTGAAAAGCATTCTTGAGATTGCGTTAACGGCGCACCGTACATGTACGTATAGGAAAAAGAATTCCTAGGATACCAGGACCACATGGTCAACACAATTAAGGGTGAAACGTACTACCTCAGCGCAAACCCCTTTCTCTATACCCTATACACGTCGCCGTACTCAAACATATCCAACAAGTATTTCTGATATTCGGGGAACACATAGTCTTGGCCAAGACCAAGCTAGCTAGCCCGTTCATTTGTTCCGCGGCGCGCCGTCCGTATTATCTGGGATTATTGAGGGCGCCCTTTATTATCGCCATAATTCCTGGATCTATTCCTCTAACTTGGTCTTGGCGCATCGATCACGTGAACCCGGAAAATTCCGAGGACATTCCAAGCATAGCTCAAATAGCTACTCGCCCCCGCATGCGCACTAAGTCGTTTTTGTTTAATGTAGTGTTCGATTATTAGAGTCTGGTTCCCAGACCAAATATTTCTGACTATTTGTGATTTTTCATTTATTATTTAGCCGTTAATGTCACGTGACCAAAAACTGGAGGAATTGCTTAACGTTCGCGTTGTTCGAGTGTTTCTAGGTATTTATAAAATAAAACTCACATTAGCAAAGGTCAACACCAGACGAAATGCCTAAGACTATCACAGTCATTGTAGTCATTGTGCTATTTTTGGGTAAGAGCCGTTAGAATTTGAATTGTTGCGTCGTCATAGCTACGCTGCTTGTATCGCGTCATTATCTATTTTTTGTCGCCGGCGGCTACCTGACCGGACGTGTAAGAAACCACATTTGGCTATACGTCTAAATTGTAGTGTAGGTCAGGTAGCCGCCGGCGACAAAAAATAGATAATGACGCGATACAAGCAGCGTAGCTATGACGACGCAACAATTCAAATTCTAACGGCTCTTACCCAAAAATAGCACAATGACTACAATGACTGTGATAGTCTTAGGCATTTCGTCTGGTGTTGACCTTTGCTAATGTGAGTTTTATTTTATAAATACCTAGAAACACTCGAACATCGCGAACGTTAAGCAATTCCTCCAGTTTTTGGTCACGTGACATTAACGGCTAAATAATAAATGAAAAATCACAAATAGTCAGAAATATTTGGTCTGGGAACCAGACTATAATAATCGAACACTACATTAAACAAAAACGACTTAGTGCGCATGCGGGGGCGAGTAGCTATTTGAGCTATGCTTGGAATGTCCTCGGAATTTTCCGGGTTCACGTGATCGATGCGCCAAGACCAAGTTAGAGGAATAGATCCAGGAATTATGGCGATAATAAAGGGCGCCCTCAATAATCCCAGATAATACGGACGGCGCGCCGCGGAACAAATGAACGGGCTAGCTTGGTCTTGGCCAAGACTAGGGAACACATGACTGACACTGAAAGGTGAAAGGGGGGGGGGGGGGGCGCCCTCTGCCTTATATCTTGTGTCACGAGTTGGCATTAGAAGCATGGCCGAGTTCGGGCGGTCTATTCTTGACACGCGTAATTTGTTCTTGCAAAACCCTGATGGATAGGTGGTGTGTGTTCTTGATCCGAGTGCAATGTTCACGGGTCGCGTTCCCGCCGTTCGAGCGCGAGAGGGGAGTTCGCGTGTCAAGAACAGACCGCCCGAACTCGGCCCTAAATACTATAACAAAAGACAATTATGCTGCGTTCCAATCGCGTCGTGTTTATCGTGTTCACGAGTTCACGAGTCGTATATAAATGGCGTTCCAATCGCCTGGTAACTCGTGTTCACCAGTGGTGAACTCGAGGTGGATTTTTTTTTCTCCATGTTCACGACTTCATGGCCGAGTTCGGGCGGTCTGTTCTTGACACGCGTAACTTGTTCTTGCAAAACCCTGGTGGATAGGTGGTGTGTGTTCTTGTTCCGAGTGCAATGTTCACGGGTCGCGTTCCCGCCGTTCGAGCGCGAGAACAGAGTTCGCGTGGGGAGAACATGCCGCCCGAACTCGGCCCATATAACGAATAAAATACTCGCGCATGCGTGTTGGTTCATGTACGACTTCTCGCACGAGAATGTCCTTACCGCCCACGTGCGTCTTGGTGAGTAGCGTTTGGAATGCAACCCACTCGTGAACATGGAGAATTTCACGGTTAACACGATAAAAACGCGGACGCGATTGGGACGCAGCCACAGACATATAAACACATAGACCGCCAGGTCCTATTCAAAACTACAGGATGATTTCGTGATTTCGCGGCGCCCGACTAAAATACCAACTATGGGCAAATTTAGCCCTCGGTATAGGGAATTTGTACACACCCGAACTGTTCCAGTGAAATAATTATAATAAGCCAATTATCGATTTAAAAGAAAATTACATAGGGCTATACCATATACCATGTAGATTAAGCATAACCAGTGTCAATCTTGATACCCTAAAATAAAGAAGTTTTAGGCCCATTTTTGTGTCAAGCGCGTTGCCCGGTATGCGCACAGAACGTAAAAAGCGCGCGGTGCGTTGCCCGTCGAACGAAAGATAGTGTACACGACTATATGAACGCGCGTGCAAAGTGCGTTGCACAATATGCGCGTAATTATACGCGCTTGGCTTTTTATAGCTACACGCGCATGCCGTGCAGCCTACGCGTCGTTTTGCCCATACTTTGCAAATCACGGTTTTGTGCACACGACTGGCGGTCTATAGGTTTATATGTCTGGACGCAGCATATGCCTCTGTCATGAAATGACGAAGATCAACCGAAGAGGGCGTTTTGCGGAAATTTGTCAATATGGCTGCCGAGCTCTCGCGTAAGACTAACGTAATTAGCTATACCATAGAGAAAAGACAACAGTTAGGGCCTAGTTAGTGAATTGCGGGAAATACTTAATAAAAAAATGGCCAATCACAAAACTAGATTTGCTTTCCTGCACTTGAAAAGACCCGCCGTGTATTTAGGCTCCTTATAAAACCAGTTTTTTTTTCAGTGGCACTGAACTCAGTGAAGCTTTATTTTAATGCCATATATTTGAATGCAATACAGTAAACAAATTCTGGGGCCAATTCATACAAGCAATATTCTTTTTGCATTTTTTTGGACATCAAATATAACTTTGGGGCTTTACACACAAGCACTTTGTTTACATAATTACTACATGGACGTTACTCCTCAACATTCCTGATCCTGCAATGTTAATTTAAAAACCAACCAGTTTTAAATACTGTTCCATTAAATGTAGACGCCTGTGAAATATATCTTTCACCTTTTTATTGACTAAAACCTTACATGGGTCATAAATGACATTACTATTAAAAGAAGTTCGTAAATATAAACTTGGATTTTCCAAGAATTTTTCAATTGCGCCACGACTTAGGGAACACTCGGTCGATTGTGTGCCAAATTTCTGGACGCCACCGTTTTGGGGGTTTTTCAGACTAAGTTTACACCTAAATTGTTAACAGAGGGTAAGCATTAATAACATTAACATGGTAAAGGTACAATGAATTTGCAGTTTGTCAACAAAGAAGTTTGGCAACATTGCATGAGGAAAGTCGGCCCTACATCAACTGTTTATAAACAATGTAAACGTCGAAGTACAGCTATAGCTACGCACGTACGTAAAGCGCAGCACACTTTCACCAACTGACCATTTTTTCAGTCGCTTTTTCTTTCTCTTTCGTAATTTTACGGTTTTGAGTGACATTCAGCCTTATGCCTACGGTTTATTCTTCCGAAATAGCCACAGCCTTTAGAGCTCCGTCGTAAGCCATTAAGTTCTGACATTGACGACACACGTGTTGACACGCGCATGCCGTGCAGCCTACGCGTCGTTTTGCCCATACTTTGCAAATCACGGTTTTGTGCACACGACTGGCGGTCTATAGGTTTATATGTCTGTGCCATCATCTCAAATAAATACATATTTTATTTATTTATTTCATCCCGCGCCAATTGCAGGATGGATGGAGAATATAATGTGAAGAGGTTACATCTTAAGGTGGAGGAAAACCCCAGCAGCGTATTCTGGGAAAACCCCACATAATCCGGCAGGGACTGAAAACCCAAACCACATTATTGGACCAGGCGGAATTCGAACCCGGGTCATTTTATACCCAGCACGATATGTGGCAGAGGGGTACCCCCCTCTTATCCCTATACTTTATACGCACTCCACACTATTGTAACCTAACCCATCCCCCCTTGAAACCTAAAAGGAATTCCTGAGATTCCGGGAACACAATGGTCAACACAAAAAAGGGGGGCGGGGGGGGGGGGGGGGGGGGGTTCTCTGCCACATATCGCGCTTCATATGGGAAATTTCGTCCTAATTATGAGAGAAATCGTCATACAAAAAACAAACAAACAAAAGTTGCCAAAAGTCCAAAACAGCTGTCAAAAGAGGGCGTTTTACACAATTTTCATGTAGTCAGTACTTAATAAGCCAGTTCGATATTCCCGCTGCGCGTGTGCACATGGAGATTTGAAGATTTTTTCTTTGAGATAAACATTTCAGCGATTGCGTGCAAAAGTATAGCGGGGTACCAGTGAATTTAAAGAGATCGTCGTGTTCTAAAGTTACTAAGTAACATTTTTTTTTACGTTTTTGGTGTTTTCAGGTGTTTTGTGTAGCCAAACTTTTGTTCGAACAAATAATTTTTTTCTTTTTCGATTTCACAAGAAAATGTAAAAAATGCGGATTCGGTTACCACGTCCCCCATAGCCTTGTGTGCATTTGTCTGCCGTGTTTATCTCAAGAGGAAAATTGTTGAATCTTGTTGTGCACATGCGCAGTTGGAATGTCGAAGTGGCTTAGCGCGATGCATATGCTTCATAAATTGTAGTTGTACGGGCCCCACCTTCTTTCATTGTGCTGGCGGAATGTAGTGGTTTCTCAGGAATTTGTTGTACGGTTTTGTTTACGGGGGTGCGTTAGGTAACAACAGTCTAGAGAGTGTAGGTAAAGGATCAGGAACTAAAGCTAGGGGGATTCCGTCGGTTCTATATCCGTCATACGTTATGCACTATCAAGTATCTAGCTGAGTGCGCGCGGGCCGGTGTCGTGCCAAAAGGTGTCCGGTGCGAAATAGTGTCCGGTCCGCCATGTGATTGGTCGAGCGCCTATGACGTCACATTGTTTACGGAAGCTTGCCAAATACTGTCCGCGCTAAGTGTGCATCCTATTGCGTGCTTGCTGTTGAGCTGAGAAGACGTGTTACAGATAAGATCGCGTTTTATCCTGAATTTCCTTTTGCCATATATTTAAAAGCTTTCTTTTTTATCTGTGATTGCTAAGGATTTGTGTATTTGTCTAGGCCTAACTAACTTATTAATAGTTCATTTTATAACGTTTTTTTGTCCAAGAACTTGTGTGTGTTTTTCGTGGGACTGTTCTGTTTCAAAACACGTGCACGTACGCATACTCGTAATCGTATAAAGTTAATGCATGTGATGTCACGCGCGCTACGCGTACGCGCTAATAGCACGTACAACCGGGCGGAGCGGTGAGGTCAAACACACTTTGTTTGACCTCACCGCTCCGCCCGGTTGTACGTGCGATTGTACGTGCGATTAGCGCGTACGCGTAGCGCGCGTGACGTCAATGCAACCCCTTTATTAACGTTGGTGTGGTGACTTTTTTTAGATTTACGATTTATTCACTGCACATTCCCGTTTGATTTTTCACATTTTTAACACCTTTTAGTACTTACTTGTCTTAACATTTGTCACTTGTAACATCATTCTAGTTGTTCGATTTCCATTTCGTCCAGCCCACACTGGCACATTATTTCATTTTTAAGCTTATACTTGGTTTAATCACACTGTTCACAACGTTCTGGTAACCCCATTAGGCATTATACTACTGCTAGTGCTAGTGTAACCATAGAGAAAGGACCACAGAAGGAGTTACAACTTCCCGGGCGATAAAATCTAAGCCAATTACTGTTATCAGATCCCCTGGTATGCCCATTGCTAAAGCACTACGACCGCAAGCTGGACCACTGACCGCAAGCCTCCTTTGACGCGATACGTTCGTCGCCGACATTTTAGCTGGTAATCGGTAACCTCCTATGCGTTGTACGGTGAAAAACTCAACGCTGACGTCACTTCACTGCAGCGATTTCCCACTTTCTGGAGAGAAAAAAATGTGAACAAGCGAAGCTTTAACGCAGGCACAGTGTTTATTGGTGACTCGTACCACGTGAAGTACCGATGTGCAGTTTCTATATTCGAAGCAGTATATTTCAACGTTTGTTCGGCGAAAATCGGCCAAATTTTCAGTAAATAATGGTCCATTTATGAAAAAAATCAATCCTAGGGGATAGGTTATTAAATATGATATTTTCATGAAAATGCATGACCCTGCATGCTAACGAAATAGTGCATGTTCTTTGTCATGAAATGGGCTTTCTTGTGATGTATGCCATTACGTTCCCCAGTGTTACCCAACTGTAAACAACAAACTTGAAAATCGAGAATATTTTAAGTTTTAACGATTTTATTTGTAAACAAGGCACAAATATATGGGCGGCCAAAAGGGCCAAAATCGTGTTTATTGGGAAGCAGCGTAATCATACATGTCACTCAAGGTTTTTTAATTTTTAGAGCGATTCTCGGTCACCTGGGAAGGACATTAACGTGAAGGACGTGTAATACTGGGTTTTGTGGAATTTTCTTTCTTTTTCTGTGAGGCTATTAGGTTTTTAAATTCTAATGGAGTGCTTTTGCAAGAAGGTATAGCACAGAGAAACCGGTTTATGCAGGCATAGGCCCCTACTTCAAGGAATAATCAGTTAATTTTTTTTTTATAAATTCCAGAGTTAGCTGCAGTGAATCAGAACTCATTTTATGTGGGAAGGAGAGGGTGTTTTATGGGAGTTTTCACAAGTCAGAACTTTTTCTCATCGTTTTCGTTATTTTTTTTTGGAGATGCTGAAGCAGTTCTGCTGCGTAAGGTATCATTGGATTTTAGGTAGTGGCTGGTCTACAGAGATAAATCTGCATGATTTATTGTGTGCTGGTATGCCAGCAGTGTGGTTACGTAACTATCCAATCCAGCGCACAGCGGACGTCTGAGGAAGCGCCCCCAGCGTTCGACAATAGTTAAGTAAAGACAAGTTTGTCCTTTTGTGAAAACGTCCTTTGCGTGTGTATGGACGTCCTTTCGTGAAAACGTCCTTTTGACATGTTTGAATGTCTTTTGGCCGTTTGTTCTTTGTTTGATTTTGACTTTTGTCGAAATTTTTCCTTTTGTCGATTTGTCTTTTGTTTGCTTGTTATTCAAGTATTTCTGTAATGTTGTCCTTTTCCCGTTTTGTCCTTTGTTTGATTTGGAGTTTGTATTTTTGCAAATTTGTCCTCTTGCATCTTTGTCCTTCGTTTGATTTGAATTTTTTCCTTCTGTAAATTTGTCCTCTTGCCATTTTGTTCTTTGTCTATTTTTTTGTCCTTTGTGAACATATTTTAGATTTTGGCCCTTTTGGCCGCCCATACAAATCAGCATGACCATTCCTACTGTATACAAAGCAACTTTGAGTGCAGCACTCGCTGAGTGACCGACAATGTTTACACTAGCCTAATTGCGGTCGTAAAACCGCAGATCTTTATCAGTGCGGCGACGAACGCGAGGCGCTTTGAAGCCCGGGAAGTTGTAACTCCTTCTGTGGTCCTTTCTCTATGGTGTAACATACCCCTTCCATGCTTTAACAAACGATAGAGGGCGCTATGATGGAGTAACATAGCCATCCTACCAGCTCCGTAAAAAATATCGAAATTCGCCAAATAAATCGTTTCTAATCTCCATGAATCTTAGCCATCGATTAAAGTAATGAAAGAGGGTCTCTAGTGTCAGCCTCCTGTGTGATCTGGATGTCAGTATGCCACCGAAAAAAGGAAAACAGACTGTTTCTGCCGAAACATTTGAATCAACCAGCAGTACACGCGAGTCAGCCCGTATGCCACACGATGTGCACGAATCATTGGAAAGTGAAAGTTCACTAGTAATACTAGCTGCTCTGCGAGATGAGCTTCGTGAATTCAAATCTGGAATTCAGCAAAAGCTAGATCTTGTCATTTTGAACCAGGAATCTTTCATACGAAGAATGGATATCATAGAATCCAGGCAAGTGGAGATGGAAAAATCTGTAATACATACATCCGGGACCATTGATGAAATTCAAGTGAAAAACAAAGATCTACAATCTGAGCTGGCAAAGGTGAAAACTCGACTCCACGCGTCTGAGAAAAAAGTTGAACAACTTGAAGAATCAACCGTTAGCTTGGAACGCTACTCTAGAAGCTACAATCTCAGATTCGGAGGGATCCCTGAGCTACCAAATGAGCCACCTGACTACCCGTACAATAAAATTAAAGAAATACTATCCGAGAAATGTAACCTGGATCCCGAGATAGAGAACGCCCACCGCTCTGGAGCTGTTCCCAGGTCTTCAAGTGACAAGCCCCGGCATATTCTCACCAAGTTCATCCATCGGCCAGAGCGACAGGCCATACTTCGTACTAAGGTAACTCTGGCTGGTTGTGGCATATATATGATTCAGGACTTGCCTGCAGCTGATGTAGCAAAGAAGAAAAGCCTCAAAGAAGTCATGCATTAAAGGCGTACAAGGCTGGCAAGAGACCCATTTTTCGTAACGGACAGCTTTTCATCAATGGCCAGAGGTACATTGCTCCTCGCCCTTCCAGGGATGATTAGATAGTGTATGTATGTATATTTTACAATATTTGGTGTATTTATCTATAGATGTATTTGACTACTTGAAGGAGCTGCAATATGGATGGTTGTGTTAACTTTTTCTTTGTGATCTAAATTGATGATCTGCATATTAAGTGCAGAATATCAATAGACTATTTTAGAGCCACCTATAGTCTATTTTTGTTAGCGTATAATTTGTCTTTGTATTTTCTTGTATTTTAAGGTAATTTGCTGATACTTTATTTATGCCTGTTAAGTTTCCTTGTAGTGCCTGTAATGCCCCTGTGAGAAGGAATCAAAATGGAATTTTTTGTGACTATTGTAAATTATGGATCCATCTTAAATGTACTAATCTTGACTTAATTGATTACTATACCCTAGCTAGTAATGATGAAACTTGGTTTTGTCCACAATGTCATGTCACTATTTTCCCATTTAATGATCTAGATTCTAAGGATTTTGAAAATGTAATATTTGACCTAAATTCATATGTCCATGAGCCTATTGCTTTGGAGGCCTTGCTAGACTTGAATTTGAATTTAAACTTTGATAAACTGCCAATCATTGAGGATTCTGATAACCCTCAACTTAGAACATGTATTAGTAATTCATGCTATTATTCACACAACGAATTTAAGAATTTTCTGGACGCCGACTCTATAGACAATTTCTCGCTTTTGCATTTAAATATGAGAAGCCTAGCCAAAAATATTGATCACCTAAAAGTTTTGCTCCACTCTTTAAATTATAACTTTTCTGTAATTGGATTGAGTGAAACCTGGCTGAATGCAAATTCTTTAATGAATGAATTGAACATACCTGGGTATATCCTGCAAACTAAGAATAGACAAGGTAGAGTTGGCGGTGGTGTTGGTCTATATATATCCAGTTATCTTCAATATGTTCCAAGGCTTGATCTAAATGCGATAGGTGATCATTCATTTGAATGCATTTGTGTTGAAATTATTACTTCAAGTAATCACAAAAATATTATTATTGGGGTCATAAAGCACCTGATGTTAACTTTGAAAATTTCCTAAATTACTCCCAATCATTACTCCAAATTGTTACTAAGGAAAATAAGCACATATTAATAACAGGTGATTTTAATTTGAATTTAATTACTTCTGATCAAATAGGCCAGCCACAGGAATTCTTGGATGTAATTTATTCGTTCTCCTGTATACCTCTTATAAGTAAACCTACTCGAGTCACAAATGTGTCTGCCACTCTAATAGATAATATATTCACAAACATTCTACCTTTACCAAAATCTGGCATTCTTGTAACCGACATATCAGATCACTTTCCCATATTTACTTCTTTTCCTTTTACCATAAATCGTCCCAATTCCCATCCTATCTCTACACGTGATTATTCAGATGAAAATATTGCAAGCCTAAAACAGGAACTTAATTCTTGTGACTGGACTTCAATATTTAATGTACAGGATGCAAATTGTTCCTTTGCTAATTTTATGGATATCTTTAATATAAATTTTGAAAAGCACATTCCCTTAAAACAATGCATATCAAGACCAAAAAAATTAATTCCTAAATCCCCCTGGGTCACTGCCAGTCTATGCAAATCTATTAATCATAAAAACAAGCTATATCATAGGTTTAAGTCTAATCCTACAGATATAAATCGCATTAACTATGTACGATATAAAAATATATTAACTAATGTTTTGCGTAACTGTAAACGTAACTATTATGCCAAACAGTTTAACAAAGAAAAAGGTAATATTAAAAATACATGGAAAATAATTAACAGTGTACTACTCAGTAATCCACAATCTAAAATAACAAAGATTGATTCAGAAGATGTTCTTATTGATGATCCAAAACATATTGCTAACTTATTTAATAATTTCTTTTCTAATATTGGCAAAAATCTTTGTGATGCAATTCCTGATAATAACTATACATTTTCAGAATATTTAATAAGTCCTAATCCCAAGTCAATTTTTTTCTCCCCCGTTACAGAAGAAGAGATTATTGATGTAGTAAGTAAACTGTCAAATAAGAAGTGTGCAGGGGTTGATCTAATTAACAGTTTATTGATTAAGGCAGTGATCCAGGCCATCTCCCAGCCTTTAACACATATTATAAATCTGTCTATTTCTACGGGTGTAGTACCAGAAGCCATGAAGATTGCTAGGATCACTCCTGTCTTCAAGAGTGGTAATAATAACTATGTCAACAATTATAGACCGATTTCTGTTTTCACTTCCTTTTCCAAAATTATGGAACGTATAATTTATAATCGTATGATGCATTTCTTAGACAAATACAACGTACTCTCGGATAATCAATATGGGTTTAGAGAAAAACATTCAACGTCACATGCTATTATTCATTTAATTGATAAAATAACTAATGATTTAGACATTTCATCTACTACAATCGGCATATTCCTGGACCTCTCCAAGGCATTTGATACAGTTAATCATGAAATACTTTTGTCTAAACTCGACCATTAGGGCATCAGAGGAATTGCCTTGGAGTGGTTCAGGAGTTACCTTCAAAATCGTAAACAATGTGTGTGCATAAATGGTATTCAGTCTTCATTTTGCAAAATCACCCACGGTGTGCCCCAAGGGTCTATTTTAGGGCCCCTTTTATTTTCGATATATATTAATGATTTTGATAAATCTTCTGACCTGTTTTCTTTCATTCTTTTTGCAGATGACAGTAATTTATTTTATAGTCATAGTGACGTGAACACACTTTTTGACACAGTTAATGATGAACTTAATCAAGTCTCTAAATGGATTAAAGCAAATAAGTTAACTATAAATGTAAAGAAAACTAACTTTATGTTGTTTAGTAATAAACCATGTAATCTCACGCCTGACCTTTTTATAGACAATACTATAATTACAAAAACTGACTCTATCAAATTTTTAGGAGTGTATATTGACAAAGATCTCAACTGGAAAAAACATATTAATCATATTTGCTTAGTCATATCAAGAAATATAGGAATTATATGTAAGCTTAAAGCATTCTTTCCTCGGGATATTTTGATGACATTATATAATACCTTAGTCCTACCATACTTAACATATGGTATACTTGTATGGGGTAATTGTGGTATTGGACAGATAGGTAGAATACTTAAACTACAAAATAAGGTTCTGCGTATAATTAACTTTACTTCTTTTCAAGAATAATAATAATAATAATTTATTGATTTATATTGCGCCCATTCCATACAATGTACACAGGCGCATAACAACTATATAATTGCTAAAACATTGGTAATTAAAAATTACATGCACATAAAATATAATAAGACATACACTGTGAACAAGTAACAATATTATTAAAAACCTTATTATTATTAAACCACATTATTAAAAAGCTTGTTTAAAAAGATGAGTCTTCAGGACTGATTTAAAAACACCAAGATTAGCAGCGTTCCTAACATGAAGTGGGAGTTTATTCCAGAGGTATGGAGCACTATATTCAAAGGCTCGGTCCCCAAGAGTAGCCTTGCCACAACCTACAGGGTAGTTAAGAAAGATACCATCACTAGAACTACGAAGACAGTAACGAGATTGGGACTTGATAGAAACAAGCTGACTTAAATACTGTGGGGCTAAACTATGTAAAATTTTGTAAGTAATCAATAACAGTTTGAATTCAATTCTAGACCGAACAGGAAGCCAATGTAGATCCATAAACAATGGTGTAATATGACAAAACTTGAATGCATTACAGACAAGCCGAGCACAAGCATTTTGAACTCTCTGGAGTTTATCAATCTGTGCCTTAGGTAAACCATAAAACAAACTATTACAGTAGTCAAGTCTACTAGAGATAAATGCATGAATCAGTGTCTCCGTACATTCCTTTGATAAATATTTCCTAATTCGTCTAATGTTATGCAAATAATAAAAAGCACTACCGCACACTTTAGTTACATGAGTTTTCATTGACATATTGTCATCAAACCATGCACCTAAGTTTCGGGCAAGGGAGACAGGGGAGAAAATGGACTGGCCAACCTGTATGCCGTCCAATGTAACTTTACACAATTGCTGACGTGTACCAATTATCAAGAACTCTGTTTTTTTGTCATTCAAAAATAACCCATTAGTAAGCAACCATTGTCGTACATCATGGATGCAAGCTTCCATGGCAGAAACAGCGAACTCCTGACTACCAGCCTCGTCAGGACTGAATGACAGATACAACTGTGTATCATCTGAGTAGCAGTGAATCTGTGGATGATGAACTTTGACAATGTCAAACAGTTGACTGGTATACAAAATAAAAAGTAGGGGGCCCAGACATGATCCCTGTGGGACTCCCCATTCAAGGTTATAGTTATTAGACAATTTACCATTAATTAAAACCCTTTGAGATCTGTTGGCTAGATATGAACAAAACCAATTGAGGGCTGTACCGTTAATTCCAAAACGTGACTGAAGTGCACTCAATAGAATATTATGATCTAATGTATCGAATGCAGCACTTAAATCTAATAAGACCAACAGTGATACATGTTTTCTGTTCATAGCCATTAACAATTCGTTCTGAATTTTCAAGAGAGCTGTTTCAGTACTATGAAATTTACGGTATGCTGACTGCATCAATGGATATAAATTATTCTGAGTCAGGTAAGACTGTAATTGACTTGCCACAACTCTTTCTAATAGTTTTGAAACAAACTTTAAGTTACTAATAGGTCGGAAGTTCTCCACCCTAGCCTCGAGACCAGGCTTTTTTAACAGAGGGAGAACAACAGCCGACTTCCATATAAGTGGAAAATGCCCAGTTTGTAATGAAAGGTTAATCAACCTCGTGATGAATGGTAATAAAATATCTGAACATTCTGTGAATAATTGCATAGGAATTGGATCCAGTACACATGTTTTCTTACTAGAACCAGTCACAAGTGTATGAACACAGCTTTCAGACAGTTGACAGAAATCAGTAAAAACAGCCGTCCGAAGATGAGGTAAGGGAGGTATGCCATAATTCAGTGGGCTGTTTGCCCTACACAATGCTAACCTTATACGGGAGATTTTCTGGACAAAAAAGTCACCCATACAGTTAGCGAGCTGTAAATCGTCGGTATGCGGAGGTAATGATGACACGTTGTTGCGAAAAAGAGAACATGCAGCTTTAAAAAACTTTCTTTGATTTGTACTGTTATCTTCAATAAATCTTGTATAATAATCCTGACGAGCAATTTTCATTAAAAAAGTGACAGAATTTTTCTTCAAGAACATAGTAATCCTCTTTTATATCAATGTAAAACATTAAAAGTCAGTGATATTTATTATTCCCAGCTAGGTACCCTCATGCATCAAGTGAATAATACTACTAACGTACCTAAATATATTAACTCAATGTTCATACAAAATGATAAAATTCATTACCATTTTACAAGATAGTTTAGTGAATTTCATCGTTCCACTGTACGTACTAAACTTGCAACCAAAACAGTTAAGCATGGGGGTCCTAAGCTGTGGAACTCGTTGGACATTTCCTTAAAAAGTACATCCAGCCTGTCTCTCTTTAAATGCAACTACAAGAAATATTTGTTAAATAATTATTTGGAAGAAGATTAGCTCTCACGGGGTCGCGGGTCACAGGTTTTGTTTGTAAGTTCCTTATTTGTGTGTGAATAATCGTGTTAACTTAATAACTGTTTTGTCTTAATGTGTAAGTTGTGTGTATATGTATGTGGGGGGCCCCTACTCGACAAGCTCTGCTTCTTAGGGACCCCCTTCCACATTTATCCTAAATTAAGTGGTGTTTGCTTATTGTGTAACGTTATGTGGAGAATAAAGTGAATTGAATTGAATTGAACAGTTTGGTGATTTTTTTCCTTAAATTCTCGATTTATTATTTGCACATTACGTTCTAATTTCACATTTGAAACCCCGTTTAAATCATTTAATTTAAAACTAACATTAAGACTGAGTAAATCTTGTTTATATTTGGTTTTATATTTGATTATTGCAAAAGTCGTGCTTTTTAGGGTGATCTTGGCTGTTGACGATATTGTTGAAAAACGTATCAAATATAACCGTTCTTTGGAAGATGTTTTTCAGTTTCTTTCAGGGGGAAGCTATCGGAGGGATAAAGCGGACATCTGTGGTTCAGGTATACTGCTTTTGCAGGCAACCAGAAGGACTGGATGACAGGATGGTGCAGTGTCAGCAGTGCAAAGAGTGGTATCATGAAACCTGTCACACTTTACCCTCCGCAGTTTTCCCATTGCTTGAGGTGTTCTTAGGCTGTTTTCTTCTCTTTTTGTTTCAGATCACAAGGCGACCCTTGCATCAGTTGGTTCGTACATGTTTGTTTACTTTAAACTTATTTATTTTAACAGATGTTTATGTTGTTGTTGTTGTTTTTTGCAACAAAGTGGGGAGGGGGGGGGGGGGGCGTTCCCATCTATTTAAGCATTCATATTTATTGTCTTCTTTAGGGTGTATATATTCTGTAAATGCAGTGTATTTTATTTAGGCGTGCTAATTTCTTGCCCCTTAGGTTGCATATTCTGTAAATGTTAATTATTTCTTTTAAATTCCTTTTTTGACAAAGGGGAGGGAGGGGGGGAGTTGCATCTATATCAGCACAATAATTTCTTGCCGTTTTTAGGTCTTTTGTTTTTACGACGTTAAATATATGTATATATGTGTATATATATATGTCTTTATTTTGTTTGCATATTTTTTTATTTACATTTGTATTATAATCCTTGTCAGCTTGTTAATTTATTTTTTACTCGAATGAATTTTAAACACAATTCAGCCGTTTTGGCTGCGATGTCTAAATGTAATAACAATAAACCATTAATAACAATAATTTGGAGATGTATTTTCGTGACGTGTTAATGCGTCATCTATTTTAAATCGTAAGAAATTTGTGTGTGTATATACGTCATCCAGCGCAAACTGGCTCGGTAATGTTGAAATAATCCCGGCACGAACTGGCCAAGGGTTATTCTGTACATAGGGTTAAGATATGTAAATATAGTAGTTATTTAGCTTTGTTGCATTAGGTATACGTGTATAACATTAACCCGGGATTATTTTGACATTGACTGGACCCAGGCGTGGGATTGTTTTTCCATCAAAATCGATCTCAGTTCAATGCAACTTGCAAGTTCAACTGATGAGTCATGAATTTGACGAAAGGGCAATTAGCAGCATTGAAAATTTTACACATTTGTGGTTCATTTTGACTAAGGTTATATTTATTTCAGTTCAAAGTGTTTACAGCTAAAATAAATAAAAACAATTTCCCCAAATTCAAAATCTTGATGAGCTGCTGGTTGGCCTTTTGAACAATGCATGTCATGTTTGAGTTAAACTGGTGTCTGCCTTTATTAGGGTTCGTACAGGCCTGCTGTGAGCTACATGTGCCATGTTTATTGGCGACAAGTTGTGTTGGTTTATTTATAATTATTCCTCTTACATATTATAATTATACTGTACATGTTTTCCTGTAAAGTTTGCATATTAAAATTAAATTTAAAACAAGTTTATTTGTTCAAAGGGTCTAAGAGATAGTAAAAATGTTCACTGTACTGTTCTTTTTTCCCAGAGAGAAAGGAAGTTACAGTATCGAATGAGTAACTCAATAAAGAAAATAGAAACCAAACACAATGATGTACTGTCTATTCATGCCAATTACCGTTTACTTATACTGTGCGTTTACAAATCCTGCTAAAAACTGTCCCATCCTGCCAAATACTGTCGGTTTATTAATTAATACAGATCCTGCTAAAAAGTAAACTGTCCCTCGAGTCTAGTCCTGCAATACTGTCCGTTTATAATACAGATCTTGCCAAATACTGTCCGTTTATAACACAGATCCTGCTAAAAACTGTATCATAAGTCCTGCCAAATACTGTCCGTTTATATTACAGATCTTGCTAAAAAATGTCCGATCCTGCCAAATACTGTCCGTTTATAACACAGATCATGATAATTGCTATTGCTAAAACTGTACTACGACTAGTACGAGTCCTGCCAAATACTAAGGGAATAAATGTGTGTTCGAGAGGTTTTAATCACTCTGTTTAATACCGCTTGGAGTCTGGGTGCTGATAATTACCCGAGCCGAAGGCGAGGGTAATTATCAGCACCCAGACTCCAAGCGGTATTAAACAGAGTGATTAATACCGACCGAACACACATTTATTCCCATTCATAAATACCTTTTTTGTAAAATTCAGCCCAAAAAGCCCCGAAAATCCCGGAAAATTGTCGCAAGTAAATTTCGGTGTTTCGCCATTCTGTCCGTGTCAAATGACATGTTTCCGCCTCTGTCGCTCTCTACACAATACATGCAATAAAGCGTATTTACTGTGAACCAGACTATTACTGCCATTGGCAACCTCGTTCCCAAGGTGTCGAGCTGTATGCGCCCAACACTACCCGCTCTTATTTTCGTAGACGAGGTACGGTTCAAGGTTGGAAATAAAGTGAGCCCTGGGGACGGAATGTTGATTCCAGCTATGTTTAAACACTTCCAGCCATGTCTTTATCGTCCGTTTAATACCGGCCACGTGACGGGCTCTCGTCCAATAGAAATGCCTAAACTGTCCCAGGTGTTTATGAATGTCCGTTTAAAATACAGGTCCTGCTAAAAACTGTCCGTTTATAATACAGATCCTGCTAAAAACTGTCCCAAAGTCCTGCCAAATACTGTCCTTTTATAATACAGATCCTGCATGCCAAAATACTGTCCATAGAGGGCGCGCGCGCGCCCGGCCGGACACTATTTTGCATCGGACACTATTTGGCACGTATGCCAAATAATGCCCGGCCTCTACTGCGCATGCCCAGCGGACACTATTTCGCACCGGACACCTTTTGGCACGCGACACCGGGTCCACAATATCAAGAAAATGGCTTCATCGTCTGCTAACGTCAACGGAACCGACCGTCGGGGAAACCTGGATTTGTCTGAAGTTATTGTTCTAGACAGCGAGGACGAAGAAGAAACCCAACCATCCCAATTGACAGGTTTCAAACGAAAACTGTTGAGTGTTGGTATCTTCAAGTGACAAAGACAAAAGATTGTGCAAGAAGCCAAAGTTGATCAAGATTTCAGAAACGGGTACTTCTGGAAGCCTTGCCACCAGGTTGATGTCAAGACCTAAATCTCCTGTCCCTGGATACTGCGATAGACAAACCAAGCCAGGGCATGTAAGACAGAGCAAGATTTTGCAGACTACACTTGATAGCATGCTAGTCGCGACAAGTTCAGGTCACACTAAGATGCAGCCTCGCACTACATCAAGCAACTTTCACAAATCTTCCTTTGCCAAACCATTCACTGCCCAGCAAAGCCCTTCTGTGCATTCAAAGCAAACCTTGTCAAGTTCATTGATGCAAACGAAACAGTTGGGTGCCACTTCCTCAAACACTTCTGCCAAGAAGAGTACTTGGAACATGTCTGCAAATGTTAAGCCACTCTTTAAGAAGCAAAGATCTGAACAGCTCAATTCAGTACAAGTCCTCAAAAAAGTTGAGGCGGACTCTTCAAAATGTAGAAGCAGCTACCCAAACATTGAAAGTCAGAAGATTAACTTTGCAAATGCTAAGGGAATGAACTATTCGAGAAAAACTCACCAGAGTGTTTTACAAAACGAAGATGCTGCAACTTTAAGCGAATTACCACAAGAAATGATGACTGGTGTCACCCTCCAAGCTACCAACAGCATTTCTGATCTAAACCCAATGTACAGACAACCAAGGAATCAGTCTGTATTTAGGTTAAACAAGGACGTCGGGACATTCGAGAAACTTGCAGAGAAACCATCAACATCTGGCCAACAAAACGCAAACACTCGCTTGCACTCTGAATTCCAGACAGCCAGGAACATCCAGACCAACAAGAATATGAACCCCAACCAGGATATTCAGCCAAATACTCTTTGGGATAACCAGCGCAGCCAAGGCTTGCATGGAAAAAGCTATCCCAAACAAGACAGTTATTACAGAGATGTGACAAAAGGCATCAATCGGGGTATAAAGTCAGACCCCAATCAGCACCCCAATCAAGGAACATCTGACTCTGCTGTCATCCAGAGCTGTCCATTGTGTAATCTACACTTCCCCAAAAAGTAAAGAACGTTGAACATCTTTCTATTACAGTCAGTTTTAAAGTCTGCAAAATATAAGAAACATAGTAAAATTAGTTTCCTTCTGAACTTTCAGCAAACACTTTTTATAATAATTTGTTTTAAACTTTTATAATAAGTTAGTATTCAAATGTAATCTAATTTTATTTTTATTTAATTTCCTTAAGATTGACATTCGAGGAGAGAGACGGACACATAGCGCTGTGCCTCTCGGCAAGCTCTAATGATGTCTGATAGCACAACCAGCAACAGCTTCAAAACGTGGAATTCTGTATCAAGTTGGACATAGCACCCTCAAATGCAGAGTCTTCCGGAGAGAACATCTTCGGACATGTTGCCATCGCCGTCCGGGGGGAAATGCTCAAAAAGAAAGAAACCAAAGAGAAATATGCATATGGTGGTGTCAATAATTCATTTGCGCGTTAAATTTGAATAACGTCTGGTACACGGACTTGTTTAAAATACTGGGTGCATTTTAACAAAAAAATATACCTAATGCAACAAAGCTAAATAACTACTATATTTACATATCTTAACATTGTGCAAAAACAAAAGCCAGTGTTGCTCGTCATGAAATGTCTCTAGTATTTGAAGGAGGTGAATGTGCACCCAATTAATCAAATCCCATGTCAATCCCATTCAATTCTTTTCAAGAATCTGTAAACTCATTTATGAACGAGATACATGTATCATTTCAGTGTTCAATAATAATTTATTGCAATAGCTGGTATGCAAATTATGTTAGTTTTGTTGCATGGGATAAAATTGACAATAGAAATATTTAAAAATAGCTGTATCCTTCAGAGTTTATTCATATATTTTGTACTTCAACCAATAAATATTCATTTAATTGGAATATCTCACTGCCTACAACTGTCAACTACTAGAATTTGAATATAAATGAACCCAACAGAAAGACTAAAGTAAAAGAATTGAACAAAAAAAAATGTATAATAGAAATAAGTTTATTTTTACTGAAAGTTTCTGTGAAAACGACATGGAAAGTAAGTTAACTTCAAGTGTCATGACATTTTTTTGATAATAAATATGTTTTTGTATTTTCAGGGACAAAGGTTTGTTCATTAGCAGGAATGTGCATGTACTGTGTACACATTTCAACTTAAATATGTGTCAATATTTTAAAACGACATGGAAAGTAAGTTAACTTCAAGTGTCATGACATTTTTTTGATAATAAATATGTTTTTGTATTTTCAGGGACAAAGGTTTGTTCATTAGCAGGAATGTGCATGTACTGTGTACACATTTCAACTTAAATATGTGTCAATATTTTCATAAGTTTCTTTTGTGAAATGTTTGATCGGAGAGAAGTGCTGCAGGATTTCGTGAAAACAAAGTCCTTGGAATGTGTTGAGTATTCGTGGGACTAATAACGGGTCAACAATGTTCAAGTTCCTTATCGCCATAGCCCCCAAAGATGGAAGGCTGAAGTTATTGTTCTTAAAAAGTTAACCCACTACCATTATGCAAATTATATGAAAGACCGTGACTACTTTACACATAACATGAACTGGGAGGATATGATTTGTAAAGACCACAACGACCTTACACATAACATGGACTAAGAGGATATGATCTGTAATTTGCAATAGATACACTTGAAGAAAAACAAAACAAACAAAGGTGCCTTAACATCCTGCTTGATTTCAAATGGCACTATTATGCAACTTTTCCATACATGTATTCTCTTATTGCACAACATACATGTACAAGGGTTTCAAGTTGCAGGTGGCTTACCACTATTCAGCAGGTACCATACTTCAAAACGTCGAGGCATAAATTACATTCCTGTTAAATATATCACAGGAATTTATTTTGTTACAAATATACAGCTATTTTACAATGGAATACTGCCAAATACTAGAGCCATACCTGTGTATTAAAGATACCAAGATGACGAAGAGTAGGGGGCAGGGAATCAAAGCTCCACCCCCGTGTTACAAAAATACAGTACAATCTCAGTGTTTGCAACACATGGTGCGCTTTTGCATTTTTCTTTCTTAAACACACAAATTAGAAATATTCTGACAACCTCCAGGTTTTTAATACAATGCAGCTTTTTTGTTTATCTAAATGTTCTTTTTTTTTATCGACATATAACATTGGCTACTTTCGGTTCAGGAAGAAAGTGCTTGGTTGTATTCTGTCACTGACCAATTTCAGTCATTTCTTAGAATTCTTTTAATAAATAGCGGTTGCTTTTAGTGAGAACTGTCATCATAAGGTCACGTCAGAATCAACTATTTAGTGGCTGTGGCTGTAGTTGTAGCATAGTCACATCCACAGACAAAATGCCCAAGTAGGAAACAGCCACATTATAGGATTACAGTAAGTCATGTGATCCAGGTCATGTGACTGGTGTTGGACCGTACCATGCATTCAAACCGGTTTTTTTCACCATTCAGTTTCGATGAGAATCACATAAAGGTTTATGTCGGTAGCAAAGACTCCTGAGAAACACTATATTACTCGCAAGTCATGACTTGGATCATGTGGTGTGTCATGTGATGTGTCATGTGATCAGCAGCAAGCTACACGTGTACCGGTACCTTCTCTATCACCAGAGTTGACTGACGAATGTTATCATAATGAGTAATTAAATGTACAATCTATCATTTGGTCCAAGTGGTTCCTTGAGGGTTCACTTCCTCATGTTTTTGGTCTTCCAGAGGTGTTGATCACAGATTGACAGCAGTCGATGTCGTTGCTTTAAGTTACGTGCCAGCACGTGATCGTTGATAATCTCCTGTGTGTAATTTGCCGGGAACCAACCCTTAGCATGATCGCTGACTCGTGTGCCGTAATACCAACCTACAGGTAAAAATAAACAGTTTCTCAGATTTCAAAAAAGTTCAAATTGCTGGCTATTTAAGACACGGTACAAGGCGCCCGCTAAATGGACAGAATCTGGGGGTAAAGACGCAGTCTTGTTTTGCCTAATAAATCACCAAATCTGCTAGCATATCACACACTATTGCTGTACAAGGGGCTATTCAATAGACTACCACTATGTGGGACACTGCATTGTTTTCAGGTAGCATTAGTACAGTGTGCAACATGCCCGTCACACAATATGTGACCTGTTCCAACGAAACCCGGACAAAGTCGCCTTTTTAGTTTTCAGTTTTTTCTTTTTTCAAATTCTCTAGGTTCTCAGCTTTAAAATGATGTATCATTTACATATGTACCCCCACCCTATCTTCCCTGGGGTCTGGATTTAGTGATAAAACCCTGACAACCTAATTATGAGATAAACAGCTTTGAAGTTCAGAAAAGCGTATTATTTCTATACACAAATGTTTCACAAAATTGACAAAAAAAACACACTTCTGGTAGACGGATTTTGTTCAAATTTGAGGAGATTGTAGATTAATAGTGAGTGACTTAGGAAAACCTAAAACCTCAAAATGTTAAAATCCATCCAGAAATGACTTCAGGAGTACATTGTGACAAAACACATTGTGCGACTTTGTCCGGGTTTCGTTGGAACAGGTCACATATGGTGTTTGTTCTTGGAACAAGGAACTCTTGTACGCATTGTTGCGGTATGCCTGGCGCACACGTGCAAATATGCTATCGGTTTGTACACAACAATAGTGAACCTGTGCATCTACGCGGTGTTGAGAGACGTCACAATGCCTCATCTAAAGGTTACACAAGAACGGTTACACAAGACAAAATACCGTCAATCTTCTTGTCAATGTCCACTCTATCGTGGACATCCAGGCTCAGCTCGTCTCTGTCCTGGGCTCCATACGGCTGATTGCACAACACCTGCGGACAATCTGAAACCAAAATGAAATGACTTCTGGATGAGTGGTGTACAGGAAGTAGTTGTTGGTCCAAATCAAAAATATTAGCAAATATCCCGGCCCAACAATGAATCTTGAAAACTCAGGTTTATCAATGGTCACACCTTTATTTGTGACTCGAGCAGAAATCTTAAAATTAAACATGAAATTACCATCATACAATCAAAACACACCAAATCCAATACAATTTGCAAAGCTGAAATCTCCAAAACTCGCCATGTTTTATGTAAACTCATTAACCTCATGAACAGTAAAATTGTAAGAAGATATGTGTATTGTTAGACTCACCCCAAGACTCGTAAATAGTCTCCCCATCCAGCGTCTTCTTAGCAGGATGCAAGGCATCCATCCAGCGTTCTCTCTCAGCTCTGAAGGATTGAAATATAAACAAAAATATCCAAGTCAAAATTATGTTGTGCCTTTATCACCAACAATGTTGTAAACATTTGTATTATAAATAACCATTATTGTTATTATTATTATTATTATTATGACAACTGGTACCCACTCTGAGTTGGCATCCATGGCAAACACCACCTCTTTCTTCAGACTGTTTTCAAGGAATGAGATGATGAAGACATTCTTGCAGTTGTTTGGGACGCCGTCTGGCAGTTTAGGGTGTTGCTGAGGGTTGTCAACTGGCTCCACCTGCACTCGATTCCTTGGACACCAGTCAAACACGTCATACTTCAGTTGCTCTCTAAATCCATAGGTAAAGTATAATAACATGTAGAGAATGAAATTGTGTAGCAGTATCACAGCTGCACATAATTACAACAAAACTTGTGTCCTCAAGGAGGACAATTTACTACAATTTGCCCCAATCGACTGCAAGGCAATTGGTGCATCACGTTAAGTGTGTGTCTTAATTAAGCACTGTACTAAAATCTTTCTTTAGTTGTCTTCATGGTATTCAATCCAGATTATATGTCCCTAGGCAAAACATTTTACTGCAACCAAACTATGTAAATCTGTCCCAGCTGGACTGGAGCCAAAAATATATGTTATACAAGAGACTGCCACAAGTCTATTAGAAAAAATAGAACAAATGGCCTGCTGAATGCGTATTGAGAAAAAGCCTTGAAATGAGCCTACCCTTTGAATTTCTGTTTGCACATGGCGACTTTGTCGGTGAAGATGATGACATAGATGGCTTTAGCAATCAGCTTGCCTCGCGTCAGTAGTTTGTTGTCTTTCTTGATGATGTGAATGCGCCCTCTCTTGACAATGGAGGTGGTCCCGGACAAGTTCATTTTCTGTTGACAGGAAATGTTTAGCTTTTTATTTTGGATACAACATGTCAATCATTAAGCATATGCATAATTGTACGGCAACCGAAAACAGAATGGTTGATAACAACTACAGATAGCTCACAGTATGGGTAACCTTATCATTTCTATGGTAACTTACAACCTGACCGTGTTCAAGAGAAATGTGAAAAAATAACTTCTCCCTCCTTAATTCACTTTATTTCTTTTTTTCGGTAGCCCACACCTTTGAGTGACCCTTAGGCCTTGTGATAGGCGATTTCAGTAAAAAAACAAAACTAACCTTGACCCCTTCCCTAAAGTCCAACTGGTTGGCTAGCTGCGTGACTTCCTCAATCATCTCCATCCTCTTGGCTTCCTCGTTGCATTTCTCAGCCATCTAAAACAAAGAAAACAGGAACACAAAATCACAAAAAATTGTTTTTTTTACCCAAATTTATATTTTAACCCTCACCCCCTGAAGTGATTGACCAGGAACCTTTCCAATCCTTGCAAATTCTAACACCGTACGGTAATTGCTACACCCAAACTGTTGGACTATAATTCTGGTTGTATGCCTGACCAAATTGATAGCATAATCAATTCACTATTGAAGTACTCACTCCCACAGATTCCAACAAAACATACAGTTGAATTTTGAAGGGGTTGGGGTAGTTATGATAAATGCACGCATACAGCATATTTTAGGCCTCATTAGATACTTTCCTCAACCAGTCTGGGCCTACATGCATATTCTTGAAATAAAAGTTGACAGAATTTTTGCCTGAAGGTTCTTTCATAGAGTTTATGGGTTACGTCTCGTTTGTATAATTATTACAACAAAACTGTTTCCAGTTCAATTTTTGTGGGTATAATTTCTGCGATCAACTCACATTTCGCAATGCCTTCAGAGCTTCTAAGGCTGTGGAGTGTAATGGGTCATGAAGCTTGGTCTGTTGTCGAATAGCCTGGGAAAATCAGAAACATGAAGCATGGTTTTAAAAGTAAAGAAAAGAAACACAATTATTAACCAGTTCGCGACTATTATAATATCACCGAGCCGAGGCGCAGAATTATTTTTTAACGAAACTCGATCCGAGGCGGGTTCAGGCCGATGGTACCGGGAAGCACACCCACGCATTTCCGGCCTTGCTCGCTGCTAAAAGGCATTTCCGGCCTTGCTCGTGACATGTTTATACGTCATCCGTTTTGAATCTGGGGGAAACTTCGTATATATATGTATATATACGTCCTCCGACGCGAACTGGTTAAAGGAAAGTTTACGCTTCTATGGATGATGTAACCATCTGTTTACCTCAATCAGCAGTGGTAGTCTGGTAATCCTCTGGAATGGTAGCATAAGGAACGACTGGAGATCAAGACTACAGCAAGCCGGTTTACTCTCCAGATCTTTAATAACTTCCAGAAATAATGGATTCCTCCTACAGAAAAATTGCAAAACTTGTACGCTAACAAAACTTACAAGTCATAATCAGACGAGGTACCAAATAAGCGATCAAAAATCAGGTATCAAATTTTCTAGTATGATTCTTATTTCTAAAATGAAAAACAGTGTAGTGGCTTGTGCTTAATGGTTAATCCACAAACTTGATTTGGCTAAAAAGTGGGGAATTTATAAAATAGTCACAACCTCAAATGGGGTATCAAATAAAAGGGGCAACAAGGCTTTTTATTTGAGTGGGCTAACAGCGAGCTGTAGATTGTGTTTAAAGCTGGTTGGTTTTGGGGCTACATTTAGAGATTTCAGATTCTCTGTTTGGCTTTGATGCGTACCTTAGTTCCTCTAGTGTTTTGATTTGATACTGGTGATTTGCGCAGTAGACGATGTAACTGTTGAAATCGCCTTTGTTAAAGTGCTGCAGAAGGATATCACAGACATCACTGATACGGGTACTGTCCTTTAGTCGTTCTTCAAGATCTAACAATAGTCTGCAAGGAGCCGGTAAACAAAAACATCAAGTAAACAACCAGCGGGCAACAAATGGTATGTTTCACACAAGTCACGAGTCATCACAAGACATAATAAGTCATCACAAGACATAATAAGTCATCACAAGACATAATAAGTCATCACAAGACATAATAAGTCATCACAAGACATAATAAGTCATCACAAGACATAACAAGTCATCACAAGACATAACAAGTCATCACAAGACATAATAAGTCATCACAAGACATAATAAGTCATCACAAGACATAATAAGTCATCACAAGACATAATAAGTCATCACAAGACATAACAAGTCATCACAAGACATAACAAGTCATCACAAGACATAATAAGTCATCACAAGACATAATAAGTCATCACAAGACATAATAAGTCATCACAAGACATAATAAGTCATCACAAGACATAATAAGTCATCACAAGACATAATAAGTCATCACAAGACATAATAAGTCATCACAAGACATAATAAGTCATCACAAGACATAATAAGTCATCACAAGACATAATAAGTCATCACAAGACATAACAAGTCATCACAAGACATAATAAGTCATCACAAGACATAACAAGTCATCACAAGACATAACAAGTCATCACAAGACATAATAAGTCATCACAAGACATAATAAGTCATCACAAGACATAATAAGTCATCACAAGACATAATAAGTCATCACAAGACATAATAAGTCATCACAAGACATAACAAGTCATCACAAGACATAATAAGTCATCACAAGACATAATAAGTCATCACAAGACATAACAAGTCATCACAAGACATAAGTCATCACAAGACATAAGTCATCACAAGACATAATAAGTCATCACAAGACATAATAAGTCATCACAAGACATAATAAGTCATCACAAGACATAATAAGTCATCACAAGACATAATAAGTCATCACAAGACATAATAAGTCATCACAAGACATAACAAGTCATCACAAGACATAATAAGTCATCACAAGACATAAGTCATCACAAGACATAATAAGTCATCACAAGACATAATAAGTCATCACAAGACATAATAAGTCATCACAAGACATAATAAGTCATCACAAGACATAATAAGTCATCACAAGACATAATAAGTCATCACAAGACATAATAAGTCATCACAAGACATAATAAGTCATCACAAGACATAATAAGTCATCACAAGACATAATAAGTCATCACAAGACATAACAAGTCATCACAAGACATAATAAGTCATCACAAGACATAATAAGTCATCACAAGACATAACAAGTCATCACAAGACATAATAAGTCATCACAAGACATAAGTCATCACAAGACATAATAAGTCATCACAAGACATAATAAGTCATCACAAGACATAATAAGTCATCACAAGACATAATAAGTCATCACAAGACATAAGTCATCACAAGACATAAGTCATCAAAGTCCATCACAAGTCTATCACAAGTCATCATAAGTCTTCAAAAGATCAGTGATCAACTCAAATACACATCTTAGGTCCACACTATATGGGGGGGGGGGGGTCTTTGTTTTTACCTCTCGCTGGCGTCTCTTACACTCTTGATGTTAGAGAAGAGTAGATGATGCTGCACCTTGTTCAGCAGACCCTTCGAAGACTGTTCCTTGTGTGCTTGACCCTTGTTCACCTGACCCCCAGAGGATTGCGTCTCAGAGGGGAGGTCCTGATCATCAGCATCTTGGGCCTTTCTCAGCAGGTCTTCAGGAGGCTGTATATTGGGATCCTCCAGGAAGTGTTCCACCACTAGATTCAGACTGCGGAGATAGGAGGCTTCCGACGTGATGACTTCAAATAGAGCCTGTAAATTGACAAGTCTTGCAATCATTTTCCTTCAGATATTCAGCCGGTTCCCAATATATGCCCTGCTTGTGTCGGGCTCCACCTCCATTCTGGGCATCCCTCCCCCTTTCTACAAGTGTCAGAATCGCCATTCTTTACATTGTAATTCTGTAAATTGGGACGTACCGGTACATTATGTGCAACACTGTTAACAAAGTGAATGTGACCTGTCACTAAATATGCGATGTCTAATGAGTAGAAAACAATTACAGACCAAACTAGGGTACACTACCACCTTAATGACCTTGTACATGTACATCATGTGGTGGGACGTACCGGTACATTGCCCTATAGCTATTTCTTTTTAGGCGCGGTCTCGTTAAAGACTGTGTGTTCTTGCCCCGTTCTTACCCCGTTCTTCCCGATCGGTCCGTCGTTGTCAAGGAGAACGGGAATCCGCGAACTGGACGGGGTGTGCGCTCAAGCGCGGCGAAGTTTAATGAGCGAGGCTATTGTCATCGCTTCAATGGTGAAATGAATAAACATGATCCCACTACTTACCTCATGCATACGAACGGGATACACGCGGACTGCACGCCAGGTTTAGAACGTGCCTTTAATAAATAAATGTAATAAATTGTGCGGGTACTTTTTGCAACTGGGATCTGGTACATAGTTTCGAGCTGACCTACACCGATGCAGCCCTGATACTTCACGACGGCAACGACGGCAATTGCCGTCGATGCCCCTACCGATTGCCGCAATGCCCTTTAAAAATCCCACTTTCCACGGCAATTGTTGCCGTGCCCTTTTTGTTATTGCCGCCGTGCCCTTTCTCCTGACAAAAATATATTAAACGATATTCTGCATGCGACATAAATCTAAAAAAATGACACAGAAAATGAGCTGAAATATAGCGACTGTCAAAACTTGCGATGTCTGTGTGATCTATCTGCAGATCCCACACAAAAAATTAACGCAACAAACAATTATACACACATTACACACACACACACACGCAGTTAACACTGGCCCAGACGCGCAGTAGGATGTGAAAATATTATACCGAATGCAGCGCGGTTCCCTGCAATTATGTATACTAATACTGCGCGTGAACCAGCGACGCGGTCATTGATATTATTTTCCCACTGCGTGTCCGGTCGATCGAGTGTAGTGTAGAATGGCACGACTAGTGGCCACGTGCAGTACGTGCGCGCGGTAGGCCTACTATTAATTACGCACGGCAGGCGGAAGAATAATCCTCCATCTAAGACTTTTTAGGGTTCTGTCCATTTAGTTTACAGCCTGATCAAACTGATTCAGTGTTTATGCATAACAGGTCTGAGTGGTGTGTATTTATTGTGTAAGATTGTATTATTTATGAAATATGTGTTTTTTTAAAAATTGCCTTGGTGCCCTTTGCAAATTTTTGCAATTGCCTTGATGCCCTTTGAAATTTTTGAAAATTGCCTTGGTGCCCTAAATTTTTACAAAAAGTCAAATTATTAATTAAAGTATGACATGGCAATGATTGAAGTTGACTAATTTTCTGAGTGAACAGTTCTATAAAGATTGGATTATACACGAAACGGCCAATTTACACGATCCGAACTTTCCAGTGATCCACGCACGCAATCCACGCCTGTCATGCATTGCACAACTCGGGACTAAAAACACACGGGTCGTTTTCCAATCCCCAGTACGGGCTCCATCACTATTGGCAAACTACATGAACAAAGCCCCAGTGGAGACGTAGTTGGGGTTTGAAAAACGGCCTCGGGAAATCCCCGCTGGCACGCAATATTTCAAGCGGTAATATTGCTACATGTATGTAGCTCGGGGAACACGACGACAGTTTATGTATGCACTCTAAAAATGAAGATAGGGGAAGCGCACAACTAATTTTAACAGACAATTTTTGTGTGGCACAGCTTCCAGAACAGAAGTTTCCTCCCCAAGTTGCTAAATAAAAGCAAATTAATTCTCCCCGATGTTGATGGTAGGGTGCATGCAGATCGTATGTGTTTTTCGACACTGTAGCAGGCCTCTGCACGATAATCAACGGTTGCTTGATTCTTGCCCCACATTTGCACAATCCGAAAGTATACCCTGTTAGGCCTTATCTAATATATATTCATTGTGAACATCCGTTGTTTATTAATGTTTACAGGAATTTTAGAAATAAATATTGATTTTATAATTGTTATTTTTGGGATGATTAGAAAAACACACATGGCGACAATGCTGTAACATGTAGGAAAGCTATCTCTCAATTATATAATTATGTTACTAGGTCTACTACTTGCACAGCAAACAGCCGTCCACAACTCCAACCGATGCTTTGCGCGGGAAACTTCTTGGTCCATCGCCAAGTAAATGACCGTGGGAATTAAGTGCAAGACAGCAAATTGTCATGGAGACGGAATTGTAGCACCAATGAGATTATCGGCCTGAAGATGCTAATAAAGGCCCAAACATTAGGGCCGCCCAAAACAATGATGGTTGCGTAGCAACATTGTTGTCAAGGAAACCACTGTTAAATTGCTTTTTCTCTTGATAAATTTCTTTTATTCCCTGACGCGACTGAAGGGGGGGGGGGGGGGGGGGGAGTACTTTCGATATATTTATTTCTCGGATGAAGTGCATTTGCAAATAGAAGAAATCCGCTGTGGACGGTGAATGAACTTCAACAATTTCTCCAACCGATTTCAGGGGTAAATAATAATACGATTTATTCTTGGTTTTCTGATATCTAATAAAATCGACATACACCCGAACATTAAATTACGAAGCTAGCAAAATAAATTCCAAGTTTATAAACATTTATTTCTGGTTTCATTGTTTTTAAAAAAGAAGAGAAAAAGAATAAACGGAACCTCAACACCTAATATTTTGAGCTCCTAAACATTTTTCTAACAGTTTTAAGGGGGAAATTTAATACGATTTATTTTCCGTTTTTTTTGTATTTAACCAAACGTACGTGCACAATTTATTTGGTGGTGCATTCATTATGTACACTAAATTCACTGAGAAGTTGTTTTTATTCAACTCGTACGTACGTTGATTGTCTCGGCATTTCTAGTATTATAGACCCAAATGCCGCGAAATACTTGTGGTTTGGCAGGCCGGTATTTCGCGGACTGTCGGCCCCGTGATGAACCATTCATATTTAAATTAGCCTTCTGGGCGCTGAGAGTAGCCCGGCGCCTCCGCAGGAAAACCGGAATATTCATGTTCTTTGATATGTAAATGACCGTTCCAGACGGGGTTATACCGGGTTGTCAAGGGGTCTTTTGTTAACTTTGGTCCTGGGTATCCTCCAGACTTCCCGGGGCGCCGCCCAGTCGGTCTTTAATGAGACCGCGCCTTAATCCAACTTTGCCATTGCTGTCATTTTGTGTTTGCTAACAGTGAGATATCCCCATACAGTGCCATTAGCAGGTGGCAATTCATGCATTTTGTAAAGCAAAGAACAGGTTATTGAAGGTCTTCACATTGTGACAATTTGTTGGTCAATGGGCGACTATGATTTATCAAAGTAATCTACCTCTTGAAGACGTTTGTCTTCCGTCGTCATCTGCTCCAATAATCCACTGCTGATGACCTCCGGCAACTCGCTCCAGAATGACCGTCGCACTGCGCTAGTCACTTTAGTTCGCTCCATCAGACCATAAGGTTTAGGTATCTCCACATCTGAATTGCTGCCCCCAGACCCTTCCCCTGCTGAGCTCCCCAAGCTTCCTGGCTCGTAGATAGTGTTGTTGTGGAGGATGTTGCCAGTGTCATAAAAGAGCTCTCCGGGAGGTTCGTAAATTGGCTCCACTGATTGATAAACAGCTTCTTCCTGTGCCTCCCCCGATCGGGAGATGCGGTTTTCCTCCAATTGTGGTTTGTTTGCGACATCTCCCGATTTGCACTCCTCCCCCGAATGATAGCGGTATATCTCCTCATCGGGGATGAGCACCCGATACTCGGGGAGCTGGGAGGAGATCGCGATGGGCTCACTGTCCCGTTTGTCCTTCTTGAGAGATTGCTGGTTCTCCAGAAACTTGGCCAAGGATTCCAGAGAGGAGATGTTCAGGAGGCGGAGGTAGGACTCTCGCTTGCGGGCATCTTCCTGGTAAATCTGGAACAGAGGTTCTGAGAAAAAACGAACGGGAAACAAACACAATATTTCAGTATTTGACGGGTATTTCCCTGATGACGGCCTGGTCAGTTCCGAGTATTATCCACCTCATCAATGCATGTATTTCAGTTACCTTGCGACACAAAGCGTGAACGTTGTCGTGATATCTTACAGAACTGTTCAGTTATCTCCTCTTGGCTCTGAAAAAATAATTGAGAGGGAAAACGATTTATTAATAAACAACCAAAGTCAGTACTTTTTGGATTGTCTGAATCAAAATTAGTTGCATTTACATACATGGGCAGTTACATGTATTGGTGTATATCCCGAGTCGACGTAGGTGAAGTTGAACCTACCACTTCCTGCTTTTAAGTACAGATGTATTAATGAGGGAGGGATCATTTGCAGTTATCTCGAAATTAACCAATCAAATTACTATTAAAAGGCTCATTTGGATTAAAGATCGTACTTGTACTAAACACTAAATAATTCCGTCTTGCTTGCTGTCATTTAGAAGAAATCATAAAATATAGTGTTTTATTGATCAGTCAATTGAGTGGTTTTTTGTTTTTTTCTTGTACAGAATGCTACTGATGAAATCATGTTTCCTGATTTTTACCATTTTCTCAAAATGCCGAACATCCACTGAACTAAAAATTAAATAGGTTAGGTTTGATTATTCTTCCTCGGATTTATTGGAAATGAACAAATTGCATGAAAAGCAAATTATCGTATACACCTAATAACTACTTGAATTCTGAGTTGTCCGGTTTGCTGCCCATCAAAAGCATAACAAGTTCCAAGTACAAGTTCCATTATTCAAGATAATACATGTATATGTATTAGGCAGCAACTCACCGGTACTGGAAGACTCCTAACCAGACTATTTCTCTTTGTCTTTTGAGGGCTGGGTGCGCTGTAGGGTCGGGGTGTCTTAGGTGGCTTCAAGGCTTGGTAAGCCGGGGGCAGCACAGGCACAGACTTGGCAGCAATGCTGCCTTTACGCGGCAAAGCGTACTTGACAGGCTTCGACTGGGGCAACAATTCACTAGAAAGTTCACACAAAAGGCAAAGTTTTTTTAATGCATGCGACACAAACAAGCTAATTGCCACTCGATGTACTGGGCTACATGAGAAAATAAAAGAGAAGTTACGTGGCAAAACTGTAGGTAGGCATTAACAATCCTCTTGAATTATAGCACCCCCAATCTAACTTGGACCCTTAGCCAATTCTGTTCAAGCTCAGCATTGATTGGCCATCCTTTTAAATTCTTACACTTTGAAATTGTGATATATTACCTTTAATATTTTTTTCACAACATTTGATAGGAAAGGGGTTTTATCAAACAGGTACCGGTACGTAATCGGGAAAAACCAACTGTTTCTTTCCAAATTTATTTGGCACAAGCTGCCCACAAAAGGATTGTTTTTCTGTATTTCCTTTCCTGGTAACAAACAAACTTGAAAAATATCAGGATATTTGGACAAAAAAAAAAATTGGGGGCATATTTTTCCCTTTTCCCAAATTAACAATTATTGTGAAAGACGATCAGAGGTGAATGTAATGTGCGTCATTTTCCTCATTTAAGCGCGTTATAAAGTTGAAGTGTACATGTACGTCAGGTTATGGGAAATACAAAAAGTATAAATTCTGATCACTTTGAGTTTCCATTCAGTAAGTAACAATCTGCTATCCGATTGTGTTCATCAGTGCACGGTATTACTTTGACAAACTGTTCAACTCTGCACACCCATTACTTTTTGTCTCAACGTTGAAGGCGAAGCAGCAAAAGAGTAAAGTTGTTGTTTTAAATTCTGAGAGCCTCTGTACATTGTATGTTTCACTATCTGCAAGTATAAATATTGTCGTTCATCTAGAACAAGGACTGTAGTATTAGTGTTTTGTGGCTTGATGATCACGCTTAGATACAAACTTGACATTTCCAGCAAACCAAGTGAACAATGATGAACGCGACTAATCTGAATGAGTCTGTGAATGCTACCATTCTCCAGCCTGCTGTGCTTACATTCAGCTACAGTGAGAGAGTGGGTGTTAGTGTGGTGTTACTGCTGACATCTATCTTGGCCATCAGTGGCAACATGATGGTCATTGTAGCCGTGATCAGGTTTAAAAACCTCCAGACGACCATCAATGCCTTCTTGGTCTGTCAAAGCACGGCTAACCTTGTTACGGGTCTGATGTTGCCCTGGAGTGTGGTCGGCCTGCTAAGCAGGGAAGGCTGGCCATTAGAGAGCCAGGCTCCATGCTACATGACAGCACTCTTCATCATTACCAGCCTTGGGGCCAGCTTGTACAGCCTTGCTGGTATCGCCTTCAATCGCATGCTATACATCAGAGCAACTCCAAAAGTATACCAACGATGCTTTTCACCAGTCAACGTTGCCATCATGATAACTGTCATCTGGCTTCTGCCATTCTTCACCGTACTGATCCCGCCTTTGTTTGGCGTTGGCCAACTTGGTTATGACGAGAAATATCACCGATGTTCAGAGGTAACCCAACATGCCCAGGTACAACACCAACGTGCTGCACTAGCCGCGATCTTCTACCCAATCCCTATGACCACCCTTATCACGTCCTACGTGATCATCTTTAAAACTATCCGACGTAATTTCAGACACCAGTTCAAAGAGACCACCAAACAGCCCTCGGATTTTGACTGGGGAGCCGGCCACGAGTCCCGCAAGTCACGTCTTAAACATCAGCAGCACAGTATCACCGTCAGTCTCTTCATTAACGTCTGCGCTTTCCTTCTACTCAACTTGCCCCTTTGGTATCGCGTTGGTTTTCCCCGACAACTTACGAGTCAATATCTACACTGGCATGGTCTTCCTGATGCACTCCTTTGTTCATCCCATTCTGTACGGCCTCAAACACCCACAATTCCACCAGGCATTCTGCAAGATGCTGCATCTCAAGAACGACCCACAGTATTCTTCTGGCTCCGCCCACGCCAACCCCCACAACAAATGCCAACAGACCCCCAGTTTGCGCAAAGATGCTGCAGGCATGGATAGCTCACTTGGTATGGAATTGAAATCTCATTTGTAAATTTTATAGAAAATCTGAAATAAACACATGATAATTTCCAAGATTTGTAGTTCGCCACTTAAGGCAAATTTTGGGCCCATTTTCTAAACACTGATACTGAAATTGTTCACACAGGTTCAACAGCAAGTATTATTGAGCTACCAGTCTTTAACTGAAATAATTTGAAGCTTGTTGACAAAAAGGCTTGGCAACATGTTTGTTTTTTTAGCAACAGAAGTAGATGTACAATGCAAAACATACCATGTCCTATATTACTTGTTTCTATCATCAATAACACTGTACAAACCAAGCGTTACCTTTTTCGCCGATAACTGTCATCTTCACCGTGCTCCCCACCCCAGCTGAAGGAGAAACCTGAAAGACACAAGTTTCACAGTAACTCAGATTTTCAATTGTCAGACAGGTTTATGGATGTAAGATACTAATAGAAATCTTGACAATTTCCATGCGTTTGTGACAAGCTGCTTTGAAACCAAAAAGATAGCCTCCTCTACAGATTATGAGATTAGTAAACTTAACATACTTCAAAGAGCACCAAACTCTGCGGCTGGGCTTGTCACCACAACACGCTTAAATATGAACCCATTTCTTCAGTTTTACATGATCAGCTGCATGGCTACCAGTTAAATCCCGGATACATGTAACTTTTAAGTTACTGGTTTTGTACATGTAGCCTCAATCGACAAGAACTCTCCGCTCAAGTTGCAAAGATCTTCTCACTCTCTATCCAGCGATCACCAAATCATACAGTCAACATGTCAATTCACCGCTCCCAAACTATGGAACAATCTTAAAACAAAAATGATAATCTCATCTTGGATCAACTTAAAACTCACCCGTTTCACCTCACTACTGCAAAGAGACTTGTTATTGTAATAGATGCTTTATATATTTCTTTATTATTGGTATGATAATATTTCTAAATATTCAGCTATGTATACTTACCACACGTAAGCCGATATCGACTTTGAAAGCAAGCCATTAACTTTTGCTGCTAAAACCAGACTGACTACAAAACTATTGTGGTTGTAATATTTAGTGAGAATGCTTAACTCTAAATCGCACTGTGTAATGTACCTTTTACAGGTTTCCCATCGTTGATGTCTTTTGCAATGCTAATTTAAAAGAAATTGGTTGAAGTTCTTATGTGCAAATAATGTACAATTCGTATTAAGTCAACTTCATATGTATTGCAATTTGCATTTGTGTAGAAATGAGAATATAAGCCAATGATATTACTGGTACATGTACACGTGTATATAGTGTCTAAATGTATTAATCCAGAAACTGACCAATGGCTGCACCCTTATCCCTGTAACCTGAAATCCCATTGGATATTGCAGGCCAAGCCCATTTATCAGCAGATATAATTGGCTCCAGGGTGTGGGAAATCAGCCCACACATTTGAAGACTGTGTGTACGGTATACACCAGCTAACATGGTAACACAGGGGCCTATGAATCATCATTGGTTTATAGACGTAGTTACATTGTACCTCGTGAATTGATTTTGCCTGAAATAAAACTGAATGTTGCAAATGCATGGCTGACAAACTTCCTTCTCAATGTTTAAGTCTTTTGGTGGCTTATGCTTTGTGAATTGAACCATTCCTTTGGCAATATGCTTACAGTAGTACAATGTTACAGTAGTAAATTGTTTTAAAAGGTAGTATACACCATTGGTAATTGCTTGAATTATCATGAATGGGTAGATTTGGGGGGCTGTATTTATAGTAAATATCGTTTAACTGACCTGTCCGAAGTTTTACAATCATGGATGTTAAGAAAAGCACGAAAAACAGCGTTTGTTTTCAACCGGCGTCAAGCAGTTATTCTTATGTTATCTTTGTTGTTTCGCAATCGCTTTCCGGTGATCGCAATTTTTTTTTTATAAAATTCTATTTTTCGGAATTATTACAGGATATCTACAGTAGCGCAATCATTTTGCTGGATGTCTAAAATCATTATTTACTTTCAAAAGAGTAAGATATTTCTTAATAAATCGGTAGTACTAGTACATGTAAATATTTTGATATGCAAATGGTATATCCTACGTTTAAAAACCTACATTTTGGCAACATTTTGCTGAGCCATTGCAGTTAGCAGGGCCCAGAAAAAAGCCGGAATTTGTAGTGAGTGAAGACGGCATAGCAATAATCTTGAACATGGGATTCAGCAGGGATCAGGCCACCAGGGCACTCAAAGCAACGGTAAGCTACAAATCACTACGCACCTCACACCTTTGAGGAAGGGTTTTCTGTAGCACATCTGATGATTTTGTTTTCATTAGATCCAACAATATTTGTGAAAGCATAATTGCAAGGAATATCACATTTGTGAAATGGGTAGTTGACAAAGTACAAACTATAATTAAACAATTTATGAACCAAAATGAAAACAAAGTAATTCTTTGATGATGCAGGATAACAACATAGAGCGTGCAGCTGATTGGATATTCAGCCACCTGGATGATCCAGTTGCCATGGAAACAGATCAGGCTGAAGCCCCGCCCACTGTCCCAAAATGTCGTGACGGGAGCGGCAGTGAGTATATCATTGAAATTGGTTTGTGTTGAACTTCCTCTTGTAAATAGCACTGTATAGCGAGTGGGACTTGGACCCAATAGGTCAGGGGTTCGATTCACACCCAAGTAATCCTTTTTCCTATTAATGTCTCTCTACAAACACGTTTATAAAATACATCAGTGAAAAGCCATAACAAAATATAATAATCACCCCCGACACAAATCAATAACTTAAACAAATTAAAATAATTGTTACATTACAGAGTATCGATTGATAGCCTTCATCAGTCACATGGGAACCTCCACCTCCTGTGGCCATTATGTCTGTCACATCTTCAAAGATGGCAGGTAAGCAAGACTAGTTCAGGCTCGAATCAACTTAAAATCAAATCTGAAAATGAAACTTGAAATACATGCAAATGCAAACTGTGCATAACAAATACAGGGTAAAATATTTGCAAATTTTGACCAATTTTAATAAAAATTCAAGGTTAACCCCGTACAATTTTTTTTTTTTTAATAACAATGCGAAACTAACCCCTTACATTTTTTGCCAATTTTAATATAAATGCAAGGCTAACCCAGTGTTTAATTTTGACAATTTTGAAGGGTATCTGCGAGTATTTAAAAAGTCTTAAAAGTATTAAAATTAACTTTTCAATTTAAGGCCTTAAAAAGTATTTAAAATATTTGTTATTGAGTTCTCAAAGGTCTTTAAAAATGGACGAAGCAAGTAATGACTTATCAGCTCGTAAATAAAAATACGCATTATTGATGCGCATACACAATTTCTTCTGTAAATCTGATTGACAACCGTCTGGTAGACAACCGCCAATTTATTGACAAAGCGTTACAATCCTAGGATTCCAAATACACCCATACATCTAGCATCACTCTGCTTACCTTTTCGTAAATTTCATTTAGAGTAGCAATAAAAGTGTCTTAACAAGTTCGCGCGAGATTATTTTAACATTACCGAGGCGGGTAGCACACCCACGCATTTGACTCTCTAAAACCTGCAGATAGTACTTGTGTCAATTTCACAAATAAAAACTTAACTTGACCTCTTACAATTTGTATATTGCGCTTAATAGTAAAATGCAAGGATAACCCCTTATAATTTTCCTGACACCAAACATTTTGTTCTTTTTATCTTTTGCAGATGGGTCATCTACAACGATCGTAAAGTTGCAATGTCTGAGCATCCTCCTAAGGACCTTGGCTATTTGTACTTCTATCAACGTCTATAACAACGTCATGCAAATAGCACTGCCTTGACCAACAACTAGTCGGGTCATCTGTAGTCTAGTGTTGTCGCCAAGTACTGAAAACTGGTGCTTGAAAAACTGTGACGGAACCAGGCACAGTCCAAAGTAGAGACAAATTTAAATACTTTCTTTTTTGAAAATTTCAGATCTTTGATATGCGTACTACACGTGTTTTGAAATTATATTCATAATACCCAAGACAGTTTACCCATTGGTTGAGAGCCCGTCACATGGCCGGTTTAAAGGGATGATAAAGACATGGCTGTCTGGTTTTAAACACTTTTCCAGTGTCACATGAATTGTACTGCTTTTTACATTGGTTGAACGTTCACAATGCATGCGCAATACTTTCCAATCAGCAAGTATTTATGGTCAAAATTCACAACACATTCGCCACAGCTGCATTTGCGCACTAATGCCCATAAAAGGAGTTCTTTATGTCTTACTCGCGAGCTGCATGCTTCAATATGTAGCTGGAAGGGTGTTTTGAACAAAATCGTTGGAAAGATTTCATCTTTGTTTAGATATTTGGACCAAAAAGGTATTTATGAATGAGAATATAAATGTTGTTGGCCGGTATTAAACAAGTGTGTTTAAAACTAGTTCATGGGCGTTGATGCCCGAGCCAAAGGCATTCACAATGTTCAGGCCCATAAAATATGTGGAATAAATGTTGGTGATCCCTGGAAATGTCTATTTGCATATGATGAATATCTATGGTAATTTATTATGGCATTTCACTAAACTCTTCGTAACTTACGATGCATCGCAGCGACACATTGCAGAATCCATTTCACTAAACACATCAAACACACATGTACGTTCGACGCGTCGTAGGTGCATTTATAGCACAAAACAGTGACTGTTATATGTACTTATTCAACGCACAGTAAATAGCCGTCGAATCTCTTATCGGAAAGCTTTAAAATTGTAAATCGAAATGGCTGAAGTATGATGCAGTTTTTAAGAAAAACAAGCTTGCTGTGGACCTCTAGCTAATTTGAAATTTCAAGTGCACTATTCATATGACGAATGTTTCACTTACAACTTCCCACACATTGCCCGAGTATTCTGGTCTCGTTTATTTCATTTGTATGGCGTAAAACAAGACGCATCTTATTTTACGATGACCCAAAGACGCGTCGTAACTTAAGACGTGTTTCAAACCATTGTCCGGTAGTTCCGATGTGTTCAACCAATCGCAAGTTTTGTGAAATGGATCGTAAAACACTTCGCGATCTGGTACAGGTCCTGGGTGGGTTTTATACTATTGTTGAAATATAGACTACCAATTTTGTTTTTTATTTATGAGTAGGTTTTGCTCCTGTGAGTGGGGGGTTGAACCAGTTTGAAAAAGTTTGATGATGGAGAGAGGTCTGGGCTGATCAACTCGCTTGGGAACTTGTTAACTGGAATATTTTCTCACATTTTGAAATTTGTGTTTTTCCTGTTAGCACTCATTAAAGAATTTACAATAATATAATTAAACTGACTATGATATCGTTATTTAGGAGCTGATAAAAAATGTCATTATTCGCTTGATCCATTTTACTAAAAACTTCAAGAACTCAATTTAATAAACTATCACTGAAAATGTATGACTCAAAAGCATTAATTTATGAGATAAATACCGCACCAAATAACACTTTGTTTAAAATTAACATAACATTTTCAGAATATTATAATGAATCAGGCAAGTTTTGCTTGTAAATGAGATATAAAATCATACAATTTTTTACACATAATACATTTTAGAAAGCCAAATAAAGTGACAGTGTAGTTATTATATTTTTAAAAATATTTTCTTCTTCGCAAGTAAAGATCTAGTTTATGTGATTTCTTGATCGAATTTGGATCAATTTCTAAACGCAAAGGCTTTCATCCAATATCCAATTCACTTTTCTCAAATAAATCATTTCAAGTTGCGGTCCCCTGCTCTTTTATAATTTCACATTTTCAACCAAAACAGGGTGGCCCACAAAAAATAGCTTTAGGCCAAAACTAGCTATACCAATGATAGAGAATATTTCTGGAAGAAAAAAATGATGCCAAGATATTGTGATTCTTTGGCATCATTTTTCTTCCAGAAAGTAGTGTACCTGTGTTTTGCTGATCTGAGTTCTTGGTCAGTACTGCTCCTCTTGGCTTCATCTACAATCTGGAGGCCGGGCTTTGCATCCCACAGTGACTTAGCGCCTCCTTCAGAGCCATTAGCAGTTTATCCACGTTGTAAGGTCGGCAGTTGTGGCCCATCAAGCCAATCCGCCAAATCTGACAAGTAATATGACAAGGATCAGTTTACTATATGCACCATTAAAGAAGTGGTAAGGAGAGCCCCTGGATATGTGAACATCCATATTGAAATTGATGGATTCAGCACTGTTGGGGTCAAGTCAAACCTGTACGCATTATGGCATGCAGTTCACGAAATGTCACTGTTCGTTATGAGAACACGGCTATAGTCCAATTGTAAGATCATTAAATGTTTATGGTAGCAGGTCACCACATAATAGTTACATACCTTTCCTGCCAGTCCCCCAAGGCCACCAGAAATCTCAATCTTGTATCTGCAAAGTTTACAACAAAAAAGGATGTTTTACTATCCACCACACACAGATGCATTTTTTTGTATCAAATCAGGTACAACACTTATGGAAAATGAACCAAGAACAAAATAGTTTTTCCGATACAGTCAGTGCGACAGTTCCGGATCACTTTTGATACAAACCGCCGTACACCTGCCCATGTACAGAGTTTCTATTTCCGAATGACATCATTTCATTTCCTCATCTTCAAGATAAAACCAAAAATGTTCACACAGACTGAACTTTAGGGGAAATAAATCATGGCTTTTGGTAAAAGACTGAACCCGGCAGTGATGGATCACTTTGAACAGTTCCAGATGGCGCATGCTGCACTACCTTGTACATGTACAAATTCATAATTAACAGCGTGCACGTGTGTCACGCCTTCAGTGTCACTGTCATCAGTGATTTGCAGCTGTAGCACGGGGGAATAACAAATTTCCATTAATAAATTTATTACATTTTAACACCAAAGTCATTAATTCTCGGTGAATCTTGAGTTTATTTTGTTACAAAAAATGTTGACTAAGTTCCACAGGAATCCAGAATTTTGCCTTTGCATACTTCCTTTCACTGCCCAGTTACAAAACAAGTGGATATTTTGTCAAACTGTATCAGGGGTAATGTTTAGGGGATTTTAATTTTGTTCTCCCCCTGACAATTGCAAAATGATAACCCTACAATTTGTTGAAAACATATTATTGGGAACAAGTTTGGTTACAGTTGAAATAATTTATATTTAATCAAGTGATCCGGAACTGCCGACTGTATATTGAAAGGAATCTCAGTAATTAAAACTTACTTGTCCATCATGTACTGGGTAACCTCCTTCCAAGCCACGCCTTTAGGCACCATTACACCTGTCACAGTAGGTAGGCGGGATGACCTGTCTGTCACCAATAACCTCAGGCCTAGCTTCTCAAGCCCCACCCACAGCATCTCAGCGCATTGCTTGTGTCTTGCCCAGGATTTCTCTAAGCCTTCCTCAGCTAACATGGCTAAGCCTTCACGCAGAGCATAGACAGAGTTTGTCATTCCAGTATGATGATACCTGCGATAACACCCAAAAGATACAAAGAAATTACTGCAAACCAACCTTTGAACCAGGAGTTTTCTTTAATTGAGAAGACTCTAAAGATAAGACATTTGCAAAAAATACAAATGTTCTTATTTCAACTTGCAACCCACCAGCTCATAAAGATGTCTCTAGGATTTTATTTTAAATAGTCACATTAACAGACAAGGTTTGGAATGTATGAACTACAATGGCATCAATTATGACTACCATAATATTTACCTTCTTGGATTCTCGTCACATCCCCAATAATTCCCAAGCTCCACCATGTCCAGGTAGAAGGAAGGCACTCTAATTTTCCTGCTTGTCATCTTCTCTCTGAATGATAAATAAAACTACAATAAGTGGTTATCAACCACAATGATGTTTTTAGTGAGTTTATGGTGTCTGGTATTCTGCCAATTTCAAAGCATCGGATTTGACACAAAGATCATTTTCTATGTAACTGACTCATAGCAGACAAGTTGTTTATTTATTTATATTTTTAAGTATTGCATAAAATAACAACTTGGCAAATAGGTGCAAGCACAAAGTTCACTTTCCTGCAACACCTGAATTCCAATGACTGCTGTACATAATCTCCACTTTATATTAATACAACTGTCCAATTTTTGTGGGCAGAAGAATCCACAAAAATTGGAAAAGTCTAAGTTATGATTCCAAGCAAAACTTGACGGCAATGTTGGTTCTCACCTTGCTTTCATACTGAAGGAGATGGGTGATGTGCCGGGTGGGGCACTAAGAACCTTCTGGGAACCACTGTAAATCACATCAATACCTGAAACAACCCAAAACTCTGTACATAGATACTACATATCACAATCACATATAACAGTTTGAGATCAGTCACTCACTGATTGTCCTTTTGACTTGTGATGCATACCTGGACCATAGAGTTAGCTAATGGAATGTGCATTATATTGTTGACACGTCTGGTTTATATGCACTGCACACATTGTGCAAAATGTGCAATGTGCAAAATCTTGCAACCTCTTTACATGTTTGTTAAACTACAATTTGATGTTGAGAAACTAATGCACTGTACTCTTTTACTGTCACCATTGGACAGTTCGCCCCAGGATTATTGTAACATTTACCGAGCCGAGGCGCGTCATTATTTTTAACAAAACTCGTTTCGAGGCGGCCGTTCAGGCAGATTGCACCGGGAAGCACCTCGCGCTTTCCGGCCTTGCTCCTTGCTGACAGACATTTTCGGCCTTGCTTGTGACGTGTTTATGGGTCATTCATTTTGAATCTCAGAAAAACACACTTCTATATTGTGGTGGTAAAATTACTATCAATTTTGTATTCAACAACCAAACGAAGCCTACAATCTTACCCCATGCATCCACAAGGAGTGGTGCTCCACCTAATGATGCAACTGTGTCAACAAACAACAGGCAGTTGTACCTAATAGCATGTAAACAATTGTAAACAAAGTGGTACACAGTGATTCCAATGCCTCATATGCATCTAAGAAATTGACGCTAAAAATTTGTATGAACCCGAGTTGTAATAAGTCACTAAATTTTGTGACTCGAGTTGAGTTAAATCATTTTAAATTATGGAGTTTATTATGAAGTTGCAAAATGCGCTACTGTTGTACCCAACAGACAATGGGCAGTGCATACTCTCAGAAACGTCGAGTTTTGCAGGTTCTTTTCAGAAGGAGATTTGTCACATGGTGCTACCGTAAAATTCCTGGACGTTTCCCTAATAGGAACTTGCTTAATTCCTTTAAAATTCTCTTCTCCAATGGTGTAACTCTTCACATTTATAAAAAACATCAAAGCCAGTTTAAAGTTATTGGATACACTACAATAATGTACCTAGATTTGGAAAGGGCAACAGTCTAACCCCAAGGATTAATTCTGTGTGGAAACAAAAATGAGTCAGTTGATCTTGGTGGATGCGTACTAAAGCTTAATGCATACTGCATTAAGGTCTAGGCTACGACTTGTTTTATCATTAATAATGGATACAATTAAGCCTAGGTTTGCTTGGTGGTGGATTTTGCAGGTTTTGGGCAGTGCATATGGTCCCCTCCACTGAACAAATTCAAGAAATGCCTTGACTTTAGAAGACTTTAGAACTTTTTCATGTAGGTAATGGATGCGTTTAAAGGAGTAAGTATGCGTCCTAGAAAAAAGACCTTGGGATAAGGGTTCATTTACCTGTGGCATAATTCCCCAACACCTTCAAGAGGCTGGAGTGTAGTGCCTGAAGATTCCCCTTGTGTGATGAAGAATACTGATGGCCTGTGCATTCTAAGTCCCTTTCAATGTGTTAGAAACAAAACAAAAAGCTTATTTGCTTCTCAAATAAAGCTACTGTACATATAGGCCACTTTGGTATCCTAAATGCACAAATTTGATGTATTCACCTCGGGATAAATCTAGTAGTTCGTTGCACTGGGGGACCTTTGTACCTGAATTAACATTTAAGCAGTAACCCTAACCGAACTCATGAACACCTTCAATTCCTTTCTTCCTTCTTTCCTTAGCCTCATATGTATTATAATAAAAGCACTGTGTGTTGCACATGGATCTGAATAGCACGAAGGGCAGTCAAGTGCAAAGTTATAGTTTGTACAGATGTGCAAGTAAAAAGCTGGCTGTGATAACTGATACCTCCGTCAGTGGATGATCCTAAACTGCAAACTTGATAAGGCGTCCAGGGACTTTTACTCTGCATGCTTTGTTGGAATCTGTTAGGATGGGTACTGAACCCCTAAAAATGATTGTCCTTTACAATGGTTTGGCATACCATCAGAGTTCAACAGTTGGAGTGCAGAGTTTACAATTATTTTTTTGGAATTTGCAAGGATGGGCAGGCTACGGTTTTTAGTAATTCACACCAGGGGGTCAGGGTTAAAGGTCAGATGATTTGTTAAGGTAATACATTTTCTTAAAACAGATGTTTAAAAACTTACATTTTCTATGTCAAGAAGTGAGAACACTTGGCCCATTGGCTTTTCGATGATTTTAACATTTGCTCCTAAAAAATAAAAATGTTTGAATATTTATGACTTTGCGTTTTATTTAAGAAACTCCAATTTCTCTGAAAAAGAAGTACAAAGCCCTGTGTGCCTTTATATTATTGGAGAGTTACTTCGGGTTAGGTCAACGCAAACGAAAGGTACACGGCTTTAAAGGAGTTGTACCTTCTATCGGTTATGTATTTTTAGAAAACTTCCAAGTTATAATTGTTATAAATTGTTATAATTGTTTTTCATTGTTATGCGCCATGAGCGTCATTAATGACGGATATCGGCGCACTATAAATATTTGATATTATTATAAGAAGCAAGAAGAGTGTGTGCAACAATTTACCATTTCTGTTGGCCAAGTCTGCGAGTCGTTCACCCCACAGTCCTTTCTCAGCAACAAGAATGGTGTCTCCTGGCTCAAGAATGTTCATCATCGCTGCTTCCATGCCAGCATGGCCGGTGCCACTCACAGCTAAAGTCAGCTCGTTTCTAGTCTGGAAGGCATATTGGATACCGGCCTTCACATCGTCCATAACCTGTGCCACAAGGTATTTATTCAGATTTGTTCAAACTAATAAACTCTTGAATCAAAAATGTGCAGTGCATCCAGGGCCAGTTTCGTCTCATTTTGGCAAAACACTATACAATTATGGTGTAAACACTTTCATGAGCACTTGAATAAATGAACTGGGGAGTGTGACTAGCACATCTTATAAACCACAGGTACGGGTATTTTCTTCTAAAGTACTTATCACGCGTGTAAATTTAATAAAATTTAATTTTTATTAAAAAAAATTACAATCAATTATTCACTTTCAAATAAGTAAGATATTTTCAAATAATTTGGTAGTACAATTGTTTGATATCAAATGGTGTATCCTACACTTAAACTTAAAGGTAGGATATGACCATTTGCAGATACCGGTATCAAAAGTATTTACTACCGAATTATTAAGAAATATTTTACTCATTTGAAAGTAAATAATATGATTCTAGGCATCACAAAAAAACAAAGATAACATAACAATAACTGCTCGACGCCAGTTAAAAACAAACGCTGTTTTTCGTGGTTTTCTCCTCATCCATGATTGTCAAGTTCAGACTAGTCAGTTCAATAAACGTTATTTACTATAAAATACAACCCCCCAAATCTACCCATTCGTGTTAATTTAAGCAATTACCAATAGTGTACCCTACCTTTAAGTTTAACCATCTAAAGCCTTTAAGACACTCCAGGTTTTAAAATTTTGATCAGTACTAATTTGAAGAAATATACAACTTTAATTATTTCCAATAAAATATGCCACTGCTTGAGGCTGCAAATTTGGATTGGTTGGTTAGTTAGTTGCAAAAATCTTCTTTTTGTACAGAACTTGTTGTACAAAAACAAGTGAGTCCAAATATGTGGAGGTATTAAACTACTTCGAAAAGTTTGAAAATTTCAGCTTCAAAGCTCAGCTTATGCATAAACTCATTGAATTTAGTAAGTTTCAAAGTTCAATCAACCATGACCAGATGACTGGGTGACCATCATCACCATGTGATGTCAATTTCTACCTTCAAGAATTCAGGGTGTAAATGACCCAACACGGGCAGTGCCCCTGCAGCAAGGATTCTTGGTGGGATGTTGGAAGGTCCAGGCCCCATCAACAACTTCTGAGGGACATTTATGGGCATCAAAAGCTCCTTCGAAGGGGAGATTTGAAGCTTTCGTGACCCGTGCATTGCCATCGTACGTACATGCGTGATCGGACAACTCGCGCGGCCGGCCATATGCACGGTGGCCGTGGTGCAGGTGGGACAACTCCCCCCGCCGCGGTGTACGGTGCTGGTGGTGGGACAACTCGACCGCCGAGCGAGACAACTCGACCGCCGAGCGAGACAACTCGACCGCCGAGCGAGACAACTCGACCGCCGAGCGAGACAACTCGGTCGAGTTGTCTCACCGGTCGAGCCGTAGTCTTCGGGCAAGACGTTGCTCAATCCGCAGCCACGAGAGGGCACTATCGCGATAAACCATCATCATTCACCAACCAGGAGCAAAGTTCGGGCGAAAACTACAGTTAACCAAAGTCAACTAACATCACTCGAACGCAGAATTGTTGGACTATCTAGTCGACTATTTGGAGCCAGACCCTGGGGCACTGTTGCCGCTGGTTGACAATAGCCTCTTTCCATAAGAAAACATGGAGAGAACCAGTGACGTGGAAAATATGATGTTAGTTGTCGGACGGAGGGAAAGCAGTAACGATCAGTTTGATTTTTAGCCCCTTCTCTTAATTCTCCCTTTATTCATCTTTGTAAACAAGTGCTCTGCATCAACAATCCAGCTCTGTTTGGATGTCTCGATCTGCCCCGAAAAGCTTTAATTCAGGCAAACCGACAAAACAATCATACTCCAAATTAGTCTGTGTAGTGCTTTTTTTGTAAAACACAATTACATCAAGACCAATATATTCCCTTTGTACTGTTATATATATAAACCGCCCGAAATTTAAATGTGTCCGGCGGTATGCGCACGCACCTATTTTGCATACATTTGGTTAAAAAGGCTAACATCAAAATATCTGCGGCATCACCAAAGTTTGTGCAAAAAGCACTGCGTGCACACACTACGGGGCACGTACAATTATTATGTAAACGCGTGACGTCAGAGGAGATTCTAAAATGTTATGTTTTTTTAAAACTATCGGTCACGTGCATTTTTGTTTTGAAAAGATTCAAAACTGGAAAATACATAAAAGCTAAATTTAGAATTTTCGGAATTGCTGGATACCCTGGAATTCCCGCGATGGCGCAACGCGGCAGGGGGTTTCCCGTTAAGTCCCTCGAACCTCACGCCGAGTGACGGCATCATCACACAAAATTCTGAAAATGATCAGGGCTGAAGACCATTAACAAAAAATACTTTGAACGAGAAACATATTTTAACCACAGGACCTGAATTAGGGTAGTTTGTTGACGCAGAGAGAATTAGTTAAAGTATCAAACCGCCATGTTTGTAGGGATGCGAGTTGTACGAGGTCCGGACTGGAAATGGAACGACCAAGATGGGGGAAGGGGCTGTGTAGGCACCGTGGTCCCTGCACAGACCAATGACAGTAAGTATTTCAAATAAGTCACACAAGCCCTGTTTTCCCCTAATAATTTAAATTTTCAATAAAGATTATGCGACTTTTGATGCATGGGTGATGAAACATCATCTATAGTAATATTCAATCCGGCTGCTGTGTTGTTTTTTCACGGAAAACGCTTTTGAGCGGGTTGTCCCCAATTCGTCACCGTTTTCACGAAGGGCGAATTTTAAGAAAAATCATGATTTTTATGAAAACGAGTATTGCAATATCTACAACCTTTTGGTGAAGTTATACATCCAAAAAATCATTAAAATCCCAATTAACCTAATTAACGAATGGGCGAATTGATCCTCAGGTGCCGTTTTGCGTTTTCACGAATAAAGAGGCGAATTTAAAATAGCGTTGACTTCAACGTGTTTATGAAAGGGCGCTTTGGTGCGCGTATTGACTTTAGCGTTTTCACGAAGAGGCGAATTTGGGGCGCAATGGGAAAATGTATACATTCTGACTCTCACAGCCACGGGCGAATTTGCTAATTTATAGTTTTTTCGTTTTCACGAAGAGGCAATTCTATTAAATTGATTAATTCTGCAAAACTAATCACCTATTTTTCTTAACGTTTGCTATATTTAGGAAGATATTGTGTGGAAAATAAATAATAGGCCCTACAATCGAATATAGTAATCGTCGGACTTCCTAGCTTGCCATTCTCCTAAAGGCCTAAGTTGCGTTTCGTGTATGAACAAATTGTTTTTTTCTGATAATTACCCCAGAATTCAAAGCCGAATGTTTAAAATCCGAAGTTTCAGCTCGGTAGATTTAGGACTTCATTTTCCGAGAAAACAGTGACAAACCATGCACAACCTCTTGATCACGAAATGCAATTTTGAATCTTTGTTTCCAAAAATCAGTGGGTTGGCTGATAAAAATAAACTACAATTTTCTGTTCAAAATGACAGCAATCCAGATGGAATAATTGCATAGGGCGTTTAGTACCAGTGGGCCCTACGGTGCATGCTGAGTAAGATTGTGCCTGTAATAATTCACATGGACCTTTGAGGAATAATTAACTGCTTTTTCTAATAATTCGCTGGGTTAAATGCAAGGGATCCTTTCGTTTTTAATAAGCATCACACTTTAGATACAACTTGTGTGTCTTGTTTTTAGGCAAGGGTGTGTGGGTGCGCTGGGACTCGGGCCAATCCGCCAACTACCGCGCCGGTGAAGCAAGCGGCAAATACGATCTGCGGATTTACGATAACGCCCAACTCGGTAAGCCAAAGAATCTGTTAAAAATACCCCTCGCAATAACTTTTCATTTAATGGAATTTACCCCCCCCCCCCCCCCCCCCCCTCTTTTTACTTTTAGTTAAATGCATCTTGAGATTATTGAACTGAAGTTTGTTGGTTTTTATACTTGTTAATGTTATGCTATATACATCGTTTTATTTATTTCTTATTTATTCAGTGATGACATTATACACCTCTCTAAAAAAACACTTCGACCTAATATTAGGTAAAAAACAAAGATCCACCGCTGACGTAACGAATTGCATAAAATACACAATTTTGTAAATGTTCTAAGAAAATTGAAGGGTTTTGAATGAAATTAAATAAAAATGAATGAATTTTGAAAGTACCCCAACTGCGGTAAGTTATCAGGGACGCTAACAAGTCAAATGGGAACAGCCTCGCCTACGTAGAAGTACCGCGACCGCGCGTAAACTGACTGTGCATAATTAGAGAGCCCAAAATGCGACACATTCTGCCAGTCTTGCACGGAGAACGATACTTAACGTCGCGATAAAAATAATTGTTACCGCGAGGGCCGCGGAATAAAAAGTCCCAAAGCTTAAAGACCCCACACAGTGATCCCCGGGGATTTGTAATCGCGTGATAATGTTATTATTATCTGTTTATAATGGAACAATGCGCCGAATTGTGTAAATATCAATGTTGAGGCTGAATCTGGAAAACCCCAAATGCGCACCTATTTTGCAGGGTGTCATATGAAATTTGAACCCTTACGAAAGACGGCAACTAATGCTCCGATTTTCCTTTACAAGTTTCAGCATGCATGCGCAATACAACCAATGAGTCCATATTTTATAGAGTCCATATTTTATAGGGTCCAAATTTCACTCAACAAATTCTTGTTGTGGGTCAATAAAATACGCAATTTTAATGATGCATGGATATTAATGAGAAAAGTTGCCTATAAAATTTCAATGGCAGCGTGTGTTTGAGTGGGGTTCTGATGGTTTTTTGTTGTTGTTGTTGTTGGGGGGGGGGGGGGGGTTGTTTTTAAAAAAGGGGACAAATTTTCGGATAATTTTGCTCAATTACATGTGCCGTATTTGGTGACACGAGAGACATTAATAAATTGTACGAGTTATGTCCTAATACTAGGGGTCGAAGAGGCATGTCTGTATTAAATGACGTTTGTGACAAAAATCTTATTTTAACTCAACTAAATGGTAATATTATTCTATATTAAAACGACATTTGCGACGTAAATCATCTTCATTGTATTAGAAGAAAGTTAATCATGACCTTAGATTACAATGGCTGTATTTTGGAATAGGAGTGAAGCATCCGACTGTTGTCTGTGACTGTTGTCAAGAGCACGGTATCTTAGGATTACGCTGGAAATGTCTTGAGTGTCACGACTTTGACCTGTGTCACAGCTGCTATAACGAGGGCAAGCTATGAGGCGCCGTTCATGTCATTGTAGCGCCCTCCTAATTCGTCAAGAAGAGTGGTTGCGCGCAACTCAATAACCAATCATAATTCAAGGAAAGGAAGTTGCGCGTAACTGAACAGTTGCATTATGGGGTCTATGGTGCATGATTAATTGTGACCAAAGATCGTAGAGCGCCGTAGGTACCAGACCAAAGACCGTATAGGCGCGCTATATGGTCGATTATGGAAAGGATGTTCCAACGATTGTACCAAAAAGCCTATAAATCCATCTTTCCTTCGATGATTTCACTGTTTGAGATTATTCAATGTTTAAGGTAATTAACTTAAGTAGTCAAAATGTCGTCTATGGTAATCGGCCATGGGCGGCTTGGTCGCTACACACTACATTGATGTACTTGTTTATTTTTGTTCTAGAAAGCTGGGGTTGCCCTATAACATGTATAAATGCGCGATGTCCTGTTAATGTTATAAAATATTTGGCTGCTTTACAGCTTAATGGTAAACCCAAAGTGAAGGGTTTTTGCAGGATTTAGGCCATGATCACTAGTAGTACTAGTACGTAAAGGACTAAAAAGTAGTAGTAGTAGTTTTTGTAGTATTTTTTAGTAATAGTACATGTAGTAAATACAGGTCAACTCGTAGTACGCGACCAACTCGTACGCCGGCCAACTCGTACGCGGACCAACTCGTACGCGGACCAACTCGTACGCGGACCAACTCGTACGCGGACCAACTCGTACGCGGACCAACTCGTACGCGGACCAACTCGTACGCGGACCAACTCGTACGCGGACCAACTCGTACGCGGACCAACTCGTACGCGGGCCAACTCGTACGCGGGCCAACTCGTACGCGGGCCAACTCGTACGCGGGCCAACTCGTACGCGTGAGAATAGTTAGTGGATAATGTGTGGCCCTGAAAAGGACTGATCGTGTTTTGTTATTAATTAAGTTAAACCAATCAAAGTAACTAATAGTAATACCTGTATTTCTTAGGAAAATTTCGTGTTATCATAGCGTCATCTCATCAGTATCCAGTTTGACAATGCAAATCCTAAATTGGCAGAGCTAGCTGAATATGGATGCCGACTTCAAACCAGCCCCGGTGAATGAGGTTCATTGTTAAAAGAATAAGTGAAATGCAAACTGCAAAATTGCCCCTCAAAAACACAAGTAGGGACGCAATAACAAGATGTAAAACCAGTATCTGCGCTCACAACAATTCAACACTACTGTACTACATCATACATGTAGTTTTTAACTTTTAATTTGTTTTTTAATTATAGTTCATGAAACACCCCTAGCTATACACGTTTACGGTATATGGTACTCGAATATCGAATAGCCTCGTTAAACTTGAACAACTGCGTTCTCGTTCAATTTCAGCCCCAGATTTCTGCTGGGGTACGAGTTGGTCGGCGTATTGGGCGGCGTACGAGTTGGCCCGCGTACGAGTTGGCCCGCGTACGAGTTGGCCCGCGTACGAGTTGGCCCGCGTACGAGTTGGCCCGCGTACGAGTTGGCCCGCGTACGAGTTGGCCCGCGTACGAGTTGACCCGCGTACGAGTTGACCCGCGTACGAGTTGACCAATCTGCGTACGAGTTGTCCCGCGTACGAGTTGGTTTGCGTACGAGTTGGTTTGCGTACGAGTTGACCTGTTTCCTAATAAATATTGGAGGATTTTGCAGGATTTAGGTTATCGTCAGATCCTCTAAATCCACGCGGTCCTATTTCTACGCATTCTTATTTAATTGTTTTAATGTAGGATGAATTACCGAAACGAGTAAAGGGTACGCAAAGCGTGCACAACGTTAAGGTGCGGGACAACACTGGCACAATAAGGTGTTTCACGGTAATATGCGCCATCTTGTTCACGGGTCAAATTTACACGCGTTGCTGTGTACGCATCTTCGATCAAAAACTTGTGCGCTTCCAAGTCATCATGCGTTCATTCTAAAATGTGCGCGTGTTTAGCAACACGTGTTAATTTTGCCCCGTGAACAAGATGGCGCATATTACCGTGAAACACCTTATTCAGGTTTCCCTTTAGAACGAGAAGGCAGCTAGCCCTGTCAAAACCGGTGACAAAGTGAAGATTAGTAACCTGAATACAAAAGTCAGCGAGTACTTGAAGGAAATGTGTGCCTCGTCTACTTCTTTGGAATTGCAGAATTTTACAGCCTATACAGATTATGTGCAAGAAAAATGGGGTATATAGTTAGGTTGTTGGCACAATATTTCAGTGTAGCTGTCCAATTGTATCACAGGCATAGGCACATGTATTACTTTCGTTGCCACAGCCATTGATGCATCATTTTTTTATTTTTTTTGGAAATCATCATCATCATCATCTTTTTCGGTTACTTTATTTTATACTGGACTAGAGGGTTAATCCACATCAGTAGATGTGGCTCTTTACAGTATTGGCAGTTCTCACACTTATTCTCCAAATGTCACGATCCAAGGGGTCTATATGGCGGAAAGGTTCCACCGTTCCCTATCTTTTTTCACAACCTCCTTCCACGACATCTTCAGCCTACCAAGTCTTCTCACACCAACAACTTGAACTTCGTCCACAGTCTTGATGGCACCGGTGGAACGCTGAACATGGCCATACCAGCGGAGTCTTCTCTTGCGGAGCACGCCCTCAAGATCCCGGATACCTAGTCTTCCCAGCAGCACATTTGATGGGGTCATATATTCTTGAGTGTAACATTGTATCCATCTGATCATAGCCGGTCATTGCGCCTAAGGCGGTGCAAGTTAACAGCTTTTATTGCCCATGTCTTACTCCCATACAGCATGATGCTGTGGACACAGGTGTCATACACATGACTCTTGTCTTGAGAGAAAGATGGCAAGACTTCAGGATAAAAAGCAGATTCTGGATCTTTCCCCAAGCGGTCTTGGCTCTAACAATAGTGGCTAACTCACAGCCTCCACCTGCAGAGATGCATGTAGTATCACCAAGGTAGGAGAAGGGGGGTACCATGTCCAGTTTATCCGGCCCAATTTGAATTTGAAAGTTTAATTTGGGCATTTTGGGGTAGTTTTTTTTTGTGTCATTATTTTTTGTTCTTGACTAAATCAAACAAAAGGCCAAAGCAACCAGAAGTCAGCATTAACCGGGGATTTACTAGACTAAAAACACTATCAGACTCCTACAAATACAGCTTCTTTCCTCGCACCATAAAAGACAGGGATGAGCTTCCTCAAGACATTGGGCTGCCCACTTTGGAGCAGTTTAAGGCAGTAATCAGCTGCGAGTAATCATCCAGCATCATGTTTTTACTTGCACATATTTCTATTCTTATTTCTATTTCTATTATATGTTTTGGCGCCCAGGTACACAAGCTGTCCATCGTCGGCAGCCGCAGCTTGTCTATATGCTTAACAGGCTCGGACAAGTAGTAGAATAGATGTAGGGGGGTGGGGTTGGGGGTGGGGGGTGGGCATGCTTTACGGGTTTGATGCCCCGGACCCCCCTAGTAAGGCGTGCCTTCGGCCTGCTGGGGTGTGTAGGCCAATCACCTTAGGTAAATCCCCCCCCCCCCCCCCCCCTAGTTAAAACCTAGACCCGGCCCTGCTAAGCAACACTTTATGATAAATATTGTCTTTGTTGCCAGAATAAAACTCTGCATCTGAATGTAGAAAACGAAGTAACAAAACTTGAAACTTGAATTTGTAATTGAATTTTTGACATTTAGGGGTAGCCGTAGTTTTATTTTGTCAAAATGTTGCAGCATGAAATGAAATAATAAACACATTTAGTCGATCATAACAAGATGGCCGCCATGGAGTGCTCATAACAAATGTAAACATTAATTTTCAGGTTCAGTAGGACCTACAGTTTTCAAAAATGTATAGTTTTGCAAATCTCCAAAAAAACTGAACGAAATTACACAAGAAACTGGACTATGATTTGCTGTGCTGTTTATTGGCATAAAATGACAATGTGGCTTTCCACATTTTGTACAAAAACAATTAAATAACGATGTAATAAGAAGCCAGTGACACCATAAGTTTAAATTTTTAATTTTATTGCAGTTATAGGACCGTTTCACCAGTTCTTTTGTTTTGCGTCAATACTCCCTCTGTGACGTGTACATGTATACAGGAAAATTAACAAAGATAAGGCTCGATGGGCAGTTTCATTGACCAGAATTTGAGTAATACACTTAATATTTTTATATTCATTTTTCCAAAAGTGCGAGTTTTTTTCCTGTATTGTTTTCAAACCAATCCTACATTTCACTGCAGAATATTTTATTTTTTATTTTTTTATTTCAAACGATTCTACAATTTTTTAACATTACAGCAAGCAAGATGAGGGTAGAGAAGAGATCAACTCATGACGAAGGTGCTAATGCGGGAGAAGCGGTAATCCCCCGGAAGAGAAGACGCACAGGACAAGGCATGTACTTATAGTAGAGTGATATCTTATGCAAGAAGGAAATTCATCCGGCAGCCACATGGACCTCGGGGGAAAAAGATCTACTTACAACCTGAATTTGATTTTCAAAGCTGCAATGAGTCAGTCGTAGGCCTTACCCAGCATTCTTTATGTTCAGAAATGCATAATATACGGTTCGTGTAACCAACCCTGCGTTATGCTCGATATTATTTGCACTGATTCAGAATGTCATTGGTACTGACTCGACCCATAGTAGTGATTTGCAGAAGATTTTGGAAGATTGAGGCAGTGTTCATCCCTGCACTGAACAAATTCAAAATAATTATGGATGATTTTGGAGGATTTAGGATGAATCCAATCTTTACATGGTGGCAATTGAGGGATTTTTCAGGATTGAGGATGGTTCCTAGCCAAAGGGCCAAGGGTCATTTCTTGAAACTCAAACAAAACCCCAGACATCAAACACTAGTCCACCAATAATGATGATGAAAGTGGCATTGGTGATGCATAGACACAGTGATTTTTGGAACTCCTGGGTTTGCTTGTGCACTGTCGCTGTTTATCTTGTCCGTTTTATTTTCTTTAGTTGTTTTTCACTGATATTCCCCCGAGGCGGAAGGCGCTGATCAAGTTGACCTCAGTGTATTTTTATTGTCTAAATAAACTGGGCTAATAATGTTTAGCGATTGTTTAGCTGACCATGTTCTTCATAAAAATGTGTGGTTTTGTTTTTATGAGACATATTAATGCCTTAAAAAACATATGAGCATGATTGCATATTTATATACAATTATATATTTTTTTGATTTACAGCCTCGCATAGAAAACGTGTTGGTATTGATATTTTGGACTTAAATCTTCATAAACCATTTCAAATGCTATTTTTTTGCATTGGACTATATTTTGGGTAATGGCAATTCAGCCTACCTTTATTGAAAATCACAGTATGAAAAACCAATTGTGTGCTTTTCGAAACCAGTTGATAATGAAACATTGTATATAAGCATGCTGCCAAAGCAGTCTTCTTGCCTGATTAATGACTGTTATATTAATAATAATGAAATGGGAATGATAATGGGAATAATAATGAAATCCCATTGTCTATGAACTGTCGTTGATCAGTAATTACTTAGTATTAAACTTTGGATGAAGATTGCACCTACACGTGCAACCTAGCTGGCTGGCAACAGAAAGATTTGAATTTAGCACCCTCGAATTGAAATAGTACACAAACTTCCAGGTTGCCACCAACAATTTATTTATTTATTAATTTACAACCATCTTTAACTCTTTCGCTACGGCGCGCCGCTCACAGCGGCTCGAAAAAAGGTTATTTCTGCCGGCAAGCCGCTCAGAGCGGCTCGTTGTAAACATTGTGTAAAACAATTACGTCACAGCCCATATACAATACCGTAGTGAAAGAGTTAATGAGGGTAACCCATCCAGCAGAAGCTGATCATTTGGGGCCCTCGGTAGAGAGAAGACAATGAGAAGAAGGTACAGATTTAGAGGTGGGAGGAAAACCCCAGAAGAATATCCTGGGGAAAACACACAGTCAGGCAGGGACTGAAAACCCAATCCACATATTGGCCCAGACGGGGTTCGAACCCGGGTCATAGTGGTGGAAGGCGAGTAAAGAACCGCTACGCCAACCTGATTCACCTGAAACCCAATTCACGAATGGACTTCTTTTTCTAGGCGAGATATGATTATAAAAAAGTAGTATTTGTAAAGACCTGTTGTCATGTTTAGGTGTGCATAAAAATGTGATTTTCTTTTCTTTTTAATAGTTGGTGGACATGGAATGCTTATGCACTTTGTCTGCAACCATTCGAGTCATACATGTACCTTTGGTGTTTACTGGGTGCATTACTGAGCAATATATGGATGCTGTTAATTTTGGACAGCTTCTGGAGAAGTGAGTATTGTAATTTAATACCGGTTACCCTGGTTATCTCGGAGTTAACAAAATATTTAACCCCAAGATTACCCGGTATCACTACACTTCTCAGGGTTATAAATTCTCCGGTCGAAAATATTTACTACCGAATTATTAAGAAATATCTTACTCATTTGAAAGTAAATAAATGATTCTATGCATCCAGCAAAATGATTGCGCCAGATATCCTGTAATTATTTCGAAAAATTAAATTGTATAAAGAAAAATTTGCTTTATTATATTGTTGTGGTGAAAGGTCATTTGAGGAATGAAGCATTATAAGAAACACCAGTCAATAGATTTGACAAAGATAACACAATTTATTCAGATTGGGCATTTGGAGGAAGCACTGTAAGAGACATCACTGAATCAAATTAACAAAATTACCAATGTTTACATGGAATGTTGTTGCATAAAGCAGCGTCTTTGTTTAGACTTGGTTATACCAAACATAATTAAATCTATTGGGGGGCTCACTCAATAGTTAGATTGAATTTTATTATGGCACATTTGATTTCATGTTTCTCGACAATATGTTAACCATTTCACATCTGATGTCGTGTAGACACGCCTTTTTTTCCGAGATTAAACCTGAATTGCGGTTAAACATGTTACCTGTCAGCGGCCAGTTCACAGCGAACGAGGCCGGAAATATCAGGGTGTGCTACTCACGGATGTCTGTCTGAACCTGCCCTGGATCGAGATTCGTGAAAAATAATCCCTTGCCTGGCCTCAGTGCGAACTGCCTAAATAAATCAGTTGATTTCAGAAGAGCTCAATTCACATGTTGCCCCAGAAACCTTATTGTTTAACTGAGGCATTGCTATTTTGTTTCAGAGCTTGTGTTGGACAAACTGGAGACCCCCCCTAAACTGATGAAACGCTGTCAAAATGTAAGCTAATTGATATCAGGACTACATCCCAGAATGTAGCTCCCCACCTGCTGCCATGGAATATTATGCAATAGGTTAAATGAACAATACCGAATCTGCTCAATTATGACAACCTCCACGTCTGAACACATATACTGCTTTAAAAAATTGCACGTAATTTGAATAACTGCAAGGTTTTGTTTTCACGTAAGTGATTCTTAAAGCTTCTAGTTTTCATTGCAAGATGATTTCTTGATTTATTTTCCCACCCTTTTTAAAGTTAATAAAAAAAGGCAGTAACACCCTAGACAAATAAACTAAATTAAAAAAAAACTTCACAAAGTCATGTTTCTATGTTTCCTTATAACCAGTTTGCACTGGAGGACGTATATACACGCAAAGTTTTTCGCAAATTTAAAACGAATGACATGTCATAAGCAAAGCCGGAAATGTCTGTCAGCAGCGAGCAAGGCTAGAAATATGGCTGTGGGTGTGCTTTCCAGGACCAACGACCTGAACTTGCCTCGGATCGAGTTTCGTTAAAAATAATCCCGCGCCTCGGCACGGTGATGTTAAAATCATTCTGGCACAAACTGGTTAATCTAACACTGATACAATAATGTTCCATGGAAAATCTGAATATACAATTAATTTATTTCTGTAGAAATAATGATCTGTTTGTTTCCTGAATTTATGAGATGGTATACACAAATTAACATTGAACAATAATGAATAAACTATAATGTTACCGGTATAGATATTTTATCTACCGATTTCCACAAAATTGTGTTAATTTTCATTAATAGTTGATCAGTACCCTTAATAATTGTGGGTTTGTTTGTATGGGGTTGTTAAATTTTCATTAAATTATCATAACTGTTATTACGCGGAGTGACTCCGATATGCTGCGCTATATTTAACGTCACCATGGCCACACTTTGTATCAACACGCAGTTTGTTAAATTTTCCCACCTGTGTGTAAAGATGGGAAAACTGTTGACACTCGTGGGAAATGTAGGAAATTAAACAGGTCAGGTGTAACTTGTGACACCAAACAATGTCACACTTTTTGACCCCTTATTTGAAAAATAACCCTAATATATCAAACAAACAAACGAATGAATGTTTCATGTCATGCGATGAAAAGAATAATTTCATTCGGTGACAGAAATATTCCATAAGAACATTTTTCTTGCCATCACAATCACAAACATTCATTATTTGTATATTAACACCTCACTCCCAGATTCTGCTTGATTTACCAATATTAACATTATTTAAATCCAACACTAGAAAAGGGCATTTTGCCTTCAAAGCAGACATTGTAATTAGCAGGATGTGATTTCAACAAAATATTTACAAAATCACATCTAAATGCTTCAAATTCACAACTAATAAATACAATTTTACTTGAAATCTTTTTTTTTTAAACAAATGTATTTACTTTTGGCTTTTTAGCATTTGCAAAAATATTTGCATTTGTTTGATTTTGTATAAAACCAAATTAGTAAATGCTTCTAATTTAGAGTATTTTTTTTTTAATTCACGGTTGGATTGAGGCAACGTTAAAAAACTAGAGGCAAATACTAGTTTTCAAAATATGAGCCTTTTTATATGGTTAGATCTAACCTGGCATACTGTTTGTGGACCTGTGAACAAAAGATGTCCACAGGATGCAGGAAGATTGAACAGATTGTGGTCTTGCTCATGTCCACAGCATTAGAGGTAAAATGGGGTAAGGGTTATTTGTAGATCACTGTCAAAAATTCGGAATACAAAAATGTTCAAAGTGCTGGTAAACAAAAATTGTTGAAGTAATTACTTTTTGCTTGTACTTCATAGCATTTGCTAGTTTTTATTAATACGACCAATTGATTGACCAAATAATACATGTCTTGCGGTAACTTGTTTCAATACAACTTGTACGTGAATTAAAGGTAGGATACACCATTTGCAAATATCGAGAGAAAAAAATACTACTGAATTATTAGGAAATATCTTCCTTATTTGAAAGTAAATAATGATTGTAGGCATCCAGCAAAATGATTGCGTTAGATATTCTATAATTGTTCTGAAAAACGAACTCAATTTTTCTTGGTTTCATCCATGATTGTAAAACTTCTAATAGGGCAGTTAACTAGTAAAATCTTAACACTGCACACACACACAAATTGTGTGTATCAAGCGCGCGCCATTTTTTTACAAGAATGGTTCTTCCCTACTTTCGCTATTACCCTACTATACAACTTGACCTAAAATGACCTTTGATTTAAGTATGTACCTTTAATATCACCATCACCTATAAGTTTTCATATTGCATCTATGGCTGAAGTATACAGTCGGCTATACGGTCTGGTCTTAAAGTATGGGTAGAAATAACACATGTTGAAGTGACAGGACACCCAGGAATGAAATGGGTGAGGGCACGTTGTGGTTGATTTAGGCTTTCAATTGCGCCAAAATTGCAGCATTGAGTAGTATACTCCCCAGGGAGCTGAGATGGTACTTTCAATGTTTCATGGGCCCAATGACGGGGGTAATAATGTTAGGCGCTTTGAAACTGTTGGTGACAAAGCGCTATATAACCACTGCTCATAATTATTCTTGTTGTATTTATGAAAAGTTATTTTGTTAACAAGGTATTTATTAAATTGATTATTAGGAATAACAGTGCAAGAACCCGGTCTTTACTGCGTGATAATGACTGGGTAGAGGGATGGGTTGGGGAATGGGCTTTTTGGACGCTAGGTCCATTATTCGTGTTGCATCGGATGCCGTGTATACACACAATTCTTTTTCGTGATTTAAAATGGATGACGGATAAATCCGTAATGAGCGAAGCCGGAAATGTATGTCAGCGACTGGCTCGTAGCGAATGAGGCCTGAACTATATGGGTTTGCTAACCACAGAATCCAACCAGAATCTCGGATCGTGGTTTAAAAAACCACAAAATTTATGTGATTTTGAATTTTATGACTTAAAGGGACAATAGACCATTTGTCAGTTGTGCATTTTTACCGTTTGAAGCAGCAAAAGTGCTAAAAATATCTAGAACGGCGCTTTACAAACAACCCGTTAATGTTGCATATTCCGTGTAATCTATATTTTCAGATTTCGATTTTAATTCAAAATTTGTTAACCATTGGAATTACGACCACATCCAGCATTCAAGGTGCATTCTCATCCAGTCGATTGCAGCTACTCGCAGGTCACACTCTCAGAAAAGACCAATAATAGCACCTACTCGTGTGCGCCATGCGTCGTTTAAATGCTTTTGCACACTATTTGCGGGAATTTCCAAAACACGAATCTCTAAGACACATGTTTGGAAATAACATTCTTTTGCTATTTTCTTCCAAATAATAGCATGTCAGTTGGAATAATTTCACAAGAAGTTTAGAATCATTAATATCTCTAAAAACAAGTAAGCTTGTTGGTTACTTTTGGATAGTTGCAAATGGTATATTCCACATTTTAATCCTAGTTGTCCTATGATTTAATTTTTGCCAGCATGCCAGACACTAGATGTTATCTTTGGGCAGGTCAAAGAGAAAAATGGAGTTGATTTCACAGGATGCTTGAGACTGTTATTCACTTACAGTCGAGTAAGGTATTTCATAGTAATTCAGTAGTTTTGTTTTTGGATGTTTGGAAAAGGTGTATACATGTACTACCTTTAATCCAGTCTGTGAATTTAGACAACAAAAATTTAATTTGGAGCAAATTAACCTGAAGACATTACTTAGTGTTAAAGTAATGTGCTGAAGCTTCCAACGGCATCAGGCATCTGTGAACAAGTCCTTACAAATGCTGACTGTATTTGTCAGCACTTGTAACAACTGGAGTGATGTTCGGTGCCCCGTTGGAAGCTTCAACACATGAAAACAGGCACACACAACAGGGAAGTCTCTCGTGGGGTCATCTGGCTGAACATCCTCGGGATGCCGAAACTGGATAGACGGTGGCGCCCTGAAACCAAGGGGAGGGAGAGCCTTCCTGCCCGTCAAGAATTGCAGGAAGTCTGAAAGCTTTTCAGTTTCTGAAAAATCAATGATGTGTATTGATTATTATTAATACACAATCTTGTAATTACGTTGCACAAAAGGTAATGGTGATAACCTTCATGAAATTAATACTTGTGTACTACTTGTGTATTATATTTATAGGTATGGGAGTGTGTTGCAAGTTGCACATGCTTTCAAGACTAATCTTATTGTTAATTCAGAATTGAAACTTCTGTGAAATGACAAGTATATCTTCATCTTACTAATCTATAGATGTGATGAAAGAGTTTTAGGACTGGCCTGCAAACATCAACACTTTTATCTGATAAACATGTGTACAAATTAAATACTTGGCCATTTAAGTTAAAATTCTTAGTTTATTAACAGTAGTTGTTTTTAAATGTCGTTGGTATTGAAATTTTAAGGATAGGGATATACTGTGTACAATGTAAAAACCCTCTCCTGAGAGAAATATAAACACTCAATGTCTGCAAATTGAAATTTACTGTTAGATCAATTTGATTGTCTAAGATAACTGATAGGGCCATATGTGCAAGACGTGATATTGCGCTGCGCATTGTTTGTCAGTATCTTTAATATTATAATAAACCAACTTGTCCCCCTAATATAGTTCAACTGACCCCAGCCATGGAATATATTTTTTGTATGTTGAGCCAATGGGGATCATTTAAATAGTTTTTTGCTCTACAGGGATGGTTCTCGAACCAGCTCTCTGACCTGCTGTTGTGATTATCATATTTTACGTGGCTACCTAGACACTTGACGCACCCCGATGATGCGCCAAAAAAAGAACCGATAGTTCGTACTGTCCGTTATGGTCAGCGTGCCTTTGCCAAAGCAGCACCTTTAATAAACTCCCTGCCCCAATTCGTCAAATAACATCCATGGTCATCTTCAAAAAAGAACTGAAGTCTCATTTATTTCATTAGTTATCACTTAGCTTGGAGCAGAATTTGTGTGTAGGCGCCTTGATCGGGTTACCGGATAAGTGCGCTATTCAAATCTATATTATTATTATTATTATTATTATTATTATTATAAAGATTCTTGAAAACTGCATCTATAATGTGACGTCACTTGGCACCCAATAATATCATTATGGGACAACATTCTTTGTTGACCAATTGTAGATGGTGGTCCAAGTGTTTCCATTGTAAGGTAGATCAGATGAAAGTGTATTAGTAGAGGAAAAGTGTGTACAAACCATACAGGAAATCCTAAAAAATACCCTTTTTTTTCCTAAATACAAAAAGACAAGCTGTTTCGGCTACGTTGTTGAAACGTATGCGTACTTCAAATTTAAAAAAAAGGTGGACAATTACCCTGTAAATCCTGAAGAAACATTTCAAAGACAACCATGACCTTTTCCTCCTTCCTTCTTCTCTCTCTATCTTGCGAATATTGCACCTTCATCAGTGCCAGCAGGCAAGATGCATCGAGAGAGGTGGGTGTATACACCAGGCCATCTTCCATCCTCTTTGGATTGGACATCATGTCCCCAAGTACGCCTGCCCATTGCAGTCCCTTCTTCATCCTAAAAGAAAACAACAATTATTATTATAAAGGTGCTGTCCAAAATTTCTACATTGTTATGTTTGTACAAAGAGTAGTACTTTTCAATACATCCCGAGCCCCCCAAAAAGTAATACCTATCAAAATTGTGTTATTTTCAAAGATGGATGCTTGCACACAGAACGGTGATCTTGATGACTGCTTGCCATAATGTACACCACTTTCCATTACAATTGGGCAGTCCATACAAAAGATGTTAAATTTAGTAAGTGTGGAAAATTTGCCTTTTTAGTTGTTTGTCAGACATACACAATTTATATTTCCATTTAATTCATCAGGTGAATGCATTATTGCCAAATTTGCAATTTACATGTATAAAGTTAAAATAAAATGAAAATGTTAATATGATTGACAGATTTTTAAAGTTATTGTGTTTGTTTACGTTAAATTATAATGTCAGATATTACTGTTATAGGTTTTTATTACCTGTGGTATTGTGTGGATGATGGTTCATACATTTTTTGTTAAAACGAAAGACAGAGAATTGACATGCAATTACTCACTGCTCAATTGCTGGATACTTTGTATCAATTACAAGAAACTTGGTGAGATGCTTCTCCAAAGCTTCTTTGTTTAATGTACAGTGGCTACATCCAGCCACCATTAGGAGCATGCCATGCTCTCCTATTACCTCCAACAGTTGTTGAGGTGTCTCAGCCTGACGTATCTAAAATTAAAACATAAGAATTCATGTTTTTTGAAGTATACTCCAGGCAAAATAACTTCTTAGGGTTACTGATCCATTTGCTAATCTACACAAGAGAGTCTCACGAACCAGGTTAGGGTCAAACAGGGTAGACCACTGGGATTTCCCAGGATCTAGTTTTTTTATTCAAGCTACGCCGTTTCAAATTTTGTTGGAGTTCAACCTGCGGTAAACTTGGTCACCCAACACTTCTTGTTTTCAACCCAGGACGAAGTTTCAAACCGGGGTTAGACAACTCAAACCCAGGTTAAAATTAATGTAACAGTTGATGCAGGGTTGGCACAGGCTTAAAAATTGTCAAGTGTGAAACGACATTTGTCTAGAGTGAAAAGGCCGTAAGTGTTTTTGAAAATAGAGAGATTGAGTTATTTGGTACATGTATGTGTTCACTCATTCGCATTTTTGTATTACTGGATTTTTGTATAATGGCTTTGTTCTCGTGTAGAAAGTCCAGCACGTTTTTCAAAATGCTCCCATTTTAACCATAATTTTTTTCCTGGGTTGAAATTTCGACCCAATATACCCTATATTATCCCCTAACCCAAACACTTACCTTAACCCACATCCTATTCCTAGTTTTTGAGTAATTTAAGTAAAATCCAAATATCTAATTCGTGAAATTCCCAGTGAAGACCTATCATCTATAGAAATTTACCCTCCGGAGATGTTTTGTCTCCATTGTACACATTGTGTTCATGTCTCCAGAGGGTACTGTATTTCGCACCATATTTGTGTATGACATACACAATTTCTGTGCTGGCCCAGCCTCTTGCATTATGTAAATTGATGCATACAAAAATGTGTGACAAAGCGCAGAATATAGTTGCACACTGCATTTTAGAGATTGTTTTGTTGCATGCTGCTTTGTTGCATGCTGCTTTGTTTTAAGTTTAAACAAAGCTGTAAATAATGTAGCCATTGATAGTGAATGTTTTGTTTCACATCTATATGACTTCGTGCAAGTGCCAGTCTTAAAATAAGGTTTTACTTGTGTAGAGAAATTATACTTTTAATCATTCAAATAATTCTTTTGAGCTTGTCATGCATGCGCTCCCAGCAATACCAAAATTTGACCCAAGACGTGATGACGTCATGGCTTTTGTTACGCACTTCTCTATGGGGATGAAGTCAGTATGCCAGATGACGTAGGGACAGACTCGCACATGGAAACAAAGCATGATGTCATTACGTCTTTGGTTTATTGTGATGGTCAACTTTGAGCAGAAAAACTGATGGTCATTAAAGCTCTATGACAGATTCAAAAGAAAGTTCTTCAACGCTTCAATAATCTAACACCTAGTAGATTTTGAGATCCAACTGTGGAAGAAGTCACTTGTTTGATACTGAAAGTCAATATTTGTAATTACAAGTGTAGTCAGTCGTAGCTTTTTGGTTGTTATTTTTCAGAAAAAAAAATATCAAAATTCTTGATTGCATACTTGCACGGTGAGTAAGTAAATGTCTGTATACAATGTTTATGTCTCGTATGTTATGTACAGTAAAAAAATTCAAAAAGTTGCAAATTATTTTTCAAAAATTCTCGTAAACAAAACCCTGTTGATTTGATTGATTCATTTCCAATTGATGTTGTCAGGTTTAGTGCAATGTTTATTACAATCATATAACATGTATTCACCTTGAACAGCAACATCTTCTGGCTATGGTCTGTGACATCACAGAATCTGGGTGTTACTTCACTTGCTCTGTAGGCAAGTAATGCAAACGTGACTGGAGCGAGTACGTTAGGTAGAACACTGCCCTCTGCCAGAAGATAACCAATTAGCCTGCCAACAGCTTCATATCGGTCTGATTCAAGTGCTAAAAAAAAAAAAAAAAAAATGGATAAGACTAAATCTGATTTGGTTTGAATTTTACTATATTCTATTCTATCCATTTAATTCCATTTAAATCGTTGGTTTATTTTCACAGCTCTCCAAGCAATTCATTAAGACTGAAAAATATTTGGTTTACAAAAAAAAATATCATATACATACAACAATCAACTGAAACACATACTATGTCCTTTGCGAGTTTCTTCTTGAAAACTTTTTCTGCCAATTCTAATTTTCTAGCAGTACGAAGGTTATTGAACGAAAAAATCCTCTTTGTTCAGTTATCAAATAATTGATGTACAAAATTAGCACACGTTTGAATTGAGGTGCAAATACAACCAAGATTAATTTGGTTTAGCAGGTTGCAGACGTCTAAATTAGGAGCTAAAAGTGTTTTCTTTAAAACAACATATTTCATTTGAAAATTGTTGGGAACAAAATATAATTTCTTGAACGCCACAGACATACATTACGTCTAAACTATGGTGTCATACAGAAAAAAAACAAGTTGGAATTCTAAAATTGTCAATATAAACCAGCTTTAATTATTTAAAGGTAATATGTATTTTTGAAAGTTTATTTTTCTGGAAAACAGTTAGGCTCCTCAGCCTGTTATAAAAATGTAAACTGAAATGTTACACATTTATTGTGCGATACGTTTCACCCAACAGTTAACCTTCGCCTTGAAATGATGCCGTTTTTTTAATGTGATTACTAATAAAAATGACACTTTCTTGCATAGGGATTGGTCAAATGGAGAAAATCATGTTTTTAAAAGATTTCTTTAATATTTTTGACTCACTTCAATTTATTTTCCTAAAGTGTACAATTGGTTGATAAGCAAGGACGGCCAACCCATTACTGAAACGAAAGGACCCAAAAAATAATTCCATTTCCACAAAACATTATTTTGAGAAAAGAATATTACAAAAAATCTGTAAACAAATGATTTCAGATGCTACATTACTACATTTTACATTTTTGTAACATTTTGTATTTTTGTAATTTTTGTTAAGAATCCTAACTGTTTTCCAGAAAAAATCACATTTCCTAGGGGGGACTAATTTCTGTTTTACTGTTTATATGTAGTTTACATGTCCCGACGAGGGAAAATAAAAGGGGGGAAAATAAAATGTCAAGCCGACAGTCCGACTAATTTTTTCTAACAATTGCATTGTTTAAAGTTTTCAGGCATGAGCGATGCGAGACAAAAAGTGTATTTTCAAAGTTTCCCACCCAGTGCTGGTCGCACTGATCAGCACTGATCATTTTATTATTAGGCTAGGCCCATCATGACTCGTGCCCTAATTTGCACAGAAACGTTATTTTTTGTAGATGAAAGCAACCAATTTCAATTGTGCATGCCATGTGGCGGGCGCTATAGCTGCATCGTTCCTATATCCCCTCAATCGTTGTTGATTGTGAAGAAGTGTAATTACATTAGTTTAACCAAAAAAACTACTGTAAATAATCATGGTATTGCCTATTGGTAACATTCTACCAATAATAATTGTCCTGAGCCCTAAACGCTAAACGTCAACGTGAGGCCTACAATTTCATTTTCAATCTTGAGTGATGAAAACCTGTGATGAAAACCTGACAATACATGGCTTTAGGCTTACAGACATGCCTACTTACCCAGAAACAAGGTTTTCGTCGTCATCTGGTTGAACCTTGTCGTCCCGGTCCTGATCGACGGCGCTCGACGGTTGAGGCCTGGTGTTGATTCTAGCAACTGCGGTGTTAAACGTGCCTAACAAATTCCGAAAACGGTCCTGTATGTTTGACATGACTTACAAACTCTTAATTCAAGCAAATCCAGCTGACTGTGTAGACCAAAAATCACCTAACTTTTACGGTTTTATAGGCCTAGCACTAAATTTAAAACTAGCAACTTGTACATGTAGCAGCCAGTGACAACATCATTCAGACAGTCAAGTCATGATGCACCGTATATACCGTACCACACCACGGTATGCCACACCACACACACGTGCCAAAATGGCGCGCAATGTCGCTTTCTCATTGGTTCACAGTTTTGTTGTATATGGTGCCTAGTAAGCTGAACAAAAACTTTACAAAGCTGAAACAAAAATGTAATATTTTCCAAAGCTATGCAATAAAACATCTTACACGGAGGCAACACAAATATATAAACAAAATAAATTATTTGGAAAACATTAATATCGGCCACAATGCCAACCAAGGTTGACAGTTTTTTACATGATGCGTCCATGTACAAAAAAATGTTTTAGTGACATAACTTGACATCGAACCTTTTTTGTAGTAAGAGGGCGGTGTGTATAGAATCCAAAAAGAAAAGTTGCCTAAATCTTTGTAATTTCGGACGATATGCTAATTGTTTTTGTTTAACATTACGGTATGTTCTCAAATCTACAAAAGCACAAACAAATTAACCATGGAATATCATATACCAAATGTAGGATTGTTCATTTGTGACTGACTGAATTTATGTGTATTTCACCCTATTTTGCAATGTTTGATGATCCTTAAGTGACAAATACATGAAAATCAATTTTGTCTGAAAGTTGTGGAACTGACAAGAATCCATAATCTGCTAACTAAGTCCCAATGTTGTGCTGATTGATCATTCACAACTAATATTGGGAATGTTTTGCACATTTTTAGCAAAAACTGGTAACTCCTAACAAATTTGAGAATTTATTTAGTTTGTGGGTGTGTGAACTTTACCAACTTTTCTGAAATCTGCAGAGCACAAACGTATCCATTGTGCGATATCGTATGCAAACTTTTGTAATGATTGGTCAATTGCAAGTGATTTTACCGGTATTTTAACATATATTTAGTCAAAATTGAATATTGTATAATAAAAACACATGAAAATCCAACATTGATTTAGTGAACAATATTTCTTTTGTCTGAAAGTTTTGAAACTGAAAAAAATGCAGAATCTGCTGAGTAATTCAAAATTTTGTGTCAATTGGTCATTCAGAACAGATATTATAGGAAATTTTGTCTATTTTGAGGCCAAATTGCCCCGACCACCAACAAATGGCATTTCTTAATAAATTTTTGAGTTTGAGTGGGTAAAGTTTTATGGATTTTTCTGAAATCTGCAGAGCACAAACGTATCCATTGTGCGATATTGTATGCCAACTTGTGTAACGATTGGTCAATTGCAAGTGATTTTACCGGTATTTTAACATATATTTAGTCAAAATTGAATTAAATGTATAATAAAAACACATAAAAATCCAACATTGATTTAGTAAACAATATCCCTTTTGTCTGAAAGTTTTAAAACTAAAAAGAATGCAGAATCTGCTGAGTAATTCAAAATTTTGTGTCGATTGGTCATTCAGAACAGATATTATAGGAAATTTTGTCTATTTTGAGGCCAAATTGCCCCGACCACCAACAAATGGCATTTCTTAATAAATTTTTGAGTTTGAGTGGGTAAAGTTTTATGGATTTTTCTGAAATCTGCAGAGCACAAACGTATCCATTGTGCGATATTGTATGCCAACTTGTGTAACGATTGGTCAATTGCAAGTGATTTTACCGGTATTTTAACATATATTTAGTCAAAATTGAATATTGTATAATAAAAACACATAAAAATCCAACATTGATTTAGTAAACAATATCCCTTTTGTCTGAAAGTTTTAAAACTGAAAAGAATGCAGAATCTGCTGAGTAATTCAAAATTTTGTGTCGATTGGTCATTCAGAACAGATATTATAGGAAATTTTGTCTATTTTGAGGCCAAATTGCCCCGACCACCAACAAATGGCATTTCTTAATAAATTTTTGAGTTTGAGTGGGTAAAATTGTATGGATTTTTCTGAAATCTGCAGAGCACAAACGTATCCATTGTGCGATATCGTATGCCAACTTGTGTAACGATTGGTCAATTGCAAGTGATTTTACCGGTATTTTAACATATATTTAGTCAAAATTGAATATTGTATAATAAAAACACATAAAAATCCAACATTGATTTAGTAAACAATATCCCTTTTGTCTGAAAGTTTTAAAACTGAAAAGAATGCAGAATCTGCTGAGTAATTCAAAATTGTGTGTCGATTGGTCATTCAGAACAGATATTATAGGAAATTTTGTCTATTTTGAGGCCAAATTGCCCCGACCACCAACAAATGGCATTTCTTAATAAATTTTTGAGTTTGAGTGGGTAAAATTGTATGGATTTTTCTGAAATCTGCAGAGCACAAACGTATCCATTGTGCGATATCGTATGCCAACTTGTGTAACGATTGGTCAATTGCAAGTGATTTTACCGGTATCTTAACATATATTTAGTCAAAATTGAATGTTGTATAATAAAAACACATAAAAATCCAACATTGATTTAGTAAACAATATCCCTTTTGTCTGAAAGTTTTAAAACTGAAAAGAATGCAGAATCTGCTGAGTAATTCAAAATTTTGTGTCGATTGGTCATTCAGAACAGATATTATAGGAAATGTTGTCTATTTTGAGGCCAAATTGCCCCGACCACAAAAAATGGCATTTCTTAACCAATTTTTGAGTTGGAGTGGGTGAAAACTTAGGGATTTTTCTGAAATCTGCAGAGCACAAACGTATCCATTGTGCGATATCGTATGCCAACTTGTGTAACGATTGGTCAATTGCAAGTGATTTTACCGGTATTTTAACATATATTTAGTCAAAATCGAATATTGTATAATAAAAACAAATAAAAATCCAACATTGATTTAGTAAACAATATTCCTTTTGTCTGAAAGTTTTAAAACTGAAAAGAATGCAGAATCTGCTGAGTAATTCAAAATTTTGTGTCGATTGGTCATTCAGAACAGATATTATAGGAAATTTTGTCTATTTTAAGGCCAAATTGCCCCGACCACAAAAAATGGCATTTCTTAACCAATTTTTTTGTTTGAGTGGGTAAAAACTTAGGGATTTTTCTGAAATCTGCAGAGCACAAACGTATCCATTGTGCGATATCGTATGCCAACTTGTGTAATGATTGGTCAATTGCAAGTGATTTTACCGGTATTTTAACATATATTTAGTCAAAATCGAATATTGTATAATAAAAACAAATAAAAATCCAACATTGATTTAGTAAACAATATTCCTTTTGTCTGAAAGTTTTAAAACTGAAAAGAATGCAGAATCTGCTGAGTAATTCAAAATTTTGTGTCGATTGGTCATTCAGAACAGATATTATAGGAAATTTTGTCTATTTTGAGGCCAAATCATGCCCCGACCACCAACAAATGGCATTTCTTAATAAATTTTTGAGTTTGAGTGGGTAAAATTTCATGGATTTTTCTGAAATCTGCAGAGCACAAACGTATCCATTGTGCGATATCGTATGCCAACTTGTGTAACGATTGGTCAATTGAAAGTGATTTTACCGGTATTTTAACATATATTTAGTCAAAATTGAATATTGTATAATAAAAACACATAAAAATCCAACATTGATTTAGTAAACAATATTCCTTTTGTCTGAAAGTTTTAAAACTGAAAAGAATGCAGAATCTGCTGAGTAATTCAAAATTTTGTGTCGATTGGTCATTCAGAACAGATATTATAGGAAATTTTGTCTATTTTGAGGCCAAATCATGCCCCGACCACCAACAAATGGCATTTCTTAATAAATTTTTGAGTTTGAGTGGGTAAAATTTCATGGATTTTTCTGAAATCTGCAGAGCACAAACGTATCCATTGTGCGATATCGTATGCCAACTTGTGTAACGATCGGTCAATTGCAAGTGATTTTACCGGTATTTTAACATATATTTAGTCAAAATTGAATATTGTATAATAAAAACACATAAAAATCCAACATTGATTTAGTAAACAATATCCCTTTTGTCTGAAAGTTTTAAAACTGAAAAGAATGCAGAATCTGCTGAGTAATTCAAAATTTTGTGTCGATTGGTCATTCAGAACAGATATTATAGGAAATTTTGTCTATTTTGAGGCCAAATTGCCGGGACCACAATAAATGGCAATACTTAAATAAAAACGGCTAGCTCACCAACGACAGAGGGCGCTCTACTAGCTTTGTTGTTTTATATGCATACATGTTGTAACCATTTTTGTGGTGTACGACTACGACTAGCATGTATGCGCCTAGCCTGTGCAAACATGATCTCACATTTAGAGAGAAATTACGCCCGACTGTGTCCTAATTAATTCTGGCGAATTATCAAGATGTATTATATCAAAGAAATATCGAGAACTATCCACATGTAAGAGCATTGGTTTTAGATAGTGTATATATTTTTGTATATCCTATTTAGTACATGTACTTTTGTATTACATCCATGTCACTCATGTTTACATTTATTTCTCCATGTTATTGTTAGCCTCAGGGGTCAAATAATAGTACAGACGTTTTCCTAGTTCCGGATCGCACAAAATATTCAGACTGTTTTTGGCAAGTCTAATTATCGAAATTCAAATGAAATAGGTTTGGTAGTTTACCTTGAGTCATGGAGAAAGTACAGTTTTTGTTTCGATATCTTTGCTCTTCCTTTATAAAAAATACGACGTCAAAAGTACCGACATCATTTTTCCTAATTGCGGATCTGTTTAACCAATTCCAGTTCAGGGGCGAAAAACTGCTTCGTGCATTAAAAATAATCACGCTAGAACCAACCCAAATCAAGCCTACATTTCTGATAAAATATTCATAATTCAATATTCAATATTCAAAAAATACATTTCAAATACTTCCACTTCCAATAGGCAATAAAGTTAAAAAAGAGAACTTGCGAGGAAATGTTTTGAAATGTTTTGTCCGAAACTCGATCCGAAGCGGGTTCAGGCTGATAGTGCTGGGAAGCACACCCACGCATTTCCGGCCTTGCTCGCTGCTGACATACATTTCCGAACTTGAACTTGGCATGTTTATGCGTCATCCGTTTTGAATTTGGGGACATTTTTGCGTTTATATACGTCATCCGGTGCGAACTGGTTAATACTGGAGACTCTTAGACATAAACAAATAATCAATGCATGAGTTGATACAACTGTAAACCACAAAAAGGCATAATCGAAATAAAACGTTGTGAGTGATGACACGACGCAGAATATTTTGTTGTGGTTTTGCGGCTTTAGTGATTGTTTAAAAACCGTCCAAACATGTCAAAGTACAAGTCAAAAATCTAGCCAAAATTCCTTTTCTGGATATTTTATTTGAAAGATATTTGTGTATCGAGAAGCTTGCATGTTTCTTTTCAAAATGCACTTCATCTAATAGTATTGGAGACCGAGCCATATTAGAGGTAGGTTTTTATTTAAAGGGAGTTAGAACTAGGAAAAATCCGGAACTAGTAGAACAACTGTATTACTATTAGTGGACTCTAGTTATCGCTATTTTAACATTTGGACATCATCTGGCGGTACTGTCTGTAGCGCCAGATGATGTCTAAATGTTAAAAAAGTGATAACTACAGTCTAGTAACTCGGACTAACTTATTCCTATTAATATTCGTACCGTTTCTAAATTTCACTCTAAACTGCAGCTGTTATTTTTTTCTCTACAGTGCGAGTGCGGTAGGCTTATACAGTACACCGTATACAGTACACCGCATGTATCATGCTAGCTAGATGAAGCACGTCAAGAATCTGTAGAAATTCAGCTAGTAGTAAGTATGCCTTGAGGTCCTATTTTGAAACGAACGGTGACTATTTTCCAAGATAATACAGTATGCACTGATGATTGTTGATTTGGGTGCCATATACTACTAGGGCGTGGCTATTTTTACGTGTCCGTAAACCTACGTACTACGTCGATTTTTACGTGAATTCCGGTAGCACATGCGCAGTCCCTAGTTAATTGTATACAGGCCCTAGTTGTTTGTATACAGAACTTTTATAAAAGTCGTGTATACGAAAAACTAGGGACTGTATATAATTAACTAGGGATTGTATCCATTTATTTTGGTGAATTATGGCTGTCAACCGTCGTTGGTCTTCATATGTTCCGCCCGTATTGAGTTTCCCTTGTCTGTGTCGGGAACCAGTTATATCACGTACAAATAGTAGGGTTACAGTCACGTAAAATAGCCACTTTGATACTACTATTCTGCAGAACGTTAGACTGTCACATATAATATGTTACCAGGGAAATAATTCTGATAAGAACGGAACTTACTTATAAATTATCATCAGTCATATAGTATTGTCACGAGTCGGTAGAGCAACTTGTGAACACTTATTGGAGAGAACATGCATTAAATAGCAAACAATTGCTGTTCCTTTTAAACTTTTTGTCTTCAGAGTATGGAGTTGGTGACAGAGTAATGGCTATGTAGCCGCCGTATGTATACCAGGTGTAATAAAGCCATACAGTACAGATAACAACAGAACCTCTTTTTTTGAAATCACCCCAAATATACTGAATCATTGCTAGAAAATACTCACCTTCCAAATCCACATCTGAAAATTACAGCAAAAGCAAATGTTGTTTATTACAGAAAAAAAGAAATATACAACATTTTGAATTTGTTAACTAGGCGGTTACATATCTGATTGGATTTTGCAGTCAAAGCGAACACAATTCTCAGCAGAATGTGATTTCAACAAAAGATTTACAAAATCACGTTCAATGCTCTAAATTCACATTCTCAGTCCAAATTCGTATCCTGGGTTAAATTGTTCAAATTCACATCCACTGAATTTATATCCACTTAACCCAGGATGTGATTTAGGACGAAGGATGCAGGCCCGTACGCAGGATTTTTTATGGGGGGGGGGTGCGAATTTGTACTGATGGGACCAAAAATGAAACCAAAAATGTTCTGGCCAATATCGTTATTTCTACATCAAAATACCATTATTTATCCGGAAAATGTGGACCTTTTAGTAATTTGGAGGGGGTGCGTACGCACCCGTCGCACCCTCCCTGCGTACGGGCCTGGGATGTGAATTTGGGATTTTGAAAATCTGTATAAATCACCTCCTGCTAAGGACATTGTTCGGTTTGAAGGCACAATCACATCATGCCTTTTTCTAGTGTTAGTATTTTATCAGAAATATTGTTACCCTTTTTTTTTTCGTTTTGGGTTCGTAGATGCTGGCAAAACCAGAGAAAAAAACCTTATATTCTTGTAGTCTGATTCTCTGACCCCACTTGACCCTCTGAGGCACCGAGCCGATAGACTGATACGGAAGTGCGAGTGCTACGGATTTTTACGTAAACTGTGTTAATGTGGGATTTACGAGTAATTGCCATACCGCTGAGAAACACTACTGCTTGTACCTCTGGCAAAATTGCCTCGTCATTAATTTTCAGTTGTGTCACAAACAGAGCAGGCCCGTACGCATGATTTTTTTATGGGGTGGTGCGAATTTTTTAGTTTACATTATCGCTGAAGCCAAGTCCATTTTTCGTGTGCCAGTACCGTGATTTCTACATCAAAATACCATGATTTACCCCGGAAAATGTGCACCTTTTAGTAATTTTTTGGGGTGCGTACGAACCAATTGCACCCCCCCCCCCCTGTGTATAAGCCTGCAGAGTGAGGTTGTCAATATTGTGCCCGAGACTGACAGAGGTGATTTTAACAAAATGTTTACAAAAATCCGCAATGCCGGTAACCAAAGACACGTTCTTCGTCAAGGTTATGGTCTCTTTATTGTAGACTACAGGCCCAATTGCAAAGTACAACTACACGCATATGGACCGTGCATGCACTGTTATGGCTTTTATGTACATGATATTTGGCGACACCAGTGCCTTCTTAATCCCCAGCTTTCTGCCGAGCTTGATAGTAGCTAGCACAGTTTGTGTGCGGAGTGGCCGTGTGGAGTGTCTTTTCAGTTGAACCAGGCCATCAGTCCAATGATGAGAGATTAGGTTTCTCTGATAGCAAAAACTAACTTGTTGGTACTGATAGCTAAACATGAATTGTTCACGTCTGGACACGATGTGATTCAACATGGCTACATCCGCAACAAGATGCGGGAATTGGATCGTCTCATTGTACAACTCCGGTAGAACACCAAGCAAGCAAGTGCACTACTCAAGCTGTTCATCCTCGGCATGGCAGTTATGTCATCAAAGCCATTCATGATGTTGCCAAGTTTGACGTACACAAGCAAATTGTGTGGTGCTTCATTAATTGTGCTAAAGATTGGGTATTCCCTAAAGAAATGTAAACTCATCGTTAGGGAAAATGCCCTCGAGTGTGGCCAGGCCTGAGTGTGGCCATAGGCAGAAAGCTGAGGAGGCAGAACACTAATTCGATGGGACCACATGTCTGTGCATTTCAAGAGAAACACAACAAATCCGAAGTTCTACACACCCATGCCGATGTTGTGATACATGTATGTCCTTGTTCCTTCGCGAGACGGGCAACAGAGAAGTGGAACTACTGCAAGGTTCTCTAGAAGAGGAAATCGCACCTGCGTAAAAAAAATTGTATGAAGCGACACTCTGCCATCTATTAATGTTCAATCGCCGACGGCAAAATGAGGTCTCTTAAAAATTGACGACTTTCACAATTGCAGCGCAACAAGTGTGGATGGGAGTGCATGTTGAGCGATCTGGAATGGCATTTCTGCAAAATGCTCACACTAACAGTAGCCGAAGTCGTTAGAAAAAGAGGTCGGACTGTTCCCGTGCTTGTCAGCAAAGAGTCAATCACATGGTTGCACTGGTCACACACAGAAATTATGTTGAAGTTGCTTCAGAAACTGCAAATTTGTTTGCATGCTGTTCTGGAACAAGCCATACCAGAGGTTGTGACTGTCTCAGAGAATATGCAGATATGGCAGGCTCAACTAAACTTCGTAAATTTGTAGCGACTGATTTACAAATTTCCGCTAACGAAGTACCAACTGAAGTCGCTTGAAAACTACATGAGTCACGGTTTGAAAGTGCATAGGGAGTACTACTAATTACCAGATACCGTCCAAAAGTTGCCTAGTTGTCTCGACATTTCCTGACCTTAGAAAGGGGTAACCTGCCTTTCCTGCATGGTAAATCATTGGATGAGCTTCATGTCAATGGAGGTAAGTTGTTGAGACCGTCACATACCGTTATGTGCGTGCATACATACTACTGTTAACCAGTTCGCGCCGGGATTATTTTAACATCGCCGAGCCCACGGGCGGGATTATTTTTAACGAAACTCGATCCGAAGCGGGTTCAGGCTGATAGTGCCGGGAAGCACCCCCACGCATTTCCGGCCTTGCTCGCTGCTGACATACATTTGCGAACTTGAACTTGGCGTATTTATGCGTCATCCGTTTGGAATTTGGGGAAATTTTTGCGTTTATATACGTTAATGCAATGCAAAAAAATGAATACCTTTGGCTTTGACGGTCTGAGTAATAATGCAAGTAAGCAGTTTCAAATGCACATAGTTTTTTAGCATTGTTATCTGACAGGTGGCAGACTTTTGAAGACCATTCCATTATTCCCCCCCCCCCATACACATACATGTACACCCCACCCCCTGCACCGGAAGATTATCAATTGGCAAATTGTTGTTGGTTATTGTTTTTGTAGAAGGTTTCACCAGTGGCGAGGAGAGCAGTGACAGTGCTGATCATTTGATGAGCCCACCAACTGTTGTGACCATACCCTGAATAGCAACAACTCTATGGCAGTGCAAACTGAGGGGAAAGAAGAAACTCTTGCAAGGGGCATAATGATAGCAGTAAGTATTGTCTGTGACCATGTTCACACAGTGTTTTAGCTAAAACACTTTTAGTTGAAGCGGTCGCTCACCACGGGTGGTTGGTCGTAAAATTGAAACACCTAGCGTTCAGACACTGTTTAAAGTATAGCGAGTTTTAACTTCTAAGTGTTTTATCTCTGTTCTTGGTTTACATAGAACTTCCGCTCGTTTACATATTTCGTTAGCTACAATTCGTGTGCACATCAAAACATTTAGTGTGCAGCCACAGGCATACATGCCTCCTAACACAGTGCGTAATGCATGCATTCATCACTTGGTTGCGCGCACATTAGCAAACCCTAAATGCTTGATTTTCAACATGGCGCTGTCTCGAGAAATTCTTCATAAAATTGTATCGTGATTCAGCAAATGATTGTTTCTAATGAAGAAGCTAACCGGCAGTCGATAGCCTTAAGCATAGTAGCTGTCTTGAAAAAAACTATGTCAGTTCGGCCCACACTGCTAGTGAGGGCCTTAACTTCCACCCTCGACCAATTCCTACCACGCAGTACTTTTTTTTATCCTTTCTCTAAGCCTTTCTCCGAATTTGATGTCGTCTGAGCATTGGCCATGATGACGAACATAATTGGAAGTACAGCTAACGTTAATGATCGACGAAAATACACGGATAAACTAGTAGATATAACGAAACCGAAATTAGTGTAAAACCATCATGGAGGTAAATTGTTGCAATGGCGGCTAATAATGGCGGCTAATAATGGCGTGGGTATGTAGCACGCACATGTAGGCTTAACTGTACTGGACCGGAGCACATAACAATAATTACCGCACTTGTTTACACCCAAGAGCCTGCCACAAGAACAGCTTACGCAACACCTGGTCAATTGTGGCGGCTAAAACGGATGTGTTTTAGCTAAAACCGTTCACACACCGTGTTAAAAAGATAAAACGGTCAGAGTTTTAGCTAGACCCTCACTCCGAGGTGTTTTAAATCACCGTTTTAGCGGCGAGATAAAACCGATCCTGTTAAAACTAAAACCGTTCAGACATCGGTTTAGCTAAAACTTTTAACCAAATCGAGTTCAACTAGTGTTTTAAGCGAATTTAAAACGATGTGTGAACGCACCCTGTGTGTCTATAGTTTGTCAGTCTGTTAAGGCCGTTTGTGTTTAGCCGAATGAATTTAATTTTCACCTCTAATTTTATCTCAATTTGTATTTTAGAACGGGGATCACGGAAACAGCCTCGTAGTCATTGGACTTCCGACGAGAAGGAAGACAGCAATTCAGAAGGCAACGACTGTACGCAACGTCATGACTGAGGTGAAAGGAGCAATGATAGCAGTAAGTGTTGTCTGCTTGTCTATATTCTGTCTGTCTATATATCAGTGGAGGCTGTTTGTGTTTAAAGGTAGTATACACCATTTGTTTTGATGTAATTTTATAGTAAATATTGTGACGCTGACCAGTTTAAAGTTTTGTGTCAATAGAAGCTGTTCTTGCAGTCTGGTTTTTCGACCGACGAATTCAATAAATTGGTTTTAGTGATTGGAAATAGTCAGGTTTTTTACAACGATTGCCGACTGGTAATTGTTTAAAATTGATACTGTTGTTGATTTTGATGTTTGCAAATAGTGTATAATACTTTTAAGCCAGAATAAGATTTTCACCTTGCATTTTATCTTGTTTCATTTTGTATTTTAGGACAGCAATCTGGAAAACATCATTGTCGTTGGACTTCCGACGGGAAGGAAGATGTCCTGCATGGCTTGCAAACCTTTTTAGTCTTGAAGACACGGTAAAAATAACATTGAGACATCGTGTACAGTGACTCGTTGCTTACTTACGACACGTGCGCTTGTTTACGACACGATCGATACACAGTGACCTGTGTTACACAGCGACCTGTGATACACTGCAACCATTAACACGTACACAGCGACTTGTGATACACACAGTGACCTGTGATACACAGCGACACACAGTGACCTGTGACATCACAAGCGCCCCTTAATGCAATGGCACACTCCAGTTTGGTGAAATTTTCATCATGGTGAACATCAAGTCTACTACACGCTCGAATTCTTGCGGTCAGACATTCGGGAACTTTCTTTATCTTCCCATTGTTTATGCAATTTACCGCGAAAAGGACAATTTGAGGTTTAATGCATGTTGGTATAGACGACTCGCCCCGCTAGAGAATACTGTCGTCGAATTTCCTAGATTTGAAGGTCAAGAATTGATCGTGAGTAGCCCCGAACCCCCCGGAAGTTAATCTTGGATACATCTCATGTAATCTGTAAAAACCTAGTACAGATTTGAGTTAGACCAAAATTTGAAAGAGTTTCAGACTTTAACTTGATTTAACTTTAATTTGTTTTCTAAAATTTGCATTCAACAGACTTACTAGGTTTTTCCCAGATTACTGGTGACATATGGAAGGCTATTATAGCAATTTGTTAAGTTTTGTTGTGGTTTGGGCAACTTTTTGAACTGCATTTAAGACATTTTGCCTTAAGATTATTAGTTGGCGTGGGGCCCTAGTACAAGTTAAATTTAAAAAAAAAGAGTTCTAGGGCCCCAGTTAGTGTGTCTATTCCCAAATCAAGTTGTACCCGCGTCAACTCGTACGTATACACAAGGGTATCCTCTCTAGCGCAAAGACTAACCATATTGAAAAAGAAAAGATATTCCATGCAAAGTAATTGCTGAGCTACCGCTCGGCATTGCCACTACTGGGTCTGTGCGCACGATTCTCAGGGAATGTGCTTATGCACACTCGTGCACGCCCAGTGGCACAGAATGGTATACCAGCGGTCATCCCCCACCCCGGTCATTACCACGCAGTATTGACCGGGTCCTCGCACTGTTATTCCCTAAGTAACCCTTTGATCATATGGAAAATTGTATACAACTTGTAGGATTTTGTGCCGTTAGGGTTAAAAAGCATTTATCAAAATGCATTTAATTTGACTTCTATTTATACACTGTAATTGTGGTAATAGGCAGTCTTTCATCAACCAGCAGTCAGCCACCAACTACCAGTCAGTCACCAACCAGCAGTCAGCCACCAGCTACCAGTCAGCCACCAACCAGCAGTCGGCCACCAACCAGCAGTCGGCCACCAGCTACCAGTCAGCCACCAACCAGCAGTCGGCCACCAACCAGCAGTCGGCCACCAACCAGCAGTCGGCCACCAGCTACCAGTCAGTCACCAACCAGCAGTCGGCCACCATCCAGCAGTCGGCCACCAACCAGCAGTCGGCCACCAACTACCAGTCAGCCACCAACTACCAGTCAGCCAACAACTACCAGTCAGCCAACAACAAGCAGTCGGCCACCAGCTACCAGTCAGCCACCAACTACCAGTCAGCCAACAACCAGCAGTCGGCCACCAGCTACCAGTCAGCCACCAACCAACAGTCGGCCACCAACCAGCAGTCGGCCACCAACCAGCAGTCGGCCACCAGCTACCAGTCAGCCACCAACCAACAGTCGGCCACCAACCAGCAGTCGGCCACCAACCAGCAGTCGGCCACCAACCAGCAGTCGGCCACCAGCTACCAGTCAGCCACCAACCAGCAGTCGGCCACCAACCAGCAGTCGGCCACCAGCTACCAGTCGGCCACCAACTACCAGTCAGCCAACAACCAGCAGTCGGCCACCAGCTACCAGTCAGCCAACAACCAGCAGTCGGCCACCAGCTACCAGTCAGCCACCAACCAGCAGTCGGCCACCCTCTACCAGTCAGTCACCAACCAGCAGTCGGCCACCAGCTACCAGGAGTCGGCCGGCATTCAGCAAACCTCCATAAAATTTGTAATGTATATATGCCTTTGTGTTTTTATACATGTATAGTCCTTGCAGTTTTTATACATGTATAGTCCTTGCAGTTTTTAGCCTCACATAAATCATATGAAGCAATATATGGGACGGAAAGAACCCCCCTCCTTTGTTCGCATGTTTTTCGGTGACTACGACGACGATGAAAACAAAGTCCTAGACCAAAATAGGCCATGTTTAAACACGTTGGCATACTTTCATACAATGCCTATAAACCGAAGCTTTGATATCTTGCATTATCTTTCTAACTTGAGGAAGGTTTCACCATTTAACAAATGTTTCAGTTGAGAAGCAGGTTTTTATAAGCAATGTTTATTGTATTTTCCAAGCCAAAGAAAAAGACGTGTGCCTGTTCTCAAGGAAATTGAGATTGATAGTGAAGACTCCAGTGACACAGCGGCAGTTTCACGGGATGCCACTAAAGGTATACACACTATTATTATTAGAGAGGTTTTGCAAGCGTACGAATACAGATAGATGTCAAAGGTTTCTGAGGGCTTGTGACATGCGACTCGCTATCTGCTTCGTTTTTGCACAACACATTTTTATTGTTTTTCGTTATTTTGCGTTGCGTTTATACAGCTGAAAAAGAGTACAAATTGTGACAGTAAAGTAAAATTAGTGTTGTGACGGGTAGTTTTCCCGCTGTCAGAAATAGACTAATTTTAGCTTAAATCACGTAGTTTGGTAGTTGCCAAACAAGAGAAATGCCAATACCAGAGAAACTGTTTCATAGCTCAACTTATGCCTGTGGGTCTTTCCATAAATAAGGGGGCCAAAGCAGGACATGGTGTTATTTCTCAAAATGTAATTTACTTTCTATATTCTTTGCATGTTCGTATGGTGGGGTTAGCTCATACGTTTAATGTATAACTTCAATTTCTTGAATCAGATGTTTTGTTTTCATATACGATCCAAAACTATCCATCACACTGTAACGGAGACACCGGTGTCTCAGTTACAGTGTGAAGTGTGAAACTTGTGACTTGTTTTGCCATAAATTAGTAGGTTTTCATTGAAAATTTAAATTTCAAAGGGTAATATGTAAACATCATTGGTATACTGTAATTCAGCTATTTTCAATGAAAACCTTCAAACGTTGGCCAAGCAGTAAAGGCCGACAGTTTTACGCGTAACCGTGACACTGGTGTCTTTGTTACACCGTGACTCAAAAAATACATGTACATGTAGCAGGTATTGCTATGCACTTTGCTAGATTCAGACATTTATGATGCATAATAAGAGAGACAGGACTTTTTGAGTCACGGTGTAACAAAGACACCAGTGTCACGGTTACGCGTAAAACTGTCGGCCTTTACTGCTTGGCCAACGTTTGAAGGTTTTCATTGAAAATATCTGAATTACAGTATACCAATGATGTTTACATATTACCCTTTGAAATTTAAATTTTCAATAAAAACCTACTAATTTATGGCAAAACAAGTCACAAGTTTCACACTTCACACTGTAACTGAGACACCGGTGTCTCCTTCACACTGTAACTGAGACACCGGTGTCTCCGTTACAGTGTGATGGATAGTTTTGGATCGTATATGAAAACAAAACATCTGATTCAAGAAATTTAAGTTATACATTAAACGTATGAGCTATCCCCACCATACGAACATGCAAAGAATATAGAAAGTAAATTACATTTTGAGAAATAACACCATGTCCTGTTTTGGCCCCCTTATTTATGGAAAGACCCCTATCCATATTTGTCAGTTTGCAAAACCTCTAATATTTAAGTTAGTGTGTCCGTGCTTTTAGAGGGTTGCACCCTGAAAAATAGATTTTCAAATTGAATTGATAATTTTTAAGGATTTGATATGAGCTTTTGAATGAGATATCACACGAAAATAATCGGCCAACGGTGAGTAATTCAAATTAGAAATTGGAAGCGTCCCGCTACTAATTCGTGGGGGGGGGGGGGGGGGGGGCCTAGTGCACGCATGCACTCTTTCAACTGCATGCTCCACATGCGTTGTATAATGTCTACAATACAGCGCGTTGAGTAAGCAGTCGAAAAAAGTGCATGCGCACACTACGTCCACCACAAAATTAGTAGCGGGACGCTCCTTTTAAAAAAATATTTTGTTCGTGCGATATCTCATTTGAAAGCTCCTAACAAATACAATGCTAGGTAATTACAAATTCAATTTGAAAATCTATTTTTTAGGGTGCAACCCCGAAAAGCACGGACACAACAACTTTAAGCCGTAACATCATCTTGGAAACATTTTGCCAAAACAAGGCGAGTAAAATAAAGAATACATTTGAAGACCATCACTGTGATTAATATAATCTTGTACTATGTTGGTTTTTTTATTGCCAATGATTATAATGCAAAATCGTTTCAGCGAGCATGCACACGCCTTGTACACAACACGATCGCAAATTTGCCTATATAGACATGGCCTGAACTCAAGCCACATTCAAACAAAATGCACATTCTAATATAACGCACTCACACTCTAATATAACGCACTCACACGGTGGCCACATGTGTAAAACAAATTCCATTTAAATGTTTTCATGATGCAGTGTTTTGACATTTGAGCAAGTTTCGTGTGTGGTCAATTGGTTGAAACATAATAAATCCTACATAAGGGCTTTAAATCGAGTAGTGTTTTACACTATTTTTTTTATAAACAATGGGATCAAATTTGACATACTCTTGATATGAATTATTGTATGAAAGTAATTGCCAAGCTATCGTCAGTATGATCGATAAAGTGAATCGCAATGAAATTCCTGCTAATTTTGTTATACCTACCTATTTTGCAGGGAAACGGGAAGTAGAGACATTTCTGAAAACGCACCAACTGAAGTACACTTGGGAGGCGGTCCGCAATAAAGTCATGAATGAGCGAGTGAAACGACAGCGCCTTGTTAAGAAACGAGCTGACAGTTTTAAGTAAATAAAAATACAACACCCAGGTATTTGAGGACTAGTCTAAAAATGTGCAAAGTACACTATTAAAAAGAGTAGTACTACATGTAAAAAAACCTGCTTTTGATCCTAAAATTTAGGACATGTTTTTTTTGACACATAATTAATGTATGCCTTAGTCTCGTATGCTGCCAGGCCAAGGATAGTGCCATTTGCATTCCTCTAGAAATGCGTCTGCTTTAGCATCCTAATTAGCATTTTGTGTGTAACATTTCCATTATGGCTGGTGCCCTAAATTCGTCACTTTTATATGGAGGTGGTTTACAAATTCACCAACTATGCTATTAATGCTAACCATTGCTAAAGCACAGGAAAAAAGATCACTGGTTTCAGGACTAGTGCCCCTTTAATGCAAGCCGAGTATGGCTCCACGTACTTTATAGGCTTTGTATATGTACATAATCCAGGCCGTGTATGTTTGGCGCACGCAGCTTCTTTCAGAACAGTACCAACAACGATAGGAGTATATACATGTCATGTATAGGTTTGATTTGGATGTTTATGAGAACTTCATATTTAGTGTAAAAATTGTGTTCATAGATGCTGAAAAAAACAAGAAAGTTGATGCTGTTTTTGTAGTCTGGCTCCTAGACTTACTTCAAAAGAAACGTAGCAAAACCACAGCACACGAGACTCTTACATTTAATCAGTTTGTGCGTGGATTATTTTAACAAAAGTCCATCCAAGCCAGGTTTAAGCGCATTTCCGGCCTTGCTCATGATGTTTTTATGCGTCCTCCATTTTGAATCTGGGAAAAACCTTGCGTGTATATACGTCCTCCGATGCAAACTGGTTAAGTAAGGTATTTCATAATAATTCAGTTGTTTTGTTTGTCAATCGTGTATACCAACTTTAAAGCTGGACCATAATATGGGTGCTGTTGCTCAGTAAGTCACAAAATTCACCGCGCTACACAGTAAATAGTATTAATTTCTCGCACTGTGTGTAAATGCGTTGCTAGGCTAGTCGAATCACTTGTTTCTGACGTCATTGCTTATTCAACCAATGAACGAAACAACCAAAGCTGGGTTCTGGTCGGAAAAACAAATGGACCCCGGTGAATTTCCCGAGCAAGAGTAGTATATTCTGATATTTTAAATTATAACGCATTAAATAAATTAAAATCAGTTGTCACTTTGTGGGTCATGAATTTCAGCTCATTCGTTATTTTTTTATTGTAGTAGGCTTAATATAAAAACCTAATCACAAAAAGTACAGAGCCAATAAGTAACGACCGGAAAGGGTATGGATTAATCAAAGCAAATAACCCAGTGCATAATTTTGACACCTCGATTGTTGCGGAGCTATTGTCATTTCAATGATTGTAGGTCCAGTTTCAAAAGTGACAATCATCTCTATAGAAGCAACATCGTATCTCAACAATTGAGGTGTCAAAATTATGCACTGGGTTATTTTTAAGTGACGAGTTTACAATAAAGCTATATACATTGTACATTCTTTCCTTTCTAAAATTTAACCCTGTTGTACTCCACAAGATATTTCACAAAAAATAGACTGGGTTCCCATAAATACATAACTCTTGAACCAAGGCAACTTTTCCAGTTTAGATAAACCCGAGAGAAAAAGGACATCATTCCAGTTTTATAGATAAAAGAATGTCATGATCAACTTTATTTGAATGGGGGCATCGACCAAAAAGTCATCGTTTGGTTGCTAGAAAGTACTTTTTTTTACGGGGCCGACGTCATCCTGCCCAAACTTATATATCTGACATCTTTATCAGGAGATATTTGTCCTTTTTTTTGTCGGGTTCATTAGGCCTACGTAAAAAGACAACGGTGTGATGTTGCAGAACGTGAACACATTCAGAATGTTGAGAATCAAAGCTGTTGGACTCCTTCAATAATAAGTCACTTCGTGAAGGCACACATTTATACACGTTAAAGATGACGCCCCACCCGAATTTTCCTGCTGTCATTAATTCCGAAGTAGGAAAGAATATGGTTTTCTAGTGGATCGTCAGTATTGGAAGTTGACAAAATAGTTCCTCATTGTTGTCAAGTTCCAGAACATGTACAACAAGTTTCATGCAGATCATGTTGTTTTTGCTATTGAGGAGACATGTCTCCCAAAAGTACCATCTGGATTAAACCACAGACCCTATCAGTATCTACATATAAAAAGTTTCAAACAATCGAGCTGCGTTTTTGAAAAGCTACCAAAAACTAAGATTTACACACAAGATACAATGTATGTAGAATCATCATATTAGGTGTATATCTGGCATGGCATGACTGCCACCACAACTAAAATGTTCGTGATTTGCTGCAGATAATATAATTAAGTCAACTACAGCTTTTCCCCCCCAAAAAGGTTAGATTAATATTATGCAGTAATGTACTCACTGCAAAACATGGAGATAATACGCACTTTCCCTTAATTAGCCCATCTACTCTTTTGCTTAATATTTGTTGACAGACCGGCTGAACTTTAAATGCGTAAAAGAACCATAAAAATAAAAAGGGATGGACCAAAGCAGTGGCAATGTGATTAATAAATGTTACCAAGGATCAAATAGGTGTTGATGACATATAAGACATGTGTACCAAATACACCAGCAACCAAAACATTAGTGGTGGTTCAATAAATAGCCCATGTATAAAAAGAAAATCGACTGATGGATTTTGACGAAGTTAGTCCAGCTATGGCAGTATAGGCACTTGGGGTTATAAAAGAAGTAGACAATTTAGGGAGACATTTTCCCTCTTAACACCCAATATAAACACAAAGCCACTAGGCACTTGAACCGGGAGAACAGATGTTACCTGAATTTACGCCATCATTTATTAAGTAAATTAGTGGTAAACTGGTGGAACAGCCTATCCGAAGAGTGCGTGGCAGCAACAACAGTTTTCCCATTCAAAACAACCCCACAAGGCTATAGGTGTAAATGTGCATGTATAACAACAACATAGATCGGATGATCTTTAACCACAGCCAACTTAGCATTACATACTATGTACATACTATGTACGTAACTAGTTGGCCCTTCAAAGTTAGATACAGGCAGGATGCAATTTAATTTGTTTGATGTTTTGTCTTTTTAAAGTAGAGTACAAGATACAAACTTCTCTAAGGGCGTCCCTTTCTATTTCTTTGGTTCTCATTTCCAACAGACCCTATATTGGGCTGCCAACTCAATCTGGAACCCCATTTACAAAAAGTATTAGCCCCCCAAAAAACTGACAAAAATGAACATTAAATTAATACAACATGGCTTACTTAAAAGCTATTGAAATTTGAAAATAAAGTTACTGTCAACATACAGAGGTAGGGCAAGATAACTCAGTTGGTAGAGCGCCGGTACGGTATTCTGGAGGTCGCAGGTTCAAATCCCGATCCTTTCAGTTTTATTTGTTCACTTTAATATTTATACAAATTTACCTAGTCAGTTTCCCTTGTGGTATTTAATGAAATTTGAAAATGATTAGTTTATAGACAAAATGTGGAATCCCAGACAATGAGAGGATGCATTGTGTTGCCTCTCATCATGTGTGACCCAGCACGAGTAAATGAGACACTTTGCGGCAAAAATAAAAATTGAGATTTTGATTTCATCCTATAAAGCTTGTTTAGCTTTAAATGATGAAATCAAAATCTCAATTTTCATTTTTGCCGCAAAGTGTCTCATTTACTCGTGCTGGGTCGCATATTATATGATATACCTTACTGGTACATGTATGTCACGACTGCCACTACAGCCAACACGATCGTGTGCTGCTTTGTGCAGATAACGTAAGTAAACTGCATCTTGAGAAAAATGGATTATATTTATGCAGTGATATCAACTCACGATAAACTCAAACGGAAGATAATACACTTCTCATCATTTAATTTAGCCATCAAATCGGGTGGAACTGCAATATTTTTTCTTTCGACCAACCGACCGACCGACGCAACTTTAAAGGCAAAAAAAAAAAAATATTAAAAAAAGGATTAAACTATTGGTACACTGCGACGAGCATTAACATAATTTGACAAGCCATGATCCGTCACGTGTTGACAAGGATTAAGCATGTCTCTTACATGTTGCTGCTGTTCCGGAGACAGTGGACACTGGATATTGGGGACATCAACCCTTGTCCTGCCAAGAAGATGATCTATGTTCTCAGGAAACACAGAATCATCTGGTTGGCCAGGAACACCGTTGGAAGAAAAAACATCACGCACTGCGGTCAGCTGACTGTCGCGTTTTTGCAGCATACCCAACACAAACAGCTGCTGTGGAGACTTTCTGTGTTCTGTGCTTAGTCCATGGTTGTTCCACTGTCCACGGAACAGTTCCAGGTCGTTATTGATGCACGGCAGGAACACTAGATGCAGCAACCACAAATCCAATTCACTGCTGGGATCTGCAATGAAATACAGTGGAAACAAAATTGTTTTGTTAGAGTATCAATCCACAACATAAACAGCTATTATGTTGAAGTGAGGCACAAATTCATTTTACTGAAAAAAATGAAGTTTTTCTTCTTTGGGCAAACAACCCACCCCCCCCCCCCCCCCCAAAAAAAACAAAACAAAAAAAACCCCCAAAAAACAGTTTGTTTTTATTACATGCTTAACGCATGTTGTATAATTTAAGTATACCTGTGCATTTACGCATTCAATTAGTGGACGTTGACAAGTTTTGCGCATTACATTTTTAAACTGTAGAAAGGCCTGTCATTGCAAACGAGCAAATTTATTTGATATAATACCTTAATACATTACAAATATATTGCTTCAAAATTCCTTCCTTGAAAAAGCACGGGTACCGGTAAAAGTAGCATAACACCATTTGCAAACATCAAAAAACAAAACTACTGAATTATTATGAAATACCTTAAAGTGAATAGCAGTCTCAATCTTCCTGTAAAATCATAAAACCTGATGTGATTTGGTTTTCAAGAAAAGTGAAAATTTGTATAAACACTGCCCTCAATTTATTTAATTCGTCTAAAGGAAGTAAAAGAACCAGCTTGAAACAGGTCATGCGTCAGAACATTTACTATGAAATATGAATCCCCCAACACATCTATTTTCAAATATTACAGTAAAAGCAAATGGTGTATACTACCTTTAAAAACAAAATTAAAGAAAAATTAATAAAAAAGAACCACCCCGAGTCCATCAAAATCCATTTCCTGTTTTGGAGGATTTTAGCGGATTAAGGATACCTCCATATTGAACAAACTGGAGGAGTGTGATGGATTGAGGATTCTAAGCCTAGCGTTACTGCAGGAGTGTGATGGATTCAAGATATAGAAATTTAGGTGATGGACTGTGATGGACTCTATGGAGAAACACACTGCAATTTTGTGTATGCCACCTTGGTATCCTGAATCCGCCAGAGTCCATCAACTTTTGCTGGTGGATTATTGATGGACTCAGAGTCTCTCCATTATGCATACTGGTGGAGTCTGATGGACTCAGGACACCAGCAGTTTTTGCAAACCAAAATTGGTGGACTGTGGCGGATTCAGGATACTTTCTAGAAAAAGCAGTGAGGGGGTTAGGGTTAAGTCTGACAAGTTCACTATTAGGGTTGATGAGTTCCACTTAACAATATATAACGCAACATGCTTATACTGAGTAATTATAAGTTTATTTATGCTTACCAAGAAGCTGCCTCGATTCCAGAAAGGCAAAGAGTGTGTGGTAAACATTGGTCACCCCATTCCAAACATCAACCCATGCTCGCTCAATCCGTTGGTTGTGGCAACTTCTTCCACGAATGGCACTTCCTCTTCCAAATCCACGCATCAACTCCATGATGAGAGAAACATCCCCATTTTCCACTCCCTGATCCATTCTCACACGTGATGGCATGCCTACAAATAAATACAAACCTTGTACAACTCACCAGGTGAACCATTATTAAGAGGTAACTAATATGTATTTGAAAAAAATAAAGATATTTCAAACAAAATGTGTTGTCATTAGTTAGCTGAATTACATTGCAGCATCAATCTCTTACCCTCGGTTCAGACAGGCGTTCCACAGTCGCGCCGAACCAAATTGAAATCAAGTCGCTCCTGAGTCGCTCTAACAACTCTAGCAGTCGATTGTTCAGCGTCTGGCGCGCCTTGTCGCCCTCAATTCACTCATTTGGTTCGGCGTGACTGTGGAACGCCTGTCTGAACCGAGCGTTATTTAGCTTCGGAAACAGCTAAATATATTTATATGGTATTCAGGATTAATAAAACAAACACAACTAACCATATTCTGAGGCAGCTCTTGTAAAATTTTCAAGGACAGTTCCAGCAAGGTTATTTGCAGAGGCCTTGAGGAATACTAAAAGTCTGGTGCTACCATCAATGCCACCGTGTATAACAATGCGATATCTGAAACAAAACAATAGAGTATAATCAGGAAATTACTGACAACAAAACTATTGGAACGGAATTCACAATGCCTGCATTATCCACGAGCAATAATTAGATGCACCATAAAATTGTGTGGAAGTTTGGTGTACAAGGATGAGACGTCAAAAGTTCCAATGATGGCCGTGATGGCCGTGATGGGAATCTGGTCCTTGATTTCTTTGAGCTTGCACAGAACGTCTAGGGTGTCCTGGATTTATGATGAAATCGTAGAGACAAGGGGGCCGGGTGAGTAAACTATCAATAAACAGGAAGATGTGTTCCGTGGGTGAGCCATTAACCAAGACGATATGAACTAATACTTCCAAGAACACTTCAGAAAATACAACTAACAGTGTTGTTTTATTAGCTATTCAATCAAAAAACTATTTCAGACAAAAACCCTAAAATAATAAATATACCTGATCAGCTTGTGGTTTCCATCAATATGCCACAGAGAGTTTGGACCAGCAACAGCATAAATACTTCTTTCAAGTCTGGGGTGCAGTGCTCGAAGAGCAACACCCACTGGATCCACTCTCTCCATGGCATCACGTACTCTTTCCCTCGGAACTTTCACACCTTGTGCACTAAGTCGAGCTCTGGCCCCCTCAGCTCCAACATTTTTGTTTAGTCCGATTAAGTCTTGAAGAAGAGCATCCAGAGCATCATCACTAAGGTTGGCATAATCTCGAAGTTTTATATCAAACTCACTGGTTAATTGAAAAAATGACAAAGAAATTATACATTATCTAATTTATTCAAAACTGTAAAAGGGACAGATTTGTACAACTCATGACGCAGACTAGATTAGACTACTTGAGTTGCATATTTAGTAACTTGGATTTAGTGTCATGTCCAAAGCCTCAGACTTGGACTTTATTTGATCATGCATACATAAGAAATCAAATTAAAGGGCATATACAAAGTTTGCAAACATGACCAAATTATCAAAAAATAATTAACTTTGCTCAAGTGCTGGTCCTAATTTTCAAAAATGTATTCATTTTATTTGTATTCCCCTTAACCAGTTCGCGGCGGATGACGTATATAAACGCAAAGTTTTCCCCAAATTCAAAACGGATGACGCATAAACATGTCTGTCAACAGCGAGCAAGGCCGGAAATGCGTGGGTGTGCTTCTCGGCACTATCGGCCTGAACCCGCTTTCGGATCGAGCTAGCGGGGTAACTTTTGGCATTAATACACGTCAACCACAACAACCAAAAAAACTTTAGCAGCGTAATGAGCGTATACACGTCATTCGCAGAAATAAACTGCTGTGCCAGACGGATTAACGGGTCTTCCATGGGAAGTAAACAATTTTTTTAAGCCTTGCTTGAACGTGTTTATTCGTCATCCGTTTTGAATTTTGTAAAAACATTTGCGGATATACGTCCTCTGGCGCGAACTGGTTAAAGTGTCCATGGTTCGGGCGTGGTGTGCCCATGGTTTAAGCCTTGTGTACCAAATAATTTGGGTACCAAATGAAATGATTTTGAGTGACAGGGCTAAAGCATGAACAACAAAGGTTTTGTGTGTTCCTTGTTGAGTCAAGAGTACATGTATTATGAACTTACCTAAGTCGCCTTCTGATGGTACTCTCAGAAACTCCCAATGCTTCAGCCATTATCACTGCAGTCAAGCCAATTCGCACAAAGAAACTAAGCTGCTCCTTTGTTATAACATACATATCAGCTCCCCTACCAGCAGTTGGCACTTTGGGAGCTTGGTACGAACAAGATGCTGTCCACAGAAAATAAGAGTAATAACATACATGATATGAAAAAAGGAGTGTTGACTTTACAAAATAAAAAACAAGTATCAACAATCACAACAATACTCTTTAACCCTAACCCCTTGAGTACTTTTACTAGAAA